>CM034007.1:9742063-9857417 GCA_019603395.1 Cyrtorhinus lividipennis
GGACGTGGGAGGCGAATAGGGCTCCCATGGGACGCTCCGATGAAAAGGACCAGCCTTCAATGAAGTCGGACTCCTTGGGCTACGACGAGCGGGGGGACAAGAGGCACTTCATGGAGGATCGGAGTGGCTCAAGGGAGGGGGTGGGGTCCTTTGAGGAAAATTCCATTGACAGTGCAGAGGAGGTGCCTTGATTCTCCTAATCTAACTCGTCGCCCTGCCCCAACACGAGGGATCAATAGGCTAAATGGTTTTGAGAAGAAGCGATACTGGGAGGGGGTGAATTCCCTGGAGGATAGAAGAAAATTATAGACAATTTATAATTATTGTATCTTCCAACGACAAATAACGATCACTGGAGTAGTAAACGGTGGACGTTACTCTTCTCGGATAAAGGAAAACCTCTGTTTCTTTCCGTCTGCACATCCATTTCTAAGGAGGGGAACTGAGGACTGGAGGGTTGAAAAACGACCTGGGCAGAATTGAAGAGAGTAGAGAGACGTTGGTGGCAGAAGGGGTGTGCTGTGACACCCGTAATCGCTTGCTACATTGTTCACCTCACTGCCCTCTCTCTTTTGGGATATTCTTATTGGAATGAAACGTTCATGTATTCATATAAACTGAAAAGAAATGCCAATGTTCATTCTGGTTGGTTATTGCTTGAATAATCAGACTATGTTTTCATAAAGAAGGTCTCTCCGATTCGGGTCGAAATTTTTTTCTGGTCGTTCAAGGTGTCTAGATCAAAGCAATGTCCGTCCGCCGTCCACTCCGCGACTTTGGTAGTAGAACATTTTCAAAAACGCTGCAAATTCTTACGCAGGGGTTGGTTATTCCTCGGACCAGGCGCATGAAGACTCATTCTTCAACATGGGGGAAATGGGGAAACAGTGGGTGCGGCGGGTCCCAGACCCATTCCAATCGAGTCAGAATCCAAAATTAGTGGAAAATGATACCCCACACGCCCAGTACCGGAAAAATCTCAAAAACGCATATTCAAATGGGTAATATACCCAATTTGACCCATAACTTCTTCTAGTGGGTGCAATCGTTCTGCGACCCATTTCATTGGATTCAGCGTCACAAATTTAGTGGAAAATGATACCCCACTCGCCTAGATCGCCCAAAATCTCGAAAATCCATTTTTCAAAAAAACACATTTTGACCCCTACACCCGCCCAATTGGTCGATCGGGTCTGAAAAGTTTGGAGGATCGTGCCTAGGCCGGAACAGACCGCTGACCCAAATTCAGATTTTTAGAAAATTGTCTACTACATAAAACGGCGCGGACGGCGGACGGCGTACCGCGGACGGACATTGACATTTTTTTGAACTAGACACCTTGAAGTCCAGAAAAAAATTATGAGCCGATCGTGAGTAGGTTGACCTTTTGCATGAAAACATAGGTTATTATTTGAGAATAACCAACCCAGAAATCAGAATTCAGGTCAGTGACCCGTTTCCTGCCCTATTTGGTCCCGAAAACTTCAGCACTATTATATAAATGGGACGGATATTAGGAAGATGGCTTTTCGAGATATTCGGCGATCCAGGCAATTTACACCAAATTTTGGACGCGGAATCCAATAAGACGGGTCCCGGAACGATTGGTGCCCAATGGAAGAGAATATGGGACAAAAGGGTATCTAACTACTTATTCAAATGTGTGTTTTCGAGATTTTGTGTGTATTTCCTCCAACTTTGGCCTTAATTGATTGGAATGAGTCCAGGACACGCCACACCACTCACCCACTATTTTTCCTGTCATGGCCTATATTCAGACAATGTAAGCGTGTGTGATATCCTTTTCCACTAATTTTTTTGATGCTGAATCGACTGGAATGAGCCTCCATGCTCCTGGTCCTTGGAGAAACCAACCCCTGGTGAGTAACCCTGTGAATGAATTTGCAGCGTTTTGCTGTTTCAAAGACTGTATCTGGTTGCCGAATTCGACATGTCCGCCTGCCGACCAGTTCAATAGTGCATTTGAAAATTTCCGTTTGGGCTCTAGTAGTAATTTTTTGGTACGATTGCCCTGAATTGAGGAAGAAAAGAGATTAAAACGGTTTCCTGAGATTTATATGTGGTCCCAGGCATGTAGATAATAATATTTTACAACATTGAACCGATGAAGATTTCATTTCTTCGCCTATTACTGCAAAAAGACAAAGGATATGGGATGAAATAGCGAAAAGCTTGTTTTCAGTATTCTTGGTGACCTACTCATGTGAGGTGTTATTTTCCACAAAATTTTGATCCGAACCGATTGCCACGCACCGGAAGTGAGTACCCCAGGGTGATGAAGGATGGAAGATAAATAAGATACTTCTTTGGGAAAAAAGTGATAGTCCATATTTTTCTGTGTAGTTAAGAAGGTACTTGCGCTTTCGCTCAGTAAGGAAGAACAAGCCCAAATAACAACCTTTGGAGAATTATTTTCTGTATTATTGTCCATTACGGTGAATTAAGTATAAACTTGCGTCGAAAACACATCCTGGGCCAACGGGATTCCTTTGATGGCATTAGCGATCGATCGGGAACCGCTCAACGTCTAAGCTCTCCAAGATCCCCATTCCCCTCTTCTATGCCATCGGCCACTTCCACCCTTCACCACTCCCACTGGGATGACGTTGATTGATTGATTGCTTGATAATGTGTCTCGGAATGCGTGTTCATATATGCTGGGAATCTCAAGTTACTCCATGATTTATATCACCTCCACGCGGTTACAATGTTGACATAACTCGCACATGATAATATCGGCTCCACCAGCCTTCATTGTTGGCACTTTTCCCGGTATTTGGCTATCAATTTCCTTGTTATCATGCGACTGGACCGTTTAAAGGCCATTTTGCCACTTTCTCAGAGTACATCATAATTGACTCGTGGTAATCCTTTCGTTTAATTCCAAGTAAAATGTTACAAGGTAGAAACGAAAATCCACAGGTCGTAACAGTCGCCAAATCCACATTATGTGGCCACAAATAATCGCGTTGTGCATTTACAAAGCACTTGAAATGGAAAATGTTGAATCTCGTAGTTCAAAGGCATCAATGTCCTGGAATCTTCAATAAGTAGTACCTAAAAACCGCTAAAGAAATCAAAACTTTTCTTGTACCGATCAGCAAGTCAAAAGACAATAGTAGACACTGAAAAAGGGGGCGAGCATCGCAAATTATCCCACAGTTCTGTATTTTAAGCACTTGTCGCTTGGGAGGGAAAACATAGTCTTTGAGGTCTCCACAGAAAATACTCACCTATTTTCGTTTTGGTTCACAATCACTATACTATGGTAAACGAATCGATTTAGAGTCACTTTGAAAACACCCGACCAACTCTCTTAGGTGAATAAAAATATTGTTCGATGATGATCTTGGGGCTTGACTTGCACGTCCAAGTCAATTCTTCTTTAAATATGAAGAGGAATCGTAACCTCTAGTTGAATTCGAGCTGTCTCTACTCTTTGTGAAATGAAGACATTTACAACGGAGTTCATGTGCTGAACTACTTTCAGCTTATTGCCCATAAATCATAAGTTCTGGAAGTGGAAGGTATGCCTGCCACACTGCTGCCGCCGCCATCCATCATTTGAGGGTGTTATTAGGAAAAAATGAAGGGAACGCTCAAGTTTCACGGGAGCATGCAGTACCTGCTAATAGGCATCGAAGGAGACTGAGCGGGTGGCAAGGGAAATTAGGGTGTTACCGAAATTAAAATTTGCGAGACTAGCGAAGAATTCGACCGAAAGTTCCAATAAACAAATAACAAACAAGCTAACAAAAAAAAAAAAAAATCCAACGGGTGAATTTTGAATGATGAAGGTTGCATATTAATAAGCTCAAGTTACCGTTATTGCTCCCAACATTATTCGGCGGACTTAATGAAGCTGCCGTTGAAAATCCTGGGAAGCTGTGATTGTTTCATTTGAAAAATAATACTCTCGTCAGGAGGGAGGAATTGGTTTTATGTCAACCTAGACTTCACACAACTTTCAGTCTCATAAGGTGGATCAAAATGGGATATGTACAAGTTTTGATGTTGATTAATTATTTTGATTGGAATAATACACATATGTGTTTTTCCCCCAAAGTTTTTCTTGTGTTCTCCTACTAAACAGATTACAATGAAATACGAGGTGGTTGAAAGCCTACATTTCATTATATCGTGGAAATACGTTCTTCTAAAATCCAAACGTAGACAAGTAATTCTATTCAGTTCAGTCCGAAATAAACTGAGATTACTGATATTGGTTGGTTATTCCTTGAATAATCAACCTATATTTTCATGCAAAAGGTCAACCTCTCCGATTTGGCTCACAATTTTTTTCTTTCGGACATTAACCTTTTTCGATCTAGACACCAAGTTTTGAGCCGAATCGGAGAGGTTGAACATTTGCATGAAAACATAGGTTGATTGTTCAAGGAATAACCAACCCCAAAAGGTCAATGTCCACCGTCCGCGTCGTTTTCGGTAGTAGAAAATTTTCTAAAAATCTGAAATTTGGGTCAGGGGTCTGTTCCCGGCCTAGGACGGCCCTCGAAACTTTTCAGCCCGATCGGACCGAATTTGGGCGGGGTAGGGGTCAAAAAGTATTTTTTGAAAAATGGATTTTCGAGATTTTGGGCGATCTAGGAGTGGGGTATCATTTTCCACTAAAATTTGGACGCTGAATCCAATGAAGTGGGTCCAGAACGATTGGCACCCACCGGAAGAAGTTATGGGTAAAAATGGGTATGTACCTACCCATTTCGTAAATGTGTTTTCAAGATTTCTGGTACCAAGTCCGGGACCCGCCACACCCACTGTTTCCCCCATATTTCTTATATTCATGGAATGAATCTCCATGCGCCTGGTTCAAATTAGACTCCATGCGCCCGGTTCGAGGAATGACCAACCCGTGTGTAAGAATTCTCTTTGATCTGGAGGTTGTACAATTATGAGGAATCGGTTGGACCTTGAGGATATTTCGTTGAAAGTGATGAATTGGTTTGCACAACATGAACTACGCTTGATTGTTATTCATAAGATCTTTGGAAACAGCCTTCAAAATATGTACAACGAACGTGAGTGGTTCTGTAAATGTAACGTCATTTCATGAAGATGGAATATTTATCTGCAGAATTCTCAAGGCGAAACCTAACGACTGGTGTTACTGACAGAAGAGCTTTTACGAGCCGATGATGACACTGTGAAAACTGATGTAAAAACTTTTTCGACCAGTAAATTGCTTTTTCATGACTTCGTAATACCCATTGAGGATTGAAGATGGGTGAAATGTCACAGATAAATATGGAGCGAGAAGAGGAATATTTCTGAGGATCGGCCTCCATTCTTTACAAGTCCAAAGTGAGTTGAGAGTTATTATGGTGCGTCTAAGGACTGATATAACAAGTTCACTAAATGGAGCATTGTTTCCTATGAGACACTAAGGCGAGTAAGAACAGTTTTGTTTTTGTTTTGTACTCTGGGTCTTAAGATGTTGTAATGATCTCAACAACACTTTAATACTAAACCGAGATTAATCGGTTCAACAAAATTTAGTTCTCCCAAAGTATTTGTAAGTCATTTTAAATTAAGTGCACATCTCGATAGATACGTCGCATTGTTTCAAATACAGACTCGTATATTTGGGATTTGGTAATCATTTATAATTTTCAACGAAATCGACTGAATTCAAGGAGCGGCCAACGTCGAATGAAAATGGGCGAGTTAAATATTTTCTATCGACATGGAAATCCCCGGTCATACTTGACTCATTCTGTTTATCAGTAGTTAATATGTTCCGGTTATTCAAGAATCAAACAGATTTTATATTGAGAAGCAATGCTTCTTTAACTTAATAGTACCAGTAGGCAGAGCCACCGCGGGAGCGCATGTTTGCATCAAATTCTCGCCATGACTGCATTTTTTGTCATAATTTTCAAAATGTTACACAAATTTCTCAAATTGTTATTGAAAAGTGATTTGAACAAAAACATTCGTTTTTTGTTCATCACCGGTGATTTCATGGCATAAAAATGTTCTGAAGATTGTAAAGTTTTATTTAAGCACTGAAACAAAAACGCTGCAAACTCATTCACAGGGCTTGGATATTCCTCGGACCAGGGGCATGGAGGCTCATTCCAATAAATTCAGCGTTCAAAATGTAGCGAAAAGTATTATATACCACACGCCTATGTACAAGACATCTTTACAACCAACTTTCAAAATAGGTAGTTAGGTACCATTTTCACCCATTACCTCTCTCGGAGGGTGCCATGCCAGTCATTCCAGGACCTGTCTCTTTGGATTCAGTTTCCAAAATTTGGTCGAAAATAATACCCCACACGCCTAGATCGCCGATAATCTTGATGATCCATTTTTCGAAATACACATTTTGACCCCTCCAACCTCCTCCAATTGGTTCGATCGGGCTGAAACGTTTTGAGGACCATCCAACCAGAGCCCCTGACCAACAAAATGTCAGATTTTTAGAAAGTTGTCTACTACCAAAAACGGCCTAGAAGGCGTACGGCGGACGGGAATTCGCTTTTCTCTTGATTTACAAAATATAAAACGACCAGAAAATTTTTTCGGGCCGAATTGGAGAGGTTGAATTTTTGCATGAAAACATAGGTCGATTATTCAAGGAATAACCAACCAAAACATCCTCCATAACACGCTTACGGGAACCTTCTAGACCTTTAAGAGTAAAATAAAAAACTCACGCGTCTTCCCCATTTCCCTTTTCAACCATCTGGGCATGCGCTGTGGGTTGGCTGTAATTGTCACTCACCTGTAACAAAATGAGTAATCAAAATTACATGTGATGTATTTGACGTGAATTGCTTTTGCAGTCCAAAAAGTACAAACTTTTGCTCTACCTTTGTATAAAAAAAAAAAAAAAAAAAATTATGTACTAGATCAATAAGATGGGGTGGCACGCTGATATCCACAATTGATTCTTGCTTTCCTGAGTTTTGATAATTCGTATTATTACACTTCGTCATGTAAAATAAACCCTCAGGATCCTCAACATGTTTTCACCATACTCACCGTCAATAAGGCAATGACTCGGCTCTAATTCGCATCCTAATCGTCCGCGCACATTGGTACCTATCGTGTTTCTGTAGGGACCCCTGTGTTGACGCGCTCAAACTTACAATTTCTCCACAAGATTGGTAAGAGATGGTAGAAATCTAGCCAAAATGGTAGAAAACTGATTAAATATCCATAAATATACCAGAAAGCATTTTCCTGAAAATGTAAATGGCAGCCTGGAGGCTTTTTCATCAGTACCATTTTCCCCAAATGTTGTAGGTACACAAAGTGCAAGGCAACTAAATTATATTATAAATTCACAAATTGACATAGCCCCTGACCTACGAGTAATGAGTGAGACTATAATTGGAATCAATATCTTCAGAGCGCCTTGATATTTCACACTTCAGTTTAGTCTGCTGAGAAAGTCACAAAATGATACACCGACACCTATAGAATGGAAAACTAACGAAATCAGCGATCGAGTAGTATATATAGAATAGAAAAGGTGTCAAAACTGATCGATGGCAGCGATTCGGGAATACTCCATATTGAGCGGTATCTGTTCCCTGGTTGTTAGAAGGGGCCATAAACTACCTCTACGAACCGTACCGCGTTGATGGATGCATCATCTTTATGTTTTCTCTATTTTTCCCCTGTTTGGCACGACGTTAGAATGGCTGATTATGAGCAGACGAAAGCTATACTGTCTTCATCATTGTTGATTAATTCACTGGCGCTGGTCCAAGGAGCCAAGTCAAATTGAACACTACAACTCGTAGGCGGCCCCAGGGTGCCGAACTCACTTCGCATATTCGACTTCAGCGTCGAATATTCCTTCCAGATGACGAGGCCTTTGAAGATATAATGCTCTTCGAATAGACCCTTTATAATGTAACCTTTAACGCCGTATCCTATAATACCACGTTCGACCTTCTCCAGTGAATATACTCCCGGCCACACCCGTGCTCCTCACACACCCCGTAATGGATTTGGGTGAAAGTGGGTTGTTTCCCTTCTTTCTTCCTATACATTTTCCTACCCACTAAAAGGCTTCGTTAAAACAATTTTCGGGCGTCTATTCAATATTTAACGGAAAGGGGATACTGCCTTGAAAAGCAGTTTTTCTTAGAAGGGGAGTTGAAGAACGCTGCTACACACAATTTCCCGGCTTTCTTCACTTCCTGAGTAGCCTCAAGCGTGAGCTATCGATCCATGAGGAAAAGGAAGCATGAAATAAGAGTCGTTCATCCGGAAAGCAGAATAAACTCAATGTGGTTCACCAGCAAGTGTGTCACGGGAAACTCGATAGGAAAATTAAACGAATCATCACACATATTTTGGGTAAATCGTGAAGATGGGCTCGTAGTTATTAATCAGTTATTATGTCCACCGTTTCCCCAATAAATTATTGTTTATTATACCCTTATTACAATGATAATGTTATATACAGATATTCATTGAATGGTGAAAAAATTAATCACAGAACCGAAAGCATATTGACGAACATTTTGTGATAATTTTTTTCTCCCTATTGAGTCAACTGCCTTTGTGGCTCAGTTGAAAGCTACGGAAAATATACCTCCAAACTAATTGATCCAGCAGGTTCCTCCGCTTGCTGCCACACCATCCAGGGGCCTACTTCGCAACACGACCTCAGTAGCCCCAGGATAATTTCTACATAGATCACTAATTCATTATTACAGGTCACTTTCTTCTCACTAACAACACCTACCAGGGCGTGAGCTTTGTTCATTCAGTTCGACTCTCACTTGTGACTCTCCAATCGTCACTTACGAAATTGGACCATGAATCAACCTCAATTCTCAATATTTCCCTCTTCTATTCTCCTAGAGTCCTGTAATTCGTACCTTCAGCATCCATCAACCCACTGTGTAGATTCAAATATCAACATCAATTGAAAACTGACTATTGATCACATGAAACAAACAAGAAACTGGAGTACCTAATCATCTTCAGTGAAAGGCATAGCCGTTTTAGTAGAATTGGAATATATAGTTATATCCCATGGCGAGATAGCTCAGCCAAGAGAGTTTCGTCAGAAAACAGTTCCGTACAATTTTAGTAGCATCATTCCAACTTCTAGCATCATTCTAGCATCTTCTAACATTCATACACATGAAACAGAGGGTCAATTTAATTATCCTGAGAAGGACTGGTGCTTTCAACGTGAGCATAACAGGTCATGTTTAGGGTTAGGCGCGTGTAAGACGAGGGAAAGCATAATTTATTTTGAAGAATAGCTGAAGAATGAGTAGGTGCTGTAGGTGGGATCCCTCCGAGGGAAGCAAGTTGGAAAACGTTAGCTATCCAGCGGCGGGAGAAGGGTTTGCGCTCGGTTCTCAAGCTGTCAAGACCAGACAAAGGCTTGTAGTAATTCTTTTTAGGAGCCAGTGCACTCCAGACAACGTTAAGCTTTCCCACAATCTCAGACGCTATACCCGTTATCGCCAAACAAGCGGCCACTTTTGCGCTGCAGTTATCTCCGTCAGGAAACTATTGCCCTCTCGGGAATTCATGTTCGTCTCTTTCGAGCTTCAGGCTGCTAACTCACCAGCTCCTACTTCCCCAAACTTCAGAAACCTCAGAAAGTTGAGGCGAATGAATATGCTCGTACCAATGCTCACAAATCTAAATTTAATTTTCACTGAAGAATATTTGCGTCAAATGACCTGTCAAACGGTCTATTGTTAACTCTACATAATGCTCAAAAGTATATTGCAATCCTCCTGCGCAATTCTCGATATTGAATAGTTATCATACTCGCAAGAGCCAAAAAGAGGTACCAGCGCAGGGTGAATGAGTCGATGGCACAAAGGCGAGTGTTTGTTTATCGGGAGGTTGGTCACCCTTCCACAACCAAATGAAAAATCAGAAGTGAGTATGGTCCGATCGGGCTGAAAAGTTTCAAGGACCCCTCTCGGCCGGGAACAGACCCCTGACCCAAATTTCAGATTTTTTATAAAATTTTCTACTACCAAAAACTGCGCGGACGATGGACGGCGTACGGCGTATGGCGGACGGACATTGACCTTTTTTGATCCAGACACCATGAAACGTCCAGAAAAAATTTTTTGAGCCGAATCGGGGAGGTTGACCATTATCATGAAAACATAGGTTGATTATTCAAGGAATAACCAACCAAAAGGTCGATGTCCGTACGCCGTACGCCGTCCATTGTCCGCGCCGTTTTTGGTAGTAGAAAATTCTCTAAAAATCTGAAATTTGGGTCAGGGGTCAGTTCCCGGCCGAGAACGGTCCTTGAAACTTTTCAGCCCGATCGGACCAAATTTGGGCGGGGTAGGGGTCAAAATGTGTTTTTTGAAAAATGGGTCATCAAGATTATCGGCGATCTAGGCGTGTGGGGTATTATTTTCGACCAAATTTTGGAAACTGAATCCAAAGAGACGGGTCCACATTTTCCACTAAATGTTGGACGCTGAATTCAATGAAGTGTGTCTCTGCACGATTGGCACCCACTTGAAGAGGTTATGGGTCAAAATTGGTATGTATTCACCCATTTTGTATGTGTCAGGATTTCTGGTGCCTAGGCGTGTGGGGTATCATATTCCACTAAATTTTGGACCCTGAATCGATTGGAATGGGTCTGGGACCTGCCACACCCACTGTTTCCCCCATTCGAGGAATAACCAACCCGTGTGTGAGAATTTGCATCTAGACACCATGAAACGTCCAGAAAAAAAATTTGAGCTGAATCAGAGAGGTTGACCATTTGCATGAAAACATAGGTTGATTATTCAAGGGATAACCAACCAATAAAAGAACTTTATTACGGTAGTAATTAGTTATTCACGGTACGTTTATGCGAAGCGTTTCTTAGCGAAAATTTCCCCTTGGATTTTATTAGGTAGTTAAAAGCACAATAGTGCGGAACATTCTAAAAAAAAAAAAAAAAATTATAACATCATTACCAAAGTTTATAGAATTAGCTCCAACCTCTATTATCTTGAATGAAACTACCTATGCGATATGATGCAGGTTACCATAATTTAGCAGGTAGTAAACCGAAAGATTCTCCTCTTAACTACTAAAGCAAGTGCCGAATAACTTTCGCAAGCCAGAACTGATATTAAGAGGATAACACCAAGTTTGGAGCTCAGTAAGGTAGTGCTGGGTCGGTACTTAATAAAGGGCAAGGAGGTCGAGAGAAGTAGTCCTCTATACCTTATCCCATTGTAGTCGTATATAAAATTCTCATTGGATAGCGGATAGTGTCTAGCGGGAAGAAATTACTAGGGTTCCGTTCCCATACTTAAGATGGTCATGTTTAATCGCTATTTAAATTGAGGGTGCTCAGTATGGCCGAGTAGCGTGTTCGTGTGAGGATTCTACAACAGCCCCATTCCGTAAAATACCTATCGGGCATCACTTTAAGATCTTCGGTCAGAAGGTTATCAGACTCATCAAATATGATTTCGTCCATAGAAGGAGGAACACATTAGTGCACAATATAATTAGGTCTGGATGTTTCTTCTGGAATCCCTAATTTATCTTCCGAATTAGGATAGTGGCGCGTTTCAATGGGGAATATTAAAAACATTTATGGTATCAAACTACCAGTGAAGGAAAAGCAAACGTAAAGGTCGCAAAGACAAGAAATTAAATTCTCGAATTTTTCAAATATCAGACGACAATCGTTCGAAAATCACTGAACTCATGGATGCTTCTCACCTTTTCCTCATTTTTCTCAGAAAGAGCCGAGTCTCCTTTAATATTGGGTTAAGAACCGCTAAACGGAATTACGAAGGGTACTTCCAAAATTTCTAAATGTTTCACTCTGTATTTTATGGAAAAATATTGTAAGCTGAGCAGAATCTGTGACACATGCGGTGAAAATTCGTTACAGCTCTGAACCGGATCCTAAAAAAGAATACATGCCTAGGTCACGCCTGCCAAGGAACCTGATCTACTTCGTGCCATTGAAAATCTATCAAATTCAACTGATTTTATTTTTAATCTTTTTAGGCGTGAATCAAGTGGTAAAAGGCCCAGAAACTACTTACTCGTGGCATCTACGATTCGTCTGATTTCACTCAGTCTCCTCTTATCTCTTCAAGTTATAAGCCTATGCAAAATCTATGTACTTTTTCTATGGTTATTCACCTCGATTAAGTAAATATAAAATTATGAAATTATTTCAGGAGGCTTGTAATCCGATTTTGCTGCTAGTGCCCGTTTTGATTCCCTTTCCTCGACGAGCTTGCCTTCCAGGATGTTCCGGATTGTACCCTGCCACGGCATTCCACTTTGACTGGCTTTCGAGGCATCCTGGTCATCATGTCCTCGGGGGTGGGAGGGCTGGTCATTTCTAGCTCCCTTGCAATTTGCCATCGCTCTCTCTCCCACCTCTTCGCATTCGAAGAATGTGTGTTGAGCGCTGTCCTCTTCATTGGTGCAATGTAGGCATCCTGGAGATTCCACAATGCGCATCCTATGGAGATACTGATAGAACATCCCGTGACCCGAGAGGAACTGCGTTATATGATAGTTAACTTCACCGTGTTTCCTCTCTAGCCAGGGACGTATATTGGGCACCAGTCGAGCCGTCCATCTTCCTCTTGTTTCTGTCTCCCAGATTTCCTGCCAGGAGTCGAGTGTGTGTTTCCCGCTCTTGTTTGGCTAATTGAGGCCGTGGCTCCTCTTCCCTTCGCTCGTACATCCTTTTCCTCTCCCTTGCAAGCAGATGTATTGGTATCACTCCTTAGTCTTATAGGCGCTCACTATGCGAAGCGCCCCTCTTCTTTGCACCGTGAGCATCCGTTTTTGGTGGCATTTGACATTCAGAGCGTCCGCCCACACTTCTGCCCCATATAGCAGGATGGAGTGTACAACTGACATTAATAGTTGTCTCTTACACGGTCTAGGTCCTTGAATGTTTGACATTAGTCGACTCAGGGCTGCTGTTGTCTTTGCTGCCTTGGCTGCTGCCATCCTTATGTGCTCCCCAAAAGTTATCTTGGTATCCAGCATTATTCCCAAGTACCTGACTACTGGTTTTGTTTCCACCTCAACTTCCCCCGCTCTGATTTGCATGATATTTGGGATGCGTTTTCGTGTGAATAGTACCACCTCTGTCTTGGCAGTGGCTAGTGAGAGACTGTGTCCATCCATCCATGCTCCCACTCTGGACATGGTCTCATTCAACTTCTCTTTCGCTTGCTCCATTGTATTGGCCAAGATTACAGCTGCCACATCATCAGCATATCCAACCAGGAAAGTTTCCTCTGGGAGGGCCACTTGGAATATGCTGTCGTAGGATATGTTCCAGAGGGTAGGTCCAAGTATTGACCCCTGGGCTGCCCCTGATGTAATTGGTACTTCCCGGCGTCCAAGTGTTGTGGTGTATATCAGTGTTCTGTCTCTGAGGTAGTTGTCTAAGACCCTCAGGAGATACCCCGGGAGATGAAAAGTGGTCTCCAGAGGCTCCAGCATATTTTCCCATCTTGCTGAGTTGAAGGCGTTTTTGACATCCAATGTCACTAGGAGACCTATCTTTCGACTGTGCCGAGTACCTTCTTGTGTTTTCCTCAGTGCTGTGAGCACCTCAGATACTGCTCTGATGGTTGAGTGCCCTTTCCTGAAACCATGTTGCAAAGGGGAGAGGTCCCCGGCCTCCTCCAATGCTGGCTGCAGTCGCTGTTGGAGTAGTTTCTCGTATACCTTCCCTGCTGTGTCTAGCATGCACAGTGGCCTCCATGAGATGGCTTTGGGGTCGCTTACCTTTGTCCAAGGCAGTCGGCTCGAACGCTGCTAAAAATTCTGCGTAGCGGTTTTACATTCTAGCAAGACTGACATCCACACACTTGAGAACTCCGCGGCAGCCGTTGGCTGGGGCTTTTATTTTTCATTCTCTGACCGCCTTTTGAAGAATAAGGAGTGCAAATTCAACTGATGAATAAAAACAACCGGTTTTATTCGTGAATCAAGTAGTTCAATAGTAAAAGATTGCATCAAGAAAACTACGCTCGTAAAAAGAAAAATTCGTAACGATGATTTCTTTTTTATCGTAATGAAACTGATATGGAGCCAACCTAAACATGGACCTGATCTTCTTCTAGTTTCTGGAAGTTTGATTAAAATTTATGAACTTTGTCGATGAAATCACGGAGGGAAGGAAATGGGTATAAAACGAAATTAGTTCAGGAGGCTCTGTACCGCATTATGCTAGTGGAGATTTTGATTTCGGAGGAAACATTTTTTCGGGAGAATCATGCGAAAACAAAGGTGTGTCGGATGCGAAAATGGAGCGCTATTATTGATTTTCTCTTGTAGTTCAACCACAAAGTGGTTCATCGCACTTGATACCTTAGTTAATATTATTCCTCGAAGAGTGAAAAGGAATTCAGAAATGTAATTCAATGAAGTAACTTTCAAAGATTTATTAATATAGAATTATCAACTGGCCTTGATGAGCCAAAACTCATTTCGAGCCTCATGAGTGTTCATAGGAGCTCCGCGAAGCCACTAGCACAGTGGTGTACAAACAAATATTACTGCAAGGTAGCGCGATCATTCGCATTATTATTCATTGCTGGTTTTCTGCAGGTATCCCAATAATTTATCCGCATTTGTTATACCCCAATAACGCCGTCCAACTTACTCCATGACGAGTGAGTAAAATATAATTTATTTTTGTTCCATGAATATATTTACATTTACTATCAAATTCAAAATTCTATTAGCAATAACCTTCATTTATTAAATCTCATTTTTCGAATGTTATGAATAGTAAATATTTTGTCTTTGGCCATAAGCGAACGAAGAACGCTGCAACCTTTTATTAGGATATATTACTGAATGTACTTCAAGTAATAATAATAATAATAATAATAGTAACAATAATATACCCGATCAGGTGCGGAATCCCCTCGATGTTGGTATTGCCGAAATCGTTGCCTACATCACTCAACAATTACCGAAATTTCTTTTGTTGGCATTGAATCTGTAGTAGATATGCCCCACATTGTGTGTAAGTACATTGAGTTTCGTTCCACAAGATATAGGTGCCGCGATCTCAACGTGAACTCAAATAAATAAATTGACGGAGCTGGTAGAAATGACGGAGGTATACTTCGGCAAGGCAACGCGCCGTGTATTCCAAGCGCGAGATAATATCAAATCTTCTTGGTTCACGCCCCTGTGATGCTCCACCCCATTACCCCGCATTTGCATAATTTTTCACCAACCCGGCTAAAAATCCCAGTGCTTCTTCCACCGCATCAATGTTGAAGCTCAAGCTTCCTCCACTTTCCCATTACTTTGATAGGTATCAATTCATATTCAATTGTGTGTGTTTGATGTTTACAATGACTCATTAAATCATCATCATCCGTCAATAATGGAACATAAATAGTTTTCATAAGGTTCAAGTGAAGATAGATGACAATTTCTGGTTAGGAAAGCGAACTGAAATTAAATATATAGTTTACCCTCTGTAGATAGCACTCGAAACTTCGAAAATTTATTTAGTGAATGCAATTTCACCAGAAATCAATGCTATCATATCGAGGATAGTGGGTGAATTAGATTTCCTAGACATTTTTGTTCGTCACCCATCTGTGTACATATACGTGACTTCGATATGAATCAAAATTGAGGCGAAGGTGATTTACCAGTTGTCAAAGATTATCAAAGCTACAAAATTGTGGAAGGAGTAAGATGTGTATTTCGGGATAGATTTAAGGTAATCCTAAGCTCCAGCTAATCCTAATCTGATCAGGTGAGCCTTCCTTCTTCTTAAGTAGATAATAATTTCTGTGACCATCACTACAGAGCTCCCAAATACTCTTGAACTGTAGACGACAAATTACACAGTAGTAAGGAAACAGATTTTGGTTTAGTACTCCTTAGAGCAAGAGTATGGAGAAGTGAGTTTCAGAACTCATTCTAATCGATTCAGCGTCAAAAATTAAGTTAGTTAATTTTTTCATTGGAAAAAGTGCCTAGTGGAAAAGTGAATTTAGTGGTAAATGATACCTCACGTGCCTAGCTCGAGGATATTGGTAATAATGTGTTTTTTGAGACAATATTTTTCTGGATTTTTTGGAACTAGGCGTTTGGAGAGTCGTTCTCCACTAACATTGGGACGCCGAATAAAGTGAGATGGGCCCGAGCCGAACGCTATTCACTGGACAAGGATATGGGTCAAAATAGGCATTCCAAAAATGGGTTTTAGAGTTTTGGGGAATTAAGCGTGTGGAATATTATTTTCCACTAAATTTAGCAGAAGCAATTGGAATTAATCCAGGACACTTAATGAGTTCTCAATACTCATGCTCTGAGGAATAATAAATCATTGTGAAAGAATTTGCACCGTTTAGTTTAAAGATGAAGGAAATCAAAGACTAGAAATTCTGAGGTCGTAAGGGATCTATTCAATAAGTCATCTTACTCCTAATAATTCGTTAGTTTGTAGTTAGTAAACTTGCCAAAACGTAAAGGAGGTAACCTACATTTGATATAAACCATTTGGGATCCACTCCATCAAAACGGTTATTGGTATCGCTCTCAGGTGAACTTTACAGAGAGGAGAATGATGAGCCCCAGCACTAACATGATAGATATTGAAGAAGGTGAAAGTTAGGCAGTACAAGTCTACCTACCCATGGGAGCATCCCTTCGAATGTAGATATCATGTAAAAGTTAGTGTTACACACCCAACGGTATACATATATTATTACTATCAGGAAAACCAATCGATTTCCTCCATTTTCATTGTTTAAGGAGAGCTTGTGGGAGATATTCCATTCAAGTGTTTGCATCTCAATCCAAATTCACCTTGAAGGTAAAGGAGAACGTGATGCTGCTGGAGACCTCGAGCAACTTCAGAACGGAGAAGGCTCGAATTCCCTTGGTGCCTGATTACGAGCTTCCCTCTTACTTCCTAACCCGATCTCCGCCATCGCCACTTCACCTGGCACAACGCCTGCAAAGTTGTCTTGTCTGCCATCTCCGGCCCTGATTTGGAGTTGAGAAAATGAGAGTCTGGCCCCTCTATAAAAAGGAGGTTTTCTCACGAAGATTCTCGCGAGCCAATCATTGGTTTACTCAATGCTCAAAGCTCTCAATTTTTAGCATGAACCTAGACATTCACCGCCGTGTTAGGAAATCGTGTGAGACTAACCATTTTTAATGAAACCCCGAAAATCAGTTTTTGAATACCTACACTTACTTTCTCCGTATCCTACTCAAAATTATTTCTCTTCAAAAGTTGTTCGCTTTGAATGATTCAAATTGAGAAAGAAAATTTAGCCATACCTCAAACGTTTTCATTTAACGTCTCAAACGCTGGGATTCTCAACTACGCAGGGTAATTCAGTTCTCGTCATACGGACCATACTATAACCTTACTTCAATCGATTAATTTCAACTTAAGACACAGACTCCATTCCGTCCGTTGAGCAAATTAATGTGAAACGAGAATGTGGTGTCTGCGCGATATCGTAATATGGTCTAGGTAATGTGGATTAAATGAAGTTATTCGAAAAAAAAAATCGTCATGGTCGTCACACAAATTCATTAAATTCATACAATTATTTCAACTCTTAAGCTCCCTATCCAATGTGTTCAGTAGCATATAGCTCAAAACGAGTTCATACCTAACGAAGTGAGTACCAAATCCAAAGGAGAATCACCCTGGAATTTATCATAACATGGGGCGTGAGATTACATTTCGTCCAGAATTAACATTTCCGATACCATCTATCCGAATGTTTTTCCAGAGGGTATTCGTACTTATTGCAAAATATTTCGATGCTCCTACCAGATCTATAAGAATTTTAAGGAAGTTGAATGAGACCATGCAATAGAGCCAATAAAAATGATTTCTATTAACTAGGTTCCTTAGAGAACCTTTGAAATTCCATGGTAAACTTGTCCGTAGGAGCAAATATGAGTGTATTTCTCAAGATTGGATTATCTTCTTCTTAACCAGGCAGTCCAACATCTTGAAAAAAAAAAAAAAAAATTGGATCTCATCATTATTAGTATTGTTATACATTTTCTCTTTTTTTCTGGACGTTTCATGGTGCCTAGATCAAAAAAGATCAATGTCCGTCCGCCGTATGCCGTACGCCGTGGATTTCTGGTACCTAGGCGTGTGGGGTATCATTTTCCACTAAATTTTGGACCCTGAATCGATTGGAATGGATCCGGGACCCACCACACCCACTGTTTTCTCCATTCTCCCCATGTTGAAGAAATTAATCTCCATGAGCCTGGTTCGAGGAATAACCAACCCGTGTGTTTTCGAGTAACAACCCATTCTAAAAATCCCTCAGGTCTATAGACACCCTACTCTAGCGGGATGTGTCAATATGTCCAACACCCACCTCAACTAATCTAGAGTTTTAATGTCATCCCTTAAGCACTAAGGTTCTCAAAAACCTACATAATACATTTCCATGATACCCTTTTTTCCCATTACCTACCAAAATTTCTGTGCCCATCTGGCTGAAAAGAAGTGAATCAACAACAAGGCCAGAGTGGAGTCCAAGTGCGGAATTCAAAAGTTTTCAATTTAAAGACCCAACGCAATAAACTTGTTCCAAACCATTCCATTCAGACGTTAAACCATTCCAACAATGAAAAGGAAATAACTACGTGGGCCCCACGTAGGGGGAATTAAGATGAACATTGAATACTGTGAATTAATTTGACGGCTTTTGCCCTAGCTCAACCTACTTTTTCTCCATTGAACCCGATGAGCTCCATCTTGGTTCCAATGAAGTGTAAGGCTATTAGAAACGAAGGAATCTCGTCAACTCCACTTTGGGTGGATTATAGAGAACGGACAAGACAAAGCCCAATTCAATTTCCCATTTTCATCTCCCATTTATTGAATAACCTTTCTCGACAATATTAAAAACTCTCAATTCAGCCGAAAAAAACTTTTTCATTGGTCCCTCAAAGCCTCAGCAACGAGAGGATCATCATTCAAGACGATGTGGGTGAAAAGGAGGCTTCTGCGCGTTTGCAAAGACGGCCAGGAGCCTAACGATCTATACCAAATAATCTATATTTGGTTGTCGGGCGGAACCAATGATAAAAACAGATCCAAATGATGGTCTACTTGAGCTCCCCAGTTAACTATGGGTTCTCGTCTCAGTTCGATAATGGCATGCCAGGCAAAAAAGTATAAGTAAGCGGAGAGAGAAGCAAGGAAAATGGAAAACCCGACGTCAGCTTGATGAGCTGTAATCGGAGTGTGGTGGGGGCTGCACCCAACCAAAACTTTTTTGGCTGTCCCAGCATTTCGTAGGGTCAGTGGATTGAGGATGTCGGTTGAACAAGGACACGAACTAAGCATGTGAAAAATAGTATTCTGTCTCAGGCCAACACTTCCCAAAAATTAGTCGGTTTTTCTTTCGTTTATAATAATAAAAAGAAAAATATTCAATAACAGGAAAATCAAAAATAAAGTAACTATCAATCACTCACCTAATTGACTGTTTTTCAAGTTCTCCGGCTCTCTGTCTCCAATTTATTTTTGGCTTCCGGAAATCGAGGGAATATGGTGAATGTGATTGCCCAAATGTGACCGATTTACCGATCATATTTCATGCATACGGCTTCGTTGCCTCTCTTATCGTTTTTCCTACACGTAGTACCTATACACTTATTGCACGTTTGGTTTCCGCACCGTACAAAGCGTGTCTATTATGAGCCATCACGCCGAAAAGTTATAAATTTATGAAGAGGATCATCCACCACCATCGGCTATTCATATATATGTGTCAGAAACGAACTTGTTAAGCGTAACCTTGATTCAAAAACCCCACACTCGCGTCCAACGTCGGGTTCAGGCTTCTGCCAAGGGTACACGGTAATCAGGGGGTTCTTACAGGGATATAAACTTCATGATGAGGCTAAACTTAAAACAACTTTCGAATCTTTGCCAACCGTGCGTTGAATTGCGTGCTCAGCTAACCTCACACGTTCCTTCAATGTTAGCTCTTAAATGATGCGTTTTCAGATTGATTCAAAATGTGAACAATTTCAACGTTTTTTCCTCTTGGTTGAAGCTTACCTCTCTCACTACCATTCAGCACAAAGCACACTCTTCATTGGAATAAAAACAGGTCTCGTACTCACTGTCAAAAAAAAAAAAAAAAAAAAAAAAAAAAAAAAAAAAAAAAAAAAAAAAAAAAAAAAAAAAAAAAAAAAAAAAAAAGCTTATTCCTTTCAGTTTATTCTTGACTGATTTTTACTGATAAAAGGTCGATTTCAAGGAGCAGACGTTGTTTTTGCATTGTTTTTAAAAGGCCTGATGTCAACGATTGTCGGCTTATTATTTATCCAATGTTGCTTATCAAGTGGTGACAGGTAAACTGAATGGGAACTTTCAGGCACCGGGTTAGCGGTTCAGCCTATCATGTCCGACTGTTGGGTATTCCAACAAGTTCAGCGAGGGGGGACTGAGAGGCCGAAGCGACCGCTTGGAGACCGTTCCATTCCCAACAATGCCCTCCACATAGCAGGTCCTTCAGTCCGGCCACAGACTAATGAAGATGTGGTCCATTTTAATGAAGAGGGATTGAGAACGGACTTGGTTAGCCTTATGGAGGAGAGAACCGACCGTCGTAGGTACTCGTACTATCGTGATAGAAAGACGTTTCGTGGACCCGAAATCCTTTGTTAGACCACTATAAGACCGACGGGAGGAATAACACGGATAATGGAACGAACATTGGAATGAGAAAGTTATCATTTTACAACCGAAAGGCTCGAGGCTAAGAATATTCCTCCAGAAATATGTATTAATTAAGCAAGAAGTCTGATTGTAACCACGTTCATCGTCACTGCAGCCAGCTGACTTTCATTCGAAAATTAAGAGACACGGTTTTGTATATAACACGGAAACAGTATGATTCTCGATTAATGGATCAGCCAGTTAGGATCGAACCCAAATACTTCCCAATAATTGGAGAGATAAATGTGGACTATTTTACGCATGCGTGTGGCCAGCATGTAGGTACTATGATGGCTCGTATCTACTCATAGATCTTTTGATATTCGATAATAACTAGCCATCTGAACGAATTCTCTTCACCAGTTTTCCGAACATCCGATATCCACGATCCACTTTTGACCTCCGTGCGGGGAGCAAACACGCAATACGTTCCACAAAGCCGTGCTTCACGTATTACCGATGTCTGAAAATGTCAGCGGAAGATTATGAAGAGGCAACTTGAAATAATACGAGGTCAGATTAACATTTTATTTCTTCTGAAGTGGAACTCCATTGTTGGTAGATTATTTTTCCCTTCTCTTTGTTATGACTCCTTATTAAGTCATGAAATACCCTTGTTCAGAAGGGAAAGGAAACTCCGTAAATGATTAATTGATGAGAACATATACGATATTGTTCACGACTGATGTAAAAATGTCTACAGGTACCCGAAATTTTGATAATGATTAAATCCCTCAGTTCCCTTCATTGTCTGCCAGATGGCAGTTTGAATTAGAATCAGGAACAATCCCCTTCCCCCATCTTCATCAAAACGTGTTACTTCAACGGATCGGGCTTTACTATCTACGTTTTATATTACCAGCGGTTTAACAGAAATGATTTACGCTCCATGAAATGTACCAGCACATTTCCACAGAGTTGAATCCCATTATTCCGGAAGAAACGTCTTAAATCCCCGAAGACGTGGAGATGGAGTTAAATCAATGCCAATTATTTAGTTTGTTCTTTAGTGAGAAAGTTTAATTTCTCCAGTTTGTGACTCGGAAGGATTAAGGCATTGGATGAAATGTGTGTAGAAGAGGAAAGATGCAGCCTCTATTGAGTAGAAACAAACCCAAGGCTCTGCTCAGCAGAAGAGTCTGAGCGGGAGGAACGTCCTTTTTTCTCTCGGTTATACCCCTCGTGGGAGAATACGGGAGCGCCAGAGCGTAAGTGAAGCTAAAAACACCCAAGACTCACTTTATCTTCTTTTTTTTCCCCTCCCGGCATCCATATGTTCTCCAGGTGGTGCGATAATGTCCGCCTGATAATAATGCATTCATTCATCCTGAACCCAGTTGCAGGGAAGCATTTGAGAGGCTATGCATGGGAAGCTCTTTCTTGTCGGAATACATTTCGTCCTCTGTGATCGTGAAGGTGATATTCCGATAGGGGTCTGGAGTTTTCCAAGGATGTCAGCCTTCGATGGATATTACGAGCTTCCACTAGAGGGCCACCAGGTTGTCAATCAGTCTAACGGCACGAAGAATCAGGGATAGGCCGATTTGGGATAGATGTTATGTAGCCGATCTGTGTTACGTGAAATGATCACAGACTTTCTTGAATTTTCATTGGTATCTGAAATCCTCAAGTTTCAACGAGTAATGATGAAAATTAATTGAAAAAAAGTGTTGGTGGGAACCATGGTGGAAAAACGGTCCTGGAATCCTCCATTCAAGTGTCATTAGTAGTGCCCGAATTCACGCTAAATGGACCTTCGAGATTTCTGAAGAACATGGAGGAAACCTCGCAGACACAGTATCGTCCACAATATTACCTAAAAATAACGGATGATAATAGTATATATCCCACTGAGTCATAATAATCGGCTAAGGAGCGACCAGTTTGAATGATTATTTTCCAATCTCTAGAAGAAGACCGTATCGGTACACTTAAACGAGGGCAGTAACTTGTAGAAACATGTGTGAGAAATGATGATTACGATGAATAGGAGGGAGCCTTCGTACTGAAGGTCCTAGCACATCCGATAAGCTTGACCCGCTAACGGAACCAACGTGCACGGTAAGCGAATTGGCATGATTTTGAGGTTAAGGGTGGGGTTTGTGGTGCGGATCGTGATGACCCCAAAGTACGAGGTCAACGGGATAACGGGAAACCATCCATCACAAGAATGGGCTAAGAGTAGAATCCACCCCAAGCCATCTTTCAGTTAAACTGTTTCACATATGTATGGGGTTGACTATGATCGAAAGGAGGCCACTTATATCAACACTGCCCACTGACAGCGGACAGAGAGATTATTAAGGGTAAAACTGAGAGTCCCGTATTTCTTTTTAGACATTTTCCTTTTAATGGTCGGTGTCTCCCTTCCATCTCTGGTAAATCATGATCCTTCCCGTGAACGAATGAGACAGGAGACGTGAGCTGTGCTTGCACCTTCCATCATGGCAGTGGACCCCTTGTGGACTTCACTTGATCGCTCTATTTAGGGAAAATCCAATTTGATGACTAATAAATCTGATTAAATTATTATACGTCCTAATTTGCGGGTGAAATCGTGTTGGAGAACCTCAGAAAACGCTAGCAGAGCATTAAAAGGGGGTCTGAATGAATGATTTGCGAGTTTGAAACACTCAGACTGTGCTGGCATGCCCTTCACGGTTTTTATCAATGTTACGACAAGCCGTTAAACAAAGAAAATAGTAACCTTGGTGGAAACTGGGCAGTAGGAAGATTATTATACCAACTGTGAAAATAAAGGCTTCATATTAATTATCTTAGGCCGAGAGAAACGGTAATACCATAGATATCCAACACTACCCCCAACTAAAAATTGGCATAATTCTTGGGGGAAAATGTTGTGCAAAGCTGCAGCACAGAATATTTTGGCGACCTATACAATAAGCCATGAGTAATAGGCTCGCAGGAATTTTCATTAGCAACCGATCCCCGATGAACTTTGAAACAAAGACATTACATGCACATGTGCAGAGCAAACCCAACAACCAATCTTAATGAAGTGTTTACAAAAAATGTTGACCAGAGTCAATGCTTAAATTTCAAAGTAACATTGTGTTTGAAGCTATTTTAGCTTAGCCGTGAAATGTTACAACCCGATTTGTTCGAAATTTGCTCACGACTGCTGCAGCCCGTTCATGCAAACATGGACGATGATTGGATGCAAGGCTTGCCCACAATCCAGTGACCCGTAGTAGCTAACCCACATCATCAACGCGAATTCAAAGAAAATAGGCAATACTGCAAATTGGGTACCTCTTAAAACCGCATTGTTAGCATCGGAGATGCGAGTGCGACCTTTGATGTCTCCTGATGGTGCAGTGATTGTCAAAATCATAAGAAACCATAAAACTGCTGACTCCTGGTATGCCTAAAATTTTACACTGAACTAAATCAAGGTTTTTGTGCAAATGGTAGCTGTAACAAGGACATTTGAAGAAAGAGACCTTCACGGAATTAGGTAAGTTTCTGCAGGTGGGGAGCAACAATTTCCCTTTTTCAGACCAACGATTGCAACAAGCTGCTTTACAGACTTGAGTGCAGCGGGAAGTTTGTATGATGTTTTGGCATTGGTTAGAAAGGGATTGCAAGGTCACCATGAACGGAACATAAGTATATTTGTCATGTCGCTGTAATCCATCAACTTCCTGTGACGTAATCTCTTGGTACTAGTTCTGTTCAAGTACTAATCACTTCGTATTTTATTTAGATGAACAGTTTTCTTGTGATGTAGAACGTCTGAACAATCGGTCCATAGAACAACAAAAGCAACTGCTCTTCTTAATTTCACTCTCTCGTGGACTTCATTCCTAACATCCTTCATCAGCTTTTCGTCAGGGCAACGGGACGCAATAGCCCGTGTCTTCGTGGTGCCAAAAGCGGAGCAAAAAGATCATTGCATCGGTGACATTGACTGAACCGATATAAACAATCCCAGCGGTATCTTACAGTGAGGGGACCCTATTTGATCAGACAAGAGAAGAAAGGAGGCCGGAGCGGAACAAGGAGAAGAGCTCCAATCTGTACGCCTTCAACTCAACAGCACTTGAGTCACGAGTTCCCTTTTAACCGTGAAAAGCGCAGATATTGAACGGGTGGCCTAGGATAAAGATAATGTCTTGTGAAGAAACGAGACGGATCAATATTATCATCGACAAAGCTGCTGAGACTAGTATACTGGGCACAGTCTTTCGTATATTAAGAGGAGAATACAAAAACTGAATTTCATAAAACAAGGTGACTCAAACGAATTCCTGTTGGAAATTCGTTGCAAATTATTTCACAGGGGTTGGTTATTCCTCGGACAAGGAGCATCGGGACTCATTCCAATCAATTCAGATCGGCACGCCTAGATCGCCGAAAATCTCGAAAATGCATTTTTTGATAAACTCATTTTGACCCTATCCCCCCCCCCCCCCCCCTAAATTTGGTCCGATCGGGCTGAAAAGTTTTGGACCAATTCCAAACCCTGACCCGAATTTCAGATTTTTAGAACATTTCCTACTATCGAAATCACATGGACGGCGGACGTACATTCGCTTATTTTGATCTAGATTAAGGCGTCTAGAAAACAACAACGCCCAGAAACAATTTTTGGGCCGAATCGGTGAGATTGACTTTTTCATGAAAACGAAGGTTGGTTATTCAAGGAATGAACAAAAAAAAAATTGTTCAAGTTATTTCACAAAACAAATATCCATAATTATTTCATAAATAATTATTAATCAATAACTATTTCATAAAATCATTCTGAGGGTGAAAAAATATCCGTGTTTTACTTGGTGAAGCATCAGCCTCCGTCTACGATTATCTAATCTAGGCAATATCAAGCGTGGAAACGGGATTCAAGGTCCCATGCGGAATGATGTCAAATGATTCAATCGAACATTCAATCAACAGTTCATAAGGATGCGGGATTGTTCTCATTCCAATCTATGCGGCGGGATTCCATATAGATTTCCTTTGCAGCCCTGGAACTCATCCCCTCTCTACCACGTATATAAATTCGGTCTGCTTCTTTAATAATTAACCAGTTCAGATCCGTTCGAAGCAGCTGCCTTGGGAGGGGGGGGGAGGTCGTATTCTCAGGGTCTGGTTTTATGACCAGAATCTCCTTGCAACTCTAACGATTTGACGGGTCTTCCTTCTAAAGGATTTCCTCGTTCCTTTTGCCATCCAGCGGTAATTTTTTTCTTTCCCAGTAACCCAGCACAAAAGACAGGATTACGAAGGTAGGTAGAGGTATCTAAATCTTGAGTGGTGTTCCCACCACCTGCCCAACCTTTTTGCTCGGTTCAATTGGATTTACGCTATCCAGGATTTGAGCCAATATTTAGTGCTTTGATGTAGACGAAGAAAGAAGAACCAGGTGATGGGCTGGATAGAAAGAGGCCAACCCGGATTTGCTATCATTTCTCAACGACGATATCGAGAGTTATTTCGCCCCGGACGTAAAGAGGAATACGAGTCATTCAGCTGCCTGAACCTGACTGCTTGAGTTATCTGCCGTTATTCCAGTATTGACCATGAATGGACGGTTCTAAACGAAGTAGATGTGGCTCATAGGATGTAATAAACATGCACCACTGCAACGAATGTGCACAGAAGCAAAGCAACAAACGACTACATGGAGCGAACAAGCATCATGCCGGTGCTTCTTGAGGAAAACAGGATTGTTCCAGCTACATTCTACATTTCCGTACATTGAAGATGTATTGACATGTTCGTTCCTAATGGAAAACATATTTATTCCATGAGAGAGTGGACCAAATGATTGTCACGAAGGACATTCCTTATTCTGCCGAAACACTCCTGAGAGGACTGTTAAGAAGCCCCATTAAAATTAACAATGAATCATGTATCAACACAAGTCGTTCATCTCCTCTTCTAGTCGTTTTAATCCAACGAAAGAGGATGAATATTTACAAAGACTCGTTTAACCGATCTTTTGGTTCAACCATATCAGCTCATGCCAACTACAGGCAGAGAATTAGCGTAAAGAAGCCACTGTCTATCATTTTTAGGAAGATCCGTATAAGTGAATCCACCCAAAAGGAAAAAAGTATCCACGTCAAGCCATTTTTTCAGCTATTTTAATCTGAAGGACAAACTGAATCGTTTTTGGCTGGTGACGCCATTGAACTTCGGTCGTCACCCTTCATTGATACGCAACAGACTAGCTAATTAGTCAGGTCGTTAAAGGGAAGTTTTCCTTTTATAAAGCAAACACCGACTGAGCAACAAGTGGAAAAAAGTGGTAACCCTTGAGTGTGCTCTTGATCGCTGTTGATGTTGACGTTCAACTTGAGATTCATTTGAATTGCATTTATCTTCTCACTTGATAAATTTACGAATTCACGAGTGATTATTTTTATAGGGGAATAGGGGAAGCGATAAGTTAACTATGCATTTCAAATCCAATTTTATTATGAGGGAATTATGTGTACTTATTTTTCAGGGTAGAATATTGTTAAAACTCCGAATTATCGTGACTGGCTGTGTGTATTGTGCAGAGATAACTTGTTCATAAGTCGAATTTGGAGGTTGTTCCGGTCATTATTTACAGCAATGAATAGTAACAATCAGCGGATGATTAAATTTGACTTATTTAATTTGATTTAATTGGTTTACTGATTGCGGCTATTATTTAATTCGATTTAGATAAGAGGGTAGCCGAGTTGGAGGATGGGTACTGTCACTGTTTCATTCGATCTTAAATCTGACCATAACTGTTCCCCAACAACGCAGGGCTTTTTTTTCTGTTAAATGAAAGACACACTATTTGAAAAAAAAGTCAATTGCTTCATTTTAGTTTCTCAAACAAACTGGAACAACCAGTGCGACCATTTACGAGGAGAAATACGAGATGAAAATATACAGCGGTGAGCGATTAAGAAAAGTTGTGAAATTGACTCGGGTAGAATCGTCGGCAAAACCAATCCACCTAAGAGAGCAATTAATACATCTCTTTTGACTCCATCTGTTCCATTCAAATAAGTCACGACCGTGAAAGTTGAGCGCCAGTTCTCGCGTTTGATACGCCCCATTTTTTGAAGGAATCAGTTCATAAGTTGTTCTGGGAAGCGGACAACGTAATAGGTTAGAATAAACTTACAACTCCAACGGAATTGATGAGTGATACTGAACATCAGTAAACTAAGTTGTTAAGCGGAAACTCAGCAAAGGCTGATGACCAAAAACGAGCGGGCAAGTTTGTTTTAGCCAAGTCCATTAAAAGCTATCTCCGCCTATCTTGAACGGATGGAGAGGATACGAACGGGGATGGGGATACGGTCTCGTTTCCTGAAAGCGTCCCTCCATCATAAAGTTGGCCGGGTTCACGCATCGACAGCTCGCGACAAACGAGCCACGTTCGGGGGTTGACTGGCAGAGAAAAGCCCGAACCGTAAAAAAAGGTCGGAAACCCCGAATCTGCCCACGAAACACCGGACGGAGCCCACTATTTCCCCTATGCGAATAATGTTCCCGAATCTCTTGCCTCTTATTTCATACATACATTGTGCGTTGATCACCTGAACAGTTCTGGGGAATACAAGAGTAGCTTAATCACTGGCACGTTTACCGTTTTGTCAAAGAGGCCGAAACACCTATTATAATTACTTCTACTTCATCGTAAAAATTATCAGAAAAAATCAGTTGTTTATATTGGTACACGGTGATGTGCTTAAGTTAGGAAATCAACCTTACTGGTACGTACTTTGCCTTCTCAACAGAACATAAATCCACTCCAACTGCTTCCACCTCGTCAACGATATGTTCATCCTTAAAAAACAGCTGCAATTACATGATTGGATTCTTCCCAAACTTGGTCATCCGGAAAGAAGTCTCGCACTTGGAAGAGAAACCAGTTGTCGGGCGTCGTGGCAATTAAGAGATACGGTTGACTTGTGAAACTCTCAAGGCACTCTCCAAGTAATTTCCAGTTCATTGCTTCGATTTGTCATTCGAACAGGCTCAAATAAACGCGAGACTGGTATATTAAACTGGCGCGATCCGCTGTTAGCACTGTCAGGCCATGGCCGATTGTTGATTTACCACGTGGATTCGATGAACTACAGCTGCCCAGCTTAATACCTACCAGTTACAGAGACTGCCGGTTGAGTATCGGAAAAATATGCTCCTGTTGTTACCTTAATACATAAGCAAAAAACTCGAGTTCACCAGCCTAACACATATAAATTACGACAGTCATAATAGCCGAGACATGGGATTAAGCAGACAGCCGAATGAAAGTTGCGTAATAAGATGAATTCACCGGAATCCGCCCTGCAGCCTTTTGGGATTTCGGTGCACCTACGCACTCCAGTTCAAATTAGAAAATAAAAAAGCGGCCGCATAGGGTATGAAAATAATAGTGGATGAGGAATACGCTAAAACTACGGCCAGGGTCCCCTGATCTGTTAGGTAAAATGACACCATGAATATGGCGTTAGAAGGTGACTCTGAAGGCACATTTTGGATTTTAATTTATTTTTAATTGAAAGATGAATTAATAAGGAAATGGAAACGTGAAAAATGGAAATAATAAAATCAGGAAAATCAAAAATTAGTCAATCCCAGGGTAGATGAGGTGAGATGAAGGTAAACGAAAAGAAGATCCACTGGATTCCTCCTTCCTGATTTCATCCGTTGCAAATAGTATTTAATATTAATTCTTGTCGATCTGCCGATTATTAACTCCTCGATTGGTCTTGTATCTCATAAATATCACCGCAAATGTACAGCGAATATAGAACCTCGGTGGATAAGTGTACTTGTAGCCGCATCAAAATTGAATCAAACTTCTACGGATTTTCATCCGGGATTTGCCTGAATCTATTTTACGTGAAGGATAAATGATCCGACAGATGCGTGGGAATAGAAAATTTCCCACAAATTACCAGAATGAGGTTCCACGCACGTTATGCGAGATCCCGACAAACACTTGAGTACTTCGGATCCAGTTCTTTTTTCAAAAGGACTGGAGAATTGGATTCAACGAGGAGAGAAGATGGCGAAGTGAAATCTGTTATTGCTTCTCACCGGTAGGATGGTTTTAATGGGGTGGGTCTCATTCAATCTCGGTTTATTGGCGTCTTCGAACGTACCGCCTTACCTCCTTTCAATTTCTTAGCTTGAGAGGCGATTCTTTTTGGAAGACGCGACGAACATAAAGGCCATAAATAACACACCAAATAATTTGCTATTCAAACAACGACAATATTGCTTGTTTGTTGCAGACGATCCAAAGGACAATTAACCTACCTAGCATGGTACAAGAATCTCTGATTTGGTTTCAAGGCCTGAATATGGCTGAGTTCAAAGCTGCTTCTACAATCAGTATGTACACAGTGTTAGATGAGAAAGAAAAAACGACGCGGTGAGAAGCCTCGAATCGAATGTCAAAAGCACAGTTGCTGTTCATATCTGAAAACTCGAAACGTTCAGGAGAAACTTCTTCCGAGGGTGGAAAAATAACAGGAAACCAAGTTTACCGACAGCTTTCAGCATTTTGAGGGAATACTCTTTCAGGAAGTTAAAAGTCCCACAATATACAGCGCGAGAAAAAGTTGAAATAACCATTGACTCTGTGGGTTCGAGGCGTCAAGTGACGCCCCGATCAATGTCCCTCAGCTGCTAAAAAATCTAAAAACCACAATTTTGTTTTTTCATTGACGAAAATGTTATTTACGGTTATTTACTCGTATTATCCCAATGCGTGTATAACGTGTATGGCGTGTACGATGACATCTCGTCTGTATACGATAAATCATATTTCGAAAAGAGGAAAAAGTATCATAAATAATTTATTTTATTTTCCACTAAATTCATTTGCTCGTAATTATGTGACTCTTTGTCCAAATAGAACCGTTTTTCAGAAGTTTTCAAATAATAAAACATTACATTTTAAATAGCAATTTCCAGGTTCTTCTAAGAGACAATTCTTGCCCTCCAAAAAAAGTGCGAAGATATTAAGATGACAACCTTCCCATTTCCCCAACAACTTGTGAAGCAAAATCTTTAAAATAACGAGTTGGTCAAGGTTCGATTGTTTTTCCTAATAATCAACACTTTTTGATTTGAATATCTCTGAGGATAGTCAATTTTGAGCCACAAAGGTTTCCTAGGGAACGAATATTATACCGAAGTAGTTTTCCTTGCTGTAGATTGCTCTGAGCACCTGTATTCAAGGCGGGAAGTGAACATGGAAATCTCAAAGAGCATCAAACGGGAGCCTGCTATAGTGTTATAAGCCACACAATATCCTCTCAGTTAAGCGGTAATTAGTACGTGAAGGGTTGTTCCTACGGACCTAAATTCTCTCTTAGTTCCCGTTGTATCCGGCCAAGTTAAATTCAGACGGGTGTCGCCTTTCGAGCTGCTTCCATCACGACGTCGCCCTCACGCTCACTCTCGCCCGTCTCAATAGTAAGCTTCACACAAGCACCTCCAACGGGTTAGAAATTGAATCAACCGCGTTGTGTTTGGGGTGCCCTCCCTCACTCCTCTCTCTTGCCCACCACTTCATCACCACCATCCTCACTCATTCACTCCCTCTCACTCTCTCTCTCTCTGTCTCTGTCTCTCTCGATGTCTTGTAGGAACGAAAACCTGACACTCCGCTACCGCTCGTTCCCCCGTCTCTCGATTCCCACATCCGAAGGACTTTAAATGTCACGGGTTTCATATCACCCCACTTGCCAACGCACCGCGGAAAATGAACCCTGCATCATAAATTCATTAATTAATTTTTCCCCTCCAAGGGTGAGTGATTAGACACCTTTTCACGTTACTGAGAGCGCTAAAGATGATCCAGACGGCAAACGGAACATAATTAATGAAGCAAAGCTGTCTTTTCTAAAGGCCATTTTAAAATCTGGGTTCCTAAAGTTATTTCGTTAATTACAACCGTTGAATGTGAGATAAAAGAGGTTTATAAACAGTTTGGTGGCCAAGCCACATAGACACAAAAATATCATCAATCAGGTATAGGTAAGATGTCAACAAACCAAATTATAAAGAAGGTAACTAAAATGCACATTCAGCTGTCATCCGGGGAAAACTAACTTGGCGCTAATAATGAGGTCGAATGATACACATTACGTTCTTGTACAAATCAGAGACAAGAAACAGCAGGGGGCAACATTATTTTAATGACGTTGTTAGCTTCCGCCGATTATACTCCCAAATTCGTACAGACGAGGACATCAAAGACGTCCTACATCCCCGTCCCGACATGTAACACTCTACCGGCATATTATGAAATTACTTGTATCTCACAACAGTTACATGATGTTAGCCCCATTTCGCACCTTGTGAATAGCAGTGTGTCAAGTCCGAAATGTCCAAAGTGTCGAGATTTCAGTTGAGCTTATAGGCAGATAGATCTCGACGAGCTCTACAAGGAGATACTAAATATCGTTACAATCCTAATGGCAATTGTTCTCACTTGAGAGCGCTCGTTACACTACTACGTGAGCCCAGGTGGGGTCTTACACCAAAATACCAGTGTGTTGACCGTGCAAGCGCAAGCGGGTGGTAGGTGTCGGATATGAATGGAAGTGAGTACTGTGGCATATTTTGGATTTGTTTCAATCGATTCAGCGTCCAAAATTTAGTAAAAAACGATACCTCTTACGCGTAGGTACCAGAAATCTCGTAAACATACATTCGAAATAGGTAGATCGATACCATTTTTGACCCATGACCTGTTCCGAACGAATCGTTCCGATAATTATTATTTTCCACTGAATTGTTGGCGCTGAATTGATTGGAATGAGTCTCCGAGCTGCTGGTCCGAGGAATAACCGACCCCTGTGAAAGAATCGGCAGTGTTTTTGACTTGTCACACTGCTATTTTCAAGGTGTGATTTTCCCAAAGGAAGTCACCGTATTGCACTCCAGAAGTTACGGAGGAGTGAGGGAAAAATCTATCCCAGCACGTAGAAGTATATTTTAGGATGAAGTTGTTCAGGAGTTCATAGTTACCCTTTTCTCATGCGTACCTACTCAGCAGCGCAATAAAAAGAAAAAAATCTCCAAACGGAATGTTTTGCCGTCAACTTCAAGTTGGACAATATTTACTGCATATACTCTACCAGTGCAGAAGAGAGAAAAGAAAATACCAGGAAGGGAGGTCTTTAAGAGGCTCATGAACCGCCTTCTTCCAAACGAGAATACAAACAAAGATTAAGACCGGACTGTTCGCGTGAAAAGTTTCCCATATTACGAAGAGTTCCATGTTACGGGTGAAACCTGTCCCACGAACGTAATAAGTTCACACACTCCAGGATTATGAGAGTACACTGAATGGTGTATTAGCGTTTAACTAATTCATCTGTCTGAATGTTCGCTGGTGGAGTAATACAATAGCCCATAATTTAAATGGTGTGCCAGATTTTTTTTTTTTTTTTTTTTTTTTTTTTTTTTTTTTTTTAGTGCGTTTTACATAGTGCCCATTTCCAACTCTTTCCTAGTCTGAAGAAATCGGGTCAAGATTCAAGTAGCTATTCAAAAAATTACGAGGCATGATTTTTCAAAGTAGCAGGTAATTTGTATTCGGTAATATAGACTTGTTGACTGGATTAAGTCGTAAAGAACAATTTCATCTAGACGAGCTTTCTTTATCATGATGGTGCAAGTGAAACATCACGTTTAAATTGTGAAAACTGAAACCTGAAGGAGGTGATATCAGAATAAAACAACCTTTTCCATATATTTTCCACCATACTTGACGTGGCTTCGGTATAAGAAATTCCCCATTGCCCTTAAAATGGATCTTGATAAGTCACAAAGCTAATTTATTTCCTCCAAGCGAAGGGCTCTTATCCAATACGAACGCCTGGAAATCACGCCAACAGCGGGAACTAATAAGCACGTCATATGAGTGGTGGGCACATAATTGTTATTAATCTACACCGAAGTAATCAACATTACGCTTAAAACGAACATATTTCATAGCCTTTGCGAACTTTCCTCGAGTGATGGCTGAAACAGTTTCATGAAAGAAAATCGCTGAGTATGTAGAAATTGAACTAATAAAAATCTGCAAATTCTTACACACGGGTTGATTATTCCTCGAATGGGGGAAACAGTGGGTGTGGCGGGTCCCAGACCCATTCCAATCGGTTCAGGGTCCAAAATTTAGTGGAATATGATACCCCACACGCATAGGCACCAGAAATCCTGACACATACAAAATGGGTGGATACATACCCATTTTGACCCATAACTTCTTCCGGTGAGGCCAATCGTTCTGGGACACACATCATTGAATTCAGCGTCCAAAATTTAGTGGAAAACTATTCCCCACACGCCTAGGTAGCATAAATCCCGAAAACACATATTCAAAATGGGTAATAAATACCCAATTTGACCCATAACTTCTTCCAGTGGGTGTCGATTGTTTTGGGACCCAATTAATTGGATTCAGCGTCCAAAATTTAGTGGAAAACTATACCCCACACGCCTAGGTAGCAGAAATCCCGAAAACACATATTCAAAATGGGTAATAAATACCCAATTTGACCCATTACTTCCTCCAGTGGGTGCCAACCGTTAAATGCACTACATTTTTAATTTTTAATTTAAATGAACAGTGCATCAACATGGAGTAAAAAGGTCACGAAACTGTGACAAGCGATGAAGAAATGAGCTTGGAGTATGCTGAAGCAACGGATTTAGTCGGGGCAAGTCACTCAGAGTACGAGAACCGGAAGCAGACGACGAGTCATATGAGGGATAGCACTGTGAAATAGTGGGAGAAAGAGAAAGAGAGGCGGTGGCGAAGAGCGGAATGTTGTAAAAGATGCATCAGCGCAGCGGCGGTTGATGGCATTGACTAGCTGGAGAAAGAGCCTTTTAAAGATGGAAGGTGAGGAAGTGGGCTGTAGTAGTGGAACGAAGAGAATGATAGAAGAAAAGGAAGTGCATGGAGAGCGAGAACATAGAACGTAAAGCCCTACACGTTGATGTTGGATAACGACAACACCAGGCAGTGTTTATTAGTCCCTAGGAAGAGAAAAATTGCCGTTAAAATTATTGTTTGAATTGCCCGAGTAGTGAGCTACGATCATTTCAGTCAATACCTAGTGGTTTTGTCTAATAATAAATAGTTATAATAATGTCAAAGTCTGCCTTTTCTTCAGTAAATTAGGAAGGGCTCCGCTTAGGATGGGTTACCTGCCTCATAGCTGTACAATTTTAAATACGTACGAGTTTTCCAAAATTCACCTTCCTCCTCCCCTCATTCACCAAAAATGTTAGGAGCTCGATCTCCCTTCATCCCCCCATATTGTTCGATCAAAACTGATAAAATCTGAAGTGATACTTAAATGTTGATCCACTCAAATACAATTTATAGTCGACGCACGTCTAGGCTTTTAATCCGTTTTTATTTAGAGAGGAACTATGTTGTGCACACAAGTGAGCAAGCAGTAGGAATTCCCGTGAAATTCATCCCTCTCTCTAACAAGCATATGGAACAAGGCGCAAACTCGTGGAGGTCCTTATTCGAAATGTACTGAAAGTACCTACAATTTAACATTTTGAGAAAATGTCCATAATTTTGGATCAGCTGCATCTCCTGTTAATATTGGAGTTACGGAGTTCCGCTAGTTCCTTTTATGGCTAAATTATCGTTATGGCTAAATTCCTACACCGTGGCTATTCCCAAGAACTGGTTTCCTCATGGCGAAACTGAAAAAGTGACAATCCGAAATTCAAACCCAAAAGTCACTAAGCTGATACCAAGTGAACGCTTAACTCCGGAAAATTTCCGAGGAGTTTCCATCCTTTGATCATTTATCGAGGTTATGTGAAGTTACTAAACTACCGGAATTGCTCGGTTCAGTTTCTAATTATCTAGAGTGGCGTGCGTTATGATTCCAAGCTGAAGAGATTTTGAACCGCTACCCAACTGGTTTTCCCGGTAGTGTTATGAACTAAGGAATGGGAAACGGTCACGATAACAGCTTGCGAGTACCTTATTAGATATAATCCAACAGATCTTGAACATAACTAACCGCATGCGACTTGATTGCTCTAGTTGAGAGTTCGAAGAGCAGGCAAATTGACTGTTTACTGCTGTTCATATGTCATTCAGCTGGGCTAATCTCGGCTTTGATGCACCCAACGACCGTAGTTCAAACAGGGTACCGGGTAAAAGCTCCAAGGCCGTTGGCCGTGGGCCGGAATACTTTTTTACTTCAATTTGACGGTTTTCTGATGTCACCTTTCTCAGATTCTCAGCGAAATTGAGTGTGAGGATAGAAGCTGTACTTGCAGAATACAGTAACCGCTAATTCGTCACAGAGTGATTCTTACCTAGCCGAACCTAACAAACACGCGGTACAAACATTTTAGTGCGCTTAGAGGCTTTATATAAAATCAGTAAACCTGACAACAAATCACATAAACCAAGGTTCAATATGCCATTTTCATGAGAAACGTTGTATTCATGCGGGAATCATGTTTTTTGGCCGATTTTAATGTGCTCCTGAACCTTCATCGACTAAAGTAGAAGCCAACTTGACGATATATTCATGTTACATAAATAAGTTGTTTGTTGATGTTCAAATAGAACATCAACAAACATAGCATCAATAGCAAACCAGTCTCTCTTGCATAATGGTAAAGTGAATATTCGCTTACCAAGTAGCTAGGGTGAGAAACTAGAGTTGGGACGGGAAACAGGCGAGAAAAAGGTCCACTCAGTCGGGAAAAGCGGCGTCTTTTCGTCCCGCCATTTCGTCATTTTTGACACCCACCCTCCCGAAAAAGTTTTGGATCCGGCGGACAGTTGGTCTAAAAATTCGCCTCTTTCGCCGACCGTTGAAGCCCGTTACCCGATTTTCCGAACATTCAATCAAAGGTCGTTTTCTTCTCGGGTTCGATTCTAGATCCAAGGGACGGACGGTCGGACGGTCCCTATTCATAGTGTGGAGGGGATGGTGACGTGCTGGGGTCCTATTGCTGCCCTAACTTTTGTGGGTAGTCTTCTCTCCTTCCTCGTCAACATCCCTCTCCCCTTCCCCACCGATACTGCCTTTCCCTCTTTACACTTTTACTCAGGCACTTCCGTTAGCGGCCTCCACCCCCGCGCCATCATCTCCTCTCACAACCTCGTCCTTCCGACTCCCGCGGACACCATATCGACTTCGCTGATTCAGTTCTATCGTCACATTGCCCTCTGGGACATGTTTGCCTCAATCACTTGTTCAAATATCTTGGGAACGGCAGACCTACCCATGCCGGCCCACGTAATTCTCCTCGACGAATCCTCGCCTACACCCCACCCACCCCCACATCTCCTTCTGAAAATAACTACTCCCTTCTCGTTCTTGTCCAACTATACCTCTTCACCCTCCAGTGATTTATGTGACATTCCGCATCTTATCATTTAGCGCCTACTCCGAGCAAGTTCTCCACTTTTCATATGACCAGAGTTTTTCATCATTTTCTGCGTGTCTGCCAAATGGGCCTTCCTTGAATTGGCAATCCACCTTCATCGATATTATCCAAGTAGCACCAAACAAGAAAACATTTTTTTTTTAATTTAAAAAAACCTGATACTCAAGTAATTTTTTTTCGGTCGTTCGTAGACGCAAAAAGAACCCCGAGACGCTCAAACGACACTTAAGGGAGTGCAAATGATTCTTTTATTGAGAAGATTGCGTGGTGCTCATCAGTGGACTCGGATAGGTTCTAAGAAAAACCTGGATGACGGCCAAATAGCGTGAATCATAACTGGAGCAGTGTCTCCTATTTTTTTTTTTCCTTCTACTTATTTTTTTTACGTCTATTGGCCAGTGAATCGCTGCTATTGACGTGAACGAGCCGATTGCCTTCACCCCCTTCTTGCCCGGGAACCAGCCGAAAAATATTGATGAGAAGTAGATAGAAGTGCCGAATTCGCAATCCCCAATTATGCAAGAGAAGAACTTTGATGATTCACCTCTATTCGGGTGATTTGTCTGTTTGGCACTAAACGAAGCTGAACAGTACCAAGTTTGGCTGGCTGCAGGCTTGAATGTTCAGCAGTATTGAGAGCCGCAGACTAGATTAGATTAATTACACAGGGGTAAAGGGGGTGTCCCCCGCAGTGTCCACCCCCTGCACTTAGACCTAGTGGCCCATTGTGCTAACCCCTGGAGCTCATCTTGGCCGAAGCTCCGTGTTCCCGACTAGGTCCAGCAGAGCTCCGACCAGGTTCTCCTGGTTGAGGAAGTCCCCTCGGTCCAAAGTCCCGAAGGTTCTGAAACGCCTGTGTTCCAGGGCAGGACAATTGAAGACTATGTGAGACGCTGTCTCCTCGTCCTCGCCACAGAATCTGCAGTCAGGGGTACCATTGCGCACCCCAATCCTGCAGAGATGCCTCCTGAAGTCCCCGTGTCCTGTAAATAAGCCAACGGTGAGTCTCAGGGAAGCTCTGGTAAGGTTAAGGCATCTCGTGGCCCTACCTTTGTTTGGACCAGTCATCATAATATGACCGTGCTCTTGCCGCGGCGTCCGCTCCCAGCACCAGAAGCGAACCCAGTTTGCCACCCATCCCGATAGTAGGGTGCGGGAGATTCCTAGGTATGGTTCAGGTCCCGTAAAGGCAGTCCCCGACCCACGCCTAGCCAGAGCGTCAGCTCGGTCATTACCCTCAACCCCTGAGTGGCCTGGGACCCATGTGAGGACAACCTTGTTCGTTCCACTCAGCAGTTGGAGGGCTTCCCAGCACTCAAGCACCAGCCTCGAGTCAGAGCTCGATCCCATTAAGGCCTTGGTTGCTGCTTTGCTGTCAGAGAAGATGTGGATCCGCATACCTCGGTAGGCCCTCCTCATGTTCTCCTCAGCACATTCCTTTATTGCGAGCAGCTCAGCCTGGTATACTGTGACCCAGCTACCAAGGGAGAGCGAGAGCTCCCATTCTGGCGCCGGGCCATACACCCCCAGGCCGGATCCGTTTCCCATCTCGAACCCATCCGTGTACCATACCAGATCCCCTGGCAGCCGCAGACTAACTTAAATCTCGACTACCGATGTCATAATCTCTGCTGTATTGATAATGTCGTCATCATCTGCTCTGTGGAGTGTAACATAAACAACACATTCAATACCCAGATAACACAATATTATAACATGACATTAAATGACCAATGGCTAGGCTTTAAAGGCTTGAGCCAAGTACACCATCTCCACCATGCTCCGTCATTTTTGGGATGTCAAACAAGGTGAAATAGCGATTCTAAGGCCTCATTATATTCTATTAGGGAGCACAGCAAAGGGATTTTCCCCCTTAGACCGAACTCTTAATCACTTCAGATGTGTCGAGAATCATGATAAAGGTTAAACCGGATCACTTGTGTATGTTGTCCGGAATATAAAAAATTCGAACGGAAGGGCTAATTTTCGGTACCTAACCCACATTTGGAATAAACACTCTGTTCTCGACTCGGATCCAGAAACAGCGGTATTTTTGTTGGTGACATCCTCTGGGTCGTTAACAGTCGGATATCTCCAATGGAATGGACTCGGGAAGAAACGAATTTCAAATGAATGATTCCCCGCGCTCCGAATAATCACAACTCTCAGTTTCCGGTGCGCCAGACGATAAAATCGTTGTTGTCAGGGTATCAATAATTTCACGAAATTGTGTCGGTCGACTTGTCTCGTAATGGAATAAGGGCTACATCCCCCGCTCCACAAAACCCGCTTTTCTTCGTCGCCCTCGTAATATTTTATCCTTAATTGAATGTTGAAAAAAAAGAGTAAAGGCTGTCCGCTAACGGTTTCCGATATATTGGGTTGAAGCGGGAGGGTTTAATTCACAATGGAACCGTTTTATTGACGTCGCCAACCCCACTGAACAGTTTTTTCCCGTTTCGAGTAAACTCCAATTCATCGAGCCAAGTCGCGTCAGTGAGCTGAGGGCTCGGCTGTTAGGCGGCAATGGACTAATGGGGCGAGCTGCTGATATTGGCATCGCGGATACCTATTAAAGAAATGATAGGTGACGATTGATAACGCGCCTGGCCGCCTTCACGCCCACCTAAATAATCACCATTTAGGAGCGTGTTTGAGAGAGGGAGCGAGTTTGCTAAATTATTCTTCACAGTTTCCAATTTAAAAAATTCAAAAAAGCCTCCGAATAGGGGTTTTTGCTTCAAGTATCAACATCAACTTCAAAGATTTAACAGGTATAATCCTGCCAACCAAAAAAAATTCATGAAATTATTATGTTGAGTTGGGTTATTGTATAACTTAATGGGTTGGGGTAACTCATGGGAATTTCACAGGTTATAATTTTCTGGTTGGAATGGTCCGTAGTTAATGAATTTTCTACCTTCTGGTTCGTTGATATAACAAAATCGTCTCATCAAAATATTTTTGACATGGTGGGGAAGAGGAGGAGATGAATAATTCTTCAACTTAAAGATGATGGAACTCACGAATCTCAGCTTGGGGGAAAAAATAATCGTGAAGTATCCATCGTATTCCGTTTCCGTGATCTTAGCTATAAGGCATAAACGCTAAAGAGGGCATTTATTCAAGAACTAGTAGCTCCCATGAAAGAAGGCGTTTATAAAGGTAGTAAAGTAGGCTCCATAAGGTCTATGAAAACACTATTGAGCGGTCAAAAGGTTAGTTTTATCTACGTGTCCAACCACTCTTTCTGTACCGGGATGTACTAATAATCATTAGGAAGCCAATCATCCAATAAATAGAAATTATAGGAAACCATAAATAAATTTACTTGATCTCTTCTTTCCTTTTCGTCATATTATAGTTGTTGTAGTTGTTGTTATGAGTAATCGATAAAATTTGAGAACGTTCGAGACGTCCCTAACAGCCGGAAAGAACAAGGATTACACCAGGCTCCAGACAAACGGTGAGATGAAGTGCGTAGTTTTTGAACTTCCATCAAAGTTTCATTCATTTAAATGTTTAGGTAGGTTCCTCTCGACTCAAATTTAGTGTACTGCAATGATTCTTCTTTTTTAATACCTATTCTTACCACCATTAATTTTCAACCTCCAGCGATCCCTCACTAAAAGGTTCCGAAATCCTTTAAATTGTTCGTCGTTTGACTCATACGTCTACGGTCGCAGCATCCTAGTGTGTTAGCATGCATTATTGAGTTCCGTCCGTTTTTGTGGATGACAATATTGACCAATGTGGATAGACATTGTTGGAAAGGTTCGACCTCGTAGCGCTGAGTTGGTCATCTCCCCTTCTGTGCTGAAGTGCTGAAGACATCAACACTCCATCCATCTTGTGTTCCTCAACCAGGCGGAATTTCGCGCAAGTGTAGAAGTTTTGCCGAGTTAGTCAGTGTTTTTTTTGTTATAAAGTGGGTACCCCAGAATAGCCCGTGGAACTAACTCGAGAGGGATTAGGGCGCTCGTGAGAGAGCCGGAAAAGGGGGTTTTCCGTGGGACTAAGGTGCAGTGTATGGGAGAACCTGCGTTTTCACCAAGAGTCCCACCCAAAAGCCTCGGTGGTCCTTCACTACTTCTTTTCATTCGTCGCAACTTCAGTGGGATCAGAGCTGTTCTTTGCGAGTTAAATGGAGAAGTACGGATCTAGGACTACTCACATATCCCCTTGGAAAGATCGTCCAGCTCGGTAAGTGGCAGTCGAACCACCCCCCTGGGCGCTTTACCCCCGAATTATGGGCCAGTTGTGTCATAAGGGATCTCTCCTCCTTTGCTGAGCACCTTTTTTATCCCCACCTCCATCATACCTTCCAAACAACCTAAATAGCAAGAGCTTGAATCGTAGGAACCCTTTCCATGGTCTTCCATGGCTTGGAAGCTCATCAAAGCAAATGACGGCTCATTTCAATTCAGAACCTCACTAAACAGTTTTTTATAAAATAAATACAGATAATTATGAGAAGAATTTATTACTCTTGTATATCTCTTATTTGGTATTGATCGTCCACCAGCGAAAATTTGCAGTCAATCCATCAGAAATGAGTTTTAACAGAGAGCTCATCTTCTTTAACTCAGCATTTGGCATAAATAGATGATGTTTTCATTAGAGTTTTGGAGTAACAAAATATTCCAACACGATATTTCTCATTCAATTCATTAGTCAGATTATGAAATCAATGTATTTGCGGTTGTCGCAACAGACACAATCACGCGCAGTCATTTTACTGGAGGTTTCGAACAAATTAACCGCTTCCCAGTGTCACTTAGTTGTGAGTTGTCAAATGTACTTCACGTTTAGAGAAGACGAATAAATTTCGGAAAAGCTTTTCCTACACGTGTTGTGATGGAAGATGTACACGTGCCATTACGGCAAACAGGTAGGTAGTACCTGAGACACACTTGTTCAGGCCCAAAATTGTTCGGAGGAAACATTTTTCAAAATAAAGCACCAAATCTCTAATACCAATTTTTCCTCTCGCCTTACCACTGTTCACCGTTATCGGAGCAAAACCCCTCTCAATTCAGCATCCAGAATTTGAAAAATTGATAAATACTACCCCACGAATGTAGGCCTCCAGACTACTTTTCTTATGAGAGTGAATTCCAATCCGATAGGTCATAATGAGATGCGGTTGTTATTATTTCTGACTTATTCTAAATCCTAATAACCCTTACAACATTCTTCAATAGCACGGAGAGGTGAGAGTAATAGTTGGTTACATCTCACCTGGAATTCTCTGACTCACCAGTTGTGGTCAGGTTTTTGGAGATCAACCCCTCCTTCAAGACTCTACGGCTCGGATGGTCTAGTATCATCCTCCGTCTCTCCACTCAAGATCGACTTCGAAGGAAACAAAAACTGGTACAACTGCATTTGAGACAATATCTTCGAGAAAGTGATCTGATATGAAGTCTCAATCATAAAAGAATCTCGATTTGTCGGGCAAGTTTATACCCGACCTTGGTGATAACGATCAACAAAAATTTTAAAAGAAATGTTGTGCCTCAGCTCCAGCAAGCAGTAACTCGTAATTATTTTAACAACAATAATGTGTAAACTACATGTCTCTCATTTTTAGGAAAAGAATCAGATCTCAATAAAATTTGCAACATTCCTTAATTAAGTTTAAAAATTATCTCGGGATAATTTGGTTTAGGAGTGCACACTGAACTCTCAATGCATGTTTTCCCTTGTCTTTCTTGAGTATGTTCAAGCAGTATCACATCGACCTACAATAATTGTTGATAAGCACGACGAGTACTCTCAAAATGTCTATACGCAATGAAAAAAAAAAGTATTAATTGTATTGGTGGTTGAAGTAATTCCTGAAACGTATTTATACGTCTACAGTGAACAACATAAAAACTGGTTTATTCGATTCATTTTATCAATTTTTACTAAATTTATTAAGCAGTGAGCTATGTAGAATGTTAAACCGGAACATCAGCGTGTAGTCGGTGGAGGAGTATAAATCAGAGGAAAATACCTATTCAGCCGGGGAAAGTCCAATGGAGCTTGAAGAGCATTCTCTCATTGAACAAACCATCAAAGCGTCCATACCGCTCAAAATTATAAATCCGCAAACATTTGCCGAGGGAGAATTCACCAATGATAAAACATTGGTGTATTCCCACATGTTATCCCAATCTGTATCTCGCGTGTCTATTTGTACTTTTTTTTCAAATACCAACAACCTTTTTCTCCTCTCTGGTTTCCACGAGAATTAATAGCTTGGGCCCGTCTGGCAAGTGGTTGGAAGTTTTCGTGCTGACTGCTCAATTCCAATTGCCGACACAAATCAAAAACTCCTTTCCAGTTCAATTAAACGATCCTAAAACCTCCTGTGACTGCCTTGCCTCCGGTCATCCGTCTTTTCCATTGCGCGGCTTCTTTTTTTCACGGGAAGGAGACGAGGTTTATCGGCTATCTTCTTTCTACAGATGTCAGCAGTATAACAGCCAATGGAGGACCAGAACCATTTCGTATCGATTTTGTCGGATGGATTTAGGTTGGGTCTAATCCGAGACAAAGTCGATTACCAACCAACAAAAATCCTTCTCTCCGAGACAAAATGTCACTTTTCAGAACTTATTCGCTATTTTTCTCCTTCACCCATCCAACAATTGAGTAACTGTCGGAGTGCCTAAACTATCACCATGATTGAGGAACGAGAGCGATGAACTCACCATGTCCATCCTACGTCCTATAAAACCGTGCTACCATTCCCAAAAAAAGACATTAGCGTGGCTTAGGGTGAGAGGACTTGTCAGCTTAAGGTGAATTTCCGCAAAAATGTTGGAGGTGGGACTCTTATCGTTTGAGGGAGTATTTATCTGACATTGAATAATTAGGCCAATTGATAATGCTACAGGAGAAATAGGAGGAGAAAACGGCCAACTCTAAAGTTTAGTAATTCTACCAACATTCAAAATTAACAAGATGTGCTAGAAATGGCGGGAGTAATTGCTCTTGGTAACGAAATAACGTCAATGCCAAATCAGGGTGAGTGAGGCAAGCATGGCGTGAAATCAAATTCGACTCAAGAGGCGCATAGAGCTGGTGAGAAGAGTGAGAGGGGAAAGGTAGTAAATAAACTATTGTTCTGAGAAGGCCTCTAACGTTTGGTTGTTGATTGAATTAATTATAAGTTTCCCTCCAACGATCGCTCGAGAGGCAACTCTGTCCAACCGTCAAAAATGGTTAGCCCTCGAATCTATAACGGAAATTAAATTAGGCTGCATGATTTATAGGATTCCCGCACTCCAGCTAAACTTTCTCAAAGCATAGCATGAAGTGAATTTGGTTTATTTATCATTATGGTACTTATTGAAACCAAAATCGAGAGATGAAGCTTAGTAACTTATCTCATTATTGGTAATACACTGCCAAATCACGTCAGTTTGAGAAAAACATACGCTAACCAATCCATTTCCATGTAGTTGCATAGTTTTAGGAATCCCGTCCCTCATTTGAAGGGCTCCCTGGTTCTGATGATGTTCCACAAGATCTTGTCAGTATATTACTTGGCCAGGGAATCAGAGTCGATTCAGCCCATCTTATACAGATACCAGGCATTTTCCTTTCAGCTCAGGGAAAACTCACAAGTCTTCGTTGATATGCTGCACATAGCGCATGGAACAGTTTTGTTTTTGTCTCATTTCCTTCGAAACTCTGACGGACTAATTCGCCAAAATGGTGACGGAATTAAGCACATTCTATTGATACTGAAACAACTCATATCGCAATCCTATGAGATGGTGGTCGTTGTATTGGATCGTGATTACGTGGGAACCAATAGTATCTTCCTAACATCTCAATTTTTGAAAAACAATGTTGTTTATATATATATATGTACTCACAGTAAAAAATGACCAAAACTAATGACGTCATTGGTTCACTCTGTGTTCGGGAAATCCTGCATTCGAATTTTCATCCAAGAGTTGCTTCGGAGTTGTCTTAATGCCATTCCTCCACTGAGGGAGAGGTCGTCCCTTGAGCGTTCTTCATGGGACATCATAAGTGGAGCCACACAACCCACGCTCCGATCCATGTCCAGCACACAAAAGGCGTTATATGAACAGTTCCCGGACAATGTTTGTGTTTATTCTTGTATTACAACTTGAGCCCGGCGGATAGCCTCATTTCACGGGTAGGCTCTGCGGAGGTCAATGAGAATGTACTGTTGAATTGTTCCGTCCTATTCAAATACAGCTGAGAAGGCCCCAGCTAGTTGAGTCCCATCGCAGTCAAGTCCATTTGAATGGGGTGGTTAGCCATTAAATAAGGGGGTCATTGCCTGGCAGTAAAATTAGTTGCTTCACAGTTTGTCTCGCATTGTTGGTTTGATCCCAGTAATAGCGAGGTGGCTTACTCGGGAAACGATCGCCATTACAGATACCTCGAGAGAGTCGTACAATTCACGGTATAATTCTTTGTCGGAGGTGCGTATTTTCATGTTCAATATTCACAAAGGCACATCATCTACCTCCAAGACGTTGTTGCAGCTGAGTTACTTTTTGAACGATGCAACATAAGTTCATAAAAAATCATTTAATTGAGCAAAATATACAATACTTACACATAGTTACTAGATCATACTAGCAGTGTACTAGCGCAACCACTGAGCTGTGAAAAGCATTCAATCGTTTTCATTGATGGTGGCAAAATCTTAAAAATAAACCCGAAGATCGCTTTCAGGTGTACGCAAATTGAGAAATGCACGTTGGCAAAATGATGAAACTAAACTTTAAATGATTTTCCGTGTTTTTTATGAATTTTTAGACGGTACGCGTGTACCTCGTAAAAAGCGGTTATGAAAATTAACATTGGGTTTTGAAGGGATGAAAGTGTCTGTAAGATTTCTTTTTCAATAGGTGGAGAAGGCCAAGCTAGGATTACTCGCTCATTGATTCACCAAATCCACAATGGGAGTTGGAAAAAGTCGAAGGCGGATTTACAACGAGGAATTTTACTCTGTGTTTCGACTATAGGGGATCGGCTTTGCAAAACAATAGTGGTACTCAAAGAAAAGAAGGTAGTTCTGACCTACTTTGCTCGCACAACATCCAATACCCATTGCATTTTCTTGCTTTTGGTGAGTTCACAAAACGTCGAAGTCATGATAAGGGTTGAGTTTAGGAACAAAGGCGGGCGAAGGAAAAAAGGCTGTCAGAACCCAACGCCGGGTTCCTTACGAGCAGAGCCGTTCAATCGAGGACGGAAATCAGGTCTGAAATACATATTAACGTCAAACGAGAGAACATGGGGAATAGAGCGAGAGAGGGAAAGAGAGAGCGAGAATGGCGACAAGTGAGGGCATAAACCATTTCAACGACACTTCAAATTCAAATCGCTCATATACATTTCTATCGGCGTGCGATGGCAGAGTGGAAAAGGGCGCGGCGGGATGTGAGACAATATGGCGAGGATTTGCGGGCTCTTTTGGTATTATTCCAACGCGAGAACAACAGAAGGATTGATGTAACATTAGATTCAAATCTACATAAAGCGAGGTCCGTGTTATCTGGTGGTTTTGATGTGAAATAGTTGTGCCACTACGAACGCTAATGGTTAGTGTGGTGTGTTGGAGGAGAAGTTATGACTGGGTCGTGGCAAACGGATAAGAATGGCATGCGGTGGAGAGGAGCGAAGTGGAGAGCTGCTGTGCAGGAAGGGGTGTTCAGACGGTTCAGACTAAAGGTGCGGTAAGCCTTGAGAAGCTCCTGAGCATTCCAATCGCCGAACTAATTACTCCCCAGCCCCGCCAGTCCACAAGCTCCCGTCGACCTTAGTGCACAACCAACGCAGCGCGAATCCCTTTCCTGGATGAAATGATCGGACACCCCTCCTAACAGGCGCTTCCTGCCACGCCCAACCAACGACCTACCTATGCAGTCGTTGCAATGGACAGCACTGCGACGTCTGTGGAATTCGGTTGAAGCATCCTCCTTGGTCCATTCCAAACGTCTCCAATAAATCTTTCGAATTTGGCTGTCTATCATAACTTTAAACAGTATAAATTACATCGAACAGCAAGTATTTCTCATCACGGATGTATGTAGGTAATATTTCCTAGAACATTGATGTGAGCAGCTGTCTGGATCTGGAATCTGATTGCAAAGCAAACCAAAATCAACGAAGTGAGAGGCCGGTTAGATCAGAATATAGCGATGCTTCTATTTCTCCAACTGGAGAGCGGCTGATTTATAGCTTATAAATATTACCCCACATACGACAGCCATCCTTTGGAGGAGCCATCTACTTGAAGGAGCTGGAGAGAACACTTCTGCGGTTCAATAGATTGGCAAATCTAAGGCTCATCCCGTAGTAGTAGTATGCTTGGGGTATTTGCCGCGTATGCTGGTATCGTCTTGGATTCACGTGAATCTCACTATTCATCTCACATCGTACGAAATGCGAACCCCCAGATCCGTCATTCTGCAGTAATAGTTGTGATTGTCCTGAGCCGGACACAAAAAATAATGTGAGACTTAAAATGAGTAGGTATCATTCTAATAGAAAGGAAGCGAAAATTTGTGCCTTCACGCACCAACCACAATTTGTGCAACAACGAAGCACCTTTACGGTTAAGATACCGGAGTTTATTTATTTATTACCTATTTTTGTGATTGTAGAGACTGCATACAATATTCAATATAATATTCATTAGATTACACAAACGTTTCAAATTACTAAGCATCTTTATTACTTCTGAATTAATTCAATATTACTACATTGTTTCATTGATTTCATGCCCGATGCCAAATTAATTGGGCGCATATATCAATCAATCTTATTAATTTCGAAGGCGGTACCTATTAGGTTCCCGTTGAGCACTATATATTTTTTAGATAGATATACTGTAAAATCCAGAATGTTACTATGAAGTAATATGGTGAGTGATCACTTACTTGAGATGAAGATAATCATGATACAAATTAGGAAAACAGTACCTATAGCGTGATAGGAACCCCACAGTACTCTAACTTGAATGAATACGTGATATTGGATAGTCAAGGGGAGGACAGGCAGGGTATGAGCGTTGGATGGATTCCCAAAATTAGAACCTGGCTTCGACCATAGCATTTGTAAAATTTGTAGAGGAAGTTTTCTCGCAAGCTTTTGATGCTCTTTAGGGACACATATACCAAGGAGACTTATCGGTATTTGTTTCGTTCTGTTTGTATAACGGAAAACTACTGCTTCATCACCATAATGTGAATTCCAGTGGTAAATAGGCAGTTACAAGTATTTAGAACCCATATTCTCCCCTATTTATAAAGCCTCATTAAACCCAAATATTTCCTCCTTACATAAGCGACCAAAGACCACCAAATGATGAGCAGAATGAATGTAAGATATTCTCGTATATCGATATTCAAAACACGTAGGTAGGTATTTTAATGTCTACCAAAGGTTGTATCGACACTAAATCCGATACCACATTGCCGAATAGTATCTAGTTCCAGGGCTTTTCTAGGGGGCCGTTGATTTTCTCTGTTGGGTTTCCGGGCCTTGGGAATTGACTGGGTAGGTAGGTAGTTTTTCAACGGTCACGAGACTGCTGGTGGATCTATCAGATATGATAAGGGCGTTGACAGTGACAGGGCATCACGAAGAAAACCACACCTAATTAAAAGATAATACACCCCAGGCAAGGTAATCAGGGAAGGTAAATGACGCTCATGGGAGGATAAGGATAGCTGCTATAAAAATAACCTTGTAGGCATTGTGATGGTTAGTCTGTATAGTTGCGTTTAAATGATTGCGCGGTAGGCTTATTTATATGTATTGAAAAAATTAATTGCTACAATTATTACTTTTTAATCGTCTAGAGTGGTCTTATTTATGATGTCTTCACTTAAAATTATTGTTTTACCTAATAGGTTCATTACCTACAATACAAGCGTTTCTTTTTGACCTCAAACCGGAATGCCAGGTACGCTGAAGTATGTGTATGTTGGATTCATGATGAATTTCATCTCAACGATTGCGGAAAGTATGAAGAATATAAAGTGGGATCCATTCGTACTGTTTTGGCGACTAGTGTCATGATTTGGGTCATCGCTCCATCAATAGTTTCCTCGAGTATGTTTTTAAAAAACAGGTTGCGAAAGAACGGTAGTCCACTGGTGTGAGGTTCCAGGATTCATTCAAATAAATGCGTCAAGCCCTCTCCTAGCAATCCTTGAAAGATGATGACGTATTTTGAGACTCGAATCATACAGGAACGAGCAACTTATGTCGAGTGGAACTTGGATAAGTAGTAAAGAGAAGCTCATTGGACCAAACAGTGGTAGGCGAGGAAAAAACTCGACGGCCGTTCCACGAAAAACCACAAGTTCTGCGTCGAGCTAGTGTGTAGGGGTACGAGTGTGTATGGCGTGGAGGAAAGCGGGACTCAGGCGGCAATATATAACGAAATCACACAAAAGGGTAAAGGGGGCGCTTTCCGTCTCGGCATGGCCCATCAGACCTGTGCTGGGCTGACGGTGGTTTGGGGATGTGGACGGCTCTAAACTTGTTTCTACAGTTGATTTGGGAGGGCCGGGTAAAAAAAAGTTATTCCGTCGGTTGTGCCCTCTCGCCCCTAAACAGTTGGAGAACAAAAGTTTTGGGTGTAACGCCTCGACCTGTCCCTATACATGGATATTCATCAATTCCGACAGCCTTTTAGTGGCTTTCGATTGTTTTAATCAGGAGCTGTGCACGAACGGATCGCCTGCTGGGACGAGAAATGATATCACGCTCTTTTTCATTCCTAACTACGGTTAAAGGAATAACACTTATGAAAATCTTCACGATCAGTCATAACCAGGTGGATGGCTGGTAGTGGAGTCACACCTGGAGGTGTCATCACATTCAGTCGCCGCGTCATTCATTATGTAGGTTATAAAAGATTCTACGGGTCCGAATGGCCGATCTGTATTCAAGTTGTATGATTTGCTACTTAAGGTAAAGAACATGTGACGAACTATGGACGTATCTGTCAAGGCTCCACCCTCACACTATCCAATTTTTCACCAATGTAGTTCTCCTGAATACTCCCTCTTTTAAGGAATATATTATCGATAAATGGATAAATGGAAAAATAAATTATGCTTTTTTTCTCTCAGATTCACTCGTGGTAGTACCTGGCTAATAAAAATATTTGTCTTCTTTCTTATTCCTCCGAGTACGGTTCACCGTACAGTTGAACTCCAGGTCATGTCGTCCCAACTCGGTGGATGATTATTGCAGCTAGGGTTATGTTCTTGAATTCAGTCAAGATTTCGAAATTATTTGGCGGCCAAACTCAAGCATTGCTAGCTGTACATTTTAATTAGTGCTTCAAATAATTAATGATTCAACGTCAAACTTTGCCGCATTTGATGAAGGTGATCCTGATGGCCCCACTAAATAGGGCGTTACCAACTGCAGGAGTACCGACCGAATCCCCAGGGTACAGAATAAGGCAGAACGAAAACAAAATGGGAGCATTTCTCAACGGGAGGGCCCTGTCGATCCCTGGTTCAGCAACGTGACCTTCGCGAGGTCATAGCCCAGGCGGTTACCGTATGACCCACTCGACTCCCGCATTATAGACCTTCGAAGGGATGATGCATGTAATGAGGTAAATCAAGTAATGCCAAATCAGGATGGCTCAAAATACGTCACGAATCGACATAAACTCTGCAAATTGTATTTATTGTATTTTTTTTTAGATCTTATTGGTGGATTAATGTTTAGCCGGTGGGGTTGGTTTTTATGAATATGTACATAAAATTAATTTTTTGTGGATCAGTTAAAAAAAAAAAAAAAACAGATGCAATCTTGTGTTCTAGGAAGTTAAAATGGGTGCCAACCTTGCATACTCCATAACTTTTAGCGTTAATAATCCCCTTCACCGGCGCCAAGCCAAAATAGAAAGCAAAATGAGATGGTAGGTCGGCAACTAGGAGCTCCCTTCAGCCTCATCAGAATAACTAGCATAAGACTAAAAGCTTGACGAAACAATTACAAGTTGCTTTCAAGTAGAGTCGATGAGTAAGCGCTCTATGTGACAGGATACAACGTGAAAGACCGTTAAGTGAACCAGATTAACGGAATGTGGGAGGGATTGAGTTTGAAACACGTTAGGTGGCAAGTAACCACATGTTTCTACTTAGCTGAATAATGGGTGGCTTCATCGTCAGTCGGATCGAATAGAGATTTCCCATCAGGGACTTCCCACAACTTCTCTATATGATTTAGATTGCTCATTCCACGTCACGTGCTCCCAAGTAAGAGGAGGATTAAGTATATTCGTCTGCCCACGCTTCCCTTGTTAGAAAGCCAATGAATCATTTTAACCATCAGCCCACGCAAAGCTATAAGAGCGATGGAATTGTTAAGACAGTCCCCAGCCCCTTTCTTCTCGAGAATTCTTCGGCAGTGGATAATAAAAGTAACTTTTCTCCGAAAGCTTTCATTCCTAATCCCCGATTATTCAGGTACAAAGGCGCTTAAAATGAAGTGGATTGCAACAGAACAAATGCCTTGTCGGAGTTGATGGAGAGGTTATGTTTTGACGCCATCTACAAGAATTAAGATACATGACAAGGAAATCAACAGCCTTCAGGTGGCTTGATTTGGTGAACTCGGGTTATAAAAACTCATCGAGGGAATCCTACCCATAACTTAAGTGACATGTAGCGTTGTAAGTGTAGGTGTATATTTCAGTGTTTTCAGAAACTGAGGTACTCGTACGTAGCATCATTTAGTTTTAGTCTCCGACTTTAGCCACTTTTTCTCTATTAAATTTTTCGATAATTAAAAAAATTAATTGAATTGAGCTTCTATAAGTGTGTCAAAGAGAGAAGAAGGTTGCTCAAAACGTCAAAAGAAATGGAGCAGTAAGCTAATAGATTAAGTGGATATATTTTTCTGGCGTGAAAAAAGGGATTCTCTTCAGTCATTTTTGACAGGTAAGATTAGCATTGGATGGGCTGAAATGGTCATTATCCGAGAAATCGGTGGACCTTCAGGTCCCTTAGTTCCTATTGAGTCCCATGGCGGCGTCATCCTCGCAATTCCGTAAACTTTAGGAAGATCCTCTCCATTCCCTGTGATGGGATGAGCTCCTGCTCCTCATCGCCCTCTCCATCTCTCTTAATTGAAATGCCTCGTAAGGAAAGCACTTCTCGTGGGAATTTATACAGAGCCCTTACTCGCGCCATCGAACCCTTTTCGCCATAGAATCAACATCTATTTCACTCCAGTCGGGCCCCGTCCGTGTTATCCTCGGACTTCCGTTTCTTGAGGTTGGATTTGAGTGAGGTTCAGAGTCATGTAAGGTGCCTGATAATGTTGTCAAGTGTGATTTCCTTGGGATCGCTCTGGAAAATAACCCTTCTTGCACCATGATTCTGCTGGAGATTCGGCAACCAATTATAACACTCTTCAGCAATAAATACGTTGCTGAGATTAAGAACGATTGACGATTGGATATCAGCATCCCACTTTGTATCCTTTGTATAAATGCATAACCATCAATCAGCCAAGACTGGGATATAACTCCACCTAGGCTACCATTCCTCTCAAATTATTATTTTTCATTTTTATGAATATACTCTATCAAATGGGAATAGCTTGTCAGCAACCCTTTCGGTCTCCACGTGGAATGTTTTTACACTGACTAAAATCCGATTACTCAACTCCGAATTTTAATCTTTGTTCTTCATGCTTCACCACTCAACACTGACACACTAATTTTTTTTCCATTGGGTTTATTTGCACTCTTGGTTCAAACTCTCCGAAGGAGATTACTTTATCCGCACTCCTGAATTTGACATATCAATTATGACTTCTCAGTCATCACAATTCCAACGATGAAACTCCGTGAATATCTGCAGTATATGGTTGAACCCGTCATACTCTCAACCACCATCACATCAGAAATGTTTGTGGTTGAACCCAAAATGATCTTTTTGAATAAATGGAAAAGGATGAATTGAAAAAAGAGTTTGCTCGCATAACAGTTTTGTTAGTTGATTGTTCAAATATTAGAGTTGGTCTTGAAGAACTAAACATTAATGGAAGTCTCAGAAGTTCATATTGAGGTCCTTGGGTTGAAGGAGCAACTCACAACGGCATCCTATTCAAGATAAAGCTCAAAAGAGGAAATGGGAGAACCACCTCACCCATTCAAATCGCATTAGGATGCATACAAGTCCGCCTCACGTTGAGTGGAATGTGGGACGGAAGCATCAGGCGAAATTGACCATCGCTGCCCACGTGCAATGGTCCTATCCTGAGCGGATGGAGATGTATAGTCAAGTGAGCGCGGCATTGAGCCTTATCGATATACTCGGATTGTCCCGTTCATAACGGGTTCGATGTGGAAGTTTCTCACCAAGTTTATCGTGAAGTTCGCGATAAGGACCATTCGTACGGGCTGAAACACGACTCCATTCTTGGTTTCTTTGTATACTTGAAAAAATATTGTCGCTCCTCACGTAGACACCCTCCACGGTGCAGGTGTAGGGCACCTGAAGAGGACTAATAAGAGTCGCGGAGGGGGGGTTTAATAAAAATACTCCGAAAAGGAACCGGCTCCGTCTCTATTCACATTTCCCCTCCATGTGAAGTGCACCTTGTTAAGAGTGGACTGAACCCTTCACAACTGCATAACAACCATGATCAGTGCGAAGTCATTTTCCGATTTCTCTTCTTAGCCGAAGGCTCAATTTGATCTCAATGTCCTTTACACCTAGGTTCCAACTGTTAGTAACTCGACGCAACAAGAATGAAAGTTCACTTTTGGTTGGTTATTCCTTGAATAATCAACCTATGTTTTTATGCAAAATGTCAATATCTCGGCCCGAAAAATTTTTCTGGACGTTTCATGGTGTTTAGATCAAAAAACGCTGCAAATTCTTACACAGGGTTCGGTTATTCCTCGAACCAGGCGCATGGAGATTCATTTCTTCAACATGGGAGAAATGGGGGGAAAAGTGGGCGTGGCGTTCCGGACCCATCCCAATCGATTCAGACCCATTTCATTGGATTCAGGGTCCAAAATTTAGTGGAAAATGATACCCCACACGCCTAAAATCTTGAAAATTCATTTTTCGGGAAACACACTTTGACCCCTGCCCCCAACTTTGGCCCGATCGGGCTGAAACGTTTCGAGGATCAACTAAAGCCGAGAACGAGTCCCTGACCAAAATTTCAGATTTTTAGAAAATTATCTACTACCCAAAACGGCGTGGACGGCGGACGGCGTACGGTGGACGGGCATTTGACTTTTTTGATCTAGACACCTTGAAACACCCAGAAAAAATTTTTGGACCGAATCGGAGAGGTTGATCTTTTGCGTGAAAACATAGGTTGATTATTCAAGGAATAACCATCATAAAAAGGAAATTTTGGTTAGTCGTCGACTATTTTTCTGTTTTCTCCGATTTGGTTTTCGTGATATGTAGGGATTCAGGCAAGATGGGAATATATAGCCATTAAGTTTGGACCCCAAGGCGATTGAATATGGTTTTGGAACAGTCATGAAGGATGAAAATAGGGTTTTAAGTTGTTTGAAGCCTTCTTTTCTTTCCTTTTAGAACGAGGGCGGAGGACAGAAATACCCATGGGTTGCTGTGACCTCCGAGGGTACATTGTGCCCGCTTGTTCTTACTAGTAGGAAAACCTGCGAGATCCCCGTCTCCCAATGGTAGCAGCCATGTTTGAGATATCAGGTTGGCTAGACAGCCTTTTACCAATGATTCGCTGCCGAATAGCAGCAGAAGCTGGAAACTCGCATAGCGCACGGAGAGCTGTCTCCGCTCCCTCGGCAAGCCAGAGGCAGTTGGCAGTCTCTGATATGCTCATCTTATACAGATGGTAACAATGAGGCCAGTGTCCAGTTTACATGAATGTGAGGACATTTCTCAGATAGAGAAGGTTCTTCGCCCATTTTTCAGGGAAGAGGAGCTAGGAAATCCTGAGGCCAGGTTGCCTCTGGCAGTATGCAGCCAGGTGAGAGCGCTCCCATGATTTGACCTGCTGGTTCAGGTAGCACATGGAGGTTCCGATCCCCTTCAGCTGCTTCAAATAAAAACATTCAGACTTTATTAAGACGTTGGCTTCATATCTTACTTTCCTCTAAATCAGATGAGAAACATAAGTAAATGTTCTTACAATGGAGTGAAACTGATGAGCCTCTCACATATCTGTTGCGTTAAAATAAAAAACATCCAAAACTTTCTGAATGGAGCTTTCTTACCTACAAATTTAGTGAATGTGATTCACCTGAATGTCTCAACAAAATTATAGGGAATAAAAACTGAATAATAAATTATTGATTTCGAAATTTAATTTCATCATGGGGGTCTCATGGGAGACTAAAAATATCCTATTTAGATCCCTCGCAACATTTTCTTTAATTTTTTAATTTATTTTCTTAATTTTTTATAATTTTATTTTTAATTGAATACTTCACCACATCTCTGTGAACATAGTTTGGTAGTTCCGACGTTTCTTAGATAGCTGTGCGTTGTGCCGTCTTGATGCAACAGCAGTTTTTCACACGCTCTAGTGTGAATATATATGTAAATACAAACGAAACGATAAACATGTTATTCTGAGAAACGAATAGGTTCGTTTCTGCGGGTGAGGAGTCTTCTACCGTCGTACTAGATTTATCGGATCGACGAAGCTCCGTTGAAATGAGCCGCAAGCATATGTTGGCAAACAACCAAATCAGACCCCTAGATTTTCCCGCTTCCTCGTTCCAAACCCCTACCGCCATACCATCAATAACAAACTAATCTCGATCAACCTTGGAAGAACCACTGTTCACACCTACCGAATTCAGCGTGAGTTAAACTCAATATTCAAACGCCTGAGATTCAACCTACTTGGATGAAAAGGGGCCCGTTTTAAAATGGCCGTTTGATGCCAGCTACATCCACCCAGTTTGCAGGCAAGCACCACTTTCTGCAAGTCTCCAAGTAGAATGGCCCTTGGGTTCTATCCTTACTAATTCCGCATTGTTGGTTTAACAAAGGGAACCCCGATTGCATCAGAATGATAATAAGACTGTTCTATAAGGTGAGGAGTCTAGTACCCCTGGCACCTAGCATTGCTGACATTTTGGGGGAAATTGGAGGGACGGGTGGAAGATATTGCCCGAATTGCCGTATATGAACGAACTGTTGAGAAGGAGTCCTGAATATATTCCTTCCGCTTTGTTCGGGGCTTCAGAATGGGGTTTCTACGCATTTCCCTGTAGGTTCAAAGAGGAACTGAAATCTGATTAGCCTTTGTGAGGGTACGCATAATATAAGATGATGGTCACTCGATTTTATTGCGATACTTGATAAAAGAGAAAACGAAAAATGACAATTGACTGAACTCGGATATACTGCTTACCTGGAAACGAAGTGATTCACATCACGTCCATGGAATAATAATCCTAATTACAATAATGAATCGCTGTCAGGACAGCTCACCTGTAGGGTGTTTTAGAACAACTCGATTCATCATGCGGGTCCACACCTATTAAACGCTTATCCGCTCCAAAAATAAACAAAAGATTGTTTCAAGTACGATATAACCTGGATATTCATTCAATCAATTGTTCTTGCTATTGCATGAAACAACATGTTTTTTCACTTTTTTTACTTCATTTACTCTGATTATTTAAAAAAAAAAAAAAAAAAAAAAAAAAAAAAAAAAAAAAAAAAACTGTATTTTGATTTAATTTTTACATCAAGGCCAGTATTTACGGACTCAGGTTGTACTAAGTACCACCAGGAGCTCAGACGAGAAGAAGTTCAAAGGAAGAAGAGGAATTTCCGACATTCTGGTGAAGAACACAATTGAATCTTGAAGTACAGTCTCGATAAAACAAAGAACCACAGAGCAGAGCGTGAAAATTTATCTAGAGAAAAAGCCATTAATTTTCATTTGGGTCCATGAAATCGTGTTTTCATACCGAATGTAATTTCAATCGTTATTCTCAGCGACCTCTGGAGTCATCAAGGAACCAAGTTTGGAAAAAAGGATTGAGCGAGAAATCCTCCGTTGGACGGGAACGGCAATATTGTTTCTTCTCTCCCACAGCATCCACCAATCATTCTAATTGCACTCGGGACCGGAAATGATATGGTGATGGAGCAATAACTTGATCAGCTATTGATCCATCCTGATCGCACTCGTTCAACCACGCCTCCCACGACGCTTATTCTTTGACTGATTCGCTCACCCCTTTCTATTGATTTTCTTTTTCCCGAAATTGCTCTCTTATCGCATCGAAACTCCAATTTGAGATACATTGGGAATATGAAGTTAGCTCAGATCAGTACTGATACGAATAATTTCTGAGGAATCATTGGATAATGGAATACCTAGTTTGTAATGAAGATAGGAACGATCGGTATGAGCGGTAAGGGGAAACGGTAGAGAGAAGAATACATGTCCAACGCTTCCGTTCCATACAAGACATGGAACATCCGTTTTCTGCCACTTGATACAATAGTAGTTATAATTCGGAGGGACAAAGAGAAGATAGTGAATGGACCCCGCCCTGAAGACCCCTTATCAATACTGCAATGAAACAAGGGCCAAGTGGCTCTCCATGTTATGCTTCTCCCTATGAGTTATACATTACGTGCGTACCAACCTGAACGGAACATCGATTCGAAATAATACGAGGATACCTACGGTTGGATGGAAATTCACTTAACTACTCTTGTTAAGTTTTAACAATAACTCTCTGCCCTAAATTTTTCCAAAAACCTCGTTTTCAGTTTGTGAAAAAAGTGATGTTCAGTCAGATATTTTTACCGAGACAGGAGTAAATCTCTACCTGTCTGAAAGCAGAGTAGAATATTTCTACATCAATTTCAGAATAGTTCGTAAACTAGATTACATTCAGTATCCAGTTATTTTATACCCAGTGATTTTAAATAACATAACACAAATAACATAAAATATCTCCATGCAAAAAATTTGTAAGTAACTGGAGATCGAAAATGTTACTGAGATATTTTAGAAACGAGGATGATAAACATTATTATCATTCTGGCAGTAATATCGGAAATAAGCGTTCAACCTATCGCAAAGTAAGGGCAATCACGGTCTGTAGGTCGATAGTAGATATGCCATCATGAAACGGCATTCATCCGTTTGAGGTTGAAAAGCCTGTTACTCAGGCTGCCAAATTACGGCCTCATCATTAATGAATCATCAGTACGTCGATCGAGCCGGCCTCAACATAACTTACACGGTTTCTTACAAATCTTCTATTCTCATTCGTTAATATTTACTATTTCCACTCCCCCCCCCCCCCCTTAAAGAAGAATGCACTGTCAATACTACCTCCTATTCACAGCCCAGAAAACCTTATTGAGCAGAGAGCGAGTTTTGAATTACCCATACAGCTGCACATTTGCTGAGTGATTGGTTCGAATCGGAGGTAGCCAAATCGGGCTAAATAAGTAGTAGCCTGGTCCAAGGGAGCATAATTTATAAATGTGACCATCAGTATAGATAGACAGCTTTTTTCTTCCAGCAATAATTTTTATGATGAAAAATTGGCGTCAACAAAATTATTAAGATCGGCTTCGGAACAAACTTTTTCAGTCTTTTGATAATTCCATGGAGAAACAGCGGGGAAGGCCGAGCTATTGCAGAGTTGGAGATTAAAGGAAAAGTTTTTCCCTAGAGCCATTCTTCAAGAAAGAGTCAATATATTACCCATCATTCGAATTCTAATTGTCATTCATTCATTGTGTCTTTTTTAGGTCTTATACTGATCGAACGAATTAGTGTACTCATGCCACATGGCGCACGATTCAAACCCTGAATATAGAATACTGAGATAAAATCTAGTTTGAGTACTTGACGATTTTACTCAAGCTTAAGAAGGACAACAATTAGATCATATTTGCAATGGTTTCATACTAAGTAGTTGATGTTCAAAGTTAGAATACTAATTACAGTGCCGATGGAAGGAAAGTATTCGTATATTTGAGATGAACAGATTTTAGTGCGGATAATGTCCATGAACGTGGTGATTGAATCGGATGATTGAGCCAGAAAAAACTCGATGGATTAACTCACTTAAAACTACTGACTCTCCGAACCTCGCGTGGGTGATGGGTGGAATGGCGAGGGTAAGTAAAAATCTTCTGTGCTGCAAGTTACTCGCAATAGCAAAAAATGTTAGCTTGAACCATGGCTGAATTGGCGATCATGGCTGAGCTAGTTCTGACATTTTCGTTAAAAACACCCCCGCCTGCTAGTCCCCGTTCATCGTTAAAAATTGAGGTAGGTCCAGGCGCTGAATTTGAGGGCGTAAATAGGTCAAACTGCAAGAACGATATACCATGGATCCAGTTGAAATCACTTTTCGACTCATTGAATGTGACGAATTCTCGCAATTCGCCCACATTTCATGCCCTACGTATCACTTAAGTTGTTGGAACGTTCATTTGAGATGCGGACTTCCGCACTGCAGGTAGGTTAGTGGGTACGTCGTTGAGAAGGAGGTTGGGAGTCGTTGGTATTGGCCGGATATATTATCATGGGCATTAGAATAATCTGACCACCACGTGAACCTGTCTCACAATGTGTTCGCAGGAAAAATTACCCTCGAGTTAATTTTCATCTTTTCCGGTTCGGTCCACAATGCCTAACGAGCAACTACATTCAGCTTTACAACTATACAAATAACTATTCCTTTTTAGTATCACCGCAAGTTTCCCTTTTCAAGTGCTGTAATTTTCATGTCACATTTGGATTTTCCCGTGAATCTTCTGAGAAAAATATGTTGAAAAGTTTAAACTTTGCAATCCTTCAAAAAGCTAGGAGCATTCTGTTTAGTGCAAGGTAACGCGCCCCTATCAATTTAAGTTCTTATCTGCGTCATTAGCGCTCTGAAGAGAAGTCCTGCTCATAGGAAGTAGACCCTACCAAAATTCCAAATTTTTACAATATTGGTATTGGCTCACTTTTGGTTGGTTATTCCTTGAATAATCAACCTGTTTTCATGCAAAAGGTCAACCTCTCCGATTTGGCTCAAAAATTTTTTCTGGACGTTTCAAGGCGTCTAGATCAAAAAATGTCAATGTCCGTTACCCTCGAGTTAATTTTTATCTTTTCCGGTTCGGTCCACAATGCCTAACGAGCAACTACATTCAGCTTTACAATTATACAAATAACTATTCCTTTTTAGTATCACCGCAAGTTTCCCTTTTCAAGTGCTGTAATTTTCATGTCACATTTGGATTTTGAAAAGTTTAAACTTTGCAATCCTTCAAAAAGCTAGGAGCATTCTGTTTAGTGCAAGGTAACGTGCCCCTATCAATTTAAGTTCTTATCTGCGTCATTAGCGCTCTGAAGAGAAGTCCTGCTCATAGTCCTGCGCCATCCGCGCAGTTTTAGGTAGTAGAAAATTTTCTAAAAATCTGAAATTTGGGTCAGGGGTCTGTTACCGGCCTAGGACGGTCCTCCAAACTTTTCAGCCCGATCGGACCAAATTTGGGTGGGGTAGGGGTCAAAATGTGTTTTTTGAAAAATGGATTTTTGAGATTTTGGGCGATCTAGGCGAGTGGGGTATCATTTTCCATTAAATTTTGGACGCTGAATCCAATGAAGTGGGCCCCAGAACGATTGGCACCCACTGGAAAAGGTTATGGGTGAAAATGGGTATTATTACCCATATTGAATATGTGTTTTTGGGATTTCGGGTACCTGGGCGTTTGGGGTATCAATCTCCTCAAAATTTTGGATCCTGAATCGATTGAAATGGGTCCGGGACCCGCCGCTTCCACTGTTTTCCCCATTTCCCCCATGTTGAAGAAATGAGTCTCCTTGCGCCTGGTCCAAGGAATAACCAACCCGTGTGTAAGAATTTGCAGCGTTTTTATATGAAGTGCCCTTACGGAAATTCGCGAATCAGGATTTAATGCAAGAGTTGAGGTAAGACTAAACGTTGCCGACTACCCATCACTGGATGACTAATTGACTGAATATTCTAAATGTATAAATTCAATAAAATTAATCAATTGAGGGAGTGAGTGAGAGACTAACTACCACTCAGTAAGCTCCAATAGCTGGAACGAGCCTTATCCTTGTTAGCTTCTCGGAAACGGTGACCCTTATTATCAGCTACCGTCGATCTGTGTTCATCCAAGCTCGAGATTGCAACGTCGATGGAAAGGCGGGTCCCTCGTGGTCGCCATACATGGTGTTTGGTCTGCCCGGCCTCGAGTTATCAAGCTGAGTAATCAGACGTTGATAGAGCTTTGCAGGCTATCTTGTTGTGGGGCCCAAGATTCTCCTCAGTGCGTTCATCTCCCGCTCCCCCTATCACACACTAAACTGCCCGGCTTTGCACAGCCGGAGACAATCAACTCTTGACTCAGTCCATCGACGTTTGATCGCCATACTCTGCTTACGAATCAATGGAATCAAGATCGACAAATTATTATTGGTAGCGGTCGGTCTTTGACACACAACAGACTTCAAGGGTGATTTACACATCTCCGAAACGTTTCCCACTAGTTTGCATTGCATTGCACGTCAATCACATGACTTGGTTGAAATGCGTAACTAATTTAATATGTACTTGAACGGATGTGACCTTGTCCATGGGAAGACTAATATTGCTTCCTCAGTGAAATTAATAATGTTGAACAGTCTGAATACGAGGCTTTGACTTTTCATGTAAAAAAGCGTCTCATTGAAACAATTTGTTGCTGGTACACGCTGGAAATCAAGTGTAAAGATAAACTGTAGACTTATTTCCGACCAAATGAAAACAAATTCACAAGAAAATTCCTACGCCCTATGCTACAGTCCATATGAAGCAATGTAAGATCTGTAGTCTCATGCACCGCAGTCATTATTTATGTAGGTAAAACACCATCAAACGCGATCATATAAAGGAACCAGTAAATTAAAATTGGTTGTAACGAGCTTTTATAATGATTTCAACGTTTGTTAACCTGAGTAGAGAGTTAGCCAACACCTTTCAAAGTGATATTACACGCTCTTGAACACTCATTTGATGTATTATTGACGTTAAATTGCCTTTATTTTTGCACTCACTACGACATTGTTGTGTGACAAAATCAGGCTACTTTATGATCAAGTATAATTCAACTAACGGTACCATGGTATTAACCGTAAAAACAATAACTTAGTTACGAGTACTAATTAAGGACGGTGGTTTGGGGCAATTTATACATTTTTTATTGTTGCAGGAAAGATACTAAGCGATATTTGTAGAGCTCATTCCTTGTCAGCTCCGTGGGAAGCCGAATTCGAAATTTTGAAATACGTTATCTCGTTATTTACGTTATTTCATGAATGTTAAAAAGAAAACGAATGTGTAATGAATAAACTACTCCCCATGTTTCCCATTTTGCGGGCTAGGAGCATTCTTACAACATTATTTTATTGAGCTATTCGTTCCAATCCGTCATGAATGAGTAATTTTGATGGTAGCTACATCATCAGCACAATCATGAAACTGCCGAGTACAAAGCACGATACACATACAGAATGCTCTCGATTGAAACCAAATATACCAATTGAACCTCGCACACAGGATTGGTTGTGACAGTTCATTCAACCTTAGTTGATAGATCTGGGGTTCAAAATTCAATTCCAAGGTTTACATGTTGGGAGGTCAACGAACACAATTAGAGGAATCATAGAGACGCGTTTTGAGGCTAACTAAGCTGGTAGGTTGGAGCTCAATCTGCGCGCATGTTTATGAAATGAGATTCGCACAAGGTTGGTAGGTAGACGAAAGGAACTACAGGCCACCGCGGTCCTCTCAGCGGCAGTCGTGACCAATATTTCGGAGGCAAGCGTTTCTAAATGAGATGACTCCGAATGGGTATGAAGATTTGAAGGAGTTGGCCCAATGGAAGAGGATGGTCGAGGATTGGGCTGAATAATACAGGACGGGAGGAAAGGCGATGTGGACGATGGGAGTGTTCTACTGGTTGGGAACGGAGAGGCTCTAAAGGATAGGACCGCTTGAATTATGGGGGCCCAACTCTGACGTGCTAAGCTAAATGGTTATACGTTCCTCCCCCGACCATCTATAGCTCTCTCACGCCAATGCTCCTATAACTCCTACCCCACCTATCAACTATCCCAAAGTCCTTCCGTTCCTTCTAGGATTATATTCAAGTTACCTAGCTCATTAAAACACCACCAGGTTCCCCATCTATAAGCTAGGGATATGCTAGAAAGCGTGTTGTGATAATAACGGAATATTGCCACGTCACGAATCCGAATCAAATGGACGGTTTTCCCCCTATTCAGATATAATCTCGGTCGTTCCGCAGGTCTGAAGCCCCTCTCCTCCCAGCCTGGCTAGATTCAAGATATGGAATCTATGTTAGACCAAATCTACAAGCCTTTGTAGTTGATAAGTTTCCGCCCTAAATGTGAAGAAACCGATGGAATGAGCGAAGAAACATTCCCGCTTGCATAAGTGTGAAATGAAATAATTTCATGTGGTGCGTCCATTCTGTTCTTCAAGGATCTACCCCTTTTGCCTTGGACTCAATCTGAGATTTGGAGATCTGACCACTGGCCATTCCGTTGGAAACCCTTCTGTTCGTAGGAGACAGGAGATCGAAGTCGTTTATGATTAATGCTGCTCGTGGAAGAAGAACCCAGAAGAAACCGGCGAGTGATTTACTCTGTTGTTCATTTCCTTGTCCGCATAATCGAAAAGAATGAGCTCTGAGACGGAGAGAAAAGCCAGAAAAGAGCAGGGGAGGAGTAAAAGAAGAAAAAGAAGAAGAAAAATAAGTAACCGTGGCTGCAGTGATGAAGGGGGAGAGAACGACGAAGCGTAATCGATGGCAGGTGGACAGCTGATCCCCCCCCCCCGCTTCCACCTAATCTCGTATTTCAACATCACCCTCAACCATCCATTCGAACCGTTCTCTTTCCCTCTCACTCAACCAAAAGGAACGAGAAACCATCCAAAGTATTTCAATTTAAATGCAAATTTCAAGATTCATTCGTGAAGAACTATAAGCGGTGTCCTAAAGAAAATGGTGAATTCATCATTTAATCAATTTTTTATATAATAATATCATGATTGGGATCGATCGAAGCAAGTTCTGTTAATTATCGCGCGTGTTGCACTTCCTTTATTTTACTGCAGTTGTCATTGTGGTTCGGCTTGCTGCTTGTGTTCGCTCGTTTTCTTAAAAATTGACCCCCTATTACAGCTGTGAAATATTAAATTCAGAATATCTACATTCTAGAAATGGGATCTCCACGCCTTACCACCGTGTGACCGCTCCCCATTCCACAATTTACCAGAACCTTGGAGACTCCATCACACTTGGGCTCCCCCCGCTAGCGCCCGAGTAAACACATTTTGAAATACGATTATATGTGGTTTTACGTATTCCAGTGCAGAGATGTCAATCTTCGATGTTTGAAAACCCCTAGGGAGACACATAAATGACAGTGCTTGACTATTTGAGTTCCATCCAAATTTGATACGAGGAAGGGGTAATAATTTATTTATAATATATCCTGAAATGACAAAAAACATCCCTGCTCTGATGTTCTCTCAGAGTGCATGTATCTGAACAGTCGATCAGTCGAGCAACTGATGTAGGTACCCAGGATTATAACTAAACGCTGTTCATCTGTCTATAACATGTAATAGGAAGACAAGGAAACTGTATTATACAGTATTATGTTATCTGTAGTTAGACCACTGCTACAGCAACCTTGATGAATCCATTAGTGTTAGTGGGTTTCAGCTACTCGTTCCAGCTTGTGGTCGAAACCCCGATAAAACAACACCATTGTAGGGGAAGGAAATGCCCTAAGCATTAATTCCTTTCATATTACTCAATTTTTTGAGTATGCTCTTTGAGGTATATGGGTAGATTTTCTGAATGTAGAGATTTTCTGGTTTTCAATTGATGAAACTCTGGTGAACTAGGTGTACTCCTTAGAAACAAACTGTACAGGTTCGTATGAAGAAATTATTGATTCAGCGTTAATTTGAATTTTCGCCAATGAAAATTACACATGAACTCCAATTTATGTGGATACGATGTACGTATGACTACAGATTTATCCGGTTTTTCCAGTGAAAGGTCCCCGTGTTCCACCAAATGAGCTCGTTATACTGATGACTGCAATGATCGTTACGATTTTTTAGGCTTCTATACATCCTTATATCCTTCATTACTGTTTTAAATATAAATCCGTGTTTCCGATTCACCCAAATGTTTGACATTTGTATTTCAATTCTAGATTCCAAAACAAAAAGTCCAGGGTACATTGAGAATGGGAATTTGAGTGTTGTAGAAACGTGCTCCGTGCGTGTCTATTTTTTTTTTTTTTTTTTTTTTTTTGCTAAATTTAGGACTCTGAATTGATTGATAAGGGGTTTGGACCTGATTCGGACTGGCAATAGGTTTAGGCCCACATAGAATAAAAGATGATCAAGTAATAATTTGCTGTGTTTTATCTTGTTGGTCGACTATTTTCACATTTGCCTTTCTTGTTAGGAAACCCCTTCAATCCTAGTGTGAAAAGAGGACAAGTGGAACTACCGATTCCACCATGAAACGATATTATTTTCTCGCCGCCTCTTCCAACTCCTGACAGACCAACCAGCTGGATGTGACACCTAACGTAATTCTCTTCAGCCAGACCAAGCACTCTACTTGAATCTTGAGTTGATACCGAGTAGCTGGGAGTAAGACAAGGCCAAATAATCAAGCAGAAAATTAGTTTCTCAACGAGATACCAGTCATGGAGAATTAGATCCTATGGTAAACAAGAAGAAACACAGGTAGGTAGCGGATTATGGCTTCAGGGCAGATCATTGGTCTTACAAGCATCTCAGTTTGAAGAGATCAAAAGTGGAGATCAAGATTCATTTACCGTTGTCTCTGTCAAACAGTTACTTTCTTGGGGTTTGGAACGTTAAAATACTCCTCTCAAATACGGACGTTACTTTGTACAGTGTATTATTACAAACTGGTCCTCTGGGGAATTGAATGATCTGAGAATATCTATACAATTGAAAACAAGATTGAGGGAAAAATCTTCAACTTTATTAGATGCTGAAGTGCACGGGATGAATATGGCTTTAGGAGAACATAGCATTTTATCGCACGACAGAATGAGTCGACCTCAACGGAGCCGGAGCAATTCTATGGGTTCCCCCGAACTCCATTGAGAAAATCACGGTAATGTTCCATCCAAGGGTCAGGTGAGCTCTATATTTTCTTCCCCATTTCGATACATCGGCTCTTAAATGTTGGAAGGAAGTGAGATGGGAGGAAAACTCAAGAAGAGGTAGCCAGCAAAGGCTTCTTGAAACTTCGATGATTTTGGGGGTGGGAGTAAAGTTTGAGTGGGGCATCATCCAATACAAGTTGATTGGAGCTCAGATCTTCCAGTTGTCCAATCCCTAATCTACTTCTATGGCTTCTACCGCTTTACGTGTTTCGATATCGCAGTTTTTTGTTGGATGGATCGAGGGGTAGTGGAACGATCCCCTTCTCCTCTCTTTCCTCTTCCCTCGCGCCTATAAAGACTACTTCTTACAACCTCTAACGCTCGCCATCTTCTCGGGAGAACCACCTCACTCCAACGACTTGCCCAAGTTCGCACTGCTGTCGGCTTTTGCCTTTATGGCTTTTCTGACTTTCGGTTTTTCATCTACTTGTAGACGAGGGAGTTGTCTCTTATGAGACTCTCTTCATCACTTCACTATTGATGTAGACTCGCACAAACGTGAAATTCTCTGAAAAAACCCCCAAGTCCCTCTAGCTCGATTGCGTTCGTTTCGTCAGGCGAAATATAAAAGTAATAATAATAGAGTACCTAAATGAGGTTTATATAGATACTGGTAAACTGTAGGAGGTTAAAGTCTTGTGTCCTTCAAATACTTTGAGGAGTAATAACCGACAGAACGAATACCTACTTTCCGGTTTGCCGCTACAACTAGCACACAAAACACAGTCAACTGTCATTCAGTCAAAATGGTTTTTGGCCTATTCGGGCCCTCTTTATTTTTATCTACGAGTTGATCAAGATCGAGCGACAGTCTCCATTCAGCCAAACAACCCCTTGCTATGGGACATCATCCAAAACACTGAATACGTTCCCCTTTGGAGCTGGTGCTCTTGAGAGCGAAAAGGAGCAACACGATTTGAAAACATACTAAAAAATGCTAGCTTTGCCCCATATTTCTGGCCTATGTTCATCCTGTATGCGTTCATTACTTGAATCAGAGGCTCTTTTCAATGACCAGCCGACATTAATATCGACGAAGGATTTGGACGAGGACAGCTCAAGCGTCCGCATTCTGCCAAAATAATCCCCGATTGCTCCAGGTGCTATTTCGGTAGATTACGGGCCGCCAACTCTACTAATACGTTTGGAATTGGTTAATTCATCGGTGAATTGGTAGTAAACACTGAAGCATTCGTATGATCCACTGAATAGCTCCAGAACATCCGTAAACCAGGAGGTGCTACGGTGAACTAATTCACATCATCGATAATTATGATTTTCCTTTTCCATTCCGTGTCGAACCGAACGAAATGTGTTTCGCATACATTATGCAAGGATTTCACGTGTGTTAAGCTCACACTGTTTTTCTTAATAGGGTTTAATTCTCAACGTAATTACACATTCAAATGAGCCTGTAGAGAAGAAACGCAATCTTCAAATACGCCATTGTTTCCCCGACCCTGGCAGCATATATAACACAGGATAGTTGGTAAATTTGACGGCATTTTTACCTTGACTTTCTTGTTCCTTAATGGCTAATTATATTTCTCCAGAATATGGGAGAGTTGAAGATTCAACTGGGTACCAGCTTGCTCTCTATTAAGGAAAGAGAGGTGGCACGAATGAGATTTCTTCAATTGTCCTCAGTAAATGAGGTTTTTTTTCGTCCACTCGCAAAACAAAGAGTGAGCAAAGGGGTGGAAAGGAGAGGGGTGTTACAACAGCTTTTGAGCTCTCGAGTTTCTCCAACAATATTGTCCCACTGGTAATTGCGCTGGTATTAAATTTGGATAATGAGCCAGCACGCCCTATTCAACGGACCTGTACCTGGACGCATCCATTGCTGTGCTAGTGGTATGCAGATCCCAGGTCCTTTATGATGCGAAAATCCTGTAAAATTTATTTCGTTTAGTCCAGGTTAGTTCGCATTAGGACTCAGTGGTCTCAAAGGTTCAAACAAGACGTTAATTTCAATTAGGCAAAACTCAAAACAAAAACAGTTCTTGAATGATTTTGTGTTTGACGTCAACTAATCTGCCTAATTCGTCTTAACCATTTAACCAGATAACCAGAAAATATAACGCCGCTTTACGGTACTAAATACTGTAAAAAGAGTGAGTGTCGCCGATACTATTGAACACTACAGATGTCAAACGTACTCCGGAAATCAAACGGTGTGTTTTACTCAAGCTGAAGAAGCACTAGAAACATCGGTATACCAACCCATTCGCTGGGAAGTTTGATTTTTTGCTCGACTGAAAGCAGGTAATGGCGAAGCGCTTCATCCCTCAGGGCGCAACTTGAGAGTGGTGAGTTAGCTTTTTCAAGCGAGAGAGCATAAAGATAATCTCTTTATCTCAGCCGACCCTACTTTGAATACTCTGTTACCCAACACGGTTTTCACAACGTCACAACAGGGATTGAGAAAACTTTTTTGTTTTGATTGCTGAACCATTAGGAAACTTTTTTTTTTAAATGCGGATTGATGCAAACAAACTAATTACGTTGGTGAGAGTTTATATTTTTCGCATATTGAAAACACTGACTGAATGTACGGACAATAACAATTCCACATCCAACAAACTCTGCCACTCATGACCAGACATATATCAAGAGTGTTCTTTACTAAAATTTTTACTGGCACTTCTTCACAATTCTTTCTAAAATAGCTGTCTTGGATATTACGAGTCACTCCAAAACCACTTTATCTCCCTCGCAAACACAAAGGAGCAGAAATGACAAATTTCAATTCACTTTCGTGAGATACGCCGGGGTGATTTACGATATGCTTTCGTTCATTACATCATGTACTCAAGTGCTTTCGGGCTCACTTATTTCCTCTACCCTTTGACGGTGACCGTATTTTGGAGAGATTCAACTCTGGTGCATTTTCTGCTCTATTTAGACGTATTTATTGTAGAGATCAACTTGTAATAATGTAAACATGTCACTACAAGATATTTGGTTAACCCTAGAAAACTAACCCTACTTAGTGTCCTACCTTTACTAACCGTACGTCAATTCGACACACACCACTGAAAAATGGCGATTTTTCACCATTTTATGGCAGATATGAAAGCATAAAGCAGGAAATTAGAGTTATATCTTGTACGAAAAATCTTTAATATTAAAATAAACACTTTTGAATGGTATTTTTACAAAATTAAACACTTTATTTTGTAGGTAACTCAAATAAGTCTTCGAGCAACATATCAACTCGTAACTCACTGAAGTGAAGGACAGGAAAACCTTATGACTTAGACCTATGAGTTGAATGAACAATTTCTAAACACAAAACTTATCGTAGTAGGTATCTCGAATAAACAGAAGAACCACTGTTAGGTAATTCGCTCAAATAAAGTATAGCACACCAAAAAAAAAAAATAATAATAAAAAATAAAGAAGAGATAAACGCTGGTTTTGGAACACCAAAATAAATAATCTCTTCTGGTAGCAAATGAATAATGCATACAAATTAATGTGTGCATGCTTACACGTAATTTTCCGTCTTTTTTTGAAAAACTATATAATATTTATAAATTCAATAACAAATTTTTGCTTTTCTTTGAAATAAAGTTTGAATGACTAATAACTATAATAAACACAGCACAAACGTGAAGAATGCAAAAATACTGACGAATCGAATAATTTTCTCCCTCGAATGTGTAGCAGAACTTTCAAAATGGAATCCGTCACTCAAGATTTCTTCCTCTGGCATGATTTCAATGTAACCCACACTTAGCAATGAGTTGCTTTCCAGAAACAAAGAGCTAATATCTAAAGAAGCAAAATGATTTCGAGAACCAAAATAAGAATTTTCATTTTTACACAAAATTTTTACCAATCAGCAAGCTCATTGATTGGTTTGTTTTTGGTTTTGGTTGGTTATTCCTTGAATAATCAACCTGTTTTCATGCAAAAGATCAACCTCTCCGATTCGGCTCAACATTTTTTTCTGGACGTTTCATGGTGTCTAGATCAAAAAAGGTCAATGTCCGTCCGCCATATGCCGTACGCGTCCGTTGTCTGCCGTCCACGCCGTTTTTAATAGTAGAAAATTTTCTAAAAATCTGAAATTTGGTTCAGGGGTCTGTTCCGGGCCTAGGACGGTTCTCCAAGCTTTTCAGCCCGATCGGACCAAATTTGGGTGGGGTAGGGGTCAAAATGTGTTTTTTGAAAAATGGATTTTCGAGATTTTGGGCGATCTAGGCGAGTGGTGTGTCATTTTCCACTAAATTTTGGACGCTGAATCAAATGAAATGTGTCCCAGAACGATCAGACCCCACTGGAAGAAGTTATGGGTCAAATTGGGTATATATTACCCATTTTGAATATGTGTTTTTGAGATTTCCGGTACCTAGGCGTGTGGGGGTATCATTTTCCGCTAAATCTTGGAAGCTGAATTCAATAAAATGGGTCCCAGAACAATTGGGCACACACTGGAAGAAGTTATGGGTCAAAATGGGTACGTATCCACCTATTTTGTATGTGTCAGGATTTCTGGTGCCTAGGCGTGGGTCTGGAAACAGTGGGTGTGGCGGGTCCCAGACCCATTCCAATCGATTCAGGGTCCCAAATTTAGAGGAATATGATACCCCACACGCCTAGGCACCAGAAATCCTGACACATACAAAATGGGTGGATACATACGCATTTTGACCCATAACTTCTTCTGGTGGGTGCCAATCGTTCTGGGACACCAGAAACCCAATTGGTAATGTCGTTTATGACCCCATTTATATTTATTTCGAGAATAGACAGTGGTACGTCATGGATTTGGGCAAGCAGATTCATTCCCAATGTTAATCGAGAGAGGTAGGTAACCGTTTTCTTAAAAGATCTTAGACAGGTGCCTGATTTAATGGGAAGGTGAGGTGTTTCCATTAGTGTTGTGATCAATGTGGTATATCAAATTTTTTTACATGTATTCATGGGCAGGATGAAAAAGATGTTTCCATTTGATTGGTATGGCATATAATAAGGTCAAACTAGTTCAAAAGACGTAGGTACAATTTGGAATGACATCCGATCACACGTATATGATTCAGCATTTTTCCTGAAATCGTTGTTGTTGCTGAGCGAACTCGTATCATAAAAGCAAACGAATACACTAATATTACCTTACGTTATAGTACATTACAGAAAATATTGGTGTAACGCCTTGTACCAAGGGTATCGTCACTTTCAACAGTCTCAAGATATTTATGATACCGCAAACATCCTGTCACCAATGTTGGGAATACGTTATGCTGTATTGCTTTCTGAGTGGGTTATATCTCTAGATATTGATCCGTGAGATCCACAGGTTCTGGCCCTTAATACGCTACCCGCTAATAATTAATCCTCAGAATTCCCCATAGGCCTTAGATATTGTTTAGGTGGTGGCCGAATTAATTGAGTTGAGACGCTATTGACCTTACGTTTTCCCTCAAATTCCTGAGGACTTCTGGAGAATCTATCTTGAACATTCCACGTGCGGAACTTGAGAGAACCCTACTAAATAGTTTTATATCAATCTACTATATTTACTTATCGGCAGATGAGAATCACAGGGAACTTCAATACATTTTCGCCATGATATGATTTACTGTTAAATATCATGTTTTATACGGAGGGAGCTGGTTAGATTATTCACACAAAATTAAACCAATAACGAAGAACATTTTTCAAAATTCTTGGAATTAGGAAAACATTCACAAACAAGAATAATCCTCGATAGGTTTCATCTGGATAATCAAGATTTTGGTCTGGTCATGAACTCACCAACAAAATGTATGTGATAACGAAATCAAAATGTATAGCCAGCACTGTCACAGGGAGGAAACTATGAACTTGAGGCTTGTCTGCGTCCCCTTTGCATGGAAGGGTTATTTGGAAGTACGGATTCTGGACCAATCATTCATCATCAGAATTAATATTTCGAAAACTCGTGATTGGGACTGCTGGGGACCTGCAGCAGTGGGTAATCAATTTCCATAAGGGTTAGGACGCTGATTAGATTGGGGGACCCATGGCCGATCTGCGTCACTATTATACCCAATCCGAATAGGAGCCGTCTACCACTGAATTTACTCCTTTCAATCAAACACTGAGAGAACATTTCTCTCACAAATATGTATCCTATTTCGAATTGCCTAAACAAAGGAAATCATACCTACTGATCTATTTATTGAAAAGGAGGGACCGGCAGAAATGGATTGGACGGGCCTTTACACCAATTTGCCGTGGGAAGAGTTGATTCCATTTCCCCACTTCTCTTGGTGTTCCTTCCTTCAATAGATTTCCTATCTTTTGAGACCTTGCACAAAATAACCGTTCTCCCAGGTAAATGGAAAACGGGGTCGATTGAATGCTTTGGTAATGGCGCAACACGATTATGAAGATTATAGTGCGTCGGGAAGGAATGACGAATAGAGTTCCTATGCGTGTTCGACGCGTAAACATCTACCATATCATTTGTTTGCGTGAATCGTTATTGAGTTCGACCCGTTCACCTCTGCTATTAAGTACGGTATTTAATCGGAGAAGCACTAATAGGGAGATCCTTAGCAGAAATGTTGATTATGAAACCATCCTGAGCCTAGAATTCCGGCTATTCTGGTGATGGAATTTAAAATGGTCACAAAGCAGATCGCAGAGGTTAGCCGTAAATAAGTCCACGTGAGTATAATATGACATTGGCGGTTCTTTTTTGCTGGAACGCAGTGAAGTCAAGAACCTCTGTATTCAATGTAACTATGCACAAACAGCTCCAGAGTGAGTATAAACGGGTTTGGTTGAAGGGTCGAGGCTAATAGACGGTAGAAATTCGGAGGAACAGTTCCTCCGAATGAAGGGAACGGAGTGAAAACGTGCAACCTGCCCAACCCAGACCAGTCCGCTGTCAAGGTTTTTGGGTACTTGAGTATTAAACGGAGGCCACTATTACGAAACGCGCCGCGGCACTTATAGAAGGTTAAATTGTTATAGATGTTGTAGTAGAACTATTCTAGTATTGTTGTGAGGTAAAATTGTCGAAATTGACGAGAGTTTGTTTACCAAGCGTAAAAATAACGCCGGGAGAGTGCTACCACAGCAGTGGGTGTTCGGAGGTCTGTGCCGCGAAACAGGACAGAGGTTTTTAGTAAAAGTGCCGAACCGTGGGGCAGATACATTGCTTACTGAAATATTGAACCATATTGAACCGGGAAGTACGATAATTTCAGACTGTTGGAAAGGTTACAAGTCTGAGGAACTAGAAAACGCCGGCTTCACACATTTCACGGTAAACCACAAATACAACTTCGTGGACCCTGACACTGGGGCTAGTACGCAATATGTCGAGCGAATGTGGGGCAGTCCTCCAACGACACATAAGTTCATGGTGTAAATTCGTGCGTTTTTCTTTGGATGCGTCGACCGTGCGTTCTTTACGGCTTTCTTTATTAACATCTTCCCATTTCATTTCACTGGGATGATTGTGTAACGTTTGTCTCGCTACCTCTCCTATCCAAGGCCTCCGCTGGAATTTAAAAGAAGCCGATTGGGTTTCCAGCATCCTAGGTAGTACACGACCCAATTCGTTGAGCTCGACGAACGGAAGAACAAAATCACAAAGAGCAGGCACTTCAAAGGCCGCCTGAGCGATTAGAACCGGTATTTACGGTGGGAAGATGTTACCAAGTGAAACGACAACGTCATGCAGCTAGAGTTCATTGTCATTGGAACCCTCAAGTAACCTAACGAGAAATTTCTCATTTGAAGCTTTGTACTGCAAAGAAGGGCACCCTTATAATTTTCTTTGGTTTCTAATGAGCTCAAGGGAGAGTCGCCTCGGGTAAACCAGACATCCCCTCGACTGATCGTTAACTTTACCGCAATGGACTTCTTGGCTGGTTGAATGGTGGGTCCAATATTGATGCAATGATTGCTATCCTCGTTGCTTTTTAAGGATGATCCTCAGAGAGAGTTCCTTTATACTTTTTCTTTTCTTTATCTCTCTTTTGTTCAACAACTTGCTTCTCCTCCCGGAAAAGGGTGGGTGGCTACTTAGTTATTATAAATCAATAAGTGAGGCTTGCCAAAATTCAGTCGATAACTTCCCTCAAATCAGTTGAGAGGGCGACATGAGTAATTTCGCTACTGGTTCCTTTGATTCGATCAATTTATAAATTGAGAAGTGAAGAAAATCCGCTCATTTACCATGAGTTGAAAATACTCCTACTTCCGGGGAACGTTTAACTTTTTACGAAGCGCTAAGAGTTTAAAGGACACTAATGGTAGGTCCAACCTATCAATTTCAGAAAATATTACAGCTCTTTAGTGGACAAATGATTGGAAACCATGATGATTGTTCGTTATTTGAATTTAGCCAGGAGTTGATTATGGTGCGGTATGTTTTGGTAAGAGTGCACTGAAAATGGCTGAATTCACTCAATATTTCATTTTGAATGTAGATTATGATTGCATAGGCTCTTCCAGTGCGTACACAGACGTGTATGAATAATATGAAACACCGCTACATAGAAATATATTAAGTACACTGCCTAGGGCTCAAACATCCAAGGTCCCGTAATGATGCACAAGAAATTTAAAAAAAAAAAAAAAAAAAGAAAGAGAGAGAGAGAGAAGAAGGGAGAGAGCACGTGTGTGTGCCGGACGAAGAAGTATAGCGTAGAAAGACCTAATATAAGTCAGTTTCATATTACGTTTCCTAACACAACCTTTTTATGTTACTTGGTAAGTACAGGAAAATACGATTCCTACATATCGTTTTCATCGCACCTGGATGCACAAAAGGCACTGAGGTTGTTTAAAACCCACTACCACCGGCCCGGAAAAGCGTATACCTCCCGAGAAAATGAATGAAAAGTTTGTGAATTGAATGAGTTCCCTGGTCATAACGCTCAGGGGTTCATAAAATGGGGGCATTCAACTGAAACATAATTTTGTTTTCCCTCATATGTGTTGCTGTAGCGTCCGTATGTGATAACTCGTCGTAACTATCTTGGATTTATTCGTTGCGAAATTCATTGGTTACATCCAAATCGGGAAACATCAATATCTTGTCAGCAATCCCTTAGATAAGTATACCATAATCCCTCCGTCCTCCTAGTATCTCGTCTTTGATACTTAGAGCATGGATCAATCCATAACTTCTGTTTTGAGCGTAAAAAGGTGCTACAATTAGGTGGAAAATTCTATGCATTCATCTGTTAGGTTGTGTTGAAATGAGGCAGGTGTATATCCATATCATTGATGGGATTTCACGGTAGGCACATTTAGGTAAATCAGGAAGCAACCTCAGCACGCATCACGGCAAAGCATTGACTACCATCAACATTTTCCGTTTAAAGCACCCTAAACTCTGTATGGAGCAAATGTATATTTTTTACTGTAGAGAAAAAGATGTTATTTGTATTATGAATCGGTATTTCAAATTTGAAGAATCAAATAGACCGTTCTAACCTTATGGAATAAAATCTATAAAAACCTACAGTTATGAACCGAACCCACTATTGTACGTATTCATCTTAAAGTTCACCTATTACGCGAGTATGAGATAGTATTAGAAATCGGAAGGTCAACAAGGGAAGCGGCCACACATCGCGCAGGACAGAGAAAATCCCAATCTACCTGTCACAACGAAACAAGCCAAGGAGAAATTTGAAGGCTATGAGTTTGGACGCTACTACGTACGCTGTCAGTCATCAGTCGACGTCTAACTATGTGGTGTGCGAAAATGGTTGGACGCGCTGTAAGAACATGAAGCCTCTAGCTGGCAAAGGGGACGACCCCGAGTGTTGTGAATATTTGCTCAATGCAGACACTCCATTTCTAGGGAGTTAGCCCCAGGTGATTTTTCCAAGTGGAGGCCCTATTGATTCCACGTCCTGAGCTTTGTGTTCCGCCTTTTTTGAACTTTCATCGACTCAAGTTCTGAACTATTTTCAAGATTTTCATATTCATTAGTTTTAATTCGAGTGTGCCCTCTTATGCTTAATACAATTTTTTAGTTAGAAGGTTGTGGAATGTTTGTTTCTAGATGGCCAATAGTCCATAGTGAACGGATATTTTCAACTTAGTGGCATCTCTTGTGGGGACATTGGTAAACTACTCCAATCGCAACCGGAGGAAAAACCATGGAAGACAGTTTGGAAGATACCAGAAAACAACTGAAAAGGCTTCGTGGTGAGAGAACCTAGCTTCGGAGGAATTTCTCCTTGCTTCAAATCAATATGATTGACAAGGAATTGAAAGAAAGTAAGATTGAGGAATCGCCTCAATATCTTGCCAAACTGAAAGAGAAAGCCAATCGTCACTTTCCAACCGATGGCCAGATTAACACTGCCATTCCTACTTTGTCATTTTTAATACTGCGAGAGCATTCAATACTTCCTGCGTGTTACAAGAACCGGCAAATAATGAAGAATTAAAGGAAATCTATAGCCCAATAATTTGATGGAATCATTCTGAATATGGCTACTGGTAATGACAAACACATCAATGTGTTCAAATATATCCCTCACCATCCTAGTAAGAATGATTTGCCGATGAATTACATCAGGGTGAATTCAATCATTATAGAAGATATATCTTCGAAAGTTAGTAACAGAACAAGCGTATCAAGTTCACGTTTGAAACAGCACGCTATAGCTGCGAGGACAACAATGGTAAGGCGTTTGTCGGAGCAAGTTTGGCGATACAAGGTAGAGCGAATAGCGGCACTGTTGCAGGCATGTTCAATAACGGAGAACAATTCACAAGAACTCTAGTGGGTCTGATTAATCTTCGGAGGTAAGCTATTCACTAGAATTGCTTCCGCGGATCGGCTTACGTGGGGAGGGTCCCGATTTATAGTACTCTGAATCGTCGATTGGAGTTTACTCCCAATAGCCATTGAAATCTGCTAATTGGGGGTTGGGAAATCAAACTTTCCGGTTGAATTGACGCATACTTGCGAATGGTCGCTCCAGCCGTGCCGAACCAATGCCACCCTTTCGCCTTTTCATCTCCGAGTATGATGGCCTTCTCTAGAAGTACGATTCAAGTACCTACCTATGAGAGAACGATATACCTACACCGTATTTCAAAGGTAAATGGTCTTTGGGAATCCGATTACACAATCTGAACTGCAAACTATGTGATGATCCACGGTCTTCTCGAAGTCAATTGGCTGACAGCGTGACAAAAATATACCTGATAGTGGGGGAAAAACGAACTAGCCTTTTCTGACTTGCATTGTTCTTCAAGTGCGGAATGTGCTATACTATACTATTAAAAGGAATTGCCTTAGCATCAAGAGCACCGGCAAACTATGTGTCTTTATTGAGAAAATTTTCAAACACGTGGATGCCTCTAAAAAGGTTCGCAAATTCTCCAACGGTGGATGCATTATTCCTGAGTGGTAAATCGTAATGGAAGATGTTCTCGGTCACCCCAGCACGGAGGAGTCGTAAATGCTCGGCTCATGTCCTATCGATTTTGCATTCTAGGTTATATGATAAAATATGAGTGTATCACTCCAAGGTATCTAGTTAACGAGGAGACAATCTAAAACAGACTAAAATAATAAGGTCACAAAGAAAGGGGGGGAGGATACTGTTCCTGTATTGATTGCAATTGGTTACGATGCTATTTCTCAGGCAGATCTTTTATGTTAACAGAGGTACTATTTTGTTTTCTGAAACTGAAGTCTCAATTTCTTTTCATAGACAAAAAGAACTGCAACTACATGAGGTCAAAATAAGGGTAAGGCAGATGTCTTAAAGAGCTGCTTACCCCTCACCTCCGTCCGTGATGGTGTTATGATATGTGAATGTTCTGGTGCGTGTTGTAATGAAGTAGGTAATGCACGCCTAGAGTGACCCAATCTATCGATCCCAACGTCCCTTTCTAGTATCGCATTTAACGCATTCGCCGAGCAAACTGGCCACGAGTGTTGGTGACCACGGGCCAAACAAATCAAACGTCACCTCCATTTGTGCTCGGTTAAAACACTTTATAACCCTCGAAGTTACTCATGTAGAGGCCACCTCCCAGTCCCCGATAAATCTGCAGATCGTTGAAACTCAGCTGCAACATGAACGCACATTTTCCCCCACAACCGTACACATACGGTTGACCAGTGACGAAAGGATTGATGATCATGTCCCCGTTAGTTCTTTCAATAATTTAAATGATAACGAGCCAAATGGTTGGTCGACTTTGAGTTCAAGAACGTTATTTGACTGACTGGCGTTCTTGTGTTGCTACCGCAGGGTGCATAAAGAAGAATTCTTCACTCATCCGGTTTGAGATACGAACAAACTATTGACTTCTCAATATAAAGTGAAAAACTGTGGACTCACTAGGGAGTTACTGTCAATAAACCCGGCTTGAGTGAAACCCGTGATCATCATGATAAGGGCAGATAATATTAAGCAAAAACAGGACGCTTCCTTCTTGTCGGGTGATCAGCCTCTACTCAATCTTCTCTTGTGGGTCGATAAAGTGATTTCGTTCGCCTACCGGTTGGTTTAAAGATATAACATTCCACTTATTCCACCTCAAACGATTCCAATGTGGAATCTAATTTCAGATTGGGCCATCAGTCAGCTTTCGAGTTTCCTTCCGTCAGCGTCGGGTAGGTTCCTCATCAAAGGTGATGCCTACTGGAAAGGAGTACAAAAAATTAGCTAGCTGTTGGGTTTGTGTGTATTATATTTACATATTTTATCTCGGCCATATCGTTGTATCAATATCAGATAAGGGCTGAATCGTGAGTCCTGCGTTGAGGTCCAAACAGCCAGGTAGACGCTCAATCAGTGGTCTGCACTGGGTCCCAACATCATGCCCTGGAGTAGTGTCAAGGCTGGTTCCAAATATTGATAAACGAGCATACAGTTGGTGCAACTAATTACAATGAAAATAGTTTATCTGGTTTTGACAGAGTGACAGAAGGTGGTCCATGCAAACCCTTGGGAATCGTTCCACCAGCATCTCCAGAACTCTGCAAAGCCACTTGAGAGCATCCACGAGAGTAATACGTACTGACTGATCAAGAGCTGAATTTGTCATCATAGCCAGTAGCTACCCCGGGAAGTGAAATGATGCTCATCTGTCAGCGAAAACACACACGATAGGTGTACATTGGTACCTGCTCCACCTCCTCACCACCATAGAGAACTCAAAATCTCTACTATTTGATAACACCTCTACGACGGAAACACTAATATTGTTTTGGCAGTGTTGACCGTCAACAGATTCATATCGCAATACTGCTTTAGGATCAACAGCTTGCAGACAAGTGAGTAACCCAGAATGAACATTATCGTCGGCGTACAGACGGATGAAGATATCGACGAGACCTTTCACGTCTAATCCAGTGCGACCACGAGAGCTGAAGAACTCCTCCCAATCAGAAACGAACATTGGGGACACGGAACAGTGAAATCCAACAGTGACGGATGAACACGAATACGCCAAAGCCGCCTTTGGTTGCGCGCCAGAAGCGTCGTGAAAAGGGGCTCTTCATTCTTTCAATAAAATCCGTGAGTTCTCTCGGCAGTTCGTCACCAAATAATCGAATTGATCCACAATATTAGGCTAGGCCTTATGGAAAATTCAGAAATGATGATTTTTTTTTGTGACGGGTCAAGTGAATAACGTGGAGAATGTTTAGCTTCAGGACAAGTTCATATGAAACCTGCATTATCTAGCTTGATCTATGGGTGGTACTGACAAGCCTTCATCTGGGATTACCATACACAGGTAATGTAGTGTGGGAACGGTAAGACGTAACGGAAATTTATGGTAGGAAGAGGAACTATTTTATTACAAACAGTTATCTAAAAATCAGCTATGGGAATGAGTGGGAGCTCTGGGTTCTTCTATTCAGTGAATAGAAAATTTCAAAATCAAATATTGGATGAGGGAGATTGGATAAACATGATTCATGTACGTTCCACTTTACGCAATTAACGCTGATGGGCTGAACCATTGAATAATGGATAGTTATTAATTATTGTCTCGAAGAGCAGGATGCTCCTAATGACAACAAACAACGTACTCGTATCTGCTGGATAATTCCAAAATTTGTTGCTCACATTTAAGTAGGAAACGCTATTACTCAAGTTCACTCACAACCTCATGTCACTCAATTCAGCGAAAGGAAATGTATACATCAACATTTCCACCACTTCCACGCAGTCCAATCATTCGGTCTTTCTCCCCTTTACACCAGCTGAGCACGAGAAATTCATTTTCATAGGGCGAACCAAGCCATGTGATCTAGGGTTTTCAACTTCGGAATCCATCAGTTGAATGGATTTTTCTCTTATCTGGTATTCGACATATTGACGAGTGATGTGCAACTTCTCACTGAAAGTTTCTCCATGGAAATCAAAGCCAAATTTCCCAGGACAAGAAAACAGTTCAAGGTAATTTGGCTCAATGTGCCCCATCTACGTTTACTGGATTTCGAACGGCAAAGAACTGAATGGAATAGCTCAGAAAGCCTCATAAAAGGGAAATTTCATTCCCCTAAAGGGAAAGTAACGCAATGGAAGGAAACCCGTACCATCATTACGTAAATATTTTGACACATATCGCATGAGACATAATTTTCTCTTCGTAGGAAGTGAGAAGTGGGAAGAGCAGTACAAATTGCATTTCGTTTTATTTCTACGTATCCAAACGATTCCATCCGTTTTTATGCAGATTGACGATGGTGGGTCCTGTATGGTTGGTCTCGTACCCCATTTTGGTTAGTTATTCCTCGAATAATCAACCCATGTTTTCATATTCAAGGTCACCGGTACGGGGGGGGGGGGGGGGTCGACTTTCCCCGATTTTTTTTCTTGAACGAACAAAACGAAAACAAGGGTTGGTTATTTGGTTATTCCATGAACCATGAAGCATGAAGACTCATTCCATTCGATTCACCATCCAAAACTTAGAGTGCAGAAATGACACCCTACACGCCTAGGTACCAGAGATCTCGAAAACCCACAGTTGAAAAAGGTAGATAAATACCCGTTCTGACCGATAACCTCTTCCGTACCAATCAACCCCCCCCCCCCCCCTCCCAATTTGGTCCGATTGGGCTGAATAGTTTCGAAGGTCAACTAAGGCCAAAAACGGGTCCCTGACCAAAATTTCAAATTTTTAGAAAATTGTCTATCACCGAAATCGGCGTGGATGGCGGACGGAACTAGCATATTCTGATGTAGACACCTTGAAACATTTTGGGGAAAATCGGAGAGGTTGTCCTCTCGCTCACTACTACGGGATGTCTCTCACCTCCCGTCAGTCGACCATGTTGTTGTAGATCTTAAATTAAACGCCTTAGTTTTTTTTTTTTTTTTCACAGGATCTGTCGTTTTCTCTTTTTTTATTTCCTTCAGGTCGGTTTCGTGATTGTGTTCCTCCATTAACATCGCCAAATGGCTTCGTTATTCCACCAACATCCAGTTCTTCCTCTCCGTCTATAGGGAACTTTGATCTATTTTTCCAATGCATTCAAAAAACAGCTATTGCTTCGTAAACTCTCATTAGCAGTTCATAAATATTAAAAGGCTTGAAGAAAAATTAGCATGGACAGCATCACCCTAATCAATTCATAATGTAGGCACGGTTGTTATCAGATTTCGTTGTGACTCCCACCGGATAACCGTTCACGCGTCTACTTACGGTATCGCCCCACATTCACACTGAATCGATATCATTCGTTGATAACTATGAATCCTTAGGCAGAGCAAATTATCTCACCCTAAAGGCATTCGCTCTCATTAGTAAAAGTTCTTCCGAGGAACGTATTCGGTTGGAGGAACTGGAAATGTTATTCCATCAACCACTACACCATATACCCTCGTCGGGCCCTCTGCTGACCGGCTCTAATTTTCACGAATAATGATCATCGAAAAAATTCCATCAGCATATCTGCTGAAAGTGTTTCTTCGGTGTTCTTATTTGCCATTGTTACGTGGATAGCACACTCCAAACTATTCAGTCATTGTTCTTATTCTGGAGAGGATATCGCACGAACCATAAATGGAAAAAAATTATGACAATGCTAATATAATATGAATTACGTTTGTAGTTTTCCATATACAATCCTCACCCATATCCTGCCTTGGTTTTCAACAACCTGTCCAAAATTCAACTCAATCGATTCAGCGACAATGTTGGAATCCAAGCATTTTGTAAAACATGATTTTTTGGGTAATCAGGGAGATCATTCTCAGACAAAAAAACGTGGTATGAAATGGTTTAGAAGTGCGCAGGTTGCCACCAAGGGGGAATGTGAATACGGCTTATTGGATCGGAAATTATTTGAATAGCTATAACTCTTACTAAAATCAGAATAACTGACGAACGAAGATGATAACAGTAACGAAGATTGTGGAACTAGGCCAAATGAAAATATTAGAGAGAAGACTGCACCCTTCTACGCCTCCTTTCCCATTTACCACTGGCTTGTTTTGAAGGACAAAACAAGAGATAAAAAGCAGCAAAATGAAAGAAAACCCGATCTCTCGATGTTATTGAATAAAGAATGCCTTGTTTCTGCCATCCTCCTCCTTCCCCTCTCTCATGGACAGAATTAAATTCACAACAAAGGACCCCATTCATCCAACTTCGATTCCCACCACTTCACTTATTATTATGATGCACTTATTGCCCAGGAAGAAAATTAAAACAAGAAGGCTCATCAAAAAACTATCGAGACTGGACACGTTTTTTTATTTCCAGTGCCCTGTACAATAGTGTATTGGGAGCGAAACTATAAGCATAAATGAATCGTAACAACATAAAACGCCATAGTTTTAGAGTATCCCATTGAACCCTCGGTTTTCTGAGTAGGGGGCACAGAGTGATAATAGATTTGAGCATAAGTGGTTGTGGTTTCCTACTTAAATCTTCACCTTCACAGTTTCTGAATTAAAATTTATCACAAGGTAGCGTTTAATATGCCTTTCCACAACTTCAGGACTCCCTCGGGATACGCTTTTCGAGTCCCACATTTATAGAATCAGGCAAAATGGCATTTATCAAAGGGCGTAATTCACTTCAGATGGAACCTCACAGTATCAGACAACATTGCGCATATTTCGTTGCATCGCCACGATAGTGGACTGGGCCGGTTGTTGCGCTCTGTTGGTACCCATCCAACCATGAGACGATCACCCAAAGTGAACTGGGGTCGGAGTGGTAACATCAGAGCGTACTAGTCATCGCGCCAACTCGTGAGTTTCAAGGGGAGAACTTTAAGAAGGCCAGACGAACTTATAGAAGAGTTTGTGATTGTTTTTACGACATATGCGATACAAGGAACGCCCCAGGTCACCAACTTCTTACATTTGACCGAGAATATCGAGAGTGAAGCGAAATAACGAACGAAAAATCGGCCATTAGAGAGAAAACAACATGTCGCAACTCCCAAACGATTGTTGGGAAGATTGATGGACATCCCTTCACCCACCCTCTGCTCACCCTTTACAAATTACAGACAGCTTTCTCTATCCATTTATAAGGTTTTTTTGTATCTTTTCTCTTTGCTTGAGACTAGGTTGGCCGATAATGTAAAAGGGTCAAAGCACTTGCGGGAAGACGAGAGATGTGACAAGTGTGATGTACTCGTACTTGGGTAGGACGCATCAAATATCAAAAGCGGAATTGAGTGAAAGATTGTGATTCCATCCTAGAGGCAAGATGTCAGTTGAATCGATTACTTCAACGAAAACTCAGCGGCAATGTTTTCGAAATGAGATGAAATGCACCATCAAAGAAGAAGGGAATAAAAACTAATAAAAATCGAAAAACCAATATTTTGCGGGCTAACTAAATTCCTAGGTTGCAACTAATTTTCTGCCTGGTTGCGAATGGGGGGAAGAATATCAGTAGAAAAGGGTTCATAAGAAGGATTTTTGATATCCTTGGCAACCTACCCGGTTCTGTACGGGATTATTTGTCCGTGAATTTGTGAAGTGGAATCGACCACGATGGAATTAGAATCGGTTTCTGCACATCGATGTTAAGCCCGATGAGTCAGGTTTCATTCCTCATTAAACATATTTTCTCGATCAGTCATACCGGCTTGGTTGCTGAACGTTTACTTTCCCATCCTCCATCCCTTCGTTTCCTTCTCATGAAGGCCTAAGCAGGAATACATTAATGCCAGGGCAACTTTGATGTTAAGTAGTGGAGAAGTTTGTTAGTTCGGTCAAGTTTAATGAAACAAGTCAGTCAGGAACATCAAGGGATCGGAATTCGTACTGCCCTCAGTTGGTAGGCCATGGAACAAATTGATGGTAAGCCTTGGTACTAATCGATGCATCCGACGTACAATTCTCGCCTCTTTGGCAGTATTGGAGCAGGTGAGAAAATAGTGAGCTTGCCAAGATGTATTGTAATTTATTGAACATTAATCCTGAACTGGTTTTACCTGCAACCATCATTAGTTAACTGGCAATATTGGCTCCGATCTGTACGGGAAGCATTCATGAAATAGTTTTTTAACCTCACGTGGAGTGGTTCGGTAATCAAGACGTTCCGGGAACAAATCGCGTACCGGCATTGCCATAATTTCACTCTTGGCCCATATTGGGAAGGTACTAGAACCCGTAGCTACTGCAGCAGTTATCGAAGGCTAATCTGCAGTTTCGGGGACCCCCATCGCATATTGCCTGGTAAGATTCGATATATTGGGTCTGATGTATCGATAAAAACTTGATGATTAGTCTCTATAAGTCGTTGCCCGTGTCAACTGCGAAATAACAATAAACATAATAGATAAATGTGACGGCAAAAATAATTAATCATAGTATCAGCTATTGGCTGGTTATTTCTTGAATGATCAACCTATGTTTTCATGCAAAAATTCAACCTCTGCGATTTGCTCCAACAATTTTTTCTAGGCGTTTCAAGATGTCTAGATAAAAATTAGGCCAATGTCCGTCCACCGTCAACGCCGTTTCTGGTAAGGGACAATTATTTTCTAAAAATCTGAAATTCTAGTCAGGGACCTGTTTCCGGCTCTAGTTGGTCCTCGAACCTTATTAGCCCAATCGGACCAAATCGAGGAGGTGAGGGAGAGGTAGGGGTAGGGGCCAAAATAAGTATTTCGAAAAATGGATTTTTGAGATTTAGGGCGATCTAGGCGTGTGGGGTATCATTTTCCACTTAATCTTTAACAATGAATCCAATAAGGCGAGAGTACAATGGCGCCCACCGGAAGAGGTTATGGGCCACAATGGGTACCTATCTACCTATTTCAAAACTGCGTTTTCGACATTTCTACTACCTAGGCATGTGGTGTATCTTTTTCCACTAAATGTTGGACGCTGAATCGATTGGAATGAGTCCGGGACTATTTACTCTCCCTGCTTTGTCCCTGTCCAAGGAATAAGCAACCCCAAAAGAATTTAGTGTTATTCAGATGCAGCACCGTAAGGATCGCGTTCGGATAATTACCGGTGTCAATACTCAGAATTATGGGTACGAACCTGTATCCCGTATACCCCTTCACCATTCAGGAGAAAACTTCAGAAGTAAAAGCATAACCTCGAAATTATTTTCTTTTGAGAAACATTAGTAATTACATTCTAGTAAAAATATCATCACTGTATAACGTCCAAACTACTTTTTATGTAGACTGAAAATTCATTATAAAAATTGTTAAAAATTGTTAATAATTTGATTTTTTGAATTATTTATGAGAATACCAGTTTGATTTTCTCTTGTGATCAGCCCTCGAGATATCTGTATCGATTCAGAAACTTTACAGTAAAACGATAACCCCCCGCTTAGGACTCCATAAATTACGAGAATACATTATCAAAAACATCTGAAAGTTCTTACACACGGGTTGGTTATTCCTCGAATGGGGGAAACAGTGGGTGTGGTGGGTCCCAGACCCATTCCAATCGATTCAGGGTACAAAATTTAAAGGAATATGATACCCCACACGCCTAGGCACCAGAAATCCTGACACATACAAAATGGGTGAATACATACCCATTTTGACCCATAACTTCTTCCGGTGGTTGCCAATCGTTCTGGGACCCGTTTCATTGGATTGAGCGTCCAAAATTTAGTGGAAAATGACACCCTACTCGCCTAGATCGCCCAAAATCTCGAAAATCCATTTTTCAAAAAACAGATTTTGACCCCCCCCCCCCCCCCCAAATTTGGTCCTATTGGGCTGAAAAGTTTCGAGGACCCGTCTCAGCCGGGAATAGACCCCAGACCCAAATTTCAGATTTTTAGAAAATTTTCTATTACCAAAAACGGCGCGGACGATGGACGGCGTACGGCGGACAGACATTGACCTTTTGGGTTGGTTATTCCTTGAATAACCAACCTATGTTTTGATCCAGACACCATGAAACGTCCAGAAAAAATTTTTGAGCCGAATCGGAGAGGTTGACCATTATCATGAAAACATAGGTTGATTATTCAAGTAATAACCAACCAAAATGTACCCATTTTGATCCATACTCTCCTCTGGTGTGCGGTGATCAGCCTGATTGTTGCAGGAATATTTTATGATCGAATTGTTAAATCATTCTTGAAATTTTCTATACGAGGTGCGTAAATATTTCAGTGACAGACTAACTGAACGGGAAGTATAGTATAGAGAATTATATTTCAGGGATTCGTTTCCCTACGTTCTCTTTTTGTAGCATCGTGTGGAGGTGCCAAGGAAAATGTTTCCTTCGTTATTTTCCGCGAGAACTTTTCTTTTTCTGGTGGCTGCAGATTCGAAGTGTGGGGTGAGATGGGGGTGATCTTGGAAGCTGTGGCAACTGAGAAAGACGTCTACGGTAAAAAAAAGGAGAGACCCAGTTAATGAGGGTGATTAACCCAAGCCGTTCCCTCAAGGGGGTTTAGGAGAAACCCGAAACAAAAACCAGGTACGCATTCAAAAATAAACTTCCAGCAAAGGCTGGGTTGGCATTGTGGAGTGGGATCCAAAAAAGTTTTCATCGTGCGAGCTGGTGGTCGTTGCATTACGGAACATTTAGACAAACAAATTAAGGCGAAGCCGTGAGTTAGATTTAAGGAAATCGTAAATTACAATGCAGCAACTGAATATTCTTGTTTGGATTTATTCCCACGACGTACCTAGGTATCATTGCTTGGTTCGATATTTCATGGAATCTTTACATTTTATCGATACATATTTCCAATATTGGCGCTTTTGATCCTCAAGGATGGCGAAAATATATTACAGAAGTATTGTTCTATCTGAGAATGCGTACCTGGGCCCGCTCATACTCACTCTGGCGCTCGGTAGTCTAGTGGAATAGACGAAGGATTGGTGTGGTACTCCGAGCGGCCAGGGTTCGAATCCTGGCTAGAGCAACTTAATTGTTTGTCTTGACCCTCATATTCGTCCTCTTCACTTAAGGGGGTGAGGCAATAAGTAGCCACGAGCGAAATCGTCAGATCAATTTACGATCCTCTTTGGAGGACGGCTGACGACGTCCGCGACACCTGACCAAGGTAGTCGGACGAAAATCCAAGGTGAAAGTCCTTGTTTACTTTTTACTTTTTTACTCACTCTGAAAAATTCCCTTACAGTCTCATGGTTCACCCGGGCCACATAGCAATTCCCCTAATCTCATGAATTCCCAGCTACTAACATTCATTCAAAACTCCTTGACCATTACTTCAAAAGCTCTGAGCCTTTTCGACTTAGCTACCTTGAATAGTAACAATTTATAGTGGACAGTGCTGGGAAAATCTATACATATTAATTAATTCGTGAACGATCATCAGAACAGGCTTTGAGGAGGAATGGCGGTGTGTTCGTTCAGGTTTAAATTTTGTCGTACTACTTTTCACCAAGTAAAACTTAATCTGCTTATATCATGAAGAAAGGGTGTAGTCTCTATAGCTCTTTGAATGTTAAATAATTGGTTGGAGGAGCGTTCCAAAGTTTTCTCATGTATAATGAGCCTTTATTTAGCTATGTGCATACATTCCGACTTCATGTATATGCAACTGGGCTACCCTATTTTCTCCAGAGCACGATTACTTCGGCGCCTGTTCCTCCTTTATAAGACAAATAGAAGACTTCGACAATTAACTTGAAACCATTGTCAACGGCAAAGAACTGTGGTACCTTACACATCTTTGATTCAGGGATCCATTCGTGGGCGACAATAGCTCTAGTCTTATTCGCCATAACTACATAAAAATTGAGTTAAATGAAGGAAGGTTCAACTTTCAGGAAGTTCTACCGTTCATCAGAATTTATGAAACTACCTGAAAGCAAAAGTCACGGGGTCCTTGAACTTGAGTTGAAATAATATTCATATTGAGCATATAAGAGCACCTATTTTTCTACCCATACTAATGTAGACTTAAACGGGCTTGTCTCGTTTCTACTGGACTCAAACCCCTGCAACGGCTTACTGGACACAAACGAACTTGTAGGATAAAGAGTCAAAAATATCCGCACCTGACATAGGGAAGACACTCCCCGCAGTCATTGCGCCAGTCTCAGGCAAATTACCTTTGTGAAAATAATTGGATTGACTTGCCTGATTCCAGATTGATGTGAAAGGCCCCATGCGCAGAAGCCTGTGACTCAAAAAATCAAATCTTCACAGCAAAGCGCTCACATCACATAGCCCCTTGTCATGGTTTTTAAAGGTATGATTCACATACTACGTGGGTTCATCATGAGTAATTTCAGATCCAAAATATTTTACCCTAATGGCATTCGTGATAATTGATTAGTGATGGGAGGCCCTAGGACGAAGCCCACGAAAATATCAATGGAGGTGGACATCATGGTGGTTTTCATTGTCTTGTTGAGTTTAAATCATGCAATATTGAGTAGCAAAGATGGTGGATATTTCTTTCGATTCCGAAGCCTATAATCGCTATGCTGCACACAGGTCAACAACGATGTCGAGCCATAGAGCCATGGATTCGGTAGACAACCCGAGAAACGCGATCATTTCCTTACTATGACGATGTATACACTGGATCTAAATTCAACAATTATTGGAGAAAAAAAAACCAGAGAAGGCGTGGGAAAAAGGTAATACGGCCAGGGGAGTAAAACAGCCCCCTTTGGATTTTAATAACAGCCACCTAGTTAATTTTGGAAGGCAGAAGATGAAGAAATGCCATGGCGCTAAATGTAATCCTCCTTCACATTACTCCTGCGCGATTTGTGTGAAGAAAGGAAGCAAAACTATTGTTTGACAGCCTTATTCGGTCATTAAAGTGAGCACATCAAACTCACGGCGCGAAGTGCACCGCGCACCCTGTCATCATTTTCTACTATGGTGTGGACGCTGAAGCTGATGTTTCGAACGATTGGCGCCCACCATAACAGATTATGGGTAAAAATGGATATCTACTCATTTTGGATAAGGGTCTGGTGTGAGGTATCATTTTCCACCTAATCTTGGACGCTGAATCTATTGGAATGAGTCCAAGGGACTCCGCACTCACAGTTTCCCCCATTTCTCCATGCACCTGGTGCAAGGAATAACCGATTCCTTGTTTTGATCTGGACATCATGAAACGCATACCGTCCACCAATGTATCGATATCCACTGAATTTTTTACCATGAATCCATTGTGAGGGGTCCCGAATGGTGCTCACTGCAGGTGGGTATTGGTTAAAATGGGCACCTAACTACATAATATAATTATCTATCTGAAAGCGGGTTTTCAAGGTATTTGGGTACCTAGGCAGGTGGGGTATTATTTACCACTAATATTTTTGAGTACTGAATTGATTGGAATTAGTTTGGCACACTTCGCACTCACTGCTTTCCGTGTACTGCTGATCCAAGGAGTAACCAACCCATCTCTCTAATCAAGTACTAATAATAATACTAGGAATATTCTTGAAGTTGGTTTAAAAAGAAGTTTAAAATGAGTTCTCTTTTTTGTTGCTGACGAGTTCGTATTTCAAACGTAACTATTTACTTCAAGATGTTTTGTTGTTAGTCAAATGTTTTGCGTGGTAGTATTACCACAAGTTTGGGAATTCAAAAAATTCAAAAAGAAGGCCCGCTAGGCCCGTACGAGCGTGTGGAGTGCGTATAAGGCTCCGCACTGATTGGGCTTGAATTTGACAAGAGTAGTACTACGCCTTCTATAATCATCAGAATAGCTACGACAACAAAATGTACCAAGGAGCTATAAATCTATAAATAACAAATTCTATCATAAAAATGTTACCGTTGTCGAATTTCCAGGCTCATAACCGATGTCTGAATTCTCGCTATGGCATTTCATCAAGATTCAATATTCTTTTGGGATATAGAATTTAAAACTTCAACAGTCCCGACTCAGTTGGCACCAGGATGCTTTAAGATTTCAAATTTTGTATGCCGTCATTGTTTACTCGGTCAAGGCAATTACTAGCACTATGCGTTCTCAATCGTTTGCCGACCTGCGTTGGAATGATTAACTCGTGGTCGAAGTGTCAATTGCTTAACTTCATTATACTCTTGACAATAAATCTGTGGTTGTCATCTTCAAATTTGTGGCACCACCATTCGTGTGGCAGTTGGAATACTTCATCCACGTGGATGATGTGTGTTTTGAAAGCTAGGAAAATACAAAACAATCGGAGCCTAACTCGAGCTGTGGCGGTCCAGAACCCATAGATTTTCTCTGGCCGCCACTTTTTAATATACGTTTAACTTGACTGTAATCAGGCTTACATTGTGTGCTTTCAAAAGTAGCTGTAATGACCGCAGTGTTTCATTAGGAATGAGAAAAATCCATATTTTTCTTATGCTCCTACCTCCTTTTCTCTTTCACTAGTAAAGAAGTTATGACCCACAGTAGTGATGTTTTGCTGTTAGTTGACCAGGCTCACTTTGGTACTATAAGCATCACTGGAGAAAATGGACAGTGAAGATAATAGAGGTCAAAGGCTGCCAGAATGACAAATTACTCTTCGAGCTCGTTGTTTACGTTGGGATGTCATATCAACGAGACGAACAGCATCAGAACATAGGATAGACCCCTTCAGTCAGTTCAAACGAATAGACCCTTCGCCAGAATTTAAATTTATTAAATAACTTTGTAGTTAGGCTCCATGATGCAATTTGAATATTCATGTGAGAGAAGGGTGGAAGGAATAACGAGGGAGGAAATTCACTCACCGTTCTGTTGCCGAGATTCCGGACTCTGCAGTACAGGAATGCGTTGCGGCCGACCAGTGCTGTCACGTTCTTGGAGACGGTTCTGTCAAAGTAGGGCCCGCGAATCGAAGGGATATCCATTTCGGAATTGGCTGAATTTCTCGGTGGTCGGCTTAGCTCGCCATAGCCACAAACTGGAAGGATGACAGTCATTGGAGAACACTGGCACACGTCACTATGTTGACAACATAAAATTTCAACATAGAACTTACCTGTAGACGAGAAGAGGAATAACGGTATAATAAACATGAAGTTACACATGACTGACAACGACAACTTCTCAAACATGCGGAGAACAGCTTTTTTGAACGACATTATTTGTCATGATGCGACATAAAACCGACACTAAACGTTAACGCTTTGGACCGGAAATGTATTTAAGAGCCTTTCAACAGCGGGTGCAGCAGGCGGCAGCACGGCATAATGAAAGTACGGAGCAACGGGGCAAAAGACCGTATGTTAATGCCGGGCACTATGGAGGGGTGTGGCTTGTAAACGGCGGTGGACCACCCTGCCCTGACATCGGAGTCTAAGGGTTGTGAGGGTTGTTCGGGACGCGAAACCCGAACGATCCCGAATCCACCCGAACTCCCCACTTCGGGAGGGGAATTGAAGCAAGACGAGGGGGTGATCTACCCTCCTGACCCAGTGCCACCCCCTACAGCGGAATGTAGCAAAAATATTTGGATAGTGTTTTCTCTGTTATTGTTCACACTCAAAGTGACAATCTCAATTTTCTGATCCCCATAGCCATCGAGATAGTCCCTTCACCTTGTCTAATTCTAACAAAGCGTATGGTGCTAAGGGTATTCACAAAGATTCGTATCTGCATTTCCCCGTTTTCGGCATTATTGTAAAGGAAGAATCCGTACGAATCCCGACACAACGGTTCACTATTAACAAATGAATGTAGTTAGTATCCAATAATGTGGGAACGGATTCGCTGCATTATTTCCCTTAATGTGGGAACGAGAGCTGAGATCTTAATACTCGTAAAACCGTTGATCACGAATCATTGAGTAAAATATCATGACCAGAGATGAAAACACAGGAGTTGGTTATTCCTCGGACCAGGAGCATGGAGACTAATTTAAACCTCGGACCAGACGTACGGAGACTCATTTCTTCAACATGGGAAAATGGGGGAAACAGTGGATGTGGTCCAAAATCTAGTAAAAAATGATACCCCACACGCCTGGATACCAGAACTCCCGAAAACACATATTCAAATGGGTAATAAATACACAATTTGACCCATAACTTCTTCCAGTGGATGCCAATCATTCTGGGACCCATTTTATTGGATTCAGCGTCCAAAATTTAGCGGAAAATAATACCCCATTCGCCTAAATCGCCCAAAATCTCGAAAATCCATTTTTAAAAAAAAACACATTTTGACCCCTAACCTGCCCAAATTTGGTCTGATCGAGCTGAAAAGTTTTGAGGACCGTCCTAGGCCGGGAACAGACCCCTGAGCCAAATTTCAGATTTTTATAAAATTTTCTACTACCAAAAACGGCGCGGACGGCGTACGGCGGACGGACATTTTGATTTTTTGAACTAGACACCTTGAAACGTCCAGAAAAAAATTTTGGGCCGAATCGGAAAGATTGACTTTTTGCATGAAAACAGGTTGATTATTCAAGGAATAGCCAACCAAAATCTACAAATTATTCATCAACGGCTTATGGTTCTATTTTTTGGAGCTCGGTGTGGTGAAGCGTACGTGTATAGTCTCTAAAGAAAATATCTAAATTGATGACATAATAATAGAATAATAATTTTGAAAATTAAGAACCCCTAGACCTGGATTTTGTGGTAGTTGCTTTTGAACAATCAATTTCCCCCGTGCATTTAGCGATGCATGCAACGTTCGCTTTCAGCTTTGTGTTTCAGATCTTATTGAGTGCTGTGCAGGCTCAGCAAATATTATGTTTTAAAATTATTCAAATACTATAAAACTATTCGATAAATGTATCAGCCGTAATGTTCTAGGTAAATTGTCGATTTATCCTACCTACAACTTATTAGGATGATAAGACTGGTAATAGGGTAAGATAAAACATTGTGCCATCCGAGGGTCTTTGTTCCGCTAACAAGGTTCAAGGTGGGAAGAATTGAAGAAAACTCGAGGACAAAAAGTCCTCCAAAGTAAGAATAGGCAGATAACAATGTGCAAAATGAATACTTGGAATTACCAATATAACTATGTCAGTTCATTCGCATTTGGGAAGTTCACCATTGAAATTAAGGAATGGGCTAAGTAATCGGGTTCTCTTCGGATATTCGTTCTAAAAGCGACCCTGATGGGGGGGGGGGGGGGGGTCAAACGAACGAGTTCTTTCTCCAGGTGATTAACACATAGCTGAGATGGATAGGAAAACGCCCTTATTTCCCACTGTCATAATCGATTTCTTCATCTTAATGAGTCCGGCATTATTGATAAGATGGATTGCCGTGCGAAAAATTATGATTGAGAATTTTCCAATAGCTACCAATATTGGTATCCTCATACACCTCCACAGCACTGTCAAGCTTACGCTGGAATGAATGGATGGCCATGCGAAACCATGGGTTTTACTTTTTTTTTTTTAACTTTTACAATAACTGCCTCAGGCAATCTACACGCAGAAAATGTCCTTATAAGTCAGGGACCACCTCTAGGATTTCTCTTCCAAGTTTGTATAATTTAGGATTTCTCATGTCGCTGATTGAAGTAGTAGTAGTGTATACATACAACTAATTATTACTACTATATAATATTATACTACCTACTACTACAGTAAACCCCGCTTACTGAGATTTTAGTTAAAGTTATCACGCGGATAATGTTATCGAAACGGCAAATATATGCATGTGTTCAGAAATTAAAATGTTCAAGGAGTTAAATCCTGCAACCAAAGAATAACTTTTTTATTTTATTTTATTTTTTTATAGCATTTACTTTTTTATTTAGCATTTTGTTTGTTACTGCGCGAATGCGAATGTCTGGATGGCATCCATTGTAGTACCTATCCAAGGAATAATCAACCAATGCCACGTTACCTGGTTGTCTATGCATCCGCATGAAAATACGTTTTTCGTGGTTGTTTTCACTGGGTAAACGTCGTAATCCAAATTTGTTTACGCTCGGAGAGGGACTTACTTCATTGAAGTCGACGTAGAATACAAGTTATTACCGTACAATGGCGGGGCTTTCTTAACTCCAACAGTAAAGGGGGTCAGGGAGGTATTAGCTCCAGCTCGAGCCCATTTTCTCATTTGGTAGCTCTACTCAGTGAAATCTCTGTTTACTCAGAGACGACTGGGAGCTTATTACTCGTAACTTAGTTTGACAAAGATATTTCGTTGATTTTAGCTTCCAAATGCGGGCGACGCTCGAGTTGAGGGAACCCGATTTTGAATACAATCGCCGCTGCACTGTTTGGTTTTTGACACTCTCAGTTCGCGGATCATTTGAAGGGTAAAATACCTAACAGATAAGGCTTTCCATTCCAGTAACCTATTTAACACACTTGGTAATCATTATTTCCATTCCAGAAAACCTACGTATACGGCTCCAATAACAACCACTGATGTATATGAGATGAATTCTGTCAATACCGATGATGGCAGAATAGAACTATTGTTGGGCCTTTTAATCAGAGATTAATCGGAGCAGTAAAAGGTTAATCTATCTGCAGATGGTCCGCATCTTCTCCATTTTGTAGCTCCGCAATGATATCGACAAGTAGTTATGAGTCTCCCTATTTGTGGCTGGTTTCATCGAGAAGATGAAAACCAAGTGGGGGAGGCAGAATATCCTCAGCAAATTACTAAATTATTTTTGGATCAATGAAACAAAATTAACAATAAAATGTTTCATTTTCTGCATCAAGAATCATCGTAAAGATCTTCCCTTCAACCACTAACATTCACTTAGTAGAGTGAAACGTTGGAGAATGATTTTTAAGATCTCAGAGCCGAAATTGAACTTGAATTGAATTTTCATGAGTGTAGAGTTCAGTGACCTAAGGCACAGCTTCTGAAACTGGCACCAATCAGCGGGATACATTTATATTAGCAGTGAGAAGAGACGAATCCCGCTATGGTTGAGCGGGGGGATGATAACAACGATTCGCAGTGGGAAAGGTCCCCATTCCCGAAATCATCAGCGTCTTGAAAGATTGATACGGGGAAATATGACCTCTTTTCTTCAGATACCTAGTGTTTTAGAACTTACCAGTGCCTATAACTTCATGCAGTTCCTTGGTAAGTTCGTTCAACTCTAGTGGTCTCACTATGGTGGTGGATTGAACGTTGAGTCCGCCCTTGTGCAAAGCGGGCGGACAATATGGTACTACGCCCAATCTTTACATTATTTCAATAAGTTTTACTTAAATTAATAATTCATCAGAATGTTCAGAAGATTTTGTAGTTTTGTTCTGAGCACGGGAAACGAAAAACCAAGAATTTATACCGTATCTTGCTTACGGTTACCCAGATCAGAGTTGCCTGCTCAAACACCCGCTGCTATTAAGCTCATTATTCAATGTGCATCAAAAGCTAGAGGTGGTTCCATGAAGTGAACTGACTGCTAACTGCCATTTTTTATTGGTTATTCTGTAGCATCGGCTCGTTCGACTTCTTGTCGAAAGGTAAAACAATCAACAATAATAATCAGGAAAATTTATTTTCAATCAACAATCCAGCTAGTAGGTTCAAACGATAATGAATCTGAGTAAATTCGCAAGATCGTTCCTGATGAAAACTTTTTCGACAAGTGGTTTTAATTAGTTCAAGTGCAAGTGAGGAAACGGTGAATAGGGGGATAAGTAAATTATGAACAGAGTGAGCTCTCACACTTCCTTTCTGCTTCCATGAGTCTATATGAACGTGAATTGCCGAACGACGAGCCAACTAAACCCAAAATAAAAAGATTCCCGAGGGTAGGTATCCACGAAAAAGCTTAAACCGGGATCGCGACGTGATAGCTTACATGTATAGACCTTCCATGCATATTTCTTCGTTTTATTTACGGGGTGGACGTTCGATACAGGAACGAAAGTCATTATAATCCCATCAGAACTATCGAGTCACTTTTTACGAGATGGAGTCGGATAACCGCATCAAACTTGAGTAAACATGACGCTGGTATGAGGGCTCACATTCCGAGCTAACAGCTTGAACTGAGCTGAGCTTTCATCATCGTAAAAGTCTACTCTTGAGGGTCACTCACAACGGGAAACTACCATCAGAATGTTGGAAGAAACTCATGTAGTCTCTTCTCTTCCTCCTTCAGGTCTCTAAGTGGTTCGGTATATCCATAAACGGTCCAGATCATTTGAACCACAGTTGTTTTTTCGTGCGTGAACCAAATCTCTGATCACAAACATATTCCTACCGACCAAATTTGTTCCTAATACAGACGTATTGCTTTTCACTAATCACCTCTGCCTCTCGTGGGTGGAAAATCGATTTGAATTTGAGGGTGTTCTCGATGAAGATCATAAGGGCGAACCACTGACCACGTAGTTTGGACAGTGAATCGATTGCGAGTGTTCCAGACCGATTGTCGCGCACTGACGAACGTAATTCGGATGAAAAACGTGTTTTCATCCCGACCTCTTCGATGAAGGAGTGCCTGTTTTACGGTGTCATGTTCTGTTTTACTTAATTGTTTTTCTTCAAACGAGCGAGCCCAATAACACGCAACAATGAATCACAGTCGTAAAAAAATATATAATCATCTCTGTAAAAAAAAAAAAAAGTTGCAAATTCTTCTACAGGGATTGGTTATTTATCGGACCAGGAGCGTAGAGACTCATTCCAATCGACTCAGCGTCCACAATTTAGGACAATTATACCCCACCTGCCAAAAACTTTGATGCCCCACTTTAAGACCCCAGTGAGCACTAATCGGAGAAACCACGGAGAAAATGCGGAGTGCGGAGTCTTCCGGACTCATTTCTATCGATTCAGCGTCCAAAATTTAGTGGAAAATTGTTCCCCCACACGTCTAGATCGCCAAAAATCATAAGAAACCATTTTCCAAAAACCACGAATTCTTTCACAGGAGTTGGTTATTCCTCAAACCAAGATCATGGAGACTCATTCCGATAGATTCAGCGTCCACAATTTAGTGGAAAATGATACCCTCACGCCTAGGTACCAGAACTTATACTTTACATGATTTTTTTTTTAATATCATTGTATTATACCTACTTTTCACTGATTCCAAAAATATCGAACGTATTTGAGATATAAATACGAATGTAATCATCATGATGTGATGTATGTATCATCATATTATATGATTTTGGCAATGACTTTGGAACAATATTGATACTTAGCAAAATAATCCAATTAAATTCAATCGCATGACCCATTTATGTTTTACTGTCGCCTGAAATAATATACTTTTATTTCCTTATTGGATGGTGAAAGTTTGGCTTCACAAAAGGATTGGTTATACGGGAAGGATAATTTATATTCCATTGTGTGAATGTTGATTGAATAGAATACAATGATATCATAGGATCCCATAGATAGCATAATGTTTATGCAGTTGCGATGAGTTGGGCAGTGAATTAATGTGACTTTTCTACTCGAACGGCGGGAGTATTGATCTTCAAGTGGAACAAAATTAATATCATTCACCTTTCTCTCGATATTGATAAATGTGGATTTTTATCATGCATTTTTTCTAATGGTGATGAATTATTCAATAGAAGCTCAAGATGGAATCACCATATTGAAAAGGACATTAAAAATCTCTATATTATTGAGGTAGCCTAAGAGACATCTGCTCCTAATAATTTTTTGGGTATCGAAGTTCGAAGTAACAAGGTGCAGCATTACTGAACTTCATTCAAGTCGGTCTCGGCTTACTTTTGTCATCAGGGTAGGGTTCCTAATCAGTACCGGCAACAAGGACTTGAAAATATTGTTCGTCACGAACATGAATTGGGTTTGATTATTGAAAGAACGAACGCGAATTTGAGTATACTCTTTCATAACTTCTTTAAATCTACAAAAACTCACTCACAGAACATGATATATAATAAGAACATGGATGTTGGGTGGGGCAAAGCAAAGCAGCTAGGGAAGACCAAGGGAAGCAATTAAGCCAACCTACCAAGAAGAGCAGACAAATATTAGATTTGATAAAAATTAGTGAAGGAGTTTGATGAACCTTTTCATATTGTAGAATCTTATTAGGAAACATTATTTTGATTGGATTCACAATTCAAGAAGCCATGCAATTCTAGTCAGCACGCAAAAATTGTCTTCCTGTTCTCAGATTGTCGGCACTATAATATGGCTTGTAGAATAGTTCTTATTCCTGACAAAGAAATCGCAAATTCCATCAAAATTAATAATTCCACGAAGTTCCCTTTGGTTCCTCTCTTGTTTTCTCGATTTCTGCAGTTTTGATGAAATTTAATGAAAGATTAAAAAAAAGGCTTGAGTAAGTATTTTGTCCAAGAATCTATTCGGTAGGTTTTCACGACCTTTTGTAATCTACAACTGAGACAACAAAACTGATAACCATTGATGATAAACATGGACAGATTGGCAACACAAGTAAATAACAACCATACGGGCTTCTAGAACCAGATGGTTAAGAGAATTTGGACGATGTGCAGCTCTTCTGGGAGGCCTTCATATCGCTAAGTGCTGAGCGTAACAAGGATTCATTCTCAATAGTACACGAGGCGGAACCGCCTTCTTACCGACCCTAAATCCCTGGAAAGCACTAAGTAGGTACTTATTGCGGGTTACGCTAGGCCTCCCACAGTTCGTCGCAAAGCGTGTGTGGTCTTCATGTGAATCAAAATGGTTGGCTTTTAGCTGAAGTTACAACTGTGGTTTGCTTCTTTGATACCTACAGCGACATTCTTTGGTGAAAATTCGAATTGCCCTGTCGATTTCGTGAAAATCGAAATTTTGGAGGGCTGTTTGTGTGCCCAGCTGAAGCTGGTAATTTTTATCATGATCCTATACAGTCAACTTACTATCAAAATATGAATGGATTTCTTTAGGCTGCTGAATCGTAGAGGTGCCGCGGAGTTTGAATTGTTGGGAGTGAATGAAAGGTGAAATATTTTAGAAACTCACAGCGTGAGTTGTATCAATTGGAATCTGGAAGTTTTGACAGGTGCCTATCGTACAGACAACCAGGCGCCCTTCCTGCCTCATCCGTCAGCATTTTTTCTTTTATACCTACCTCCTTTTGCACATTCCCCTGTTCCCTCCACTTCTTCTGTGTCAGAAGTTGCCGGACGTTTGACGGATGGGTAGTTCGATTGATCAGAGGAAGGCGTTCCCACAAGTGGAACGTATGGGCAAAGAAAAGCATTCATAATCCCGTTCGTAGGTATAACAAATGAAATTTATAGTTACCCTTTTAATATGAGCTTAATCACTTGGGTGTGATTCAAACTCTTCCACTTCCTTCCTTTACGTACCAGGGTCTAACTTATCTTATCATGGCACGTGTAACGTGCAAGTTCCGCACCATACTCATGTTCCTTATAATTAGATCCGCAATTCTGAGCAGCAATCGTAATTAATGAAATAATTCAGTAAAATGAATTTAATCTAAATATTAATATTGGTAAAGTAGAAATCGTTAATACTGGCAAGGAGTATGAGCATAGCCATAAACTGAGAATGAGAACATCTCAATCGTTCTAAGGCAAAGAAAACTATATTTCGCTCCTTGATGTGAAAGATGAAGAAAAGGAAGAAATTTGATATGGATTTGGCACATTGGGGCACTAGATCACGGACGGAAAACACGGAATACCGAGTTTGAATCATTCGGTAATATGACTACGCGTTAACTGGTAAGTGCCGGAGGAGCGAATACACTGCGTGATAACGTTGGCCGAGAATGGAGCATTGAGCATCACGAAACATGAAGAACAGATAAGTTGGCCACCAATGTATCGATATCCAATGATTTTTTTATGCTTAATCCCTTGTAAGGGATCCCGAACCTATTGGTGCTCACTGGAGGTGGGTATGGGTCAAAACGGGTACCCAACGACATGTATTATCTATTAGATGGATAGTATATGCTCCGTTCTCGGCCAGGTTATCTTGCGGTGTCTTCGATACTTCAGCACATGTCGGTTAATGCGTAGTCAGCTGTTACCAACGTTTTCATTATCTGCTAAAACTCGGTTTTCCGTGTTTTCAGTTCGTGATTAGCCATAGTATTTCCTCGCAGTACCGCCAATTAGTTTCCGATCGAGTCGTCGCAGATCCTTTGCCTACGCTAACAACTATTGAAGGTAATAATTTTTTTTTTTTTTTTTTTTTTTCATTCACTGGTTTGTGATGATGTGCTTCCTCGGCCGGGGTTTGACTACAAAACAAGGTCCCTTCTCGTCCCTTGCATGTCACCAACATTTTCCTCGGCCCGCGACAAGTCGTCAACCAATTTCAGCATGGAATTACCCACTTTTTCATGTCAATCAGATGCGTAGGAACACAGCTCTCCATTACTTGCCTGTTATTATCATTTTGTGCATTTGGTTCATTGATGTCTGCGGGGAAAAAAAAAACATTAAATAGGTGTTCCTATTCGATGTTGCAGAAACGATCTGACTATGAATTTTTCAGATGGTCGGTTAGGTGGTCTGATATGCATTACACAACACTTCTATGAATGGTGTCCACTGCATTAATCCACCTGCTCGGATGTTTTCCTATTTTTGATGAGTCGTTAGGTACCCAAAATGAGCATCTAACTACATATATTATCAATTTACAAGAGATTTTTTGGGTATCTTGGCAGGGGGAGGGGGGTATAATTTACGACTATATTGTTGGGCAACGAATTGATAAGGCTGAGTTCGGAACATTCCACATTCACTGTTTTCCTCGCTCCCAGAAGTAACAAGCCCATCTGAAAGAGTTTGCAGCGTTTTGGGTTGGCTATTCCTTGAATAATCAACCTATGTTTACATGCAAAATGATGATCTTTCCAATTCATTCCGAAATTGTTTTCTGAGCGTGTTTAGATCAAAATGAGCGAATGTCGATCCGCCGTCCACGCCGATTTCGGTAGTAAAAAAATATTAAATCTGAAATTAGGGTCAGGGACCTATTTCTTGCTCTAGTTGGCCCTTGAACCGTTTCACCCCGATCAGACCAATATGGGGGGGGGGGGGGGCAAAGTGTATAATTCAAAGAATGGGGATCGAATGGGATGAGTCTCCGTGCTGCTGGTCTCAGGAATAACCTACCCTTGTGAATGAATCTGCAGCATTTTTCTTTCCTATCACGTGTACTTCTAATTCCCATTTTTCAATATTCTTGGTGTCGGTTCAGAATGAAGTTTTTACAATTCCTTTTATAAAAGTTCTCTTTTATGTTGTTTCTATTTAATATGTAACTATTTGCTTCAAAATGCTTTATTATTACTTAGTATTTTTTTACGTTTATAAATTATCCATAAAACATTAGCAGTCAAATGTTACAAAATTAATTGTTATTAAGTACCTTCTATATTGTATTTTATATTATCCTTCATTTCTTGATTCTTCCTTGGTTTGTTCCGTGATGACCCAAAGTTTTTATTTATTTGTTTTTTGTTTTGTTTTTAGATGCAATGTATTGTGCAACTATACGAGGAATAAACTTTCATTTCATTCATTCATTCATTCACCTACTCTTACTGTGTTCTCATTCGAATTAATCATTTCCCCCTTGCTTTAAACTTCCCTTTTGGCTTCAAAAACCAATGGTTGGATCAGCCGCATGAGGTGCCGCGCGCGTCCGCTCATAGAATCCCCTCTGGCGCGCCCGCCAAAAGGTTAAGATTGAAAAGAATCTTGGAAAAAAGTCAGCTTAGAAAAGTTATGGTTGATGAATGCTCAAAATGTGTGATGATAAAGTAATAATCACAAAAAAACTAGAACGTTTCACTGACTAAATCTGGGTTATTACGTGATCATAGCTATTTTTCCCCTACCTACTTCTAAAATAGCGATGAGGACGTGGTACTCTCTCGGGCCTTCGTTTGAAATGGTGAGTAATGAGAGGAAGATTGGGCGGCCAGAGCAAGGCTGAGTCAAGGGATAGGTGTTTGGGTTTGTTGTGCGGTCCAACCACCCGAGGATGATAAATCTCGTCAGTTCAAAAGCCGAGATTGCGTGATTTGCGCCCGGGAGCACTTCCTTTGCTATGAAGGCCTCTTGCCACCCTATTTAAATCCAAATCCCCCTACCCACCAGACCATTCCGGGGTCCTTTGCACTTACAGAGTAGGTTGGTATATGTACCGTCAGTTGTCCATTTGTGTAGTGGGCAACCCCTGTTTTTGATTGACCATATACCTATCAAGTGTAAGCTGAGAAATGCAAATTAACATATTTTAGAGTCCGTTCTGATACACTCAACAGGCATCTCATCATACAAGTACATAATTGCGTACGATTCAATATGGTTAATTTTTATTGTATCGACTTGTGATGATCTCCATAGATAAAATCATTTGACCTGCTAAATGTGATGACTGAGTATAACATTGAGTGAGAAACAATTTTATCATGCTCCTTCTGGGGGGAGCAATGATATGTGAAAGCACGCATGTCAAAAATACGATCACTTCACGTACAAATGGCGCGGGTACACGGATTATCTCAATATATGTAGGGGAATATACCGCTAAAGCTGGGAGTGAAAATGTGCTTGCGTGATGACATGGACTCAGACCCAGTATGCGCTCGTGGAAGTCGTTTGTTTGTGTGAGGTTGAGCACGTGCGTGTACTAGTGAAAACACCCTATTAAATCACTACATCAGTGTTGCTTTCAACCTGTTCGCGTTAACTCCTACCACCCGTGTTTTTGAAGAGTGGACCAGCCAAAGCCCTTTTACTACAACATGCAATTATGAAAAGTTTTTCTTGATCTACGGTCTCCGTATCATGGACGTTCGGGGGAAGAATAGCAACGCGCGTTCTGCCAGGAAATGATGATTGTCGGAACAGTAGCACTTGAAAAATACAATTTATAAAACTCGAAACGGGTATGAAGCAAAACACTGCTATCTTTTTTCGAAAAAGAATGTTTGAAATGGAAAATTTGGATTATGTACCCCTTCAAATTATATATTTACAATACGTACCGTGTACGTTGGTGCCTCTCGGTCATGCGAAATTTACCGCGGGTAGTCCTAAGGAATGCCACACAAAAAAAGAGGCATTCAGCTATAAAATGAAAATTATATGACCACATACGATTGATCTGAGACGTTTCTCCTTAATATCCGCTTGTGGTCCAATCTTCATGATAGTGTTTTGTTGTGAGTAGTCTTCTCGGTGATCGTGGATGACCATTTTATATAAGCAGCTGTGTGATAGTTAAGTTCCGCAAATTTCTTTCCTCTCTCCCCACTCCCTTGAGAGGGTTCTTTTCCAGTTTTTTTCAAATTTATGCGTAACGGAGCCGAGAACGTATGGCGCTCTTGGCACCCACTTCATGACGAAACTCGGAAGCTGGGGAAAAGCGCCCTTGCCGGAGGAAATAAGTGGGAGAGAAGTTGAGTTTACCATGAGATAGGACCCGTTCATCGTGAAGGGGAACTGGTCTAGATGAGGTTGGGGAGGGGAGGCTCATGGGAAAAAAGCGTAATTGTAGAGGGGACGAGAAGAAAAACGAAGTTTGAGGAAGAAAAGACCTCCGGATTGAAGATAAAAAGGAAGTAGGGAAAACAGAACCATAATTAGAGCTTTTCCAACAAACTCCCTCAACTCTCCCTATCAAGGTTTCAGTTTTCAACAGCCAGACTAACACCTATGAGGAACGCTGGTAGAAGCGCTGAAATGGTGCACGCTGCATTTATAAAAGGACGAATATTCCAGGACGATTATTCACATTACGTACACACGATCAGAACATCACGGTATGGGACTAGGACTAGTGCACATTCGATATTTGTTTAAACTATCCTGCTTGAGCGCCCACGGACTCTAAGAAAAAAAAAGAATAAAAAAAATAAAAATAAAATAAAATGAAAGGTATGAGAACAATAGGCAAAAATGAAGTCCCGCGAGTTTCAAAAGTAGACTATAATACACTTACTGTTTGTATCACAATGTTCGAAGAGTGCCTCATCTCGAGTTCGAACAGCCAAAAACCCCGTGATCCTCAATGAAGGCCTAAATTAGGTACTGACGGTGGGTGGCTTCTGTTTAGTCGCTCATAAATAATTCATCCATTCTACAATGATTTCTTGAAACATCAATCATCCCCTATATGATCATACCCAAAGTCATGTGGGAGGGGGGCCATGCATGAAACCTATGTATGTGTATTTTCCTTCTACTTCAAATATAAACGGCTTCTTTTCCATGTTCTGCGTCGATGATTAACATCTGAGGATTCGAAACGGAAAGCTATTTCACGCGTCATTGGAGAGCGGAGCGTAGTGCAATGCCGTCACCGGGATGGGTGAGGGTCGTTCTAGGAAAACGGCGATTTCTCGAAACAACGTTTTCCGACCTATTTGTTCCTGAAAATTGAGAACGGATAAACATAGCTGCATTATTTTTAATGAAAACTGTAAAGAATAGTGTATAGGTTTGTAAAAATTCGCATTAGCTATGTTGTAATAGTGCTTGAGCGTGACACATTGATGACAAACATGTTTTTATTCGGCAACAAATTTTTAGCTAACTTATTTTTTTAATTTTTATTTATCTAAAATCCTTGAAATGTTTACCTATTTTTACATCCAACTGATAATATCTCCTAGGAATCGCTGCATTCTTGGACGAATGATGACATCTTAGGCTGGCCGTCCACTGGACGCGAATTCGCGCGAAGAGGCGAAGAGAATCAAACATGTTTGATTCCAAACGCGCGAACTGGGCGTACATTTTTATATGACTGGAAATTACTTCTCACTCGTACCTATGGATTCCTGATAATTTTTTCGAAATACAGATTTCGGCCCTTTCCCAGTGCGTGTTTAGCGATCGGGCTAAAATGTTTCATAACCGTAAAGGGAATCACCGATCAAAATGTCTGATTTAAGGAAGAAGTCTTACTCCCCGAAACGACTGACAACCGGTGTATGTAATGACTGTGAACGGCGATCGGACAGTGCGGTTATGAAAATTTAGACCCACTGGAACACGAATTCATAAGTTTTGGTTAAATCGGAAATGTATCTCAGTTTGATAATATTGGGATATTATTCCAAATTTCAGTTAATTCCAAACATTTGGTTCGAATGTGTGAGAGTCTGTTTCGTGTCAAATTAGTATAATTTTTAGCTCGCACGAATGGAATAACTGTCATAATAATAGCTCGGCTGAATGAAAGTCTAGATTGGTCGACCCCCAATCCTAAGGTGAGGATACGTGCATTGGTAGGGTGAACCTAGGTCCGTCTCCCCCACAAACGCGTGGTCGCACTTTCCTGCAGAGTTATGAAGAACTCGTAGGAGTGGGGGAAAATAGTTCGTCACTTTCCATTTTTATTTGCAATATCCGTCATTTGAATGTCGGAATCCGTAAATGAAAATAAGACCAAAGTCATGATTTTAGGCAACACGAAGATCCTTGCCAGGACTAACGTTTGCTCATTGCCGCAGTTATATTACGATGGGGCACCCCTTGAATATGTTTCCGAAGCCAAAAACCTTGGCATTATCATCGACCAATCACTTTCGTGGGAAAGACAAGTAACATCCATGTGTAACACTGTATACAAAAATATGTATCAATTAAGGAGAATAGCTATTGATTTCCCTAGACGTGTGCGACTGCAATTGGTCTAGTCTCTTGTTTTTCCGACTTTTGAATACGCTGCGGTCGCCATGTGTGATATGAATGGTAAGTAGTAAAGTAAAGTAAACAAGGACTTTCACCTTGGATTTTCGTCCGACTACCTTGGTCAGGTGTCGCGGACGTCGTCAGCCGTCCTCCAAAGAGGATCGTAAATTGATCTGACGATTTCGCTCGTGGCTACTTATTGCCTCACCCCCTTAAGTGAAGAGGACGAATATGAGGGTCAAGACAAACAATTAAGTTGCTCTAGCCAGGATTCGAACCCTAGCCACGTGTGATATGAATGGTGAGGAGATGGATAGGCTGCAAAAAGCGCAGAATGCTGCAATTCGTTTTGTGATGCGTTTGAGGCTCGACGACCATGTTACTCCGACTTATAAACAATTAGGAATACTTAAAATAAGAGAATTAAAGAAACTTCAAATAGTGTCAATGGTCTTCAAAACTTTGAAATTCCGACGGCCTTCCTATCTGTACGAGGCCTTTACCTTTATGTCATGTGTGCACGACAGAAATACTCGAAATAAAGAGAAATTACTCCTAATTAAAAATTAAAATTAGAAATTAATTCGAATTAGAAAACTATATAGAAATTAATCCCCACTCATAGGACAGTGTTGTTTGAGAGATCCTTTGTAGTGCAGGGAACGAAACTCTACAATGAGCTTTTTGATTTTTTCAAGCTAGAGCAAAGGACTGAGACGTTTAGGAAGAATTTGAAGAAGAAGTTTATTGAGGAATATTAAATGTAACTATCCAGTATGTAATGTGTATATCCTTGTATAATATATTTATACATATTAAGGTTCGCAGGAGGACAATTAACAATATTTTGTAATGCATGTATCCAGGGGGAAGATGGTAGAGAGGGCCTGTAGGCCCTAATCTTACCCCCTGGTGGTTAAATAAAATTAATATCAATCAATCATTTATCCCATCAATCAAACTATCACGGTGTTCAATAGAGTTTCCTCATACCTGTCCATGTAGATGTAGCTCAGACGTTGTTCAACATACTCGTACATCCATAATAATGATCTGGCGCGAAGCTACTCGGAACGTTTAATTAAATATCCGTAGTCATTCAAATAGAAGAAGCATGAATTAAATTTATAGTGATTTGAAGAGTCACTGTATGTCATTAACAGAAATGTTATCTTTGAGAAGTGTTGTTGGTTAGCAAAAACTGTTTTGTTACGATGGAGGCCTCCAACTTCATGACAATCTGTACCGTACGACCTGACGTTTAATCCAAGATTTTAATTTGGTTTGTCTACCGAAATTCTGCCATTTATTTCATATTTATCACTTACCACTTAGGAGGAATAGTCCTTCTTTTGAGGTACTGCGGCTAAAGAGGGATAAAGTTTACCCTTGATGTGTTTATATTGGTAGACTTTTTAATGCGGTGAGGACACCCGTCTTTTTGAGGTTAAAAGCAGGCTAATTGGTAAATTACCCTCTCTCTGTGAGTGGATCGCTGAAGAATTGGCAGCGTCTAATGAAGAACTCGCTAGATACAAGTGGAGCAAATTAAGAAATAGTCACTAACCTCCCCCTCCCTCACCCCGGGCTATTCTGAAACCTCTTTGCACCCCATTCTCCCTGTTTCCTCATTTCTTTGAATAGCCTCTCCCCGTTTATTCCACACTTTACCAGCTCTGTCTTTCTCCTCCTCCCATCCTGCCGGGGTTATTTATTGCCGTAATCCTAACCAAGCCTATAGCGTTACCAGTTTCGTGGACAGCATGACAAATTCAAAGGGATCCCAATTTTATCTTTGAATTTTTCTTCTTTTTTTCTACAGCAGCCGGTTTTGAGAACAACTGATGTTTTCCATTTTCACGGTAACAAGATACTTATTCATCAGTGATTCTAATGGATTCGAAATGCGCGGAAAGCTCAAGCATTTCTTTTGGGGTTCAATGCGATACTGCTAACCAACGCCTGAAGTGATTTTGGTTTATTATTCCTTTGATAATCAACCTACATTTTTTATGCAGAGATTCATCTCTCCGACTTTATTGGGTTTGGCGGGTTTCGTCATTGACAGCTCGCGTGTAGAGTGGAGTCATCGCTCAAATCATTAGTATAATTTCGAAGTATGGTGATATATAAACGAAGAAAACGGTACAGTTTTTCTCCGTGAAACGATAAAAGGAACATTGCACAATAATGGAACGATCAGATTCGATTTGCGTTAACTATTTTTCTTTGAGTTATTATTACTATTATTCTCACTCCTTTCTACTTATACAACAATTCACTGAATCGACTGAAAGATAATCAGGAGGTTCTACCTGTTTTTGTAGATTTCTGAGTTGCATTCTTCAAGCACCAGTTTCTCATTGATACTACCAATAACTCTCCTATGAAGACTGCTAGAGAGACGGTGAAACCAAATCTGAGTAAGTAAAGAGCAATAGCGACATCTTCAATTCCGAGTGGCCTCGGAATAATTGCAGATTTATCCAAAGACGATTGTTTCGGGCATCCCAACCTTATTCTCGGTGCTTCTGTTAAACCCGCAGCAACAATTCGCGCGACAGCTGTGTTAACGGCCCTGAAACGAAAGGAACCCATACAAATATGTTGGGAAACGTGTTCTGAATTCAACAGTAAAAAAGTTTTTAATTTATCCTAGGAACTCAAAATAATGTTTCTCATTATTTTAAGTTTCTTGGACAACATTACGGTGAATACACTCAACTTAGGATATAAATGTAAGGTTCTCTCCTACATAAATTAATTCCGTTTTTAAATTGACTGTATACCTGCAAAACCTCGTATGTCCGATTTTTCCCCAAAATCAGGTTTTCACCTCTACAGTTCAATTTTTAGCTTATTAACGCTGCGCTGCGCTTTGCGCTTCGGCTGCGCTTGGATGAGCACGTAACCCCCCATTATCGACACCTAGGCTGGCTGAAGATCAGAGAAAGGTCCAAGTCACTACTCTCCTCTTCAAAGTTTTGAAGTTCCGGCAGCCTTGCTACATTTATCAGTGCTTCCAATTCCTAACATCAAGAGACACGAGGAACAAAGACAACGTCCTACGTATTCCCACCCATCGAACAGAGTTGTTGAGTAGAGCGTTTTGTGTTCGAGGTGCAAAGGTGTTCAACGAACATTTGGATCAAAAAGTGTCAACTTTTAAAAATAAATTCAAGCAAATGCTAATAGAAGAATATTAGTGCATCAAACAATGTATGGTGGAACCTCCCAGAAATATGTTTAATTTTTGTTGAACCAGAAGTATTTTTATAATTTGACCTTTATCTAAAAAGGGGAAAAGAGATTTAATTAATAGACGCTTATTTATTTTAATATTTAGTTTAAATTTTAGTAAGCTTTTTAACCAGAAGAATTACAACAATTACTTTTACTATTTTATTATCATTTTACTGTATTATATTCCTTAAACAGTAATGCATTCATGTAAAAAGAATGTTCACTTATGTGTTGTCTGAGGGAAGATGGAAGAGAGGGCCGCTAGGCCCTAATCTCCCCTCATGTTTAAATAAAAAATGCAATCAATCAATCAATCATATGATGTGTCTACATAATATGGTAAAAGTGTATCGAATGTGGTTATTTTAATGAATGGTGCCTCATATTGTTTTGGTGACGTTTTTTTGTCGCCTTTAAAATTTTGAAGACAGAACAAACGAGGTTTTGCGTGTGTATAATATTCTTGATTCGTCTGTCACATTACGTCCTAGTAAACGATTAGTCTTTGTTTAAATTAGAACTTATGCATCTTTGAATATGCGTTACCTGTACCAAAGGTTTCCTCTCCTCATGCAGTACGCCAAGAAATATGTTCGAGGGCATTCTTTCACCAAGTACGTCAACCCACTCAAATTTTGTGATCTCTCCAGAATATCACACTTTTTTCCTAAGTAAGATATGTTTCGATGAGCTGCAGTGACTTCAAGTAAGTCCGTATTGTTCGTATCCAGGCCGTAGTGGCGGAGAAAAACTCGATCTCGCAAAAAGCTGGGACTAGGAATGGAAGGAAGAGAAGAGACATCTAAAGGGTAGATAGTAAATTGAGGTTGAGGAGACGAAGAAGTGAGCCTTCGAACGAGGCCGCCAGCACGATTCGATACATGATCAAAGACAATAAGAACACCCTCTGCCAGAGTCTCATCTTTAGTTTTACTATTGAAATAAGAGCACTTCCTATATAAAAAAATGAGTCAACAATTGATGGTGAGTAGTGAGCCGCAATGCTCAAAATATGCCACAACAGCATAGAGAATATTACACTGAGTCCCATTACTTGCCACACCTTGGTTTGAAAGGCTCGAAACACCATCTTCCAGTTATCGACTAAGCGGGGTGCTGGGACGGCAATGCAGAGATCTTCAGCGTCGACTGGAACAGTGAATTTGAAATTGGTCGAACCGTATTCCTTGACAAACATCCCGTTTGACGCGATATCTGCTCTCCCCGAAAGAATGTCTCCCAGCAATCCGGTGTACGATTCGTTACTCAATTTAATGCCATATCTGAAACCAAACGGCCACATATGAGCAAGAGGTGAAAGGATGCAATGATATGACTGAGGAAATGCTGCATTAGGCTCTATGTAAAACATTAATATTTATTTTGATTCCACTTTGAGTGTGTAGTTGGGGAGACTAAGTAATTTCCTCTGAAATGACCACTCTTTTGCGATTGGCAAGGTCGACCATGGAATAATTATGTGGCCACGAGCACCGAAGATGCTTCTTCATTGCATGATATCATTAGTTTTTTTTTTTGTTTTTGTTTTTTTTTCCATCTCTACGACTGGAGACGTATTTAGAACGAACGAATTCCCTAAGAGCCAATTTATTTTTGAACGCTGAATCACTTTGATGGAACGATTTTGCAATAGCTATAGCAATACCGACGCTCCGGGGAAATAGAACAAAAGGTTTGGTTACCCCCAGGGTTAAGGGAAAACGGTGGTTAGTCTATAAATCTCAAGCTTATCTACATTTGTTGAGTAGGCCCTGGCCCTTCTACCCCTTCTTCTCTTTGGAACGATTGCGTGTATAGCATGGCTATCTTGAACCAAGCAATTTTCATTGAACTCGTTTGAATTAAAGTAGGTTAACCTTCAGGAGGTCTTTGAAACTTGAGCAAAGTTTCAGTTTCAGCTTGATTCGTCGAGGTCGAGCCTCCCCCTTCCTTCCCAACACACCCTGTGGAAATGAGGAAAAGAAACCGTTCTTATAAAGTCGATTCTGCTTTTTAATTATTCATAAACCATTCTAAAAATGATATCGAATTTGGACACTTCCTACGCCTCTCTACAATAAATTGATTGGCTTGTTCATCTCAATATGATGTTGGAGGAATAGCGGCAGTACATATAACATTGGTATCAGGGGTGTACAATTTTATTCCTTAAGCCCCTACAAAGCACTTTGAAAGATCGTTATTCTATTTGTCAGTTCATAGAAATCCTCACATTCTTGGTCACTTACTTGGCAGAACCATCGGCTCTGAAAATTTTCAGAGACGCATTCATGGCAGATGCGATGAGGCCGAGTATTTCGCCGTCAAATCCAGTGAATGATCCGTCCGATTTTTCAATTACAGTGAATCTGAGGAAAAAAAATGAACATTTTAATGGCTGACAGATTTGTACCGATGTTTAGATGTCAGTTTCATCGCCGATGCTTTATTATTCAAAAGACGACAATACCTGTAAATAGGCGTGTAGAACAATGCTCCGACAGAGTATGTCATACTCATTGAGTATATCATACTAATTGCGTTTTTCAGCCGTCCCCATTCGCCGAATACTAACCAGAAACATAATCCTTTCAAAATTGGGATGAGCGATTTTTAAAATGCAGCGCAGATGTTTACTTTTCACACAATACGTCAACCATCAATAGAAATCGGAGGGAACGTCTAAAAATTCTGACTATTGGGGAAATCTTCAATTGTGCCCCAACACTGGTTGTTTGTCAGCCGTTTAATTTCGATTGTTAAAGCTTTTATTTTTTTTTATTTATTTATTTATTTTTTTTTTTTAGATGTTAAAACGTTGAGAACAGAACCAAATATAGCTGAAAAAACCGAGGATATTTTTTGGGTATTTTCAAAGTAGAGACAAAACTTTATACATAATAACGTATTGGATACATAACATGCCATTCAGTTTATATTATCCTCTTTCTATTTTGTCTAGTTTTATTATCCTTATGAATTTGTCTACACATTCAATGAGTATGAAGACAGCCTTCAGGATCAATAAGTCGTGTGGCTCTCGATCAATCGTCTGAGAGAATACATTCGCTTGGTCAAAAACATATTCTCTCCTATTGTCGGTAGAGGACACACGGTAGGTACCAAACTAAAACTTCTTCGAAGGCTCGCCCTCGTACAGGAAGGCAGTCTGAAAGTAAATTGATCTCAAGCCGACTCAATTTAGACTCGGTGCAATTACTTAGCACGTTAGCGGAGAGGCTAACCGAATTAGAAGTTCAAAGCTTTGAAATCATTAGAGAGGAGCTTTGAGAGGTCAAAGTCCTGAAACGACAGCCATTATATCAAGCAACCCTAAGCCATTCCTCTCCTCATTTCGCCTTCTCATATTATTGCTCCGTGACAAATTCGGAAATTATTACTATCAGTTCCCTCATTTTTGTAAAAAGGTGGGTGCCAGAGTTTCTATTACTAAAACTGAAAGATTGTTTCCTAGCAGCCTGTAATTTTGAAACCCTACTCGCTTAGCATAAAACTTCGGTGGCTATCAAACGGACTTAAAATCATTTTTCGATTTGGGTAACTTCATGTTATTGAGGGTAACTAATATTATCAGGAATGAAGGGTGGTGCTGATATTACTATGTGATTGCTGATGTCTATTCCTCAACTGCCTCGCCTAAGAAACGTTTTACTCGCTGATCTCACAGAGTCAGCGCATAAGCCCCGAAGAAATGGGAACTAAATAATGATGCTCATATAGTTACGGTTTAAAATCCCACAGTAATTCAAGTAGCGTAAGTTGACCGTCCATTCACTAACTCACCTTAAAATATTGTTTTCCCGCATTAATTATACGCCATGAAGTTTGTTTGTAACTCCAAGTAAAGAGAAGTTATAAATTACTGGGAACTTTTGCCATTCAACCTCACAAGCGCCGTCACTTTCCTCTCCTCGAATGTTTACTCTCCTGTGTACAAACCTTCAACGAGTGTCTCCGTTTTGTTGTTAATGGAAAGATCAAAAAAGTAACCGCTTGATTGAATACATGTATAAATCTCGATTTCGTCGTATAATTTCGGGCGTACTATTTCAAACCCGACCGTGCTTAATTTCAACGGACTTCTGATTTATTATGTTTTTCAGTTATTTGGACGGGATAACATTTTTATCTGAAACAGTTGATTGCTGTTAATGTGGTATGGGAAGTACAGATAGGTCATAGGGTTGATCACAGTCGTTCTCAAGATGGTGCCCTCATCAAGGTTCAGACCCGAGTTAAAGATGGATCTCATTGAATCTCAAACGTAATTTTGCCATAAAAACTGATCTGTTTGCTTTGGTGTGAATCATTTATGCAGCCAACTCCAACAGAGGAGGTGATTTAATTGATTATTCTATTCGATAAACTTGAAGCTTCTCAAAAGCAATACCACTTTTGTATCAATAACAGAATCAATAACCAAGATAGTGAAAACGGATAGACACAGAGTCATAATGGTTGTTTCAGTAGACTAAATTACATTTCCCAAGAAAATATTCTTAGTACTCTCCTGTAACAAATTTTTACGATGTTCTACGATTCCACTCCAACAGATGATGGTATTCTTGTGTTTAAATCCCCCATGAATTAACGTCGAGATGATGTGACAGCACTCCTCCACAGGAGTTCCTACATTTACGAGGGATTGTAATATGGAAGTATTCCTTCGCATAATAAAATAATCTAAGAACCATAAAGGCCGGGAGATATTCAACAACAACCAGACGTAGCGTATTGATTCAAAATTGTGCTAATTGATCTCATTCCTGCTGACTGGTGCAGTTCCAAACATTAATCACCACGATAGATTCAAGGCTTTCCGTCACTCAACAAGCGAGAAATCGTCCATTTTTCAGGATTACTGAGGTTTTAGTGGACTAAGTTTTGTTACAAGCAGACACACAGGCGGTAAGGGTTCTGGGGGTATGATTTCCAGCGGCTCTCTTAGGCGAGATAGGCCAAAACTAGCTATGCAGTTTAGCTCAGCGGGATTGCCTCACCGTGTTAAACTGAAGGCCCACAATAATGTTATTGGCCACCCTGAAAAATGTTCTCTTTATGAGTGGAGAGTTGTCATGATTCGTGGTTTGGGAGACAAAATTTATATATATGACTGTTTTTATCTTGAGCCAAACTCACCATTCGACTAGATCGCTAGGGTAGGCCCCCACCGATTGTTAGGTACATCAACGTTTCCTTTTGAAATTAATTTGGCCGCTGCCAAAATTTCAATGTTAGTGTCTAAATAATTCAGGAACAAAAAAATTTAGATTTTTCAAGTTACCTTATAAACGAAGATTTACCCAAACCATCGCTAAATGTTGTGAACACAAATATAATATTTATGATTGTTTCGAGAAATTACTCCGGACAGAAATCATTCAAACTCGTACCCTCTAAAATTTGAATAATTCAGCCTAGCTCCAGTTTAATATTACCTGCCTAAGAGTAACAAAATTAGTAGCAGAGGTTTTTGGACTCGAACAGATAAGGTAAATCTGAGGTTGTTACTACAAAGCTTACTTGTGAGATAGCACGTTATGGAGACCGAGCCCTGTTTTTGAAGGCACGAAATGATTTACCAATGGATGGACCAACGTGGTTCGACGACGAGAAACGGGACGGTTTTAGAGATCTGATGACAATCGATTGAAAAAGTTGTGTAAAGATGTGTACCTACTAAAAAATATGTTTCGCATGGGGACCAA
>CM034007.1:9857517-9885076 GCA_019603395.1 Cyrtorhinus lividipennis
AAAACCGCTGCAAATTCTTTCACAGGGGTTGGTTATTCCTCGGATCGGGCGCATGGAGACTAATTTATATCTATTCAGCGTCCATAATCTCTTTCGGTGGGCGCCAATCGTTCCAAGGCCCGTTTAATTGGATTCAGCGTCCACAATTTAGTGGAAAATGATACCCCACACGCCTTGATCGCCGAAAATATAAAAAATTTATTTTTCGAGAAACACATTCAGACCACACCCCCCTCTCACCAAATTAGGTCCAATTGGGCTGAAAAGTTTCAAGGACCAACTAGAGCCAGAAGCAGGTCCCTAACCAAAATTTCAGATTTTTAGAAAATTTGCTACTACCGAAATCGGAGTGGCGGGCGTACGGCGGACGGACATTTTTGCTAATTTTGATCTAGACTTAGCCTAAAGATTTTTGCATGAAAACATAGGACGATTATTCAAGGAATAACCAACCAAAAGACCGGAAGCTTTGTTTGTCATGATGCAAAGGCCACATTGTATTTCTCTTCTCAAATGCAGGGGTTGTTAGAAGACATGGCCAAAATACCAAATGTTCTCTTGGCCACGAATCGACCTGATCTCTTGAGTGAGCTGGAAGTCCTCCAAGTTGAGTTGATATTGTGTGAAAAAGCTCTCGCTCAGTACTTGGAAACAAAACGGCTGAAATTTCCACGATTCTATTTTGTCAGCTCTGCTGATCTACTCGATGTGTTATCAAATGGCAACCATCCTCGGTCAGTTGTGAGGTACGTGATCTCATTCGCTGTAGATGTTATTTTGGGTACAAAACCACCAATTCTTCAGATTTATTATTCCTTTTTTAAGTATTAAGATAGAATTTCTTACTCAGGCACATGATAAAACTATTCGATCTTTGGCAAACTTGAAATTCATCCTCGAAGAAACTGGCGAGCCAAAAAGTGCTTTAGGCATGATAGCAAAAGACGGGGAATACGTCGAATTCAAAGGAAATTGCGATTGTACTGGCGCGGTAAGGCATCAGTGACCAATTAATGTCATACTTATAATCCTACCAGTTATTGCTCGTTATCCGTTGCTTTCGCCTGTATCAAGGTGGAAGTTTGGCTAAATCGAGTGCAAAAGGCAATGAAAGATACGACCCACTATTTTGCCGAAGCTGTATCGTCATACGAAGAAAAACCGAGAGATCAATGGCTGTTTGACTACCCAGCGCAGGTTTCACTTTGTGCCACTCAAATTTGGTGGACGACTGAAGTAAACATGGCGTTTGCGAGACTCGAAGAGGGCTACGACAACGCCATGAGGGATTACCATAAAAAGCAGGTGATAATGGTATTTGACTCAGACTTATACGTCAACCGCCTGTCTCACTTACGAAATTCATTGATGTTTTATTCATTCAGATTTCTCAATTGAGCACTCTAATTTCCCTTCTACTTGGAGAATTGACGAAACAAGATCGTCAAAAATCATGACGATTTGCACGATTGACGTCCATTCGAGAGACGTCGTCGCCAAATTGATACAAGCAAAAGTTGCACTTCAGCAGCTTTTCAGTGGCAGTCCCAGCTCAGGCATCGGTACCTAGAATTTAACGTGGCTTTACCGGAAGTACCTCTCCATGAACATCTGGTTAAATAGCACTTCTTCTGTTCCAGGTGGGATGACAAAGAAGGTGATTGCTTTGCTAATATTTGTGATGCTCAGTTTCGTTATTGCCACGAATATCTTGGAAACACTCCTCGGCTCGTCATCACTCCGTTGACAGACAGGTGCTACATCACTCTTACGCAGGTGACGGATTTTGTTGCGCACTTAGTTGAGGCATACATGGCATGTATAGGCAAGGGTGTGAGTCACGGGACATTATTTTGGCTACTTTCTACTATGGGACACACTTAAGGCTAGTGGCTGGCAGAACAGTACGCTTCACAACTGCATCAACACAAGAATGTGTTGTTGTCAGCTGCGAGCTGTCCTCTGACTACCTTCTAAGCGCAGCAATCTGTCCTCCCACCGCTAATCACGTCCTGTCCAATGCCTGTCATGTGTGAGACCTCAACAAAATCCATTACCTCTGCCGTCTTTCGTATTTATTTCTCAATGTTACCATTTTAGTCTCTGCATTTGGTGATGGGAGGAGGCCCCGCTGGACCAGCTGGTACAGGGAAAACAGAGACCACCAAAGATCTGGGGAGAGCCCTTGGGATGATGGTATACGTTTTCAACTGCTCAGAGCAGATGGATTATAAGGTTAGTCTTGCAGGATGTTTGAACAGGCAAAACCGGAGAATTTGCCATGTAAAGTTAGACTTTAACATTATAATTTGTTAAGGAATTACAACTAGTAATCTAGAAGGATAATTTTTGAAACCATTTTGGCCATCTCAATGCTTCTTATCACAATATTTCTTCGTTGAATCTAGTCTTGCGGAAATATTTATAAAGGACTGGCACAAACTGGGGCTTGGGGGTGCTTTGACGAGTTTAATCGGATATCAGTAGAAGTCCTCTCGGTGGTTGCTGTTCAAGTCAAATCATTACAAGTAAGCAAAATTACTAGAATAAGTTGCTTCTGAAAACACTTGTTTGACAGTAGGTGCGTCTCAAATCGTATTAGTTGTCTGCATCAGACCAGTATGGATGAGCCTTGGCACGTAGCCTCTAGCACGTATAAATTTTCTTTTTCTACAGAATATTCCAACACTTACAGGATGCCATTCGTGAGAAGAAAAGCACTTTTAACTTCATGGGAGAGATCATAGCTATGGATCCAACCGTGGGAATTTTCATCACAATGAATCCAGGCTACGCTGGAAGAACTGAACTCCCAGAAAATTTAAAAGCTTTGTTCAGGTCAGTTGCCAGTAGATCAACGTAGAAAAGCACCATGAAACTATATAAAGCTACTTTCGTGTGATTAAGTGATTTTAACGTTGGCAGGCCTTGTGCGATGGTTGTTCCAGACTTCGAACTCATTTGCGAAATCATGTTGGTCGCAGAAGGCTTCCAAGATGCAAAGATTTTAGCGAGGAAGTTCATCACGCTGTACACACTTTGCAAAGAGTTGCTGTCCAAACAGGACCATTACGATTGGGGTTTGAGGCTATAAAGTCTGTATTGGTCGTAGCTGGCTCATTGAAGGTGATTTTACCTTGCGATTCGTCTCATCACGCAAACAATGAGGAAATAAATTAATATTCGAATATGAAAATCTTTTGTAGCGAGGTGATCCCGGACGGCCAGAAGAGGAAGTACTAATGAGAGCACTGAGGGATTTCAATACCCCTAAAATCGTCACAGATGACGTCCCAGTTTTCATGGGTCTCATTGGTGACTTGTTCCCAGCTCTGGACGTTCCAAGGAAGAGGAATGCGGAATTCGAACACACGGTTAAACAAGCTGCAATGGACCTGCTTTTACAGCCTGAGGACTCATTTATTTTGAAAGTAAAGCACTGAACCCTATAGTTAATAGATTATAAATTTCCATTCCAATCGTTGTAGACGACAGAAAGTGTGTAAATCTGTCACTATTGCTCAATTAGGGTATCACGAGCCAAGCATGCCCAGCTACCCCACAGTCTGCAGTTGTCCTGGACAAAGAAAGGAGCTTAATCAGCCATTCAAGGCAGAATAGCCTAACTAATTGCCCTTCTTCTGAGTTAAAACCAGTGATTCGATTGAGGGATATTTTTCCGTGCCTATAAAACCTTTCTGCTCGTGATTTATTGTAGGTATCTCGAGAAAACTAATCAGGTTAGAATCTAGGACAATGCCTCTAGATGGTTCTTATGAGAACAACGCCCCCTCGTCCAATTCACCATATGTCTAAAGTGTACAACATAAAGCAACCTCCATCCCCAGTCACCCACTCATCTGACCCACAGAAAATCATTTAGGAAGGGTACGAGGAGCACAAATGCCACTTTTCTGCAATGAGGCTCCCTGAGCAGAGAAAGTGTTTTCAAGAAGCTAATTTCCACTATGCCACTCACCATCTAGTCAGTGCTGGTCTTTCTCTAGCCATAGTTCCAGAGCAAGTAGCAGCGATTGGATCTATGGGATGTTGGGCAATGCTTATCAAATGCATTTCATTATTATACGTCACTTACCCCTCCCTGAGCCCATAAGTTCACTCTTGTAAGTGAAAGAAACGATCGTTTTCAAGATTACCATCACTACCCCAACAGGTAGTCCAGCTTGAGGAACTACTCGAGGTCCGTCACTCAGTTTTCGTTGTTGGGAACGCTGGAACCTCTAAAACTCAAGTGTGGCGCACACTTTTCAAAACTTATCAAAACATGAAGAAGAAGCCGTTGTACAATGATCTCAACCCTAAAGCAGTAATCAACGACGAACTTTTTGGAATAATCAACCCTGCTACCCGTGAATGGAAAGATGGTGAGTGAGTCTAAAGTAATTGGAATCCTCAATGGAGGCAAGCATTGTAGCTCAATCTCGATAATACAATCAAACCATTTCAACTTATGATGTCATACAGGGTTATTTTCCTGCATTATGAGGGAACAAGCAAACTTGAGCACTGATAATCCAAAGTGGATTGTACTGGATGGTGACATTGATCCTATGTGGATAGAGTCTCTGAACACAGTGATGGACGACAACAAGGTAAACTTTCGATTTAAGGTTCGTTAAGTTGGAATGAGAACACTTGGGTACTTTTTGAAAACATTTTAACCCGTTATTTGCACTTAGGTGTTGACACTTGCGAGTAACGAAAGGATAGCGCTGACTCATTCGATGAGGCTCTTGTTTGAAATATCCAATCTGAGAACAGCAACGCCTGCCACAGTTTCCAGAGCTGGTATTTTGTACATCAACCCACAAGATCTTGGATGGAACCCGTGAGTTTTCCCTACCAATTACCGTCAATTACAAGCTGAGGCTACTAGTAGCCAGTCCATTGAAGGAACATTTGGTCAGTTTCATCTTGGAAGTATAATCCTTTCAGATACGTGACCAGTTGGATTGAGACTCGGGAAAGTAACTCTGAAAAAGCGACACTCATGATGCTATTTGACCGTTATATACCACCATGTCTCGAAGGGATGAGAAACCGCTTCAAGAAGATAATACCTATCACAGAAATGTCTCAAATTGCCCTGCTCTGCCATCTACTGGCTTGCCTTCTAGTCCCGGCCAACGTACCGTCTGAATGCCCTAAAGAGTGGTACGATTTGTATTTTGCGTTTGCCTGCGTTTGGGCTTTCGGGTCGGCTCTTTTCAGGACACAGTAAGTGTACGTAGCACAAACGAGCTATACACCAAAGGATATTAATGAACAAATCGTGTGATGTCAAACATTTTGTCTACATCACTGCATCACATTCACTATAGGCTATTGATCACCGTGTGGAATTCTCCAAGTGGTGGACCAACGAGTTTAAAACCGTTAAATTCCCCACGGCAGGAACAGTATTTGATTATTATTTAGACAACGAGACCAAAGATTTCCTCCTTTGGCAAGAAAAAGTCCCGCGCTTTGAGCTAGATCCTGACATGCCTTTGCAGGTGAGGAATCAAAGTTGGCGTTATGGTTATAGTTACAAAAATTATTATTCGTAGGTGAAAAAATTTTTAATTAATCAAATTTGCAGGCAATGCTTGTCTACTCAGCTGAATCCATTCGAATCCGCTTCTTCATGGATCTTCTGATGGACCATAAGCATCCAGTGATGTTGGTGGGTAATGCAGGAGTGGGGAAAACCGTTCTGATTGCCGATAAACTGGGATCTCTTTCAGAAGTGTATGCCATTACCACGTTGCGTTCAACTACTACACTAGTTCAGGTAGGTGCCTCAATGCACTGGGCAGCATCATTACAAGGCCCCAAATTCAGTTAATTCCTCTCGTTTGGTTATTCCTCGAATAATACCTAGACCTGCCTTCTCCCAGCGATACTGCCATTGGCTGTGGACCCAACTCTCAATGGCAGCCATCTTGGCCGGTGCATCTCTATGGTTCTCCATCGCTTGTCTCAGATCAGGGTGGACTGGGGCGCAGCACCTGTCTGGCCATTCCACCGCAACACGTGCATCCAGAATTAGGTCCAGTGGTTCACAACCTGCAAGGACCTGCACTGCCAGAGCAGAGGTGGTGCGGTAGGCTCTCGTTATTGACAGGAGGATGGTTGTCTGGATCCTAGTTACCTTTCTTCTATTTACTGCTGTTGGTTGCCGCCCCCATGTTGAGGCGAAATACCTCTTATGGCTGCTGAAACGTCAAGCATACGTCCTGAGAGTGACCAAATATGCGTATTTGGTGCCATCCGCCGTCCACGTCGACTTAAATAGTGGACAATTTTCTAAAAATCTGAAGGTCAGGGGGCCGTTTCCACCTCTAGCTAGTTCTCGAAACTTTTTAACCCGATCGGACCAAATTTGTGCGGGGTAGGGGTCAAAATGTGTATTTCGAAAAATGGATTTTCGAGATTTTTGGCGATCTAGGCGTGTGGGGTATTTTTTTCCATTAAATGTTGGACGCTGAATCCAATGAAATGGGTCCCAGAACTATTGGCACCCACCAAAAGAAGTTATGGGTCAAAATGGGTCCATTTTGAATGTGTTTATCCTCTGGATGAGGTTATGGGTCAAGATGGGTGCCTATCTACCCATTTTGAATATGCGTTTTCGAGATTTCTGGTACCTAGGCGTTTGGGGTATCATTTTCCGCTAAATTTCGGACCCTGAATCGATTGGAATGGGTCTAGTACCCGTCACACCCCTGTTTCCCCCATTCTTCCGCATGTTCGACCCTTTGCGTGTGGGGTGTTATTTTCCACCAATTTTGGACGCCGAATCGATTGGAAATGATTTTCCATGCTCCTGGTCCGAGGATAACCGACCCTGGTAAGAATTTGCAGCGTTTTTTACTCATGTTGGATTTTATGGAAAGGAAGACAGTCACGTTGACATCTGTGTTTTCTTTAGAAATGCTGGGCAAAAAATTCTGGAGAACCACTGGAGAAAAAAGCTGGCCGAAACTATGGCCCACCAGGGCAACAAACTATGGTTTACTTTATCGACGATATGAACATGCCTCAAGTGCGTTATTCATGCAATATCCGCAAGTATTTTTGAGCCATTGTAAAACATTCTTAAAAGGAATTGTCATTTTCAGGTGGATCCATATGGTACAGTTGAGCCTCACACGCTGGTGAGGCAGCATTTGGATTATGGCCACTGGTACGACCGAAATAAATTGTCACTCAAAGAAATTCATAACTGCCAGTACGTTGCCAGCATGAACCCAACGGCTGGAAGCTTCACTATAAATCCGAGGCTTCAAAGACACTTTTGCGTATTTACTGTGAGGTATATCAACGACTGCATTGTGATGATGCTCGTTTAAAATATTGGATCTTCCATTTAGAGTAGATTTATTGTTCACAAATTGAAACAATCGATTTACATCTTACCCTTTTTCAGTTTTCCAAATGCAGAAACCCTGAATACAATATATTCATCGATTCTGAGTCAACATTTTGCCAACCCTGAGCACAAATTTCCTCTTCTTGTAACCAAATTATGCTACAACGTTGTTGTCTCTACAATGGCTCTTCATCAAAAGGTCACACAACTTTTCCTGCCAACAGCGTCTAAATTCCATTACATTTTCAACTTGCGAGACATATCCAATGTATTCCAGGTAGGCAAATGATTGTGTAATGTGCTTAAAATTTACTTCATTCTATGATTTCTTTATATCTCTGCTGGTCTATCCTTTTCAGGGGTTGCTATTTAGTGCTACTGACTGCTTGTCACAGCCAATTGACTTGATACGATTGTGGATGCACGAGTCCCATAGAGTGTATGGAGACAAGTTGATAGATGATAAGGATGTGGACGCTTTTACCAAAATCCAAATGGATATTATCAAGAAAAACTTTGACGTAAGTGCTTTAGAAAAGGTCAGATGGCTATAAGGTTACTGGCAAGCAACTCTTGGATTTTGATGCTGTTGAAGCCCTCACGGACTTGACCAAAACGCAATTTCACTGTGAGAATATTCCAATGTGTATATTTTAATTGTGTGTTCTGCGTCATATATCCTAATTTAATCCCAAAATTGATTTAGGAAGTTGATGAGTGTGCTATACTCGAAAAGCCCAACATCTACTGCCATTTTGCTCATGGTATTGGGGAGCCCAGATACATGGCAATGACGGATTGGTCCCAGTTGACAAACCTTCTGCAGGAGGCACTGCTCTCATATAATGACCTCATATCTGCAATGAACCTAGTACTGTTTGAGGACGCCATGATGCACGTTTGTCGGTAAGTGGTGAAGAGTCAGATGGGAAATGTACACTTAGCAAGAGGTTTGGGGAAGCTGTCTGGCTTAAAACGCCTCGTACTGAGTAACTGATGAATGATTTCACCAAATAAAATGCTCCTGTTGAAAGGCTTTCTAATTAGTAAAGAGCTCTTCGTCTGGTGCTAAGTAAGCCAATCTGGGAACGCGTTACATATATTGCATCTCGTTTCAGAATCAACAGGATTTTAGAGTCTCCTCGAGGAAGCGCACTTCTAGTAGGTGTTGGTGGAAGTGGAAAACAATCCTTGTCCAGGCTAGCAGCTTACATATCAAGTTTGGAGGTGTCTCAAATTCAATTAAGAAAAGGCTACGGTGTCACAGATCTCAAAGTTCGTCACTATTCACCAGAAACAGTCATAATTATTAGCTCCAAAACACAAATTTATTCTTTTTGGGTTTGCAGATGGAACTTTCAAGCCTCTACATGAAGTCTGGCTTGAAAAATATTGGCATCATGTTCCTCATGACTGATGCCCAAGTAGCCAACGAAGACTTTCTGGTTCTCATTAACGACATGCTTGCGTCTGGGGAGATACCAGAATTATTTCCAGATGATGAAATTGACAATATCATCGCTGGTGTAAGGAATGAGGTAATAATTTAGGGATCACAGCTATAAATACTAGCGTTCAATGGACACGGTGATGGATAGATCGTCCTGAAGTTGGATTCATCTTAGCTCCTAGCTACAGAGAACAAAGAGCAGACAAGTTGGGCTACAGCACCAGGACTGGGAATTGGAAAAGAAACCGAGTACATCAAGGCTCTTAATTTGATTCACTGCCATCTGCCATAACAGCATGCTTGCTCATTGTGTCTTCTGCCCAATCGTTGTCTGTTTTCTTTGTTCTTCCCTGTTCCTGTTCCCTGTTCAAAACTTTCTGTCTCTGGTAGGTAAAAGGAGCGGGGCTCCCTGACACAAAGGAAAACTGCTGGAAGTTCTTTATTGATAGAGTTCGACGCCAGTTGAAAGTTGTCCTATGTTTTTCGCCTGTTGGATCGACTTTACGAGTGCGAGCACGAAAGTTCCCAGCTCTGCTCACCTCGTCCTCTATCAACTGGTTTCACGAGTGGCCACAGCAAGCGCTGATTTCTGTCTCAATGAATTTCCTCAATAAGCTGGATGTTCTTCCAGTAAGGCAACATTATATTGTTGTGCTGGACCTATTCTAGCCTGATTTCTTTTCCTGAATGAATACCTATTATAATCCGATAATGACGTATCCCTAAAAGATCTATGAATATCTACATCCGCTGAAGTCTAATGTTTTCTTGGCATTTAGGACATGTACAGCAGCTCAGTTGCACAGTTCATGGCTCACGTACATTCTCAAGTAAACACCATGTCAAAGTTGTACCTCCAAAATGAACGCAGATATAACTACACAACACCCAAGTCCTTCTTGGAGCAAATTGCCCTCTATTCAAAACTCCTTCTTCAAAAAAGTCGAGAGCTGACATCCAAAATAGATCGTCTTCAGAATGGTTTGGAGAAATTGAAGAAGACAGCAAAGCAGGTAATATGAACGAAATAGATGAATTTACTTGGCTATTTCGGCTATATTTGAAAATACTTGACAATCTCTTGTCTGCGAAAGGTGGATGATTTGAAAGAGACATTGGCTGTTCAAGAAGTGGAGCTCAAAATAAAAAATGAAGCTGCCGACAGGCTCATTGAGATAGTGGGTGTTGAAACGGAGAAAGTGTTTGCAGAAAAAGCCATGGGCAAGTGAAGTTGCCTTGATTTTTGTCTGTGATAGAGACTAGTATAGTGGCATACGTGATATAAAATATTAATATCCTGTATTGGCTTTCTCTTCTACCTGCAGCCGATGCTGAAGAAAGAAAAGTCGGAATAATTGCGGACGAAGTGACAAAGAAACAACAAGATTGTGAAGAAGACTTGATCAAGGCGGAGCCTGCTCTGCTAGCTGCTCAGGTACGGATTTACGTGTAGATTTCAGCGTTTTGGAGATCGTAATGAAGTGGAGAAATTATTAGGAGAGTGGTGGATTTTGTTTGGGTACTCTTGCTTACTTGAGGTCACTTACCTCTACTAAACCTAGTAGAAAAGATTGAGACACAAAATAAATGCTGCTTTGCGTTCTGTTTTGTACAGGAAGCTTTGAATACGCTAAACAAAGGGAATTTGACTGAATTGAAATCCTTCGGTTCGCCGCCGGGAGCCGTCACCAACGTCACAGCCGCCGTTATGGTTCTACTAGCACCAAACGGCAAAATTCCCAAAGACCGTAGTTGGAAAGCGGCCAAAGTTAGTCCGTAATGAAAATGGATTTCAACGGAAACTGATTCAGCTGGAAATGTACTGAACAATGCGTTCATTTCATAGGTCGTTATGGCAAAAGTGGACACTTTCCTCGACTGGTTAATAAATTACGATAAGGAGAATATACATCCAGAAGTCGTCAAAGCGATCCAGCCCTATCTCAAAGATCCTGAATTTGAACCAGAGTTTATTAGAAGTAAATCGGCAGCTGCTGCTGGTAAGTTGTACTGGTTGAAATGTTTTCCGTGCCCACTGTTATAATTTCAATCTAATAGAACGGGACGTAATATTTCAGGTTTATGCGCTTGGGTCATCAATATTATAAAATTTTATGAGGTGTACTGCGATGTTGAACCCAAAAGAAAAGCTCTGGAAGCTGCCAATGCCGAACTAGCAGCTGCTCAAGAGAAACTGGCCGTCATCAAAGCTAAAGTTAACGTAAGAGACATTTTTGAAGATTGGAAGAACTAAGGTACAGCGCATGCCGAAGGTGACGTCATACCGAGTTATACCAAATATGATCGACAGAGTTTGGAGGAGCAGCTGAGTCAATTGACGAGAGACTTCGAACTGGCAACTGCGGAGAAAATGAAATGCCAAGAAGAAGCTGATGCTACAACTAGGACAATATCGCTCGCAAATCGGCTCATAGGCGGCTTGGCGTCGGAGAACGTTCGATGGGCAGAAGCTGTAGCCAGGTAATTGTCTTGAAAACTACGCTGTTATTTCACAGCACGCCCAGCAGATCGTGCCTAGGACTAGGAATACCAATACGTGTAATATTCTGCAAATTGGCTAATGATGCCTAGATGTTGTCAGGCTTGGGCCCCTTAAAGTCTCGATCATCACCTGTCTCGTTTGGGCTGTCACGCTTAGAGGATTAACAAAAGCCCAATAAGATGTCACTGACCAAATTCGAGGTTATTGACCCAATTTTTTTTTATCCTTTGGCCTCCAACTGAAGGGCGCGGGACAGTTGCTGGCCCCCATGGCATTGCAATATTTAGGGTCTATTGTGCCTGCGCTTACAGAAGGGAAGTCGGATGGGGCTCTGAAAACTCTTGCCGACCTCCTCACCTCCAGGCGAGAGGACACCGGCAGGGGCTATTCAGCGCCCTTCGGACATCCCCTCGCCCAAAGGTGAGATTTGGTCATTGTTGCCAGCCCCTACCAAGGCAGACTGTGCGTGTTAAGCCTCCGGACAACCGTATCTGGTTACAAAGCCAGAGCCTGAACAGGTCACTAGCGGGAAACCTGCGATTTTTTCGTGCCATGATCTTCTGAAGGGTGAATAACCGGTTGAGATGAGATTCAGCCGCACATCCCCACACTAATATGCCGTACTGTAGAACATACTGGTCTGGTGTTAAGTAAACAGTTTTCAATGCTTGCTGATGAAAGACATACCTGATATTGTAAAGAATTCTGGTAAATTTGTTGAACTTATTTATCAGGTTCGAGATGAGATAAATAAAGATATTTGTACTCACGTACTCTCTCCAAGGAGGAACAATCACAAACCCCCGCAGCAAAGGGGTAGGAATGAATCCAAATACTCAGAGATGGACTGGGAAGGTTTTTTGAGCTAGAGACTATCATGTATTTGGCCTTCTTTACATTGAGGTTTGCGGTAAACCTGTCACTCAGACTGCTCATCACCCCCTCCGCAAAATATAGGATCCTTATATGGCCAGCATATGAAAAACGACAGCGCATTTCGAGGATGCTGTGGCCTCGAGATTGAGTGACTGTAAAGCAGCGGTACGTAAAATAAAGCAGTTTCATGGTTTCTGTTGCTGAGGGCGCTGGAATTGATTTTTTTCCAAAACTGATACCTGTTGGTAAGTACTCCATTCTAGTTGAAGTTGATCAGTTCATTTTTTTACTAAAAGCATTCTGACAACGCTGATCAAGAAAAATCCAACTTCTCTTCCTCATATTTCCTTACGTTTCAGTCAGCCGTGGTGATTTTTGTAACCATTCAAGGTTAGGTTATCATTTTCTCCACAATGATGGCCCTGGTTGTTGACCCAGTCTCTATGACCCTTATGTCAACCAGCCTCCTACCCATCCTCGCACAAGACACCTCTCAAATTCAGCTAGTTCCCATAAATTCCACCAAGACTATTGGGAGCGATTCTAGATAATATATTTGAGAATGGCGGTTTCAATGACCGAATTGCAGCCAATAATTTTGAGGTTCATGTTCAACATTGCATAATTAGATATACAATACAACTGTCACAGAAGCTACCCTTAATTTTAGTTTCATGAAGCAAGGAACAACGCTACCGGGAGATGTCTTGCTCGTCACTGCTTTCATCTCCTACGTTGGTTGTTTCACAAAACAGTACCGACAAGACCTTCTACACAAAATGTGGCTCCCTGTGTTGAAAACAATTGAAGTGAGCGCACTTTGAAAACCCAATGCAACTTTGTTTCCCCTTTGGAGGCACCTTCTGACCGTTGGGAAATTTCACAGCCGGCAGTGCCCATCACTGAAGGTCTTGATCCTTTGAGTTTGCTCACGGACGACGCCCAGATCGCTCAGTGGAACAACGAAGGTCTACCGAGTGACCGGATGTCAACTGAAAATGCTACGATTCTGTCCAACACGGATCGCTGGCCTCTGATGATCGACCCACAGGTGATTGCTTGAAGTTGCTTGTCCATTTCCTAGAGTTTCATGCCCTTAGGATCGCCTCAATTTCAACACGACTGTAAGGTTGGAAACCATTTGAATCGCTTCACAAAGAAAGGGCATCAGTCCTGGGAGCAAGTTTTTGGGAAATCGAAAAAAACTACCTACAGTCTACGGTTTCCTAAGCATATGGTTGGAATGGGCATAAATTGTTACCATGTGTTAGTGTGACGTCTCTCTCCAGTTTTTGCGAATATAATACTATGAAGTATATTTTTTTTTCAATTTCAAAAGTCATGGACTTAGGCCCTTTCTTTGTGAAACACTTTTTTCGGGCAAAATTTGGGTCTTTAATGGTAATAAAATTCATATTTTCATATCATACATAATTTTTATTCAAACTACAAATTCAGAAGAACACGTGAACAAAATAAAATTCAAAATCACTCAATTTTCCAATATTGCGTTGTTCTTCTTCAGTCGTTTTCTTCGGTGTCGTCTTCTGCCACAGTAGGCCATGAACAAAGGCGGTTGAAAAATGGGCGATATTTTACAGGGATGTACTGGGAAAGTTTCTTGACATCGTCAATTTTTCTTTGCTTGGTAACTTTCCAGCTGGATAGGCACAATCGCTTGGGAGTGATGGTGATTCTCCTCTTGCTGCTTTATTGCGGAGATGAAACGTGTGCTTCAGTAGTCCATCAATGGTTGAGTGAGCGAATAGGTACCCTGGATGATTGGAGTTGTAAGAAAAGTGAGAGAAGGACTGGATGCCAAAACGAACTTTTTGGTCATTAGGGACCCTTTTCCCCCTAGATTCTTGTGACAGTGGAGTTTTTGTGTACCAAGAAGGCCACCAGTGCTTGTAATCTTGAACGTCAGAGGTTTCAACTTTTTTAACGGTGAATTTGCGAATGTCACTGCCACTGTGAATGATTCTCCTGATGATCTGTTTGAGGGTGTAAATCCGATCCAAACGCGCCAGTGATCGTTTTATCTGGCTGAAGTCCCTGTCACAAGGCAAGAAGCTATGTCCTCGAACTGGATAGTACTGTTCGATTTTCTTGAATCTTCCTGTTTCAGTAAGAGCACACAAAAATCTTGAAAGGGCGTGGTTCTTATTTTGCCCTCCACAGTTATCTGAGTAGATGTGTAATTCTTCAAAACTTGCTGGGACGTCGTTATTCAAGTAATCAGCCAAAAAAGAGCATACCTCGTTAGGCCCTTTTTTTGCTTCCCCCTCGTGATACAAGTAAACTTTCGCAGTATTTTTTTTAATGTTGTGGATAGAGAAAACATTCACATTTACTTGAGACAAGTAGAATGTTTCTTGCACAGGAATCACTGGCACAGTCAAGTTTTGCATATAATCAAAACTAATGGCCAGAACTTTCGTATCTCGTTTGTTCGATGATTCCAATTTTAATTTATTGTAAAATTTTTTTGCGCGTCGCAAATGAACCATCAATTCTGCAGCAGCAACTCTTTTGGCTGCATCTCCAAGATGTGGGTTTTTCAGCTTTACGTTGAGGGCTTCACAGGTAGAGCAACAATCGACCTGAGGTTGGCCAAACTTCAGGTTATATTGATCTTTAAAATACTTATAAAAAGAAGTATAGCCAACTTTTACCTGCGGGTGTTTAGCTTTGAACATCAAGTATAGTTTTTTTACGTCGAGCCTTTCATCAAGGTACTGAATCACAGTCCCCAAATAGTGACTGGTGTGAGTAGGGAAACTTTCGACATGTTGTCTGATCAGCAACAGCGTTTCTGGTGGAAGTGAAAAACGTTTTGGGTTTGTTCCTCGTAAATCTACCGGGGTCTTTCCCGTTAAAACCAAGTTCTGCAGCCTTCTGACTCTTTTTATGCGTATACCATGCAAGGAAAGGAATGCTTTCAAACATACCTGAACTCTGGTATCACCCTTCATAGCATGATAAATGAACATAGCTTGATTTTGCTTGCTGCTGCCTTCGACTCTTTTGCGACGCCGAACAACTTGTTGAGCTTCAATGAGTCCTTGAAGGAATGTGTCTTGTACGTTCTTGCTCTCCATCATATTAATCCGTTCGAAAATCTCGAGTTTTTCTTCAAAAAGCATTTTTTCCATACACTTCTTCTTGCAACTGGAACAAAAAATGAACGATAAGTCATGGTGTCTACTCAGCAACGAAGAGTCAGCATACCTACAGCGTGGAATATTTTTTGTTGCCTACATTAAAATGAAATAGGAAGATACCTACGTGCGCAGCAATATTGAAGTAAAATGGATTGTACGTATGCATTAATATTGTGGTAGACAGTTTTTACACGTTGTACACTGTGACAATAATACTTACTTGCAGTCAGGGCCCAAAGTTTTCGCAGGTACCACATTTCCTTTGGCGTTGGTGTACTCTAGTCCTTGAGTTCGCAGCTGCTTCCTTACATTCTGCTTCCATTGGGTTTTATCGCCTTTCCTTTTCCTTCCTCGGGACTCAACAGTATTATCATCGTTCTCGGCGTCCATGGTAGAAAAATTAATTACACGACAACACACTCGTCCGAAAAGAATGATCGAAAAACAGGGAGAATCCCTTTGTTTATCATCACAACTCGACAATGGAAACCTTAATCTAAAACACAGTGCCCACCAACGAAGGAGGGGGGATAGTGGGCGCCACGCGCTGCTAATTTTCACAATGAAAGGGCATCAGTCCGGACTCATGCCCTTATTTTACAAAACGCCCAGACGCGAGGCTCGAAAACCACACGAAGGAAGCGTCGGACTGATTCCCTTTCATTACAAATCGATGTAACGTACGTCTCAGACCTAGAAATGAGAAAAAACCCATTTCGTCATTTTTGTGACTCATGCCCTTTCTTTGTGAAGCGATTCATTTTGGAAGGTTAACATACAGATTTGCTGTGACTATGATTGCTGATTTTGTTGTTGCTGCAAGTTATCATTCTATGTAAGACTTTGCTCGTGCAGGGAATAGTATCCTTGGATTAAGTAAAGGGGCCCCATTGCCTTCTGTTAAACCCTCCTTCCCATACAAGTGCCGTACCAATAATACTTGGGTATCATGCAGACATAAAATACTTCCATTTTGTGCCCAAGAAAACTCCAAACGTTTAAATGCTTCAGAATGTCCTTCAGCGTTCTGATGAAAAAAAATATAATGAATTATCAAGTCCTTACCAAATAGTCTGAGTGAACATATCCATACTATGTAGGTATAAGTACCTACCCATAAATTTCAATGATTGACTGGAACTTTATGCTAACTGATGACGCCTTGGCGCTGATAGGTAGACCCACCCTTCAACACCCAGCAGTCTTGCGTTTTTAGTATCCAGGGTTTTTTCTGTCTCTATTAATTTACTGAACTTGTAGTTAAAACATCTTATTCCTTTCGATCCTGCCGAATTCCCTAATAAATTTTACTTTTCTCAGCTTCAAGGCCTCAAGTGGATCAAACATAAATACGGGGAGAATATCACCGTGTTGAGAGTTGGCCAGAAAGGGTTTTTGGAGTCTTTGGAGAATGCCTTGAGAATGGGATCTACTGTTATCATGGAAAACATTGCAGAAAGTTTAGATCCTGTATTGGACCCCTTATTAGGAAGAAATCTGATCAAGAAGGGAAAGTAAGTTATACGGTTAAAACGGGTAAACTCATTCGACTGCCTGATTTGGACCAATTTTCCTTTCTAAATACATATAATACTTCCTGTTAAGTGATATATCATTTTATCAGTTTCCTATTTCTCTAAATAATTATTATCAAAACTAGAGCGATAAAGATAGGCGACAAAGAAGTGGAATTCCATTCGGATTTTCGTCTCATTCTCCACACAAAGTTGGCCAATCCGCACTACAAGCCAGAGATGCAAGCTCAAACTACCCTTATCAACTTCACTGTGACGAGAGACGGCCTTGAAGATCAACTTTTGGCCGAGGTGGTCAAAGCGGAAAGACCAGATTTGGAACAGTTGAAGGTACCTTCAAATATTCTTCTGTAATACGTTATCATGACCTATTTTGTAGGTAACCACTGAAATGTGCTGATTATATGAAGAGATTTTTGATTCAGTAATAAAATAGGATGGAAAGGGGGAGGGGTGCACTCGTTTTGGATATCAGAACAGCCCAAAGTTAAGCCAAACCCAATTAACGCTGCAAATCGTCCACGATGGTTTATTATTCCTTACAGCATGAATATTGGAAAAATCCGTGAATAAAGTGTCCAGGACTAAATTCTAACAGGTTGGTGTACCCATTTTAACCCATACCGACCACCAGGGGGCGCCGATTGGTTTGGGACCCATCTCAATAGATTCAGCGTCCAAAATTTAGACCCAAAATGATGTCCCATACGCCTAATCGCCAAAATATCTCAAAAATTGAGTTTTAAAAAACAAATTTTCATCCATACTCTCCCCAAATTTGGTCCAATCGGGCCGAAAAATTTCCGAGCTCCAACTAGAACCAAAATTAGGTCCCTGAAATCGTTTCCTACCAAAAACGGTGGGCACGGCGGACAACCCTTTCAGAACAATATCATATTGTTTTCATGTTGTTGTCGTATATAATTAGTTTTAAGGTAGTAACACGACTGCAAAATACTGTAGTTTTCGGTTTCGTGTTGCTGCCACAAAATATACTCCCTATGGTAATGAACAACAAAGCCCTCTCAGGGTGGCCAACGCTTATCGGTTTCATGTTGCTATGATGACTAGTGACAGGGCACGTTCCTTTCCTCCTGCTCTAAACATAGTGGCCAGACCAAAATCGGAAATCATCAGATTATAATTGACGTCCAACAGTATATTTTCAGGTTTGATGTCTCTATGAGCGATACCCCTCAAGTGTAAGTAATCAACTCCCTGCAGCAGCTGAGACATGTATTTGCTAGCGTCAGACTGATCCATCCCAACTTCAGGTTCCACTTGGTCGAAGAGCGCCCCATGAGCAGCATACTCGAGAAAAATATATTCTTTGTCGCCATGTGATCGGCACACTTAGAATTGGACGATGTTCGGGTGACGGAGGCATTTGTGAATTGCGACTTCTTTTTTGACTTCAGCTGCGACATTCGGACTTCCTCGAGTATTTAGAATTTTCATCGCCACATACTCGCTACATAATTTTGTTTTCGAAGAGCTTCACCTCGTCGTAAGCTCCTTCTCCCAGCACTTGGGTGATGATCCAATCCTTGACGAAGTCCATCAGAACTGGCTGAGCCCTTCAACAGCATTTCACACAATTTGGACAAGTGCGGTATTCTCCTCCAACAGTCGGCATTTTCCATTCAAGGTATCATACTCGAACAAGGCATCCAAGATCTCGTGGACGGTTCAAGATGGCAGATGGCGGACTGCTTATCGGTTTCATGTTGCTTTGATGACTAGTTCCCAATATGTCCCCGAAAATCGAGTTTTAAAAACACATTGTCACCCTCGCCATCTCCGACTTTGGTCCGATGGGGCTGAAAAGTTTCAAGGACTATCTAACCGGAAAGTTGACTTGAATTTAAAATTTTTACGAAAGGTTGATAGTTGAAGAAATAATAATCCGAAATAGATGTTACGGGAATGGTAATCATATTTCAGAACAACATGCGTAGTCCAAAAAGTCGTAGTATTGCGGTCTTGGGAACGAGATGGATGAGCGAAATTATTTAATTCCTGCACATCAATGCAATGTCTACAGCATCTATGATAGCACCTGCCTGCAAAAATTGATCAGTGTATGTACATCTGGATCTCATCGTTAACTATCGTGGAAGCACTGATGATGACAACAAGGTTAGAACAGCTAAGTGGGAGGTGGTACAGGAAAACCCACTTTTTGGGAGTCTTCCATCACTCTACTCTGCTGAAAGAGCTTTGAAATGAACAGCAGCGAGCGAGCGTTGACCAATGCAGTTCAGTGCCTCAAGATACATCTATTACTATCAGCCTTGGGTCCGCTTTGTTTGGTTACCCAAGACTTTTGCTGGGCAGTGAATGATTTCCACCGCCTCCGACCTTACAAGCGCATGTCCCGTATGTATTTTTTTCGGATACAATCTAGAAATCCTGGAACTTCAATTGAGGCGCTAAGTTGCAAACAACCGTTCCTTAAATAGTACACGTTTGCTAAAGTCGTTAGATCCCCTTGAAAATCAGAGCCAAAAGATGTGTTTTGTGGCAAAACTTGTTCGGCTATCGCCAAATTCTGCACCAAAAGTGGCTAAGTCCTACCCTCACACTAAGAAGGCATTGCAAAACAAGAATATTATCCACCTGTTGGAATCTTTGAGAGGTTGGTAGTACTTTGTTTGGTTACCTAAGACTTTTGCTGCATTGAATGATGTGAGTGATGATTCCCCCGCCTCCGACCTTACAAGCGCATGTCCCGTTTGTCTTTTTCTCTGGTAATTTCTAGAAATACCGGAACTTCAATTGAGGCGCTAAGTTGCAAACAACCGTTCCTTAAAGAGTTCACGTTTGCTAAAGTCGTTAGATACCCTTGAAAATGACAGCCAAAAGATGTGTTTTGTGGCAAAACTTGTTCGGCTATCGCCAAATTCTGCACCAAAAGTGGCTAAGTCCTACCCTCACACTAAGAAGGCATTGCAAAACAAGAATATTATCCACCTGTTGGAATCTTTGAGAGGTTGGTAGTACTTTGTTTGGTTACCTAAGACTTTTGCTGCACTGAATGATGTGAGTGATGATTCCCCCGCCTCCGACCTTACAAGCGCATGTCCCGTTTGTCTTTTTCTCTGGTAATTTCTAGAAATACCGGAACTTCTTTTGGGGCACTAAGTTGCAAACAACCGTTCCTTAAAGAGTTCACGTTTGCTAAAGTCGTTAGATACCCTTGAAAATCAGAGCCAAAAGATGTGTTTTGTGGCAAAACTTGTTCGGCTATCGCCAAATTCTGCACCAAAAGTGGCCAAGTCCTACCCTCTCACTAAGAAGGCATTGCAAAACAAGGATATTATCCACCTGTTGGAATCTTTGAAAGGTTGGTAGAAGTGTCGGTTAGAACCCATGAAAGTCTACAGTTCAGAACTTAGGTTTTGTGGTAAATGTCGGATCATTGTTTATTGAGTGTTTCACAGTTTCTCCAAGTTTCTTTCTATATTTTAATTGATTTACTCCTTCTGATGAATGTGTTTGATGCTCCGGTTTGTGAAGAGGGAAAGACAAGAAGGAATAAATGAACTCCTCAAGAATGTAGATGAACCAATGAAGCAGCCATAAGTTAACCAAGGTTGATTGTCATGTTTTATCCCAGTTGCCAAAGCACATTGAACATGATGAGAAAAACAATACATGTTACCATCTGTGCCATCCAACTACCGTGGCTTGGCAGACCTTGGCTTTGACCAAGTTTGAATTCCAAGGCTCCTTTCCAGGGATTTTCAAGCATTCATCAAAGAAACCTCCGTGCAAGAGTTCATACAGTCACCCTAAGAAGACCAATTCAATTTTGATGCAAGATGAGAGGAGATTCCACCGCGCATTTTATACAAATAAGGGGAAAATTGACCAGGAAATTGTTCAGATGATGCCTCGAAAGGCATACAGCCGGAAAAGCCATTCTACCGGAGTGATGCGGGGACGTTTAAATAGTTTTTCAAGAAAAACTGCCACCTCCACACCATCGTTCCTAATGAAATAACCTGCGGCTCAATTGCAATCAAAACTAAGAAATTGGTGAATGTTGAGAGGCTTCTAAAGTTGCATTTTGGGGCAATTGGAAATTACAACATCCGTATTATTTCAAAGGGGGTACCTACTGGATCATGACCCTCAGAATAAACGAGAATAGGACGAAAAGCAAGATGATGTCAAGTTCGATGACGACGCCAAAGATCTACGTATTTGAGTAAATACATTTCAGATCCAGATTTGAATTTTTAAAACAATTCCAAATAAACAAAAGTGTATTTTCTCTTACCATGTACAACAATAAAAATTAATACGATGATTAATTTGTTTTCTATTTTTATCCTAGTAATAGATCCCTTCAACTTTGGTAGCAAATTCGTCAGGTACTTCAAATTATGTTACAAAACTCGCTGTCCAGAATTTAGTTTCAACAAAGGTTTAGTTTCGTTTTTAATCGAATTTAGCCTTTGGATTGAGTTTTTTAGGTTAAAATTCGATTTGTTTCAACAAAGTAAGGCCTAATCTATTATTCAGTCCCATGAAATGTCCAACATTGGCCAAAAATCTTATTTTAAAACTTTTTTTTGCGGTTTTCTCGAAAAGTGGCAAAATGGACTTAACCAGTATTGCAATTCAGCGCCTCAATTGAGTGTGTTTGGTCTTCATTAATGTATTTTTTATGCCTTTATTTGTGAGGAAAACGAATGAAAACTCCTTTTCTTCTTTATTGTTGTTCGTTTCATTCTTGTGAAATTGAATTTTATTTAATGAATGCAGTTCTGACGTTCAGTTTAGACCTATTGTACAATTCTGTGAACGTTTCAGGCTGAACTCACGAAACAACAAAATGATTTCAAAATCCAATTGAAGGATCTAGAAGACGATTTGCTCTCTCGACTCTCTTCTGCTGGGGGTAAGTCGTGAAGTACCTTAAAGTTTTTCCCGAGACAATGAGTCAGTAAACGTAGAAGTAGTTTTACCTTTAAATTGTTTCTTCTATGAAAGTAAACTAAAAAAGACGACGTTGAACATATCCGTGGGCTTTGAGATCTCATGTGTATTTCAGGTAATTTGCTCGGGGACACGGCACTAGTTGAAAATTTGGAAACGACGAAAAAAACAGCGGCCGAAATTGAGGTCAAAGTTGCTGAAGCGAAAATCACTTCGATACAAATTGATCAAGCGAGAGAATTCTACAGACCGGCGGCTACCAGAGCGTCTCTGCTGTACTTCATTCTGAACGAGCTCAACACAATCAATCCTATCTATCAGTTTTCCTTGAAGGTTTGGCAAATTGTGGAGAAAATTTCTGGTTGTTTCTGCACATGAGCGATTCAAAAAATGTTGGAGGGATAGAATGAACAGAATAATGTGCTGTTAAAATCAGGATTGGGGGGAATAGGCTTCAGTTTGATAGCCATACGAACGCGTTTACCAACGCAATTTATGAATGACGAATAGCACCGACATATAGCGGAAAAACTCTGCGAATTCTTTCACAGGGGTTGGTTATTCCTCGGACATGGAGCATGGAGGCTTATTCCAATCGATTTAGCGTCCATAGTTTAGTAGAAAATGATACCCCACACGCCTAAATCGCCCAAAATATTGAACATGGGGTAACCAGTGGGTGTGGCGTGTCCCAGACCCATTCCGATCGATTCAGCATTCAAAATTTAGTGAAAAATAATACCCCACACGCCAATAACAGAAATCTCCAAAACCCACCTTCGAAATGGGTAAATAGATTGGGTAAATGGGACCCATTTTGACCCATATATTTTGGTCTAGACACCTTGAAACGCCCAAAAAACAAATTTCAGACCGAATCGGAGAGATTGACTTTTGCATGAAAACAGGTTAATTATTCAAGGAATAACCATCCAAAAAGGCATCAGCTTATCCTCTCATTGCTTGATTGGGAACAGGTTCCAACAAAATACGAGTACAAGGTCGACTCACACATATAGAGCCCCAACTCAAGTCAGGCCTTAATCTGACTTAAGTAACGAAATGAGCAAGGCTTCAAACCTTTATCTGATATGCTTTCAAAAAATATGTCCGTAACTGTACGACGAGTAGATGCCCATGTTATTGCTCTTATAAACATAATACCTGGGTATATGGTTATTGCAGCCATTCAGGATCCGTCTGAAGTCTTAGTGTAAGCCCGTTGATGGCAAACTTTATTCCCACTGCTGTTTAACCCGAGCTGTCTTTTTACGGGTGTTTGATGACAGACTCTCACGAAGGCAATGTATTGGCTTAGAGCTCGGTAAAGTGAGTTCATTTGTAGTGTATTGAACACACGCAGGCCTCGAAGGCAGACTGGTTTACTTCCTAATAAAGAAATGCAGCAAATAGAAGAATAATACACAGGGGTTGATTATTCATCGGACTAGCAGCAAGGATACACATTCGGATCGATTCAGCGTCCATAATTTAGTGGAAAATGATACCCCGCACGAGTAGGTACCAGAAATCTCGAAAACCCACCTTTGAAATAGGCAGATAGATACTCATTTTGACCCAAAAACTCCTCCAGTCGTCGCCAATCGTTCTGGGACCCGTCCCATTGGATTCAGCGTCCACAATTTAGTCGAAAATGGTACCCCACACCCCTAGATCGCCGAAAATCTGATAGACACACATTCAAAATACAGTAATACCCCGGACTTACGTTATAGGTGGGACTGCATGCTATACCGTAAGTCGAAAATTACGTAAATCGGGGTATGGTTTTTTAAAATCATTTTTCACTGGGTAAATATATGTACTTCTGTGCCGTTTCCGAATCAAAGTTGAATTCAATGACTGAGAATTTCTTACAGCATCTAGAATTTTATCCTTATCTTTAATAATCGTTTGGACAGTAGTGTAAGGTAGCTTGAATTTCTGTACTACGTCGCATGTTTTCATACTACCTTCAAAAGCTTCAATAATATTGTGCTTCATTTCTAATGACAAGGTTTTTCTTTTCTTTGATGAGTTCAGAGAATCCGTCCGATTTTGTTTCATTGACATAACGATAAACATAAATGATACAAATTATAAGTAACAAAAGTAAGGAGGAAGTAAATCCTTCTAAAATAATGAGTGAAAAATACAAATATGTACAGCGTGTGAACGTACAATATTCACGTAAAAAGGACACAATACCGGGAACTGAACGATCATGGCGCTTGGTGTTGTTCCACTGACTGTTTGTGGCCTTGAAGAAGGTAAGGAGAGAGGGGAGAGCTAGTGGAAGGGAGAGAATTTCCCGCCCAGTTTTCTGGCGGGAGACCTTGAATAGGGCTGGGCCGCATCATAACGTAACTTCGAATTTACGTAAGTCGGGATAACGTAAGTCGGGGTATTACTGTAGGTAGATAGGCAGATAGATACTCATTTTGACCCAAAAACTCCTCCAGTCGTCGCCAATCGTTCTGGGACCCATCTCATTAGATTCAGCGTCCACAATTTAGTCGAAAATGGTACCCCACACCCCTAGATCGCCGAAAATCTGATAGACACACATTCAAAATAGGTAGATAGGTACCCATTTTGACCCATAACCCCTTCCGGTGGGTGCCAATCGTCCCGAGACCCATCTCATTGGATTCAGCGTCAAAATTTGGTCGAAAATGATACCCCACACGCCTTGATCGCCGAAAATCTTGAAAATTCATTTTTCAAAAAACACATTTTGTTTTACGCGTTAAAGTGCTAAAGATGTTAGACGTTAAAATCGTTTATTCAAGGAATAACCAACCAAAACAAAAACTATTCTGTTTTCAGGCGTTCAGCGTGGTCTTCCATAACGCTATAGAAAGATCAGTTTCCGAGTGATGAAGTAGCCATAAGGGTGGCGAATTTGATCGACTGTATAACCTATTCGGTTTTCATGTACACAACGCGTGGTCTTTTCGAGTGCGACAAACTGATTTTTATTTCTCAAATGACTTTTCAGGTAAGAAAACGTTACGCTATTTCTTCCTTAATGATCAAAACATAACGCGGAATTGAATTTCATTAATAAAATGCTTAATTTATTGTTAGATTCTGTTGAAAAGCAACGAAATATCTCCAGCAGAACTCGACTTCCTACTGAGGTTCCCCATTACTCCCCATGTGACAAGTCCTGTCGAATTTCTATCGAATATGAGTTGGGGTGGAGTCAGGAGCCTTTCATCCAGAGACGAGTTCAGGTCAGTGGAGATTGGAGAATAATATCGTAACTATTTCTTGGGACGTCGAATTTGTCAGTCCATTGATATTGTGTAGATAAGTCAGTAGTTCTGTAGAAATTCTACTGGCTGATATTCAGCCAAATTTAATTAATTAAAATTTTCAGAAATTTGGATCGTGATATTGAAAGTTCAACGAAAAGATGGAAGAAATTCGTGGAATGCGAATGCCCAGAACGAGAAAAACTTCCTCAAGAGTGGAAAATAAAACAGCCATCCAACGGCTTCTGTATGATGAGAGCTTTGCGTCCTGACAGGATGACTTACGCCATCAAGTGAGAGCTCTAAAAAACGATCATACATTCAAATTATAGTCTGGTTATTTCAAATGTTTTGATGACAAATTTGTGTTGCAGAGCTTTATTGAAGAAAAGCTAGGAGCAAAATATGTAGAAGCGCGGAGCGTGGATTTCGCCAAATCGTTCGAAGAATCCAGCGCGAGCACGCCGATATTCTTCATCTTATCTCCAGGCGTCAATCCTCTCAAAGTAAAGACTAAACCACATTGAGCAACACCTATATGTAGTGCAAAGATCTACACGATCAACTATTTCGTTCCCAGGACGTTGAAGAACTTGGGAGAAAACTTGGCTTCACCATGGATCATGGAAATTTCCACAACGTGTCCCTTGGTCAGGGGCAGGAGGTTGTGGCAGAAGATGCGATGGAAAAAGCGGCTGCCAATGGTCAATGGGTTGTACTTCAGGTAAGGCGAACCTCTTGGGAAACGAAGTCAACAACGGTAGGCTCTAGTTAGTCTAGACCAGTAATATTCTACCTCAGTTTGACGATAGGGACAATTCTCTAGCATAATAACAAGCCTCATACAGACAAAGTTGAGGAGAAAGTCTCAGGAAATATCGGGTTTGACGTTTTTAGTCAATCAATTCATAAGTGATTTCTTGATTCTAGGTTTATTCAGTTTTCTTGAGATTTCTGTAGTTTTCAACATTTGTTTGTCTAATATAGGCTGCAGCAGTATAGATTATGTATTACTAGTTCACCTAAAACCTGTAGTTCGCTGTTTGAATGTTTTTTTATTGGGGTTTAACTGTAGCTTGGGAAAAAGGCAACAATATTGCTGTCTAAAACCTAAATCTCTAAATTATACAGATTTCTGTGAATTACGGACGAGTGACACCCCCAAGAGGCGTGTGCAGGGCAGGGTAATCTTCCCTAGATGGGCCAATCAGGAGCCAGTGACAATCCATCCTTTGTGGGGAATCAGGAATGGATAAAGGTTGGGAAAGGGAGGAGAGAAGAAGAATGATAAAGGGCAGAATCCATCAGGAGAGCGGATGCCAGGAGAATTACAAGGAATCTATTCAGGTTGAAGGAATCCTCTCTAGATTGGCTAATCAGGGGCCATCGGCAATCCAGCCTTTGTGGGGGATTAGGAATGGATAAAGGTTGGGAAAAGGAGGAGAGAAGAAGAATGATAAAGGGCAGAAGCCATCAGGAGAGCGGATGCCAGGAGAATTGCAAGGAATCTATTCAGGTTGAAGGAATCCTCTCTAGATTGGCTAATCAGGGGCCATCGGCAATCCAGCCTTTGTGGGGGATTAGGAATGGATAAAGGTTGGAAAAAGGAGGAGAGAAAAAGGGCTGAGGCCATCAAACGAGAGGATGCCAGGAGACATACATGAATCCATTCAGGGTGATGAAAGCCTCGTCACCACTCCAACTGAGGGGGGGGGGGGGGAGCGGTAACCGCTGCTGCAGGGTCCTTCAGTGGACAGTGGACAGTGGAACAGGCCATCCGACAAGGGAAACGTGAACCACCAGGATTGTGGACAACTGCCTGGCCGCAGATCACAAGTTTGGCCATGCTGGAACCCATAAGGGGGTTGAAGAAACATGATAACGTTGCAAACACCATTCGATCTCTCTCGTAGAGGTAGAAGACTGTTTCATAGGTCTCTCTTTGTTTTCTCCAAATGAAGGTACCAACTCTTCACCAGATGGACATTCTAAAACCAAATTGAAATCAGGTCAGGAATCAAGCCAAAAAAGTATCTCAGTATACTGTGGGGCTTCTGGAACCAACGCTCTCAACGTGTTGTCTTCTTTGTGGTCCTGATGGAGCTAGTAAATTGTTCAAAAACTTGTAGAAAGGGATAGAAAGCATTATATCTGTTTATGAGACCAACAAAACAGTAATACTGGTTTGTCATAGAATCTATTAATCCATTCCCAAGAGAGACCTATGAAACAGTCTTCTACCTCTACGAGAGAGATCGAATGGTGTTTGCAACGTTATCATGTTTCTTCAACCCCCTTATGGGTTCCAGCATGGCCAAACTTGTGATCTGCGGCCAGGCAGTTGTCCACAATCCTGGTGGTTCACGTTTCCCTTGTCGGATGGCCTGTTCCACTGTCCACTGTCCACTGAAGGACCCTGCAGCAGCGGTTACCGCTCCCCCCCCCCCCC
>CM034007.1:9885086-9916303 GCA_019603395.1 Cyrtorhinus lividipennis
TTCAAAACAGAAAACCCTGTTGCGGGATCCAACGTGATTATTACTTTTCAATAAGCCATGGTCGACTTGGAAAGGGCGGTTTCCACAAAAGAGGCAATACGAACAAGTTAAGCCCCCAAAGCGGTGAGCCTGGAAATTTAATTTTGTTTCTCTCCTATAAAAATATGAGAGCATGCCAACAATTTTCCATGTTGTTCTTTTTGTTCCGTTTATATGTGGGTTAAGCCGCAGCTATTTTCCTCTCTGACCGTCTTTTTCTCCGACGCTATCTCCATCCTCACTCAGCCTTTCGAAGGGCCAATCTCATTCAGACGGCCCTATTGTCGACGGGCCTTTGGCTCCTATTGTGCTCCACCTTCAAAGCCAGGATATGAGCTTATAAGCTGTACGCGCGATATAACATTAACTTGGACAGCTCACCAGGTCAACCTTTGGACTCGCGGTTTTTTCATGGGATAATTGAAAAATTACGACTACTCACGGCTTTTTCCACGTTTTTTCGAGATGTGGTCGACGGTCGTTAGAATTTACGATTACACCCTATCACCCCTTCCCTTCCGATGTATGAGATCGGCTTCCCATCACTTAAATAACATACTTGTGCAAGTTGTTTGTCGTGGAGGTATCATTCTGCGAAAATTCAATACATTTGTTTCGTGAGTACGTTTCAAATCGTGGAGAGTATTTACTTACTAAACCATTCAGCTTTGGTGCTTACGTTGTTTTCAAACGGTAATCAGCAAAGCGCACATTTCAGAAATCAATTTACCCCGAAATTGGTAGCGTTACGAGGTCGTTAATGTATTCAAATTAATCTTGATTCATATTAACTCCCAAGTCCGTTCGATACCTTCGGGATCCGCCCCTACGATTCACATAGTCATCTTGCCTACTGTTCCTTGAATCACGCCCAAAATGGCCGCTAAATTCCTTCCTGAAGGCATAAGTGCCGGAGTCCAAACGCTTTAAATTAATGAATTCCGACGAATTATATTCCAGAGATTGCAACTCTCTTCACCGCCGACTGTTGGTCGAACCTCTAAAAATAGAGGTGCTTTCAATTTAATTTTTATCTTTTCCTCAAACTTCCTGCATAGCAAAAACTTGACAATTGGTGAGGTATATAATTATTGTGTTCAAATTGATAAGTATTGTCTATATTGTTTCAAAATGAATATTGTTCATATTTATTTATCTCCCTCTCCAATTTTCGTATAATACAAAACGCTCGCTTCGTATAACCTGAATTCATAAAATCCATAAACATTTGAATTAAATTTAATTGAGTCTCCACGTATAAGAGTATAGGAAATACTGCATTTTTCTTCACTGAGAGCCTCCTTTCTCAACCTATGCTGTCGGAAAAAGAATCGGATTTTCACTTTTATATCGTGAGCTCAAAACGCATCATGAGATTCGCGATTTCAAGTGACAAAGAGCAGCCTGAGTGCTGTAGAGTGGCTTGTATCGCCTAAACGTTTCCTTCATGTTGAGCTCAGAGAAGATGGATGCGGAGACTTGGTGAGGTTGACACCCTTGATTCCAAAGAGACGGCCATTAGGCAGGATCGAACTCATTGAGGAACTCCTTCAGGAGACTCGGGCCGGAAAGTATCTAAATTATAGCGGTTAGGGAAGTGAAATAGGTGGAAAGTTGCTCACAGTTCATCAAGGGGTCTCCCTCGAGAGGTTTGTGGAAGAAACTCACCCGAAGCTGAGTTGCACCAGTTTCCCCTGACTACCAAGAGCACCGCGCAACTAGTTAATTCCCAGGTTAAAGCGCTACGATTTGTGTTCTTTACTGACTTTCTCGACTCTTCCGACTGCATTGTCCTCCCCTCTGTCAATAGGCTTGCGCGAAATGACATTTTTCTTACGACCAGAGTTCCAGAACACATCATCCGCCCCTTCACCTCCTTGTAAGTGAATACGTTTGTGACTACGTGAGCGATTTAATTCATCGTAGTGACATTCTAGCAATAAAAATTTACAATGTGTTGTTCCTGTCGTTACCGCGACAACATAGATCTATTAAAGTTTAATTCATTGGGTTCGAGCCTTAATCAATAGGTAAATGTATTTGTATCAAAACTTTCTCATATTTCTTTATAATGAGCATTTATCAGTTTACTTTTTTTCATCTTCTGGGTCCAAATGATTCCATTTATGATGATTGTTGATTGATTTTACTAACTGGCAGAATCTCATCCCGCTAACAATTTATTTGTTCATGGTAAACGTCATAATAAACCTGTATATTCACGTCTACTAAAATTAAAAAAAGTCTCAATACCTATCCAAGTTTTGAAGTTCTTTAGATTCCGAATACGAATCTTGGCCAGAGGCCCTCTTTTCCACCTCCCCTGTCGAAGTAAAACATTACATTCCTCTCGAAACTCAATAAAAATAACATTATGAACTAAAATCAACATAAATTGCTTCTAAGCGTCGTCGCAAGACCCGTTCCTCCCAACTTCATGTCCCTGAATCATTACTTGAACATCCACATTTTTACTCATAATAAATTTTCGTAGTTCTCTTCGTAGAGTTTGGATTCTCGTATATCATGAACGATGAACCAAGCACGCTCAAATGTGCTTGGTCGTAGCACGTCAGGATCGTGAAGACGCAGTCGATAATTTGATTGAGTGCAGATTGGAGTTGCTTGTTTCCAGGACTGTTTGGAAAATGGAGATAGAGTACGTTCTGATTTAGCGACTTAGTACTTTTTTGGTTGAAAACTCGACTCGAGTATAGCACGTTTTGAAGCGAAAAAAATCTGCAAATTCTTACACACGGGTTGGTTATTTCTTGAATGAGGGAAACAGTAGGTGTGGCGGGTCCGGGAACCATTCCAATCGATTCAGGGTCCAAAATTTGGTGGAATATGATACCCCACTCGCCTAGGCACCAGGAATCCTGACACATAAAAAATGGGTGGATACATACCCATTTTGACCCATAACTTCTTCCGGTGGTTGCCAATCGTTCTGGGACCCATTTTATTGGATTCAGCGTCCAAACTTTAGTGGGAAACTATACCCCACACGCCTAGTAGCAGAAATCCCGAAACAACATATTCAAAATGGGTAATAAATACCCAATTTGACCCATTACTTCTTCAATGGGTGCCAATCGTTCTGGGACCGTTTCATTGGATTTAGCGTCCAAAATTAGTGGAAAATGACACACTACTCGCCTAGATCGCCAAAATCTCGAAAATCCATTTTTCAAAAAACACATTTTGACCCTACCCTCCCCCCCCCACCACCAATTTGGTCCGATCGGGCTGGAAAGTTCGAGGACCCGTCTCGGCTAGGAACAGACACCTGACCCAAATTTCAGATTTTTAGAAAATTTTCTACTACCAAAAAGGGCGCGGACGATGGACGGCGTACGGGGTACGGCGTACGGCGTACGGCGGACGGACATCGACCTTTTTTGATCAGGACATCATGAAACGTCCAGAAAAAAATTTTGAGCCGAATCGGAGAGGTTGACCATTATCATGAAAACATAGGTTGATTATTGGAGGAATAACCAACCAAAATCCCTTAATCGTAGAGAAGTTGTCCTCAACACCCCTTAAAACAGGGGAGAGAGAGATTGAAAAGTTTGACTGAACATTTGTCGTCGCAACCTGTTAAATTTAGTACCGTCTGAAATTTACCTGATTTGAGAGCACCACATAAACATCTGTTGCCTTTTTTTCGGCATATTCTAATCGAGAATCTTGATGGAACTCATCATGAACAAATAATTGTTCTTATAATAGTTGTTATTTGATTGGTTATCATCACCATTATCTTCACATACCAAACGTTCTATCAAATCGCGACTCGATTTATGCCTCGTTGTTGGATTTTAGTTCATTCCGAGGCGGTTGAAGCTAAAGGACCCGGGATCGGCGTGAAATTGGCATACATCGCTATTATCGCAATTCACCTTCGACCTCTGTTAAGGTCTTAGTTGAAATCGGCGTCTGTAAGTTGCACTAATCGTTGGAAACAGGCGTTAGGGAGTTGGTTGAGGTTGCACTGTCCGCCGCCTGCATTGCGGCATTATCGTCCACATTAGTCTTTGACTCCCGTCCCGAGCCCTCTCTGGCTCTCAGGCTCTTTCCGGGGTCACAGCGGCCGATCCCACCCGAGGGAGTCGAGAGATGTAAATGGTCTTGAGCCTCCTGGGGTGGATTCCGGCATATGTACCTATTACACGGCCTGTTCCCGAGAGGCTCTTCAATAAACCCTAGGCATTTTCATTCTCTGCCTGGGCCGTTTGTAGGGGGAGGGGTATGTGGTCTGGAAATCTCCTACATTTCGATTCTCACGTCCGAGTGTGCAAGTCAACCTTGATCTGAACCCATTTTCGACAAAGGTGTCAACTGCCTGCGGCACCCAACGATCCCTCAGTCCTGTTGAATCACACGGCTCAAATTATCTCACGCTGAGGAACGATAGATGGGTTTTAATCAGACAGAATCTCAGATAGGAATGACCGTTCTGATTACCTGTTGTATGAAGGCTCCATAGGCTGAGGACGATGTCATGGACTGACTATCTGAAATAACATGGCGATCAACTATCGTCAGGGGGTGCAAGGAAAAATATGACGAGCCGCCATCACGACCAGTTACACAGCTCAGGCATAAGATAAACATCAGAGAATGGTACCAAGCCCGTTTGGAAGCTCACCTAACCTTGAAATCGTAATGAATCAGTATTTGGATTCGTTGTCTAATACTGCCGCGATTACTCTGGAATTTTAACAAAAAATGCCATTTGCAGATAAATCTTTCCGTATTTCTATGATCGTTCAATTATTGATTGATTCCTCACTCGATTCCTTCGAAAGCTGAAAGAAATTTTAAGGGTTAATAGCCAGTCAGTCGGTCATAAGAAGGAACTCGTGCTTTAATGCTGAAATTAAATCTCCAATACACAATTTATTTTAATTCATTATTCACTTTCAAATAATAAGTTAGTCCTTTGAGAAGCATTTCCTCGCTGTTTCCTCTTTGAAAATTGAGATGGCTTTTGAATTGTTGCAAACGCAGGTAGTGTTCAGGTAAAACGCTGCCCATTCCTCCGCAATGGTTTATTATTCCTTGGAGCAAGGATATTGGGGAAACAGTGAGTGTAGTGTGTCCAGAATTTATTCAATGTGTTATTCTTGGCGTTTAATGCGGGTGGCCGGCTGTCTATTTAAATCTACTGTAAATTAAATCATTCAATTGAATTCATGTTGAGTCATAGAAATGAACATTTCCTTCGCGTTTTGATTTATATATCATGAACAGTATACTGTTAAATTTTGGAGTCAATCGAAGAGGCACGAAAACATATGTTTATTATTCAAGGAATAATAAACTAAAGGGGAATTTGGAATTGAGTTGCATGCTATTTTCGGAGATCTACGATGGGGTTTCCCGCTAAATTTTGTTCGTTTCGAAAACTGGTGAAATACTTTGGATTTTGCTGAGGGCAAACTTTTTTCAGTTGAAGTCCGTCATCATCAGTGCTCAGAGCTGACAATCCGAGAGTTCAGTTGTTTGTTCGAATACACTTTACGTATATGAGTTGAGTTTACGGTTTAGGAAGGCCTACCTGCCTCGTGTATGTGTACTGTCTAAAAAAATCTGTAAAATAAATAATAAAAAATCTAAATCTGTACCTTAAAACGTGGAAAAATTCTATTTTACGAGAAACGCGATACCCACCTTATCAATGTCACCGAATCGATCGATTTGTTTCACCTCAGACCATCCAAAAAAAACGTCTAACCATTTTAACTGTTCATGTTCACTTAGCTATGAAATAAGAACTGCCAGAAACTTGGAGCCCCGTCACGTGGAAACTAGGGGGAAACTTTATCTCGAAGATGGAATTACTGTCCACAATATCAGCTTTCCTACGAGCTTACACGTGCTGTGCAAGTTTTCAAGTAGTTCGCCGTCCAAGTTGAAGAATACATTCGAATGTATCAATGGTGGATTATTCGAGGATTATGAACAATTTTAGTAAATACGCTCGACAGTTCAAACGAGTCGGTAGTTGCAACTAGTCCGTCATCCGAGAATAACGTTTGGGACGGAAGTTCTTGCCAAGTTTTTCGCTTTAAAGAGAACTGGAGAAACTCGTGCTAAAGATGGAGGAAAAGAAAATAATTCTCGTACTGAATACTGTGGTGCAGACGAGGAGGTGAACAATACAGCGAGAAATTCCAGTTTAAAGTACGATAGCGTCGCTTAGAAATATTATCAGAAAAACAACCAACTGTCTCACTCCTGATGGAATTGAAAGTTTCAAAATAAAACGATGTTATATGATAACAAATACTGATTTATATCCCAATTTAATAGTTCTAAAAACAATTTGTAAAACATTCCTAAAAAAAAAAATCCCTGTTCGAACCACGATTATTTTAGGTGGTTGCAAATTTCGATTAAGACTCAGTGGCACGGATTGAGATTTTGTTGGTTATTCCTTGAATAATCAACCTACTTTTCATGCAGAGATGTCAATCTCTCCACCGTATGCCGTCCACTTTGGTAGTTGAAAATGTTCTAAAAATCTGAAATTCGGGTCTGGGGCCCGTTTTTGACTCTAGTCAGTCTACGAATCTTTTCAGCCCAATCGGACCAAATTCAGGGAGGTAGGGGTCAAAAATGCGTTTCAAAAAATGAATTTTCCAGATTTTTGGTGGTCTAGGCGTGTGGTGTATCTTTTTCGACCAAATTTTGGACGCTGAATCCAATCAAACGGGATTTTGAAATGTCTTTCTAGACCCATTGTTATTCTCTTGACATGTGTAGAAATTGATCCTGGGCCCATCTGAATCCAAATTCAGTACAAAAATCTCACTCACCTTGGAATTTGGATATCACGGGACCAAATTTGATCCATACCCTGCATCCGTTTTCTGCGGATTCGAGGACCAATTGAAGCCGAGAGGGCCGATCCGAGAAAAGTCTCAAACTTTTGTTAACAATTTTCTTAGGCTCTAGTAGGCACTCAAATGTACTCAGCCCGATCACCAAAAACAAAGGCAGGGTCGGTAAAAAGGTGCGTTTTGAACATTACTATTTCGCCTTAGTAAACCCTAAGGAATGTAGGTTACCATTTCCCTCTAAATTTCGGACGCTAAATCTATCTAGACGCGTTTTGAACTGATAGCCGTGAACGATCGAGGCTATTACAAAAGATTGTAGAATAATGTGTGGCGTTTCACAACTCCACAACTCCAATACGAATTTGTGTCTAAATTCAACAAAACGGTGCTCCAATTTCCCAGATTTTGTACAAAATATGTAACAAAAGTTCATGAAGTCGGTTTCCAGGTTTTAGGTCATTTAAAATGAGCCTGGAGGTAGGTAATAATTGTAGTAACCTTCGATCCCGTCAGGAGCGCCAGAGCACCGTTTACTCCATTACATTATTTGCCGTTAATGACACGGCTGAAGTGCCGTAATTTGAAGTTGTGATCGTCCATCCAGGAAAACCCTCAGGTATGCGGCTAATTTCAAACTCTCCTGATAAACTTTGTTAGAACAGTTGGCGCGTTGGTTGGTGTCGAAAATGTACCTTACCTTTGTAAGTTTAAATGGTTTCACAACAAGAGAAAGTTAGTAATACCGGGAGGCAAACGCTACCCTAAATCTGCGTTTTCTCGTCGTCAAGTTTCCTAACATTTTCCGCCGATTTTGAACTTTTTAGATGGAAATAGAGAATCGCGGTGGAACTTTTCGTTGAGCTCATCACGGCAGAAATTCACTTCTAATTCACTTCTTTGCCATTACCGCGGGGTGGTCGTTCGGTCGGTTGTTTTTGGCTCAGTGGAAACCGCGAGATAACTCGCAGGCAAGCGACACATGAGTGTCAACAGTTGGGAGTGCTCAAAATTAACATACAAGGTGTTCATATTATTTGTATGAGGAGAGAAACAAAATTAAATTTCCAGGCTCACCGCTTTGGGGGCTTAACTTGTTCGTATTGCCTCTTTTGTGGAAACCGCCCTTTCCAAGTCGACCATGGCTTATTGAAAAGTAATAATCACGTTGGATCCCGCAACAGGGTTTTCTGTTTTGAACCCGGGGTGAACCATCTTTCCCGACAGGTCTTATCCCTCGAAGGAACCTTGAATTTCTTCGGAGTACTCATATATAAGAGAGGTTTGTTGGGATAAGGGGTTTCGTCGATTTGTAGCGTTTCTGGACTTTAACGTCTGTCTAGACTCGAGGAAAGCACTTTTTCTATTGATAAAAGCACGAGAAAGACGCCGAACGGTATCGGGTGGTCACATCACATTTATATTGCTCACAAGTCTTTGATAAATCCAACTATATCCTTGTGTACCGAGGCTCTATAGCCTTGTTGGACATATGAGAGATTACGAAAAATGCTGGTCGCGATAGTTCTGTCGATCTTCTAAACCCACTACACTTCAACACAACGGCTGCCAATTGAACTCCTGGAAGCTTATTAGTGGTTAGTAGGTACTGGAGTAACATAAGAACTGCGTCACATAACCTCCAGCACGAAGAAGCCTGTTTTCGATTCATTTCAACCTCACATTTGTTAGGTTTCAGGCATGCGGATTACTTCATTTGGCTACTCGTCATTTCCACTTCCAGTTTACCAGTGAAGGGAAAGTGGTTTCTTCCTTGTTCCCCTTTTTTGTGGCCATGTGGCCTTGAGGTGTTAAAGTGAACTTGCAAACTAATGAAACTACAGCAGTGCTGCAGCCAGATCTCATCATGTAACAAGATACACCAGCGCCTATCTGTACACCTCTAGCTGAAGTTGACCAAGCCAATTTATAACGCTAGGTCACATCATTGTTGTGCCAGAAAATATAAACAATGTACTCAACCCCAGCATGCTGTAAGGCTTAAGGGTTTCACCTTGAGCGTTTTGCTTCTGAGACTACAAATGCTGCATAAGGGGCAATCTCAGCAGCAACCACGTCCACGTATGAGAGTGGAAAAGGCGGAGCAACGGCCAATCAGAAACGAGGTGAGACTGCCGTCGGGATCTGCTGCAACAGTGCCGACGTGTACTTGGTGCTCCTAATTCCAACAGGGTTGTTTAAACCGTTTGCTGAACGCAGCAAGTGGCGACGCATTGAGTATGAACAGCCAGACTGACTGCTTGCGTTAGCGAGTCAATGTACCCAAAATCTTTAACGCCAAGTTAAATTACAAAAAAAAAAAAAAAAATCATATTCCTCGACTATTTATGTTTAGTTGCCGTTAGTTTCACCAGGACAGTCGAAGAGCTCTGATAGACACATGGCAATGGGTTCGTCGTTTTCCCTCCAAACAGAGTTGATGTCGGGGAAGAGAAAACGAGTGGAAGTAATCATTTTTTGATAGGATGGAAGTAGCTTGAGGTAGAAGCTCTTTCATGAACGTCAAACGACTTTTGCATTAGGAGGTTGAAAACTGTGTTTGATATGACGAGCGAGAAGTTTACAATTTGTATCAGCGGGTCCCCGAGTTTTGCTCCAATTCGGTCTCCTCGTCCGTCGCTTTCTCGGCCTCCAATAGCGGTATTCATCGTAATTGCGGGATCGATCAATCACCTGAATTGCGTAACGATGCCTCACACCAACCTCGGCCACCACTTAGGTTATCAATAATCAAACTGGCGAAGTAACTGTCTCCATCAATAGCCTGTATTGCCGCGGGAGATTGGTCTACTTGGGTTATGAATGGCATAGCTAATTATTTCCAAACTGGCTAGCTGTATATTTGAAATTTCCTTATTTTGAAAAACCCTTATAATGGAGACATGTCCGCTGATCATATAACGGGAAATCTGAGTACATCCAACTTCACATTAAATTAAGAGAGCTCTTTCACTTCTTACTTTCAGAACGTTAGGATACATTTTTGATCAGACCAACAATAAGTTAGTACATAGTACATTTCTCTTCTTCAGCCGAATAAAAGCAGGGGTCCTTATCCCCAGATTTCTCTCGTCTTATTTCCCATTTCATTTTTAATCAATTTTTGCGAACCGAGGGAGGTTATGGGCAAAAAAATGTATTCTGTGTTTGGTTCTATAGATTTCCAGAAATGCAGGTGTATAATACAGTTGTCTTTTAAATTATAGACGCTGAATCGATTCAGATGGGTACTCGGCCAATTATTGTGAACGCATTCCTCAATAACGCGAGAACATGCAAGAATAATGAACAATTTTGGAATAATTTTTGATATCCAAGGCAATATTGCCTTCATTGAAGTTAGGGTCCTCACACATGAGTTATCCTACATGGCTGGGAAGCGTGCTCTAACGGATATCACATTCTGTTCAAATTCCGTCCAAGAAAAATGAATATTTTCAGTTTGCCACCAACGGAAGATGATGCAGTGAACATTTTCCACGATCGATGTTACCCATGTAGCCATCAGGCGATTAGTTAGATAGACACCTTTATGGTAAACATTCTGATTATCATCAAATCGTCTTTGATACCGCAGGTGTGAACACAATGACGTGCAGAACGATAAGGAAAGGTAGCTAACATTGACTGAACAGTATAGGAAAAGATGAGTGGAAATTACATACTTAAATAAATTCCAAACGGAAGATGATTTGAGCGTTACTAGGGCCTAAACGATGTCTACCAATAGCAATTCAGATTTATAGGGCATATTATAGGCTTTTTTCGGTTGGGTGGCATTGAAGGGGGTGTAGAATCTACTCACTATGTCACTCATCAAGTCAGGTTACGTTCCCTATGGGGAAAACAGTAATTTTTGGTTGATAGAAATACGTATGTGTTATCCTTTGGTAATAACAGTAATTTTTGGTTGATAGAAATACGTATGTGTTATCCTTTGGTAATAACAGATCAAACGGGTCGTTTCTGATCATTTGGAAAAAAATAATGAGCGAAAGGTTATAAATATGTTCCAAAAATCGGTTTAACAGCCGAGCTGATTTAATGTCGAGCAACGTGAATGAATAATATCCTCGGTTGTTGATAATTTGTTGCGTGTTATGCGTTCACACGTTCACGTATTAAAGTACGAATAGATCGACCCCATTTGACAGTTCATCGTTTACGGTCCATAACTCGGTTACGATGCCAAATGGCTTCTCCGCCTCACTAATACTCGTCATAGTCTCGTCCAAAGTGCGCCTTAACCGCGGTAAAAATATTCATGACATGGTTGAAATTTCAAGAGGACCTCAACTTTCTGCCGAGGAGTTCATGGGACGTCTTAGCGTTGTGAGGGATGACGTAAGCGAGGGTGGATGAGTGGCGGAGGGGGGTTGTTAAGAGTAGTTAAAGCGGAACCGTATCAGGGAGACACCCAGGGCTCCTTCAAGAAGTGCCAACCCAAGAGGGTTTCAAGACGAGGGTAACGGAGTCGTTGGCCTGAACAATGATGCGCAGGGGTAGGGAGGGGGTAATGTCGTTGAGGATGGGCTTGACTTGGCGGGAGTGGGGGCAATGTGAAGAGGGGGAAGTGGTTAGAGGATTTCGTAAATACAAAACAAAAACGTTCATTCCGTTTACCCGTTCATCTTCCAAATCTTCCGAACAGCGGCCCTTTTACGTTTCTTCTCGTTACATGAAACTCAAACCACTCACTTTCGAAGGTGAAGAATGAAAACCGCGGAATTAATCATTTCCGCGCGTTTTGACTTTACGATCCGTGGAAAAGACCGCCAAGAGCCATAGCTCAGCAGCGGGATTCAAGAGTGGTTTGAAACTGTTTCCGTGTTCGGAGGCTGAATATTTCAATGTCCTCGTCGACGAAGCACTCTCCAGGCTTACTAATCTCAATGTTGCTTTCTTTCGAACTTATTTTCAGAACCTGAGAACGCCTGTGAAAGCTCCGAAAGATCCGAATACTAGTTATTCTCAATTCGGCGACAACAGTGACAACGACTTCAATGAATGATGACTTTATTGAAGCGTTTGGGTTGCCAAGAGGAGGAAGTCTTCCTCGACGCCATTCCTTTTTGTAAAAAAATATCTAAATCGTCGAAAGGTTGAATAAAATTACAAAAGAAGTAAAGCGGGTTCCTCATTCTACGATTAAGAAATTTATGATTCCGTACCAGAGGTTAATCTCTCCGAGATTCGGTTTTCGGCGATTTTTCTAAAAGTCTGAAATTTTCATCCTGGTTCTCAAGATGAATACGTGTACTTAGCGAATGGTTTTCCGAGTTTTTGGTTGGTTATTCCTCGAATAATCAACCTATGTTTTCATGATAATGGTCAACCTCTCCGATTCGGCTCAAAATTTTTTTCTGGACGTTTCATGATGTCCTGATCAAAAAAAGGTCGATGTCCGTCCGCCGTACGCCGTCCATCGTCCGCGCCGTTTTTGGTAGTAGAAAATTTTCTAAAAATCTGAAATTTGGGTCAGGGGTCTGTTCCCGGCCGAGACGGGTCCTCGAAACTTTTCAGCCCAATCGGACCAAATTTGGGGGGGAGGGGGGGTAGGAGTCAAAATGTGTTTTTTGAAAAATTGATTTTCGGGATTTCTGCTACCTAGGCGTGTGGGGTGTGGTTTTCCACTAAAGTTTGGACGCTGAATCCAATAAAATGGGCCCCAGAACGATTGGCAACCACCGGAAGAAGTTATGGGTCAAAATGGGTATGTATCCACCCATTTTGTATGTGTCAGGATTTCTACTTAGCGAATGGTTTTCCGAGCTTTTTCAAGTCATATGCGTGTGGGATGTCTATTCATTCTATATTATGTAAGTAGAATGTATTAAGATGTGTTTTGAACTAGTTACCACCAACGGTACGAGTGGAATCGGTTTTTTTCGAGGAACTAGGCAGTTTAATTTTGTACTAGGTTTAGGACGCTGAATCGATTCAGATAGGTCCGAAGCCAGTTCCGGCACACCAGAAGTGGGTACATTACAAGAAGGACATTTCAAAAATAAACTGGTAATTCATTGAGGTCCACAGGCGATTCCGAAGACCACAACAATACGCATTCTCACACGAGTGAGATCTACCTAGAATTTCTTAAATAGGCTCATAGGTTTCCCAGGCTGAAAGGGCCATGTTCCTGTGAATACCGGGTTTCAACATTTATTGTTTCATCATGACGCAGGGTATTCGTCATTCACTCTAAACGTATTAGAACGAGCAACATTCGGCCATGCGTGTCTACAATGGCATCAAAAAGAAAGTGAGAAGATAAACGTATGCTACTGTGGATGATGATTCTGGATAACGGTAAATTCTTCAAGGAATACGTTGGTATCCAGTTGTGTTACAGTGGAAAACACGGACTATACTCCTCCCAATCTGAGGAGAAGATAAATCAGCGACTGGAAGCTAGTGAAACAAAATACCCCACACGCCTAGGTCCCTAAGAACGAGTAGTATCATGAAAATAATTTCTTAGTATGCATTTTTTTCCACCCGCTACAAACCGAACAAAATAATGAACTCCAACGGAATAAAACCAAACTAAAAAGTTCTTGTTTACATCATTATTTACTCAATAGTGTTGTTCAACCAGAATTTCTCATTTGTCGTCAACGTTTCCCGAGTTTTAAACCGGCATTTGGTTGAGTAAACAGCCGGAAACGGCCGCTAAGAAGTACTTAAACGCACAGTCAGTGGGTTCGGAACAGATCCGAACGAGTCAGCCCTTCACGGATTCCACGGATTCCAATCCAAAAATGCCATCGTTGAAATGGAAAGTATTGAAACAATAAATCAGTGAGCGTGAACGCGGGGCAAAGCGACGCATCTCGCGTCACCAGAAGAGCCCATTAAAAAATTTATTAATCCAGTCTCAGATTATATTGGAGCCGCTGAGAGCCTCTTTTTTAAAAACTTACCACAAGTGCTCCAGTTTCCCACGCTCCCAAAATGGGTCCCCCATCTTTTCACGGGAAAAAGTGAAATATTTCCTCTCCGAACCGGTGGACTGGAGGCCAGAAAACCCGCTGAATAAACTACCTAGATTACGGCGTTCTGAGGCTCCAATCCCCAGCGTAGGTTCCCACCGACCAGAAAAGTTATACTATTCCTTTTGAACGCGGTTGGTTGGGATGTAATTTCAAATTCAGCTTCTCCACTCAGCACTCGAAGGCGCTTTTCTTGTCTCCCGTCTTTCATAGCAGCTGCCCACCCTTCTCCTCACTTTATTAGAGATATAACTTTGGAAAACTTAATTATCCGGCATAAAATTTCTTTTCCAAGCTTTCTCTCTTCTTCATGCCGCCTCGAGGATTCCCCTCTTGTCACGAGTTTCCCTAAAACAATTCTTCACTTCAAAACATACCCTGCCAATAGGATAATGACCTTTTCATGGGACACTGCCCGTGAATAGATAGCCGAGCAAAGCCAAATCTCGTAGAAAAACCACGATATTAACGCGACTGAGATTCCAAGACGCGAAATAGTTACATTTTTATTGTAAAAATGGTCAAATATTTGCACCAAAAACCTACGCTCTGACCCCTATTTGATTTAGTTTTGGTATTTTCTCGCGTAGATATTTGTTATAAAATTTATTTACTTTTTGGTGCCCAACCAACCCTATTCATTTGTCGCCTCTCCTTCCTGTATTTCTTCTATCCGCTCGTGATTTCGCTGAAGACTTGATGATAAGTTGTTACTATTTCCTTCCCACTCAGCCGATTGCTCCTTTCTCCCAGATTTTTGGTAGTGCGTGATCCGTTTTCCTCAAGCCATGAATCACAGTAAAAACTCCATTCCCCTCTACTCGGTCACAACGTAAAATTTTTCCTTATTATCCCGATGATAATACCCCGAACCTCGACAAAAGCGTGGAGGAATGTTTCGCTGCCTGTACCGATAAGGGCAGTCGACTGCAACCTCCACCAATGCTGGAAATCACTTGGGAAGGCATTGAGGGCATGTATTGGAAGATCGTTGGCAATGATAGGCTTATTATTATTCACTGAATATGAATAAATTTGGTCAATATGAAAATCTGACTTTAAATCAAATGAATGAATAAGCAAGAATCACAGTTTTTATAGGAACTCGACTAAATTTCAATTAATTTATGAATTCCTCAAAATGTGTACCTAGTTTCCTTTGAAAAATTTCCGATCATTTTTCATTTCATTTTATTTCCCAATTTTCCAAATTTCACTTTTTTTCGTAAGTGTCGCTAGTGGATTTTGTACGGCAAGATATAATTTCTATTAAAATTTACTATTTTTGATAAATGACCAATCATACAATATGTGTTATTTTACATTGGAAGAAAAACCCCTATGATCCCTGATCTAAGGTATCGTGCTTGCCCAAAATTTTGTCATTTTGGTTCTCTATAGATTTAAAAACTCAAATGTTCATCGACTGTCCACATTGTTTCGGCAGTACGGATTTATATTAAAATATGAAATTTGGATCAATGACTCCTTCCTAGCCCTAGTTAGTAGTAGATTTTAGGCCCAATCGGGTATAGAGTGCTATTTTTACCACATTTTGGTCGCTAAATAAATTCAAATGAGCTTTGGAGGAGGAGGGGCTACACCTTCGTTTCTTACACCTTCAGAGAATAATTAGCTATTCTGCACTAATTTTTAACTGTGTTTTCTTCAAGGACTTACGCTGAAATTACTTGAATTTCATTAAATTCGAACTAATTAAATTTAATTGCAATGCAATTAAATTAGTCACATTTGCAGAAAGTACCGAATCATTAGGATATAGTCTGAAGAAGCGTCTGTCTCAGCAGGACCGGATATTTAATAAATTCTTCAGTGATATTTTTTAAAAATATTATGTTAATCTGCTTAATTGTTGGTTGGACGGCCAATATGAGAAGTTGAGGTCCCAGGATTAACTCACTCAGACTCTCACGGATTAATTTTCAAAACATCAATTCTTTCCCTCGAAATGGACAGCATGATGCCACCAACTCAAGGCCACTAACGTGGCTCTATGAACGTTACAGCTGAACTGGTCGATAAAACTTGAGGTTTAAAACCCTGTAAGCAGTTCATGACTTGAAGAACTTCGACAAATGTCAAATAACCGGACATCGAGAAATGTCCCCGTCACCAAATCCCCTCGTTGTAATTGTCTCAGAATTGTCGATGTCCTTTCTTGTGGCCAAGGATCACCACACTCCATTTCCAATAAGGTGAAAGGACACTGGTCGTCATCCCAAACGATAGCGGAAAAAGTCCGACAGCGAAATAACATCCGATGATACTGCGAGTTATAGAAGGAGATAAAATGAAGCTGAAGTTTTTGTTAGTTTAGTTAGAATTTTCTTCACGAGTTTTCAGCTGGTTTATAAGTAACGAGGTTTTTCAAGGTGAGAAACACTCCAAAAGTTAACAGCTTTCTTGGTTTTTCCTCTCAAGGTAAACAAGAGGGTTTCCATTTTCCATTAGACAGCTCAGTACAATCGGAATTTCATAAAATGTTACCGGCGAACACTCATAATTTGTGTTAAGAGCGATTTCATTTACGGGTTCTCAGTCCGATAGGAACAATTAATCTCCTCTTCAGCTCACAATCGCTTTCTGTTAGAATTATCGTCTGATCCACGGTAGCAAGACAGTTTTAAAATTGTTCACAAAGAAATAATTTCCCAACATACTTACCTCTGCTCTATGTTGAGCTCCTTGGGAAGCGCGGATTCACATGTTGTACGATCCGTCACTCTGAAACAATAGTTGGACGAATTAAAAGATTGTTCCCTGGAACAACGGAAGGTAAATGAGTAGGGACGTATCCAGTATGGCAGAATGTGCAAGGGGGCGCATACCTAGTACGTATATGCTCAACCCGCATGACTGGAAGGTATTGAAGGAGGGGAAGTTCAACTCGCCGTTTCGTGGAAAAAAAAAAAAAACTCTTGAGAGTGGAGCCTTATACTCGTATGTACATACCTTCAAAAAGCTGGGAAAAATAGGAAAACATGGAGAATTTGGGGGGAACATACCAACACATTCCAATCGATTCAGGGTGATACCCCACACCCCTGGATCGCCAAAAATCTCGAAATCCATTTTTCAAAATACACATTTTGAACCCCCCCCCCCCCCCCCAATTTGGTCCAATCGAGCTGGAATGTTTCGAGGACCCACTAGAACCGGAAACGGGTCCCTGACCAAAATTTCAGATTTTTAGAAAATTTTTTACTACCACATTCGGCGTGGGTGGTGGCGCTTTTAGTGCTACAGCATAATTATACGGCCTTCAGCGCCCAAACCACGTGGTTTCTGAATGGCTTACGCCTATTCTTCTCCCAAGATTTTCAATCTACAACTCCTTCAACACAGAGTAACATACTCACATATTCTTGAAACCTGAAATTCTATCCCTAAGGTTCCATTGTCACTTTACTGCAGAGCGTTTCACCTATTCAGACGTGAATTTACCCGTTTTAGATGAACGTTGCTGGAAGTAAATATGTATTTTTCAGATGTGCAGATTTAAACCCTTCAAAGTTCAGTGATAACTGAACCCCACACGCATAGGTCCTCACAAATCTCGAGACCCCCTTTTTAGAACACCCCTACCCTGCTACCGCTGTACGGGAATTTTTAGAATCATCCCCCAACTGCGGGATAAATGAGGTTTTGCCGAAGGGGAAGTTTGAAAGGGGAAGTCCGACCCAAAGAAAATGGCCTCGTCGTAATAACTTGTCAGTCTCTTGACAGGTTTTCATCATATTATACCGAGGTAGTTTAACGATGGTGAGGTGGGGGCGCATTCGTTAGTAGTTCCATTTGTTAGAGTTCAACAGTTTCCTCAACCACCGTTGGTCTTCAATCCCGCTCAAGAGTCGGAGAGAGCGAAATTGATTGATTCACAACTTTCACTTAGAATTTCACTAGGATAATTTTCATTAGGATAATCAACCTTTCTGTTCGTATCAGACAAGAAGGACTGTGGTGAGCTAGTGGCTTTGAAGTGCGTCGGTTCCGAACCCGGAATCAACGACTTTGTACGCCATTTGGGCCAAAAAGCCCCTTTAAACACTCTAAATATCTTTAAAATTTCCCAAAGAAGCCATTCGAGGCTGTAACTCACTCTTTCTCAAATTCGATCGCCCCAAACGGAGGCAAGATATGGGTGAGCACTACGCAGGACTATTGTGGAACGTTAGTACTCCTCAACAAGTCATCATTTTCAGGCACTATATAATAAGAAGTATAAAACAAGGTACTTATGTATTATACCGACCACACCAAAGTATCGACATTAAAGTACTTATGTATTATACCGACCACACCCAATAAGGAACTCTATAGAAACGAACATTATATCATGAAAAACAACTCTTTAATTACAGAACTACAAGGATTATTTGTATTTCAAAGAATAGTTAATGGGTTTCCTGTGATGCTTTGGTGTGGTCGGTATAATACATAAGTACCTAAAACAATACACATCACGCACAGTGTAGCACAATGACCTTCAAGACGATGAGCGTTATGGGGGAGCAAACGTTGGAGGTCATCTGAGAGATAAAAGGATGAGAAGTCATTAAGAAGGAAGACACTCAACAAAAACACTAAATTAATTTATTCTAAACCACGAGAATCGCAGTCTGAGGAAGAGCAATTTATCGCAAACAGCCCGCGTCATGGTAGACCGCCGGTACGGGAAAGAGTTGTTATATTTTTAATCTTAATTCCATTCGGTTAGCCAAGAAAGTTGTGCGCTATGCCGAATAAGATGGTCCAATGCCAAGCGTTAGCGCAATCTCGACTCGAAGGCTGGTGATTCCAGTCCTGAGGATAGCGGCGGCGGCGGGATTTTCTGGCCCAAGAAAATTATTCCCACTCCGGAAAGAACCTCCGCTCAAGTTTAATTGGAAAACCTCGTGGAGATTGCGAAATAACAAATCTTCATTACGCTCATTTTCATACCTCACGGGTTAATCGCCTCCGTGTGGGTGGGATTTATACCCAGGATAGGTGTAATTGATCATACGATGGCCGTTAACTTTTCGGATGAGCCGATCGACCTGATTAAGGACCACTTTCACCAAACATTTGAAAAGATTATACACCAATAGAGGTTCAATGTTACCGGCGTTTAAATTGAAGTTGCCTCTTTTTCACCAGAGTAGGTTTTGAGTTTAAAACTCCTACCGGAGCGGGTTTAGAATTCGGACGGAATTCGAGCAGTCAACCAGCTTATCTCGTTCATTACGGATATTTTCAACTATCGGATACCATCATAACATAACGGAACATCAATATAAACATCCACGGCTGACAGCTCCGATACTTGAAATTTGGGATTTCCTCCGGAGAATTTTTGGAAAAATCAATATGGCAGACATTTCGCATTTGGGATACTAATTTCTTGAAACGTCAAACGTAAAACCTTGAGCAATATGGAGAAAATAATTGTTTTTTGTTGATACAAATCCAATGGTTTTAATAAGTAAAAGCTCCAAAATGGATTGGTTCACCAGAATGAAACCGACAATGAAAATCACAAATCCGACTAAATGTCTGTTAAAGGCCAAACCATTTAATTCATACGAAATCGTGAAGAGGTGCACATATTGAATTGGGCCGCCTGGCTCCTGCAGTCGGGAGATAGTGATGTTTTATGAGGTCAGGTTAAATTCACACACGGTTTCTCTCCATCCTACGCGGCTCGTTTCATCCGGCTTATTAGTCTTGCGAAGAGGGTGTCTCAATCTTCAGGTACGTTCCAATTCGTGTTAGTCAGAAAAAAAGATCATTATCCACTCCCTTTTGGTTGGTTGTTCCTTGAATAATCAACCTACGTTCTTATGCAAAAACGTAGCCCGGTTAGGACCAAAAATTTTTTCTGAGCGTTTCAAGGTGTCTAGATCAAGACAAGAAAATGTCCGTCCGTCCACTATTCACGCCGACTTTTGGTAGTCAATTTTACAATTTTCCAAAAATGTGAAGTTTGGGTCAGGGACCCGTTTTTGGTTCTAGTTGGTCCTCGAAATTTTCAGCCCGATCGGACCTATGGGTCAAAATGTGTTTTACGAAAAATTTTTTTTTTTTAGATTTTCGGCGATCTGGACGTGTAGGATATTTCTGACTAAATTTAGGACGATGAATGCAATGAGGCGGGTCCCAGAACGATTGGCACCCACCGATAGACGTTTCGGGTCAAAATGGGTACCTATGTTACCTTTGTTAAAATCTAATTATGTTCAAGTGGGTTTTCGAGATTTCTGGGACCTGGGGGGTATCATTTTCCACTAAATTTTAGACCCTGAATAGATTGGAATGTGTATTATACATTAATTTAAGGGGTTTTAACTAGATTGCACTATAACTTTTATTCTCACTTCCTAAGTAACTGCAACGGTAGGTTTTTGCAGGGTTATATCACCATGGAGTAATACAGAATGGGTCCAGGAAACGTCACAACAACTTGTTCCCCCCATTTTTTCCATATTCGATATTTTCGACGATTTAGGCTCGTGGGGTATTGTTTTTAATTAATTTTTGGACACTGAATCGATTGGAATGAGTCTCCATGCTTCTGGTCCGAGAAATAAACAACGCCTGTGAACGAATTTGCAGCTGTTCTCTTTATTGTAGAGGCCCATGACCCCTCTGACATCTTCGATTCCCTTATAAAGCTATAAGATTTGATCATTGAGCTTCTAAGGTGATATGAGGTTCTCGAAGGCAGGATTAAATTGTTGAATTAAATTGTTTAAAAGTGATAAAATGGTGACTATACCATTACGTTTATGCCCAACGAATTAAGAACGAAACGGAGTACATAATCTAATCCTTTTCGAGCCCGTCAATATTTTCACTAGTTACCTTTAAAAATATTTTGCCAGTTCTAATTTAAAATACATAGGGAACAGTCACGAGAAGCATATTGCATATAAAATATCTTCGCGTAAACAGGTTTGATTTGGCCAGATGTGAATTGATTTTATTTCAGATCATACTAGTGTCTATTTGGTGAATAAGGAGGGTTTAAGGATTTTTCCATAAACGTACTATCACCACAAACCGCGAATTCGTTATTACCTAAAATTTCCAAATTTGAGTGATATTATAAGTAAATACGAGTGTGGTAAGGAAAGATAGCGAGAAAAGGCAAAAGGAAACCCGAAACTCAACCCGATTGGATGTGCGTAGTTCTTATCCATTAATTACAACTTGAGAGACCATCGTACGAGGAAACAAGAACCTCCTATTATAAACCGTGCGAACGATTCCACCACAGAGCCTCCCTTCTTGTCTAATAGATGGGTTATTCGTCATTATCCTCCCGAGGCGATATCACGCCATATTAGTTTCACTCACTCGAGGGGAACTCGAAGGGAGGTTCGTGCCTCGCAACAAATTGCTCCAATCTGAATCGTAATACATGCAAATAGATTCGCTCGCGGATTTATCGCGTCGCCCTCTTTTATTCCGCACGCTAACGCACCTTCAAGTGAAACAAATACGAATATAACGGCTTCAACTAGAAATCGCTTCATCCGGCCGTGTTTTTTTTTTTTTTTTTTTTTTTTTTTTTTTTCCGTTTTAATGTAACGAAGGTCGTGATAAGGTTTGACAAATCACCGCTCAGTGTCAATCTATATACGGCAACCTGATTTCTCTGGACTCTTCGATGGGATCGTTGCGTGATGCGAGGATCACGAGCTAGCGCTGGGTATGATAAAGTTACAACTATAGTATCGGCTTTCTTCACGACATGGTGGACATTAGCGGAAACTTGTTAGAAGTCACTGTCCTTTCGGTGAAATAATACGGTTTCCCTTTCATTCTTGACATCACATACCAGTTCGTGGTTAAATGAATCAAATTGCTAATTTTTGGAAATCTGGTTCAATATAAGTGTGTCATAAGCGGGTAAAGAAGAATTTGATACCGAAATTATCTCATCATTCCAGTATGGCCATGAGAAAAATCATAAAAAAATAAAATACCAAGTATTGGTATGACGTTTGAAATCACTGCTTTGCTCACACTGGAGTCATCCCACCAACTAGTTTGATATAAAGTGTATGTTCGAATATTAAATATGAAATCTGATGTCAATTGCGCATGATTGTCCGTACCTTGCTTCACGTAATGAAAAACCATTATATTTTTTAAAACGCTACAAATTCTCTCATAAGGGTTGGCTGTTTATCAAATTAGGATCATGAAGACTCATTTCAATCGATTCAGCGTCCAAAATTTAGTAGAACAAATCACCGGCGAAAAATCGGCGTGGACGGTGGACGGACATTTGCTTATATTGATCTAGACACTTTGAAACACCCAGCAAAAAATTTCGGGGCAAATCGGAGAGGTTTACTTTTTGCATGAAAACATAGGTTCATTATTCAAGGACTAACCAACCTATACCATAATATTTTTGAAATAAATCATTGACCTTTAGCTCCAAAAGGGAGTTCGCGCGGAGCCGCTGTCAAGTAAAGACGTGTGTCGAGTCGCTCTGTCATTTCATTGCCTTCAATCGTAAAATCGCCGGTTTTTGATTGGTTTTCTGCGTTTCCGGTATTGCCTGATTTCAGGATTAACTGATCCACCCAACCTTATTGGAGACACAAGCGGTATTGATGAATGTAACTATCTTTTCTGTCTAAAATTGCAGTCGTTGTGAACCAATAAAACAGGTACGATCAACGCGGAGGCAGCTCGGGTCCAGGTGATAAGGCCCCCCCACCAGTTGATGACTGCCAAACAGTGAGAAACCACTCAAGGTCAACGGTACATTGCATCCACGCCCCGCCTCCTTTCTCTTATTTCAAGATACACGGAAAGTGAAGCTTGACCTGTTGTTGTCGCCGCTTATCAAACTTCGTTCGCCTGGAGAGGATCTAAACCTAACCACTGAATAATAAATAAAGAACTACAATCTACAGACGTAAAAGTTAGGCTCCAGAATGACCACTACGTTAGAAGACGTCATGAATAAGCTCAAGGAGCTATCGAGCATTCAAGGAGATATTGCGGCTATAAACCAGAAATTGAGAAAACTCGATAAAATTGAGAGCAAAATTAACGAACAAAATAAGAAGCTGGATGAGTTGACGGGTCGAGTGCTGAAAGTGGAAAACAAATGCGAAGCTTTCGAGAAATTCGTTGAATTTGCGCAAAACCGTGAAAGGATGAACAACCTCATTATATTCAATTGGACTACTACCGAGCAGATGACGCTGAAACAGGCTGTTCTCATATTTTTGCGAGAACAACTTCAGCTTACAATTTCTGAAAGAGAAGTAGTATCAGTCAAGTTTCTTGGGAGAAAAGCCACCGCTCCTAATCCCGTGATGGTGACATTTTCCAGTCCCGTATGCAGGACCGACTGCTTTCGGGCGGCTTCAAGGCTGGCAGGCACTAAAATATCATTGAGGGAGGATCTGCCCAAACAGATTCGAGAGATTCAGAAGGAGTTGATTGACTACAGGATTGCAGCAAAAAGGATGGCATGTCGGCATATATTCGGCATGATAAACTTATCGTGAACGGAAACACATGGTCACTCAACGAACTACGTTACTCATTCGAACGACCTCCAAGCATTACTTCAGAGATCGAGGAGCAAAAGACTGGACCTACACACAAGAAGGAGACACCACGTCGCAGGAAGAGGGAAGATGACCAACTTAGCCCGAGCCAAGAGAGATGGAGTAAGAAAACGTCGATCGACAACCCGGGGAACCGCAGTGGTAATATCTAGCAGAATGAAGGTAACATGGACTATAGCATTTTGAGTTGGAATGTCGGTGGACTAAACAATATTGGTAACTTGAATGCAGATCAGTTTTCTTTTTTGTTATATTTTGATATCATCTGCCTCCAAGAAACTTGGGTGGAAGGGAATGTTATTTTACCTCAGCAGTTTCACAATTATACTTTGATTGATTCTCAAGCTGTCCGTTCATTCAGTTATGGAAGGGCGAAGGGCGGACTCATTACGATGGTTAAGAATGATCGACAAAATGTGCGTGTACTAAAAAAGTCTAGGTTTTTCATTTTTGTGTATGTAGACAGCCTTGAATTGGTTATAGAAAATGTATATACATGAATACTAAGGAAGATTCTGTCCTTTTTTTTCGAGGAGTTGGGTGACTCGCTCAACTTTATTACTACCAACTATAGATACCATGAAATAGTAATAGTGGGGGATTGGAATGCAAGGGTGGGTTTGCTGAACCAAGGTGAAGCGGCCACGTACCGAGGAACATTCATTTCCCCTAGCAGGAACTCAATGGGTGTGAAAGTTGATACTGTTGGTAGGAATCTCATGGACATTATGGAAGAACACGGTTTTATGAAAAAAAAAAAAATAATAAAATAAAATAAAAACTTGTTGTATAGGCCATAGTTGCCTCAAAACGACAAATAAACATTTCTATTTCTTTCTTCTATTCTTTCCTTTAGCTCCAAAATTGATTCTTAGAGGTGGTGTTCTTGCAACATTATATAGACAAAATATAATGGTCTAAGACTGATCAGAAGGGACACAACGTATTGAGAGAACAGTTGTATTTTGGCATGATGGAGTATATTGATGACCTACAGATCTATACCAGGTTTTGGACGCTAAACAAATATCGAAATAGTAGTAATTTTACTACAACCAGCGGTAGAAAGGATCTAAATCACCTCGCTGTATCAACCTTTCAGTCCGGACTCGACTGGATCGTCTACGGCGGCGACAGACTAAGAGGGAAGCTTGAACCGACGAGACTCTATTCCGTACAATGCGAGTTGTGAAAATCAAGGTAAATATTTGGAGCAGCTTTCGTCGATGCAGTTTACATATTCCTGTCGCTTCAGGTGTCCGTGGAACGACGCCAAGTTTGACGAGGAACACGACTTCGCTCCAAAACGTTATATCGCCCTGAGTCCCCAACTTCGCGCTCCGAATCGTCTCTTTATCAAATTTGTGAAGGTTAATTTCCGACATTGTTTCGCGAGTTGTTAGCGCGATCGAGTTTGAAGTTACCCATCGTCACTACGGAATTTCGAAATGAAGTTGGTTTTCTCCTTGATTCCCGTCAAGTTGTTACAATACGTCGTTAAAGGGCGTGGAACTTGGTTTTGAATAATCAGAGTACTTAAACAGGTGAACAGGAGCGAAATTGGGTTCACCGCCTACCTTTACGTCGTTTCGTAGAATAAACTAAACGAGGGATCGTATTACCGTGTATACGAGTAACTCATCCAATTTGGCTCGCAGAAAAACGCAAAAAGTTGTCGGAGAGGAACTCTTTGAGCTCATCGAGAAAAGCTCGGTGCTCGAGACGAAAGCGAAATCAATCAATTCGATCATCCTAAATTTTATTTTGAACGAGTGAAGTTCCTTCTGTTTTCTATTCTCTCTGACTCTGATGAGTACCATCGAATCAACGGAGCATCAATTTATTTTGACTGTTACCTTTGATAGAACAAGCAACGTGAATTGCTGGAGTATTTTTCAACCGCTTAAAACAGTGCTTGAGTTCGTTCTCCGTAAATGTGCGTTTTCAACACTAACGTTACAGTCGACCAACACAAACCATCGTCAGTGTTTCCAGACTCATTCAGCAGAGCAACTCATTCCCCTCCTAGATGAGTGGAAGCATCACTCTTACCTAACATATTTGGTGCTGTTGGGGAGTGCTTTCAACACGAATACATTATAGTTAAGCCAACTACTGATGGTGAAAAGGGGGCTTATACATGAGCGCTACTATAGTAAGGGGGTTGGTGGCTGACGACTGGTTGAGTTTAGATGGTTCTGGAAGAAACCAGGGGTGAACAGTTGGAGGGGATGACAAGGGGGCAAGGCCGGACAAAGACCCAAGGTCCTTTCCCCACCCCCACTTCCTCTATCAACGACCACAAGTATAAACGTCCTCCTCACATTCAGTAGTTGGTTTGATGTCTTCGTTTCAGGAGTGCTTGCCCACTGCACCAGAAAAAAACTGCCAAAATCCATGGTTTTATTAATTGAATGTGACTGCAACATAATTAGTAGTTGTTTGTTTTGTTTGAAAGAGTCTGCATGATCTGGATAATAAGCTTGAGCCGCAGAGTGGGTTGAAAGCGGGGGGTGTAAGCTTCCGTTGGATGACGAAATTGTCAATGAATAAACATTGAGGCGCTTCCATTTAATTCAAAAAGCTGGTCACACTGACGGGAAACCGTAAAAAACAACCGGAATTTAGAATGCGGTGGTTAGTGACGTCATGATACAACGTTGAAGGGACAGCCAGCATAACGAATTTGACCTCGATTGACGACAGGGCGCCCGCGAGTAATTATCGTTTAGAAAAACCTTTTCTAGATCAAATTATCACTATTATTTAGTCGACGTAGTGGTGGATTAAGGAAGCGATTAACTTCTGAGAGTGGATGCACTCCTCAAATAATAGAGTGGATCAACATTTTTCCCCTTTAAAAAAAGGATTTTTATTTATTTATTTATTTTTATTTATTTATTTCCTTCCACAATAAACACACAAGAGATAAATACTCAAATAAAAATAAAAGGACTACTCAAATAAAATATAACAAAAAACATCACTAATCTGGAAGGTACTCCCCCTGTATGGCGAACCGTGCACAGGGAGAGGAGTCAAATCTAGGGGAAAAACATAAGCAAGTACTGTGAAGTATATAGAGCGGGTGTAGTTAAAACAGCATAAGGGAGACGACATTGTCTCATGGAAGCAGTACAAAGAAAAACATAAACAAAGAACAGAATTACATTATGGATTATTAAATTAAAGTAATTTTTTCCTTCAAAAGATGCCTGGTTACTATTGATTTCCAATTTGCCTGATTACAAGCCACTTTGACATCTACAGGGAGTGAGTTGAAAAATTTCACTCCTATATAAAAATATTGGTTTTGGAAAAAAGAAGTTGTTCCCTTTGGAATTATACACCTGAGGTCCTTTTTTGCCCTAGTGTGTACATCATGACCAATCATTATAATTTTATTTTCCTTTTTAATTTGCAGAATGGCCGATTTTATGAACAATTGGCTTACTGAACAAAGTCCCCATTTGATAAATATGGGAGCCGTATGCTCGAAAAAAGGTATTTTGGTCCATAACCCGCAGAATAGATTATATCCGAAATGTCCAAAAGCTCAAAGGCCTTCTTGTGTTAAGTGATTGGTTTGGCGCTCGTTTAACTCAACTGAGGGTCCAAAATAACCTCCTCATAATACGTCGCCCGTGACGTGCCTTTGTTACCAACCAGAGCCTAAAAGGAGTCTCTGACCAAAAGTTAGGATTCTTAGGGAAATTCCTAGTGCCAAAAACTGCTAGGAAAACAGACCGCGAATGCAGTTTTTTTAAATCATGATATCTTTGAAACTATTAGAATATTACAGTTTTAAGCAAGACGGAGAGATATAGCTTGGACATGCAAACACAGGGGTGCTATTAAGATGATAATAATAAACTGAAATGAGTTGTGTACCTATGTGAGTGAAACAATGTCCATACAAACAAGCGTGAATTGAAGGTTGTGTCGGGCGAGGGTTTGTCCCATCGTCGCTTTCCGTGTTGAATCCAATGTAGATGACCCAGTGATAGAAACAACTATCCATCGTGGAGAAGATACTAATCACAATGTAAGTATACGGCGCCGTAGAACCACTTGGCGAGCTCTGCGGGTTAATTCGAGGCTTCAGCTCAGATGACGGGTTAGGCGCAACGCGCTACTCCCAACAGTCGATACATTTTTCTCGGCCCTTCAATTATAACGATACGATCTAATTGTGAATTCGCACTTGGAGCTGTCCCGCAAGGCTGTCGATTTTCTCCCTCATACTTTATTCATACCGTTCCGCATCTTGGATTGGTCGGGCGTTTTAGCTTAACCTCCTTCCCGGAGTCAACTGCCTTTGACGTGATCAATCTTGGATTGGTCATGCGTTTGCTTAAACCTCCTTCCCTGATCAACTGCCATTGATGTGATCAGATCTTGGATCAGTCAGGCGTTTGCCATGAACCTGCTTCCCTGAGTCAACTGCCTTTGACGTATCAGATCTTGGATTGGTCAGGCGTTTGGCTTGAACCTACTTCTCTGTGTCAAAATCTCATGATGTGATCAAGTTTTGAATCCGTCAGAATTAGACTCAAATTCTATCCCATTCATTCTGGACGTTCTCCCTTGATGTAATCAAATTTGGATCGGTCGGGTGTCCAGTTCCTACCTAATTCGTGGTACACACATTCCATGCACCACAGCATGTTTTTGAAACCCTTTGCCAGATCTAGGGGTTTCTATTTTTAGCATCGAATTAGAATACCAATTTCTGTGAATGTGGGGGCCAGAAGATCACCCGATGCATCTCAATATAAAAAAAAAAATATTAATATAATCAGTTTCTAAATTTAAAAATTGAACCTATTCTCTCCAACTTTTTGATACGTCCACCAAGCCCCAACCACGAAATTCAATTACCGGAACCCATCATCACCAGAGGCCACCGCAGCATCGTGAATGAGGGAAGAACAGCCGAACGCAGTCCATATTATCTCTAGGAGGATGGACATGCTAAAAAATATAAAACATCTCTTTTTTTCAGAAATTGCAGTAAAGCGTCCACTCGTTTGGCTGAGACAAAGTATAAGGTTCAGGTAAAGCAGCTCACTCTCACTCCTCGAGGTTTACAACAGGATGATTAATCCGATGCCAGATCCAGTGCTGGCGAAAAGAATATTCTTTTTTATCCTCGACCTAACCGTCATGATCTCATCTTTTTTCTCACAAATGGTCTCTAGTGGAGGTTACTGTGGAAGATGGAACATACGTTTCTTCAAAATAGGTACTTTGTAATATTGGCGAATTTTTAATTTTGAAGTAGTTACACTGATTAGTAGCGTCCTTGTGCGGAATTTTGTATGAACCGTTGGGCAAGGAATAATCGTGTTCACAGTGAACTCGCGCATTATTAAATGGACAGAATAAGTTGATACTTTTTCATAACATGTCACGTGTAATGTGGGACAATACCAGTGTCTGAGGATGGAGGGTTCATTGTGTGATTTTTAGAGTTGTAATTTTCAAGTGGCGAAGGGGAGGGCCGGTTAGCGCTCTGTTGGATTCGCTTTGTGTTGAAGTGGAAAGGCTGTAACTGGGTGTGGATTGGACGGGGTAGTGGGAAGGAGGGGGGAAATTGGAGGTGATGTAGGTTTAATCGATGGAGATGAAGGCGATGTAGAATTGCTGATGTAGATGCTCGACTGTACCCCATCTCGCAATTGGGTCAGCATTCCAGGTAAGAAGACTTCGATCCCCCCAGTGCCGCTCCGTTCTCACCCGTTACCACTTCATCCCCCCGTACACACCCTCCACACAGTCTTGAACCTCGTACAACTCAGCGGCTTGCCCTCCAACTATCGACCTTCTGAATCCCTCCCCCACTTGTGTGACAATTCAATCTTGGATGCCGCTCACGCGTTATCCGAAACTTCGGTATCTTCCATTGCCCTCGGCTAAGCGCCTTCACTCGAATTTCAAGTCCAACTCGTCGTATTTACTAAGGCCACTTTCACAGAAAATCATTTACAAGAGTTTAGTAACTGGATTATTGTTCATCCTGGAAGGTTTCACCTGGAACCGCGTGCCGCCCGCTCTCTTGATTTCATCCAAAGGCAGGTGGCGAAGGTTTTTGGTTTTTACCCCTTGAATAATCAACTTATTGTTTTCTTATGTTAAAACTCTCGAAAACTCACTTTCGAAATAGGTAGATAGGTCCCCATCTTGACCCATATCCACCTCCAGCGGGCTCAATCGGTGCCATCTCGATGGATTCAGCGACCCCACACACCTAGATCGCCGAAAATCTCCAAAAATCCATTTTTTAAAGGAGACATATTCAAGAATTTTGGATTCTGAATCCAATGAGACGGGTTCGAGAACAATGCCTCACCCCCCCCCCCCCTCAGAGGTTATGGGCCAAAATGGGTGTCTATTTACCTATTTTGAATGTGGGTTTTCGAGATTTTTGGTACTTAGGCGTGTGGGGTATCATTTTCACTAAACTTTGGACGCTGACTTTGGAAGAAGTCTCCATGCTCCTGGCCCGAGGAATAACCAACAACTGTGTTTTTTTATTAGCTAGTTCACTTTCTTGATCTTTGTACTCTTTTTACACCCGTTTCCTGGAAGTTTCGAGGTGGGAACGGATGGGAAGAGTAACCGAACACAATTTGTTTTAGGTAATCAGCGAGGGCTAATAAACTTTAACCGTGAGCAGATGGTTTTCTTCGTCGTTTCCTCAGCACTGTAGATTCTTTTTGTTATCGTCAATTCCTTATGTGTTTTGCCCACCTAGTTTCTTCATACTCGTAGTGAAAATGCATAAAAGAAGAAATTAAAGGGTTACGACAGTCCTCAACCGCAGTAGCGGGTTTTAATGAGGAACTCAGCTCGATTATTCTGACGAATGAAAACTCGAGTTATTGTGGAGAGATGAATGACTTGTTTAGGCGTGAGAGTGATATTGACAGTGACCCTGACGACCCCGCTGAAATAATCCCAAACACAACAACCAGTAATGAGGCGTCTATCTGTCATCTCGTGTGGGATGAGGAAAGTGTTCATGGTATTCTTGTTTTGCCAACGCCAGTTATGCCGATTTTCCACTGCTTCTTTTCACCGCTCACAGTTGATGGGATTCCAGTATTTCTTATAATTTAGTATCCAATTATAAATGATTTTTAAATGATTGGTTCTTTTTGATAGACCCGAATTGAACTATGATATCTGATGCTTAGAAAAGATGGATGGTCTGATGTTCCCAATGATGATTTTCCGGGAGAGGATGGGCAGCTAAATTTCTTGGCGTCCCAAATCTTTCCTCATAGCTCATGGCCACACATTTTATGAGCACGCTTTCCGGTGGAAAACCTGGATAATCCAAAAGAGGGAGCTTGATTTAGTGTTTTAAACCCTATTTGGAACAAAAAGACGAAAAAACTCGAGCTTTGAGGACGAATGTTGAACATTGGTGGCCTACAGCGGCACTCAACGTGCTAAAGTTGGTGAATACTTACTCTGAAGACTTCAAAAGTACGTTCACTCACATAAGCGAGATACCAAACGGATCATGTAATTTTCCACGTTTTTCACCCCGTTCATTTCTGGTTAAATTTTGGAAGGGTTTGCTGTCCAATACGCTGGCGTTCACCGTTCTAATGCGTACAATGGGTGGAGGATCAAGACACTAGGTCAAATCCAACCAATCGAGTCGGGGATTTCTCGCGAGAGCCGAATTGTTTTATGAAAAATTC
>CM034007.1:9916403-10015121 GCA_019603395.1 Cyrtorhinus lividipennis
GCCGATAAAAAAAGTAAAATATTGGTGGAATTATCACTTATTGCATCAGCCTAATGGTGTAACAAGCGAAAATGAGTACAACGTAAACGAATTAGGGTGAATGATAAAAGATGGGTCCCATTGGGTCACCATTGGTTTTCGGGTCCCAACTCGTCGATGCGTCAATCTTCTCTGCCCATTGAGTTGTAATGTAGACAACCCCCCAGGAATAAGATCCAACAGCTCGACGAACACACATTATGAGAGGATACCAATTTCAATGAAGACCGCCTAATTCCCTAGCACCGGTGGGTGGCCACGGCCAATCTAAAATAATCGAGCCAATTAAATGTATTTCTAATAAGGAGTATTTTCGGCCACCCAGCACTCAAACCCACGCCAACGTTTGACGCCCACTCAGGTCATTCTTTCCTAGGGCCATCACATTTTTCCCGCAACTCCGGATGCTTGCGAACGCCTACATTACTAAGCAGTAAGTGGGTAATGTATGTAAGCGTATTAATGGAGAGAGGGTCACAGATATCTGTACGGAAACAATACTTGTAAAAAAAGCGTGAAATTATGTTCAGCACAATCTATAGGCTCGCCGGAGTGAACAACCAAAAATGTATTGTATTCCTTCTTACTGAGATGACACCAGAATCCTAAACCAATCGAGCGAAAATTTGACCCTCAGCTTAGAATACTTCCAAGACTGAGGGCAATCACCGCGTTGAAATTAACTCCTTCGGTCAATCAATACTAAGCAACGCCCCAGATCAGGGCTGAGGGCAAACTCTGGAGGCCAACTGACTACCTAAATCGAGTTCTTGAAAAAATCTGCGAGAGTAATCCTTGAGCCTACAAGCGCGTCACAAAGTTCATGGCGGCTAATGTCTATAGTGAATCGTGAACGGAACATTCAGTATCATGAAGTCTTCAGGATCAGCTAGAAGCCGGGAATGGTTCTTGACCAAAATTTCAGATCTTTAGAAAAATGTTCACTTACTTATTAAAAACGGCGCAGATATTTTGACTTTTTTATCCAGACTTCACAAAGCGTATACAAACAAATTTTGGGGCCGATCGGAGATCCTCTGTAACTTCGGGCATGATCACATAGATTGATTATATTCAAGGAATAACCGACAAAAATAGATGAATAGTGCAAAAATCCAACAACTGTTATTAATTAAGGTGTGAGTCGCCATTTCATGAAAAACTTTTATTACCTTGTCTACCCCTTAGTATGAGCCCCCTGCGTCCAATAAAAGCTATACTCTGGAACCACAGATTGTCTCATCATGTTCATATTTAGCCATGATTCGTAGAAACCGTTAGGATGTTTTTCAAATGAACCAAGCACTATCAAGTAAAAATATGATGAGCCTTTCAATCTAATATTTCCTAGGAAGATAAATCCACCTCTGTGGAAGCCTGTTTAAGGAGACCTTTCACCCTTCACTTCTCTCCTGGGTACTCCTTCAACAACAAGCACTTCTCAGAATATCATTATCTTGATTTATCAATTTTCATATTAATCAACCTGCGTTATTCGAGCCTTCACTATAACTTTGTAATAAGCCTATAATCTCCCGAAACATAGATTCTTTATCAGTTGTAGTCCTATTACTCTCTACATAGGGTTCCAGAAAACGCATGATAACAATTCTTACTACTGATACATGATATGGTTGACCTCGACGTTCCAGTCGGCAGACACGAGCCACATTGATAAAAATATTAGCGACATATGTACCAACTGTGTAAAAATTACCTGAGTGCACTATAACGATAGTTGGTTACGTAACAAAAAAAAATACTACCTATATATAGTACAATTTAGTTTGTTTCAGTACGTAACACTTATAATTTGTATGGTCAAACTTTGGTCAATGTGTAGTTCACAATAGTCGTTCCTTCTTCCCAAAATTATGTGATGTCACCACAAACCGAGGATTAACAATTTCATCAGCGACACGATTGCAAGAACTATTTCTTGAAAATATAAAGGGTGCCCCCCCCCCCCCCCCCCATATTGACCAAATGGGAGTAAAATGGTTTTTTTGCAAGTATCTCAAATATCATATTGGCGCACCCCGCGCAACTGCGCAAGTTACACCAACCATCGTATTTTAAATGGAAACCCCCATTGTTTATTGCAGATTCAGATTCTACCCAAAATTTCAACAACAAAAAATTTGGATAATGGATGATCGTGAACTCTAAAGTGTGGCCCATGAATCTTCATTGTTTTTCAACGCTCATTCACTAGATGCTATCTGTTTCTTGATTCGACTCAATTTTTGACCAATAGTCATTCATTTCACGTGAAATAATCCTGTTTTTTTTTTTTTTTTTTTTTTTTAGCGCGAATTTGCACATAAAATAACATAGGTTTATTTAAAACTCTCCATTTTTCTCTCTATCCATTTTTTCTACTTCTCCTAATAAATTCCTCGAAATCAGAGCCCATGTGGTGACGAGCAGTGCCCAGCTATCGCTTTATTTGCTGAACCCCCAGAACACGAAATTGTATGTATAATCCCTTGTGAGGTATACGAACTAATACTGAGAATCAATACTGAGGGACAATCAATGCTCCTTCTGAGATGTGATACGAGAATGAAAAGAACACGAGATAATACAGATGTGAACAGATAACGCGAACACCCCACAGGAGCGTGTGGAATGATGTATCCAACCGATATCTTAGGGAGTTCAGGCTGGTGAGCAGTAAACCGCATAACGTACGGCCAAAGGATCAGTACCAAAAATAATGAAAATAACGCCACGTGAATCAGCGTTGAATAACAATGCAGTTTCATGTATCGCAATTGGTAACATTTATTTTTCATTTTTCGTGCAACCGCAATATTGCGCAAAACTTTGCAAAATAAAATTTGTAATCTTCATGTGTGGTAGTAGAAATCGCATTGTAGTGCACCAGTGACTAACTTGGTATCATTTGATTTTTAATGTTATTTCACCTTGAGAGAAACCGTGGAGGGAAAGGTGGAAAGAACGAAGTTTTTCCCTTTATGCTCCCTGAGCAATTTTTAAAAAATCAAAAAAGTTAAGGGGACTATTTTTTTATACTTCTGCGCAGGATCCGTATCTGTGATAAATACAACATGGAGGGTTCTAATTTATTGAATTATAGTAAATTAAATTTTTTAAAAATTTAATAAATTCTTGATCAAAAATCCGTTAGCCTCAGAACTATTCATGAAGAGAAAAAAAGGAAGCATTGTAATTTGGTCTATAGGGCTTGGCAAGGGGACTTCACCATCGGTATTCCCTTAAGTCAACACTAGCAAGCGTATTTTCATGACAGCACAGAGTCAGCGCGTAGGCAGGGTTATCATCATGCAAACGAGGATGCCCACACGGAACACCTGTTGTGACACGAGTTGGACTGGTTGGACAAGTTGGTTGTACGAACGCAGCGAATTTTGTTTTTGGATTGCATTTGAATTGACCTGAAAGATAGATACATGTACCCGTGTGAACATTTACAGCATCTTGGTATAGAAAGAATTTATCGAAGTTCCGTGGGTGCAATCAATGCAAAAATGATTATTTTAAAATTTAAAATGATCAAATTATTTGCGATATGAGATAATTACCTAATTATAAAAATTAATTTTGTGAATATTTAATGGCATTGTTAGAAAATTAGATGGAATTTAGATGTTATTGCAAGCGTTCTGAATTTGGGTGAAATTTGAGCTCATTATAGGTACCTGTCTCTTCTGGGATGTGTTCGGAGTCTGGAGCCGCCTCAGGATCGTCAATCCCGATGACGCTGTTCATCATTGGTTCCGTCTTATAAAAGCCGGCCGCTTGGTCCATCTTGAGAGTCCAAGATCAAATCGGTCTACGGGCGGCGCATCAAAGCCGGGTCGAGTATTCAAAATGACAAGTCATAAATCGCACAGCAGCTCGCGTGTCAACCGCGCCTGCTCAACGCCGGCGCCCGCAGATGACTGTCGACTGAAATGAAGCGTTCGCGAGGACTGGAAACGGCAAGTCTTCAAGGAAGTGTGGTGGGAGGGGTGAGTTGTGACGTCACGCCTGACCCCCTCCTATCCCCCACTGCCGCACCTTCGCCGCTCGCGCCTGCCAGCCGCGCCGCATCGGCCCCATCCCTATTCAATAAGGTCCACTTTATTATGCCGATTATGAGCGCTACCTGGACCCCCCCCCCCCCCCTAACCATCATCACTTCATTCATTCAATGGCATCTAAGGACCACCGGGAATGTCTACTGAGTAGTTCTGTCCTTGGAATTTAAGTAAGAGCCTGAAGCGCCAACATATTCAGTCTTCTGAGGTCACCAGTACCACCTTTGTTACCTTCTTACTGGAAGCCAGAGCCCCCGGCTGAAAACGCAGAAAATTCTTCCACAATGGATTTTCGAGATTTTAAGCAATCTAGGCGTGTGGGGTACCATTTTCCACTATATTTTTCCCTGAATCGATTGGGTACAGTTCCTGTCATGGAGACTCTTCTTTTGAGATTTCTGGTACCTAGGCGTGTTGGGTATCGTTTTCCACTAATTTTTGGACGCTGAATCGATTGGAATGAGTCTCCATGCTCCTGATCTGAGCAATAACCAACCCCTGTGTTTTTGAAAATTGATTTTCGGGATTTTCCGTGGTGTAGGCATGTGTATCATTATCCACTAAAAATGTTAGACCTACTCTATGGAATAACCAACTTTTGTTCCCATGGTGGGTACTTCGTAGTCCATCTGTGCTTCACAGAAGAGATGTATTATGCCAAGAAGGAGAGAGAGAGAAAAGAGAGAGGGAGAGAGAGAGAGAGAGATAAGAAAGTTTATTCACAACAAATAATGAGAATATTTACAAATGAAAACTGCCCGAATAATGAAGCCCGTCTTTAGGCAGTGCCTAAATTGACGGGCCTATCATGCCAAGAAGGACAACAAACTAAAATTGAAGAATAATGCAAGGCCAGACAGAATTCCTAGAGACTAGGAATAATAGGGGCATTCACCTTTCCTCAAAGTACAAATGATGTAAACAAGGGGTTTCTTCAATTTTCCCAGACTGTGGTGTTTTGAAATGTATTAATTTCATATCCCCTTCAGACCCCTGACCCAAATTTCAGATTTTTAGAAAATTGTCTACTACCGAAAACAGCGCGTACGGTGTACGGCGGACGGACATTGACCTTTTTGGATCTAGACACCATAAAAACGTCCAGAAAAAAAATTTGAGCCGAATCGAAGAGGATGACCATTTGCATGAAAACATAGGTTGATTATTCAAGGAATAACCAACCAAAATAAGAAATTTTCGTTAAAACCCGTTTGGTTTCAAGTACATGGGGCTATTATTTTCTGCCTGATCTTTTTACACTTATGGATGTAAACGAGTTAAGGGCTTAGACGAGTTTGAGATTTTCGCCTTTTTGCACCTCTATCAAACCTCCAACCAGTTCAGAAGTATGAATATACTCTCTTCTTTCTTCCTCTACCGCTGATGAACGTGTCGAAGGAGTAATAATTATTAGTCAGGTGAACTTTTACATTGTAATTTTTAGTCCGCATTCATGACGACGCAAACGTTTTCCAAAATCCAAAAACTTTCGTGCTTCTTAGTTGGGATACTAACTTCAGCGACAGCCTGGTCTTCCTCGCCAGTGTTTCTTTCAGATGTCGTGTACAAAGGAAGTGTGATATTTCCCTGGAACAGGAAAATAACGAGAGTGGGATAGTGCAAGGAGAATAGGTAGGCAACAATGTTTTGAAAATGCTTTCCCGAGGTTCTTGGGGTTTGAGTTGTGTGAAACCTTTTGCACCATCCATATGCAAAGTATCTATGTAGTACCTTAGACAGCCTTCATCTTCATAGAAACCTATTTCGATCGATTTATCATCCAAAATTTATTGGAAAACGTTTCCTTCAAATTTTATTTAAGTGACAGGCAAATACGCTGCAAATTCTTTCACAGGGGTTGGTTATTCCTTGGACCAGGCACTTGGACTCATTCCGATCGATTCAGCATCCAAAGTTTAGTGGAGAATGATACCCCACACGCTTAGGTACTAGAAATCTCAAAAACCCACATTCAAAATAGGTAGATAAGATACCCATTTTGACCCAAAACCTCTTCCAGTGGGCTCTAATCGTTCTGGGTCTCTCGTCTAGGTCTCTTTGGATTCAGCGTTCTTGGGCCGAATCGGAGAGACTGACTTTTTGCATGAAAACATAGGTTCATTATTTAAGGAAGTTACTTGGTGTAATATTGTATGTCGTAGTTGCTTCAGGAAATTGGGCAGTTTTGAAGTTCCTAGGCAGATGCGAGCACATTTAACGAAAATACCATTTTATAAGGAGAAGATTCCTGACGAGGTTCAGGTGGATGAAATGTTTTGGGATAATATCTATGTGATACGAGTGCTTATCATAACTTGACTCTCGATATAACAGCCTCTTAATATCTCTAGAGTGAGTCATGACAAACAACGTTGTTCGACAAATAGTAGGTTAGGATGATTGGCATATCTCATCAGCACTGTGATTCCTCTTAATATGGTTCGATTTATCATTTTTACCTGCTTTTCTGTTCCAAGAAATGATAAAGGCGATTGCTCCCGTTGCAGTTCTTTTTATCGTAAATCTTATCAGTGTTACAGAGACAACGCCAGGAATTTGACCATAAATACTTACGTGCGCTACGCAAATGGAATCAAAGTTGTTCCAGATCTTCAGAACTTTCTGATTTTTGTCGGGTCAGAAAATGCTAAATCGTTCAATCGTGATTCGCTTTTAACCGTACCATGCTTTCTTTTAAAATTAACTTCAATTTTTTTATTTGATTAAAATTATTTTGAGGCAAAGGAGACGAAAACGGATCCCCCATACCATCTATCTTTTCTGACTTGTTGTCAAGATCAAAGGAAGAATCGGCGAATGATGGGAAATTTAACGTCAACTTGATACGCGGTAGATACAGACACGGCAATACCATTTTCCCATCTAGAAATTTCCACTTCAATTCAACTTTACCATGCAAAAAGTCAATTTCTTCGATTCGGCCCATTTTTTTTTTTTTTCTGGGCGTTTCAAAGTGTCTAGATCAAAATAAGAAAATGTGTGTCCGCCGTCTACGCGGACTTTGGTAGTAGAAAAAATTCTACAAATCTGAAATTTCGGTCAAGGACCCATTTCCTAAATTTTGGATGCTGAATCCAATGAGACGGGACCCGATGCCCACTGGAAGAGGTTATGCGTCAAAACGGGTATCTTATCTACCTATTTTGAATGTGGGTTTTTGAGATTTCTGGTACCTGGATGTGTGCGGTATCATTGTCGACTAAATTTTGGACGCTGTATCAATTATAATGAGTCTCCATGCTGCTTGTTCGAGGAATAACCAACCCGCGTAAAAGAATTTACAGCGTTTTTTTTTTAATTTTTTTATATATTTTTTTATGTATATGGCTGAGCTGGTAGGTTATTATTTCTATGTTTACCTTGATGATTGGAAAAAAGTCTAGCATACAGGCTCACCACCCCACTCGAAGAAACTGGGGATCAGAAAATGTGGAAATATCGTCATTTCTCACCCTTTTCACCTCTAAAGAAGGTATTTCATCACTCTTATCGCGCACAAGTCTGGAACCCTATTAATCAATTCCGCGTCCACAATTACCTCACATGCCTGTGTTCTAAAAAAACATAGGTTGATTATTCAAGGAATGACCAACCAAAACCGCGTATTTCATCCATGAAAACTGTGGGTGTTGGGCGACTGAGCTGGCCCCGTATAAGGACCATGTAGATCCCAAATAGAGCCTTCTGGCGAAATCGGAAATTTCTTTGGTTATTCAAGGGCATATAGTGGCCCATACGGCGGACGGAGAGTGCAGATTTGTAAGAAGCGCCAAAAGTTTGAAATAATGCGCTCAACGTCTAAAAGCGCCGTCACCGAATTAGTGTCGGGCGAGAAAGGGGGGGGGGGGGGGAGTAAATGTGTGTGTACCGTAAAGTTGTCTGGCTAACTTGCCTGTGACTTGAACATCAATTCAACATCTTAATTTTGTTTCAAGTGACAAAATCTTGAAATTATTAACTGTTGGACCCATCGCGAGTATGTCTTTTTTAAATGTAAAAACATATTAAACTTCGGCAACGTAATTTTAAATATGCAAAAATCTACAAATATTCGGGTGTACGTGAAATAAACAGGCAAATCATAGCCCATTTGACATGAACTTCCAACAATACCAAAGTTGTACAGAACAGTATTGTCAATACGTATGAATGTGCGTTCTTTACCTTTGTCGGGAGACCTTTCACCAGTGCTGGGAAGAATCCAAGGATGGGAAGAGAATCCAACTTCACATTTGTTGGAGAAGATGTCAAACACATGCATTTCCTGTCCCAGCTGGCACCGTCTAAGTAAAGTCCTTCTACGTACGAGCCCTGAAAGTGTTTTCACGTCTTGTATTACATCATTCTATAACATCTGGGCAGGAGGTCACCAGAACACTTCCATCAATAGGGTCAGGTTAGCATGCAGTCATGTTTCTGGAGACACATGCGTGAAGTCTTCTTACTGTTCTGGGCTTTGAAGGGATTTCGTTTCGTCTCTCGTACGTGGTGACTTCCGTGTTGATGGCCACCGTGTCTATCTGCCAGCCTTCTTCTCGGCAAGCGACTTGAGAAATCGCTGTGAGATACGCTTGCGGGTAAGTGAGACCTGAAAGCCACACAATCCAAGGTTCTCCTCGCGACACCTGCCGAAGTGACAAAAACACTTATCAACGGTGAAGCAAAAAAGGGTTTGAGGTTACAAGTTGAGAATACTTTTTTTTTTACCCATTTTGAGAATTGTTCGTGTCTCCTCCTAAAGTGAGACAGCCATTGTCCAAGATCTTGAGTTGGTTGCGGGGAAAATCGTCTCCAAATCTTTGGTGGCGAGTAATCCAAAAGACACTTTGTCAATTTGTTGGTGTAATCAGTCATGATTCTGAGCCCTGTGACAGCCTGCAATGTTTTAGTTTTATAATGACAAGATGATCTCTTCGTCTTAAACTTAGCGTGTTGCTCACACTACCATGACAACGAATGGCAGGGGTTTTTGAGCATCAGGGTGAAACATCTGGTGTTTCTATGGCTTGTATAGGTATACAAGGTGTAAGGATATTGTACGACTCACCTACCCCACAAATCGATTACAGGTACTAGGAACAAGCGTACAAGTAGGCTAGTAATACTGTCATTCGTTGAAAACTGAGGCGTAGATAAGCCGGTCCCTTGCAATGCGATCTGAGTTTCATTTGCTTAACATTTCAGAAAAAGGTGTGTTTGTGTAGTTATCATCACCTGCTAGAGTAGGGATCCTGTTTTCAGACTCCTAACTCGCCAAAATCAGGCAGGAAATAGATATATCGAAAGTGAAACAATGAAAATTAATAATTCTCATAGGGCCATTTTCATCCATGTTTACACTACCATAGATCTAAGCCTTGTTTGTTGATGGCCTCATCAACAATAACGTGTCCGCCATAAAGACCAAGCAACCAACCTTCTGTACGTCATCCATAGTTGCTTCCATCAGATGAACGAGCCGGTTGAACGTCTCCAGCTCCCTCAGCAGATACAACGTCGTAGGTTTTGGGTTTTGCCCTAAGGAAGACTTGATGTTGTCATATTGAAATGGCTCTGGGATGCCTGAGATTATCCTGTCAACCAACTCTAGAACGTATTGTGACTGGGCGTCTTTCGACGGCTGGTTCTCGGTAGCTAGAAAATCAAAGATAAGAACACAATTCGAGCTAGTAGGTAAATGATGAGAATATCCACCGTGGAGTGGGTAATACCTGCGCTGTTCACAGCTAGGATGCTCAATTTATGATGAAGCTCTCTCGCTTGTCTCACGTCAACGTCCCTCTGAATATTCTGATGCATTCCAAATACCGTAGGCTCCGTTGTAAGCGGCAAAGCATGGATGTAACCTTGGAAACAAAATAACCAAGGAGGAATACTTGAGTAATTAGTTGTTCTGGTCGAATCTCTCCCCACAACAGCAGGTTAACGATTTCGCAATTTTTACTCCCTACCATGTATAACCCCATTTTTTAAGTCTTTCAGTTATATTTGAGTAGAACCATTTGAACATGGATGAAAAAATGGTTGAACTGCGTGGTAGGAACGTACACATACTCGGCAACTATTCATTTTCACAGTTTTCCAATAGCCTAGATACATCTTGCTTCATTTGGACTTGTTCGTCAATTTGGGTTTGCTCCTGTGTAAAAAGATCTCTTCCTATTTTCTGCTCAGAATCTGAATAGCAGGCCCGAGAGCGGAAGAGAGTCAAGTTTCTGAATGCAGAAGGTTTCTCTAGCCCCAAAACAACCAAAAGTTTAAAACATCCTGGTGACACACATAGTATCAGTTTGGAAAACTCTCCTTACTAGTTCTAAATTTTGTTTTTCGTGAACATGAAAACACCATCATAATATGGGAACACAAAAGTGTGCAACGCTACCATTACAGTCATCGTACTAGGGGCTTCTCAGGAGTGTTCTGTATGCTAAATTTTGTGAACATCTTACCAAAGTACTCTTCTTTTCCTCCTACAAGCGGTAAAGGATATTGACACAATTTTCCGTTCCTGTTGAATTGGAACGGTTTAGTCGACTCCAATATAAAATCGCCAAAGAACTCGTTGACGTAGGTCATCAAGATTCTCCGGTCAAAGTCGTTCATTACTCTTCCTCCATAGACGACCTGCCGAGGGTAGATGAGGAATTGAGCCGAGCCTGAGGTATGTCGATAATTTTGATAATGCAAAATTTTGAAATCTATGCCGTTTTTGGGAGGTTGTGTTTTTGTGTTTTTCAAAAAATGCACTTTCGAGATTTCTGGTACCTAGGCGTGTGGTGTATCATTTCCCACTTTATTTTGGACGCTGAATCGATCAGAGAGAGTCCCCATGCTCATGGCCCGAGGAATAACCAACCCCTGTAAAAGAATTTGCTGAGTTTTTTTGTTTTTGTTTTTTGAAATGGGTTTCTACAACCACCTTGCAAATGGTGGCTTTTATTTGTACCCCTAAGGAGAAAAAAAAATGAAGAATACTCCTAAAAAATATTCAAACAGTGCTCAGCAAAGGGGGGATTAGATCCAATGTGACCTGACTTCACCTGGGTATAAAACACCTCAATTACGTGTCCGTGAAAAAAAAAAGAAAGATGAAAGTATGTTGTGAGGGACGCAACACCAGAAGAGCATAAACTGATTTACAATATCACAAATTTACTGACCTCACCAATGAAATACCGCAGGCTGGCCCATGGAATTTTGCAGTTTCCTTTGTAGAATATCTTGTTCAAGTACTGTTTGATAATTCTAATTGATACTTTCAAGTCGCTTTTTGTGAACTCATAGATCATGTTCCACCCATATTTTCCAAACTTTTTCCTTTCCTATGATGAATAATACATGGTTTCATAAATATGTGCAAATACAGAGTCCACAATTTTTCTGACAAATAGTCATTTATGGTTAAATTTTCTCTACCTTTAGCCTTTCTCAATTGTGACATTTAAGCTAATTTAATGGAGTCCTACCTCAATTACTGCATGAAAAAATGCCAGAGCAAACACTGTACTTCCAAACGCAGGGTGGTCACAAATAGGATGTTGATCAAGATCCAATGAATAATAGGTATCCAGAAGGTTCAACTTCAGTGGAGTCACAACTTCAATGACCACTGGAAAGGGAAGAGGGACTTTATTCTAACAAACCTATTCATGTGTGAGTACTTGCCGTTAGTGATCATGAGGCATTTGGAAACCTTTATGCGAATTATATGTGAAATGTTTGTCAAAAGCTGAAATTCGTATCTGTGGTCAACCAAAGTCGAAAATCTTCATGCTTTTGTGCTTGATCGTTGAAGAGCGTGTAAAGACAGAACATCAACGAAGGAAGGAGATGACAATTTTGGACTATCATCCATCTACCATCCACCATGCACGCCTTCATTGTCTGGTAAACAGTCTGAAAGCATGAAAAAGGCAACCAACAAGTCTCATACAAGTCTGTGGGGCAATTACAGGCTGGGGGGAAGCTAGGTATGGGTTTATATGCCATATCCCTGAATATTATGAAATGGAATGGACACTCACTTCTTCAGCCCCTTCACCAATAGCAAGATAAACATTTCCGTTGTTGGGATTGTGTTGAGATGACAAAGACATCAGTGCATTTAGGTGGTCCGTTCCCGGATAAACTCGTACAACAACAGGTGTGTCAGCAGTTGTGAGAGTATAAACTTCCTCTGGCCTAAAAAAGTTCAAATACAAATTATCAAATGTTATATGACAAAGTTTGAAGCTCTTTCTGTTTTCCTGTGGTTTGTCTTGAACAATCGTTGTCCTAATACATTTCAAATGGTTGGGTATTGCATATTTTCGGCTGAGTTTGTTTAGTTGCGACATTAAATTTTCTGGGGTGATTCTGGGGGGGGGGGGGGGGGGTTATCATATTTACACATATATACCATTACTAAAATTGGTCTTCATAATTCATTACATGCCCAGAAATCCCAAACAGGTCAGCTCTCTAACAATCTTTCTTATACTCATTAAACAATTTCCCAATAAGGTATTCCAGAGAATGGATAAGGCTCACCTCGCTGATGTGGGGGCAAGAAATGCTTCGCCAAGGACATGTTTCACAAAATCCATGATGCAGTCAAACAATGAATTTATTCTGAATTTTTTCACAAGAATCAGTTTTTCAAATGAGGCGCTATACTGGTTCTCGTACGGCTGTGGAAGTTGTAAAGTTTCATTTTCGTTGGTTTTGAACCACTGAAACATAACATTTGACAGGTCAGTGTGCCGCAGGTTTGAGTGTAATTTGAGCTGAAAAATATTTGGACATATTGCTCAGGTGCTAAATTTGTGAGGTTGGGCTCAGAATGCAGATATCAGATCTGAAATTTACCTCTTGCCACTCCTTCTCGTTGGTCTTGATATCTATGGAGAGTGAACCAAACGATGCTGGGAATTGTCTCTCAAGATCTTCTACAGTCCACCATTGCTGAAACGTAGGTAAAATTTAATTATGACTGGTCTGGAGCGGTTCACCATCTTCTTCCGTAACCACATTACAGTGGGAGATGTATTCAAGTTACAGGCTATTCGGACAAAAGTAGAACAGTATTCCAGGTGGCGTGAGAGTCGGTAAGGGTTGAACTAGTATGAGGCTGTTACCGTCTGGATGTAAAATCGGTACGCTCGAGGGGTTGATCGCACAGTTTGGGGTTAAATGATGCTAGGATGAGTTCAACTACTTGATTTGGGGGGGGGGGGGGGCAAATTTGAGTTTTCTCATATATTGGGCTACGTCCAGAATATGAGCTGGACTAATATCTGACATTTTCAACTTGTTTGATATGGGCTAATAGGAAGCTACATTTTTCTTCTATTCATCAATTTAGGTGGCCAGAATGTGGTGTTGGCAATTGATACATTCTATAGTGGAATGTGATCCATCGATTGATTTGTAACTGATTCAGTAATGATGGTCATTTGATTTGGACATCAACACCCTCTTGATTTGTCTGAAGGACAAAAGGTGCTTGATGAAGGATTAAAAGGGTTTCTGAGGTTTATAACTTGAGTCAAGGTCAGATAGGAGAACAAAGAAGGGGAATTATTAATAAACTGTGAAGGAGTTTTTATTACTATTTTCAGTTCCTTGGGCTACAACAAAGATAGAGCGGTCATCGCTAGAAAACAACGGCAGATTCCTGCAGGTTTTCCAAGATAGGAGGGGAGGGGAAACTTTACCTCTTTTGTCAACCACGAAAACGGACTCTCGACACCTCCACCGAGGCGGTTACCCAAGAAATAGTGAAACAACTTTTCCGTAAGCCGCTTTGTTCGGATTTCCAACGTTATCGCCAAATGGAAGGCAGTACAGAAGCTTGTTACTGCTCACTAAACCTATAAACGCAATTGAAAATGAGAAAGTGATCGCAATGCTTTTAAGGGCAAGCCACTTGGGATGCCTCTCACCTAAACTCTGGTAGTTGAAGAGCCGTTGAGAGATGAGTTGAAGTTTCTGTGGCATGCCCAGGCCATTGACTGCCCGTAGTAGCTTTTCCAGTACTCGTTCAAATATGTAAAATGAAGTGGTGCTCAGTGGATCTATTTTCTTCATACGACCGAAAGCACGAAACATTTCGGCGCATCGGGACGCCAGCGGAACGTAGATTTGACGCTGCAAGCTCAATGCGTCAATACGCTCAGCTTGTTCGTCCATTTTTTTTAAAACCTGCCGTTGGTGTCAAAAACAAATTTATTAAGGTTTGCATTCTTCGTGAATAATATCATTCTTCATGCTGGTCATAACGATAGTTATGATTTTTCATCCATCTTATGATTTTCATCAAGTGTTTGGGAATAAGATGCCATTGTTTACTAACCAATCAGCACCCTCAGGTATGGTACTCATAAATTTTGATGCTGATATGTTTCCTTTTACTATAAAAACTCCCAGGAAGCTACAGATATTTGGACAGTTAGCTGCTCACCCCAGCAGTATATTATCACTGAACTACTTATACGAGTAGTATTTTTAGGAATGCAATCGGTATCAGCACGGAATTCATATCCATATTAATTTGGGCCCAATGCAAGCCCATGGGAAAGGTTGGTTGTGGAGGGGGGGGGGGGGGGAGTTGATCAATGTCCTCCCAATTTTAGTCTGGACTCCCAGATTCTGTCGAAGGGCGCAGTTATTCTCATGGAACGTTTCACTCATAAATTCACATTTACTCTTGAAAAGAACAATATTTATGGAAATTAAGGCACGTAAATAATGCCTTTCATAAAAAATGGTGGGGGTTTAAAAGAGAAAATCATGGGAGAGAAGAGAGGCGAAATGTAATGTGTGATGTAATCGTCCATAGCCGATTTTATTAAACTAGTCCTACACAAAAGGGCACTACAACGTGATATTTCTTTACACTTTAAAACCCCTACACTTTTACTTTCATGATTTTTTTGTATTTTCAACCTTGTGTTACTGAAACAGTCGTAACTCCCTACGCCTACACTGTAAACTAAGAATGCTGCAAATTCCTTCACAGGGGTTGGTTATTCCCCGGAACAAGAGCATGGGGGCATTCCACACGCTTAGGTGACAGAAATCACGAAAACACACTTCCGAAATGGCGATAAATTTGAGCCTAGGAGCAAGTTGATATCACTGGCCAAATTCCCTCTTCAGGTTCATGTTTCATCCACTGCTTTCACAGATAAATTTTCAATTGCGCCATGAAAAACTATCCATTGGTACCCTAAATTTTAGTTAAGGTGTACATTAAGGGAGTTACCGCTACTTTAGCGATATGAGGTGAACTCAATCTAGGTAATTACTGAAACTAAAATTGGAGTAGGGTTTATTGAAGGGTAAAAATATACATAATTTTTTTGTTCTGTTTTAGAATTAGGTGAATAATCGATTTCTGAAGTTTTGTGGTTCCTAAAAAGGGAAAAACTGTATACAGTACACATGAAGAACGATGGTACCGTTATAAAACTTACGTCGTTGGCTTTGAATTTGATGTCTTTGAGGAATTGAACGAAGGGGAAATCGTCAAACATGACCTTGTCATAATCTGCGACTTGATGTAAAATTTGATCCTGCAGACGTGTCCAATCTTCCTGCAAAGGGAATCGTTGTCGAAATAATTCCCTCCGCTCCTCCACGAGTTCAGGGACGTGACAAATTGCCACTATATCGACGCATTTCTCTTCGATGGCCTGTTGGAAAGAGGACATATTAAACTCAGTTTGTATATTGATACGGGCTAATTTCGCAAGTCAAACTCCCCTGCTGATTCTGTATTTAGCATATAGCACAACGCCCACAGTATTTTACAGTAGTTAAAATAATTAGAGAAGTCTTACTATTACATAGAACACTCAAACCATCCTACTCAAAATAATAGAGCTGTCGAACTAATATTGGGAAATGCTGAATGAGGAATACCTACATCCCCGTTGGCTGATCAATTGCAGTTACCGTTCCACAAGAATTTAGTGCCTCACTTCAGCTTCAGAACATGTTTAATCCACCGATTGGTTTGGGGTTTAGCCTACGCTAGTTTAATTTTCCAATTTCTCTTAAAACTACTTTTTTAAACAGCCCAACCCATGAAAGGGATTACTGCGCGTAGACAAACTTGCCAAATATCGTGACTAGTTGCCTCTCTTACTTGTTTACTTATAATTAACGGCAGTAAACGAGCGCCTTCTATGTGAACCCGCATCGTTGGTGTGCAATGCTGGTTTACATATATAGATATAGAAGGCGTTAATAACGACCCAGGATGAATCTGAGAAATCGGTCGCCACATGACATGAAATGACAGGCACACGAATTACAGATTGAAAATCCGAGAACGACTTACTTCTTGTTTCATCGTGCAGTCTATTATGTTAGCCATGGCAAATAAAGATGGATCCAAACAGCCTTCAAACGAACTAACGATGATGTAGAGACGAAAATTGGAATCAACTTGTACTTCCTCCCCATTGATGTGAACATAGGGTGGAGTAGCACTTGCCTCTGCGGGAAATATGACGAAATTCTTCCTGTTAATGATGATATTAAAAACCTGAACACAGGGTGCCCTACGAGTTATGCCCCCCCCCCCCCTCCTTAAATCGATCAAAAGGGAGTAAACACAAATTTTTTTAACCTTCATATTTTCTTGCAAGGATTTCAAATATCATATTTGCGCTCCCCGCGCAACTGTGCGACACAGTAACACACAAACTTTCTTATTTTAAATAGGAACCCCAAATTTTTATTGGAGATTCAAAATCTACCCAAAATTTCATGAAAATATAATCCATCAACCTGTCGTTTTTGATTGAGCGCAGACGGTTCAGCAAGCACACAAATTCGCGCAACCCCAAAAATGTCAAGTAGTAGATGGTGGTGAACTCTAATGTGTGACAATTTTCATAGTTTTTCAACACCGATTCACAAGACGCTGCCCGTTTCATGATTCGACTCAATTCTTGGGGAATAATGACCAAAATTCGTTTATTTCACATATGAAAAAATCATCTTTTTGAGAGCGTTTTTTTCTAAATAAATAAACAAAAAGGTAAACCTATGTTATTTTATGTGCAAATACGCGCTAGAAAAGAGGATTATTTCACGTGAAATAAACGAATTTTGGTCATTATTCTGCAAAAATCGAGTCGAATCAAGAAACGGATAGCATCTCGTAAATACAATGAAAATTCATGTGCCACACTCACCATCATCTAATATCCGACATGTTTGATTGCCAATTCATCAAAAAGCTGCTCTCCTAATTCGTTCCAAACTCCTAATTTTTATAAATGATACAAATATATACTATGGCACCCTCATAAGAAAGAATGAACCAAAACGTCGACTTCTGACAAAATCTACTACCCAGTAACTGAATGTTTATATTACTGCGTGCCCTAGTAACTCATGAACCCACAACCCTTTTTATTGATATAAAATATGTAGGGTTTATTGACTGGAGTTATTGGTTAACAGTTTTCCAAGCAAATCATATCAGCAGGACTACTGTCTAAGTAAGTAAGTACCGGCCAACGTGCTAGGTTTTGAACAGCGTCTTCAGAAACTCTTATCAATGCCCGTAAAAAGCTGGGTTCAATTAGATATGGTTAACAAACGTAGGGTCATCCAATTGGATGCTGGAGGATGGTCCAAAGGTCCGCCATATTGGATGCGGCAGTTCAGACAAGAGGCCTCTTGAATACACTTCTGGAAGACGGAAACCCTTGCGCATTTCCTCTGTTTAGCTACAGACCAACTGAACTATAGTTGCTACCATGTTTTAAAAAACAGCACAGTTCTCATCGACTGCACAGGAATAAGGTGGATGCACGTTGTAGAACCGCATGATTGTGAACCCAGTTCTAAGATGGTTTCAGATTGATACAGTCGTGCATCGTCAAATCGGATGGTGGGGGAGGACCGTTGTTGAGACATGCTATACACAAAATGCTGTGCGAAAATTCGTAGCCACATAGATACACTGCTGAAGAGAAAAGCCTTTGCGCGTTGCCCGCGCGCAGCTACGGTTGTCATATCAGCCAAAAATTAATAATATAGATAACCAGAAACACCGCTGTCCGCGTCGAAAACTGACCACCAGCTGGAATCGGCTCCTCTGAGCTTCTGGCAGTCAATGAGGGGGCGCAGAGGATGGTAGGACCTACGACTTATCCATGTGATCTCAGCTATTCTCACCTTGTGTTTTACTACTCAGAATTTCTTCAAGAACGCTGTCTAAAAATTCGATCTCACACAATACGATGGGTCTTCCCTTAGTGAGGGCGGATACGATACATCCCACATAGGTTGGGTCATTAGTGCTTACGCGACTAATTTTATTCACCTCTTCGTGGGTAGTTATCCATTTTATTATCTGTTGAAAAATAATCTGTTCGATTATTTATGTTTCATAAATTATTGTAGGTATAATCGATTTTACTCATAACGTTAAGTACAAAACAGTAGTCTCCATTACTTGCTGATCAGGATCGACGCAGATGGGATATTTTGACGATTTCTTCATAAGAATGGCGTTTTGAACTGCGTGCGTGTCTTTTGGTAGGTTTTCTGCGATCCATCTGAAACATACAAGAAGCTGGGTTATTTTACTTTATTCGTCCCACACAGAAGAAACAAATTCGGACAAATCAAATGGCTCGCCTGTTTATGGACAAATCATCAGCAAGGTGACATTCAATCGTGTAGTAAGACGTCGTTTTGATATGCTTCGATGACAATGCGAATTTCCAATCGACAAAGATAATTTGCTGCCTTCGTTTATAATCGAAGACGCTTGCGTAATTTAGGAATGCTGCACTTAATAGGCAGTCACCATAGACGTTCGCCGCTTCGTAATGTATCCTCCTGAGCTCTCTCTTCCACCTGCAGATGGGACACAGCATAACATTGTGACTCGTTGATAGTGGTTGCACTACAGCACAGCATTCCTCCTATGTGGACAATTTTTTGTTAGAAGACAGCAAGAAAGTATCTGATCAAGATTGAAAATAATATTTGGTATTCCTCAACATTTTCGGTTTTTTAGCATCTTTAGCATCTTCTGAATACGACGATGTGTGAGGGTTGTCCTTCACAAGCGTTCAAATGATGTAATTAAAACGGGTTGTAAGGAAATCTTTGGTTTTGGTTGGTTATTCCTTGAATAATGGGTTTTTGGCAATCCAGGCGTGTGGGGTATCATTTTCCACAAAATTTTAGACGCTGGATCCAATGAAATGGATCCTAGAACGACTAGCACCCACCGGAAGAAGTTATGGAACAAAATGGGTATGTATCTACCCATTTTGGTTGGTTATTTTGATAATCACCTATTTTGCGTCAGTTCCTGCTAAATTGTGACCGATATTAATAGGTCGTCCGTCCGCCGTCCCCGCCCCGTAGCCTCACGCCGTTTTGGTAGTACAAACTCTGAAATTGGGTCAGGGGTTGTTTCGGGACGGCCTCCGAGCTTTTCATCCCCATCTGACCAATTTTGGGCGGGGTAGGGGTCAAAATGTGTTTTTGAAAAATGGATTTTCGAGATTTTGGGCGATCTAGGCGAGTGGGGTGTCATTTTCCACTAAATTTTGGACGCTGAATCCAATGAAATAGGTCCAGAACGATCGGCACCCACTGGAAGAAGTTATGGGTCAAATTGGGTATATATTAACCATTTTGAATATGTTTTTTGAGATTTCTGGAACCTAGGCGTATGGGGTATCATTTTCCGCTAAATCATGGACGCTGAATCCAATGAAGTGGGTCCCAGAACGATCGGCACCCACTGGAAGAAGTTATGGGTCAAATTGGGTATATATTACCCATTTTGAATATGTTTTTCTGAGATTTCTGGAACCTAGGCGTATGGGGTATCATTTTCCGCTAAATCATGGACGCTGAATCCAATGAAGTGGGTCCCAGAACGATTGGCACCCACTGGAAGAGGTTATGGGTGAAAATGGGTACATTGCCCATCTGTATTTTTCGAGATTTCCGGTACCTGGCTGTGGGATATCATTTCCACACTAATGGAATGAGTTGAGCCGCCGACCGTTCCCCATTTCTGTTTAAAACAGATGCGCTGAATAACAACCTGGTAGTCCTTTTAATATGTATTTTCGATATTTCTGGTACCTAGGCGTGTGGGGTATCATTTCCCACTAAATTTTGGACCCTGGATCGATTGGAATGGGTCCGGGGCCCGCCACACCCGCTGTTTCCCCATGTTGAAGAAATTAGTCTCAATGCGCCTGGTCCGAGGAATAACCAACCTCTGTGAATGAATTTGCAGCGTTTTTGGGTTTCACAGAAATACTACCGCTGTCTTCTAAGATATGGCATGTCAACCTATTTGACGTCCCACATTCCATTTGATTCATCAGTTGAACAATTATTTTTTATTACCGTGGATGCCTTGTTAGATGTTAGCCTATCATAATCAGGTAGGGTAGCCTCCTCCAACGTTTATAAATTTATAAAACACTACGAAGAAACGCTAATAGCGTACTAGCAATATGATCAATATTAGATATGCATAATAGTATGAGAAATTCAATCAAGCGTAATTTGTAAATGAATATTATTCGTACATATTCTTCAAACAAACGAGGGCAAAACAAGATAATTTTTGAAAATACAGATTTGTTTATATTGAACAGAAATTGTGTCATAACTCAGGTGGAAAACTCGGATATTAAGGAACACTCTGGGAATATTCCCTACCTAGATATATTTTGTTGAAGAATCGAGGCACAAACAGAAAAAGGAGGGCATTTTTCAACGTCCATCCAAGGTCTGAAGTTAGAAGGACAGATTTAAAAAAAAAAAAAAAAAAAAAAAAAGCCTGTCATTTTTTTTTTTTGCTGGAGGACGGTGGCAATTTACGATTGGGGCCGAGAACTACCCGGATTGAGGAGAAGCCGCTTAATACACCGACAAAATGCCCTATTTTTAGGACTGTACAGAGGACTCTCACTCGCATAAATGCCTGTGGAGCACAAGTAAGAGCCGCACTGCCGTTCGGCGATTATCAAGATTTGATTTATTCGACGCCAGAAGAACGCGCGCACAACAGATTTGAATAGGAGAAGCCTCCGAGTAAGGATTTAACGCTCTTATCAGATCTCAGCTTACCTAAGGCTTATTGTTTCGGCTTTGGAAACACTGTTGCCACATTTAATTAGTCCTCCACATCAAAGGACCGTATTCTAAAGTGACGAGGGCAATTTCGAGCCAACGCAATGCCTTCACGAGGTGCCTGTAGCAACGTTTTCAATTGGTGACTACCAACTTTGAAATTACAGGGAAGTAAATAGAGCAATAAGCCGGTCGAATTGCCAACCTCGTCATGTTAGACAACATGCTATTATTGTTTTGATGGGAAGCAATAAAATCAAGGCTAATATCCAAATAAATAATAAATGAAAGCTATAAAATAAGCTAATAGCCAAAGTCACCTCAAAAATTCAAAATCTACTCATTTCCATTCGGAATCCTTTTCAGTCCTACAATCATTTCGCGGTGGATTCCGGCACTTGGCAACAAAATAACGAGCAGGTCTAATAACTTGCCTTCTACTATCATCCTCCAACTCGCTGAATAACGAATTAGCCGCTTCCAATTCTACATCCATTTTAGATGTCTCTTCCTTCATTTTAGATTGATCCAGAATGGCACGTTTCATGCTCCTCTTCATATCCTCTAGCTCACGTTCGAGAATGCCAATCTCCTCACTGACGGTGTCGCTATCAGTCGTGAACTACCAAAAAATGAAAATATTTGATTGATCGAATCTACAAAGAGTTGTCATAAGTTCTCGCAATGCTCTTTTGAGAGGAAGCATCAAATTTATAATATTTGAGGGGTGAAACCACTTCACTGGTTCCCGCTAATAATATGATTGATCATTACTGACATGAAATACAAAATTTCGGAATTAATAATGAATTTTTCTGAAACTTAATGGACATATTTTAACCAAGAATATCTATAATTATCAAGGAACAGCATTAGAAGAAAAAACAAATTGAAACAACAACGAAATCAATGAACTCGTTGGTCAATAATCACAAGATTTTGTGGCTTTTCTCGACTAATATGCCAACCTTGTGCCATTGTTTCTCCAATTCTTTGGCTCGCTTCTGCATTGGCTTAATCTCCTTATAGATGTTACAGTAATTCAATATCGCCTCCAAGAATTTCAATAAATTCAGTCCAACAGGACTAATTTGTTCCATCTCTCCAATTCTCCTCGAACTCTGGGAACACACAATTATATTGAAATCTATGTTGCCATTCAAGATTTTGCATTTGTAATTGGGTATTGCTAGTATATAAAGTTCAAAATAGGTGAGCGGTCCGTACTCGCATTTTAGTTCTGATCCTCTGTTGCGTCTCGTCAGAAACAGTCGTGTAATCCATTTCTCTCATTTTGGTTTGGAAGAAAGGATCCTCAATGTATTCCCTCACAGTGGGCCAGTCGAATTTTCTACAGCCACGGAGGATTGCGACACACTCGCACACGACTTGCACTGGTTCGGGGATGGCGGTCGACGCGCTAGGAATAAATCAACAATTTTTTCCGAGTTTCAGAACCAACAGTTCATTTCAATTCGAATGACATGAATACATTTACAAAGACCACAGCCTCCCGCAATTACCACATAGAAGACACGCTGTCTTGATCCATTTCGCTCAGAGCCCGTCTCCCTGAATACAATTGCGGATTCGCTTTATTCATGAGTTCTTCGATTTCCGCGTCTTGTTTGAACATCATTTTCCTCAACGTCGCCGCTTGAAGAGCCGTCTCTTTAGATTCCGCACTTTTAACATTCAACGTTTCTTCGGCTTGAAAAAAGAATGTATTTACTCTCAAAGTGAATTCCCCATGACACGTTGGTAAATTTCTGTCGATGTCGAAACGCCTATACACTCGCCCTATGTAGAGCGACGGAATCAGATTATTGAATGATAGTTTTAGATTGAATCTCAAGGTAGGTGGAATTCACAAAAATTGGAGTAGGGGGCACAAGACCTGTGTTTCGAGAATGAAGTCTCAAAAACGCAGCAAATTCACTCACAGGGGTTGGTTATTCCAACATTATTGCATGATGACTCATTCTAATCGATTCAGCGTCCAAAGCTTAGTGGATGATACCCCTCGCGCCTAGGTACCAGAAATCTCAAAAACCCACATTTAAAATAGGTAGATAGATACCCATTTTGACCCATAACCTCTTCCGGTGGGCGCCAATCGTTCTGGGACCCGTCACATTGGATTCAGCGTCCAAAAATTTAGTCGAAAATGATACCACACACGCCTCCCCCCCATTTTGGTCCAATAGGGCTAAAACGTTTTAAGGACCAACTAGACCTGGAAACAGGTACCTACTTGAGCCAAATTTTAGATTTTTAGAAAATTTTCTACTATCAAAATCAGCGTGGACGGCGTACAGCGGACGGACATTTCCGAATCATGATCTAGACACCTTGAAACGTTCAGAAAAAAATTGTTGGGCCAATAAGAGATATCGACTTTTTGCATGAAAACATAGGTTGATTATTCAAGGAATCACCAACCAAAAGTACAAATTATATTTTCGCGCAAGCACTTACTTTCCAATATTTTCTCCGAAAGTTGATCAATTTCTGATATTTTATCGTTGATCAATTTTTTCTGCCCTGCCAAAGTGTGATTCAGTTGTGCCAGTAAGAGACTAGATTTTTGCAACTTCTCTTGGCCATGCGTCAGCTCTTCGTTCTGTGGGTTAAACACCATCTCGTATAGTCAGTCTTTAGGCACATGATTTCGTCGCGCATGCGCATCACGGTCACATTTTTGAGGCTCTCTTCCACAATACACCATTTCCCAAATTGTGGGCTTCATATGGTGTACAAACCGCACAAAGTATTTCCGTCAATTCGAATACGTCTGGCAGGACATTCTAATAAATACGATAAGTGGCAGTGAAAAAAAGAAGCTCGCGAAGGCACACCTTATCGTTGAAATTCCGGATGACTTCCCGTATCGTCCGTAAATAGTCTTCAATAAACGATAGAAAATGAGACGGGCTCAAATAACACTGGATTCCTTCCAATTTTTTGTATTCCTCGAGATATGAGACAGTCGAGTTGTGCACGTGGACACAAGATTGGATAATGTCAAGCTTTAAATTGTCCGGAAGAATTTCCTCCTGCAATAGTAGAGATGGGTAATTTATTAGTGACAATTTCGAACCCTTTCTTACCTGAATTGGCTTGAGTCGAGTATTCGCTTACGTCCTTGAGTAGTTTCTGCGCTATGGCGTGTAGCGCATTTTTTGGCCACGGAAAAATCCAGTCGATGTAACAATTTCGAATGATTCCAGGAAATAGAGAGCATCGTTTTTTGAATTCCGAATGAACTGGTGAAATCGACATGACGATGTGCAAATTATTCAAACAAGACTCGGAAAACTGTTCAAAAGCTTTAGTTCTGGGGAAAAAAAGGCAAACGAGTGAAAAATTTTCGAACAGTCAATTATTTGATTTCTATTGATAAGCGACCCATTGTTGGGTTAGTAATAAAGAATATAGGGAGGTTTCTGCAAGCCTAAGAATTTATTAAAATGTATTGCCACTCTTTTGAGTTTTCTACATGATGATTAATTCAGTCTATTACCCCTGAGTAGATAATGGAGCCTAAGATAATTTTTACCAAATAATTATACTTTGAGACGTACATTAGCAACCCTGAAGGGACTTGGTTTGGAAGGGCACCACTCCTGATGAAGTCTGAATTTGGTTTAATATTCTTATTGGAATAAGACCCTCGTATTTTTATCAGAAGTTTAAAATGCGAAATGCCCGATTGATCAATAAAAGCAACGAACCAAAATGCCTAATGAACGATGAATTGTCGATTCAGTTTCGAGCCTTACAGAAAACATGAAAAATCACTTCTTTAAGCTCTTTCGAGAAATTCGTCGTGATCCGGCCACAAAACTTTGACACCTTGACACAAAATTTATAGAAAAATGATTTGTGCGTCGTTTCTGTAATGAGACACTTCTCGGTACATTATTTTCATTGGGATAATTCACTATTTAAAGAGAATCTACAAACGTTTCAAAGTACGTGAGTTGAAAACCGAAATGTCCGTACGCGGGAAAAGGTAGACAGACAGAGAAACAACCAAATTTGATCTGGAGGCTCTGAAGCAATCTTTGCGCAACAATCTGAGCATCTTTGAGAACTGCCAGACGGGAAGCAATTAACATTAAAAATTGGAAAATACGCGGTCACGGGTGACGGAAGTGAAAAGTGAAGTGGACTTATTGGTTGTTACGAGAGTTCGTCGTTGAAGGTCTGTTGGGAGGGTCTATAAATCCCGGTCTTCTCCTCCTACTCTTGGCTCCTCAACAACTTCCCCTTGAATTGTGGGGGCAACGCCGGGGCCCAAAGAAGTGATTACGAGCCACGGCGCCCAGATGGGATGGGGGGGGGGGGTGCTGAAGACCGGCAGGAGGGGGGGGGGGGTGTATTCACAACAGGAAACCCTTTGTTCTTCTTGAAACGATGTGCCGAGCTCAATAAATAAGTCCACCGACAGGACAGATGGTTCAACTCTCCGAACTTCCCAACTCCCTCCAAACAAAGCGAAGAGATAATGCTTTGTGGGCCTTATAAATGAAATGAAACGGATTTTGGGTGCGTTTTTGGTCGTCTGCAGTAACTGAATAATGCGTTCCCCATGCTTCCCCAGCAGTATATATATAAAAAAAAGTATAATTTTCGCCCTCTGAAATGATGTACACTCAATCACACATCAAACTTCGCCCTGTAAAGGTGGGCGTGACGGCAGCCCTTTTCGCACCCTCAATGTAACAAAACGATAAAACCAATTCAGGAAGGTTTTATAGGGTCAATGAAAATACACACACATAACCTACCTCAGAGTGATCGATTGATTGATTTTGGCAGGTTAAAGGCAAGAGCCAATCACAGTGCTGGGAATACCACTGGTGCATAGTTCTGCCACTCCACTTGTATATTATCCCACTAAATCACACCTTATTGCAGTAAATAATGATTTAATCTCAACAGTTAGTGGTCCCGTCCGTACTTTTGTCTGTTGTTCAGCTATTCTAGTGGTTGAAATCTCAATTTATCTTCGTGAATAAGTGGATCTGTCTCCGTAATGAACAGTGTAAAGTGAGCTCAACTTTACATTGTTCCATTGTTGGTGAAACAATAGGTTTTGCGGTGCAGATGGCCATTTACTGGTACTACCGAGACTCAAGTGAACGGTAAGGATGAAAAACCACTCTTATCCATGTACCTACTATAGAAAAGAGGATTGGCTACTTTCGGTCACGTGTTAAAGAGGCATTTGAACCACGACCACAGAACATGAATTCCTGGTTTGACAATCACTTTAAATTCACCGTTTCAATTGTATTTTTTTTTCTTTTACGTGATCCTAAGACAAGAAGTGGGTCACTTAAATTAAATTTTTGATGTGATTCGTTCAAAATTATTCGATTAATAGTAGTTCAAGTGACATTTAGTGGGGAAAAGCATTGTCTCACATTTCAATAACGGGCGTCCCTTATGATTTTGACAAAAATTGTATATTCCCGGATTTTACAGTTGATGCCGCGACTCACCATTACATTGGTGCTACTGCAGAAATAACTTGAAATAAAGGCAACTTACTCGTCAATGATCTCGTCCCCTTGCGGAGTATGCTTCGCTCTTTGTGTGCACGTCATTCGCTGCGACTCAGTCAGTACAGTTTCAATTGAACTGTTTGTAATGATTTCGTTGATCATTTCCAAATATTCTGCAATTGCATGAAAAAGTAGATAATACGACGTACACAACTTTACCGTACATCAGGGTATTGAATTATCAGCAATGGAGCGATAATTTGCCCATCTCACCTTCGGGCATGGCGTGCTCACTGGCAAACAGAAACGTGGTCGGTCGGATTTCCGCTCCTAATTTTATAATCAGCTCGGAAAATGTATGGCGAATGAAGTCGTCAGTGTGGTAGCGCCTGAGGGTCAGGATCGATATGTCGCACACTGAAAAGCATCGGTACGACTATGAAGGGGCGAATTGGTGGTGGTAGTAGAAGTTATCCCTTAGGCGTTGCACCAAGCATGTACGTAAGAGATCATGTAGAATGTTTAAAATCAACTCCGTCTCCATATCAACAGGATTGGACAAGTTCGTAGCTTTGCAGCAAATGTTGATATGCCATCCCCATTTTTATGAAGTTTTTACCTCAATCTGCGTCTCAAAAATTCCACTCACTACTTTACTAAAAATAAAAATAAAAAGTTATGTTTGTTTGAGATTGAGTTAGGCACAAATCGGACGGTAATACGCTAAATTTTTGATTTTTAGAGGATTTTTAAGGGTTGTTTTTAGAAGCATGGATATGGATTGCATGTCCCATGAAACGTAAATTTATTATACAACGAAACTTATTATACAAATATTATAAGTTTTGGGAAAGAAAAAAATCGTGCCATACACTGAATTTCCTCTACAAAGCAACGACCATTTAAAGTGAGAAATGAAAAACTCAACGAAATCTCGGTCCCCGGAATGTCTGAACGCGTATAGGAACTTCTATATCTATAGCATTCCCATGTCTCTTACACCCCGCCTAGACACTACGGTGCTACTCTCCATCAAGACTGGTAAGAGTTGACGGCTTAGTATGAGGCGTTGTAACTGCGTAGATCCTGCTGATACTCCCAAGAATTAATTTGGCCGGTTGATAACATAATAGTGCCAATAATTGTTCAAGTTTATCGTTCTTATTGAGATAATACACCATTTGGTTCTACAGTAGCCATGCCTCTAATCAAAATTACGATTCCTCCGGGACAATCCGATTGCAATGAAATTTAACTGGGTTTGGAGCCTTACAACCCCATTATCATTACTGAAGAAAAACTATTACTGAGTATTAGTGTAACCCGTCGTTTTCACGTAACGGGCTAGGGATCCAAAAATAGACCTAGGCGAATAATTAGTGGGAGACTAAAGACTTTCACTTACCGTCCGGAATGTCTGCAATGGTCGGTCATGGACGCCAAGTACACCTGAATTTACCAAGCTCTGAGGAATGGGGTTTCGTGATTGAAAAGACAAGGGTTCAATATTGACTTATAATAAACGCAATTGACAGAAATATAAAATACGGAATGTCTCGGCCGAGAAGGATATTGACTATTACGTAATCTAATTATTGAGCAGGCAGAAGTGAAGGGCTGAGGGCCAAATGAATTTACGAGGTAGCTGAAGGCTCAAATGTTTGGTTTGAATAACGGTAAAATGAAAGTGATTTGTTAGCGTCCTCCCCTAATTCCTTTCTCTTTTCCTAACGCACGACAGACGAAATGCTAAATAATACGGTCACAATCTACAACTCCATGATCAGCTTTCTGGTGACTAAACGTCAGGGGCTTGGGCCAGATTTAGAGAGTTCGACTTTCGCGTTGCGAGGGTACGAGACAGAGTTATTTCGCCACTTACGTGTACCAACTTCTTCGGATGGAGACAACAGGGTGATGTTCTCTTCGCTGCTCGGCTTCGGTCAGGGGAACGCCGTCCAGGCCGGAGGAGGCGAGGCTCTTTCCGACGGAGGTCCGACGACTGGCGGTGCGTGGGAAACCTGGACTATTGGCCGTCGAATCGGGCGCGAACGGATCAACACTCGGGTCCGACGGGGGATTTTCAGTTCGTATAAGGGCCCACTGTTACGGGAGAGGAATTGGCTGATCTCCCAATTCCCGAGTTCTCACCCTGAAGGAACCACGATACACTTGTTCCCTCAGGTCACTTTCACAACACCGGCTTCACAAGGGGTTGATTTGCTTCGCGTCGGTTGTTCCGCTTCGATGTTCCGCCCCGAAACAGGTTGTTTCGCTGGGGTTGTTCCGCCCCGAAACAGGTTGTTCCGCCCCGCCCCTGCCTCGCCTCGTCCTCTCGAGATTATGGCGAGCAGGGGGGGCCAACCTCGTTTCGGAGATCCCAACTTTCCTTCACTTGAGTTCGTACACGACTGCCTGATGTTCCTTTCCCCAGTCCGCTCGTCAAGTCGCCTTCCCCTCCTACTCCTCCCTGGGTGTCTCGCGCCGCCCATCGCCCAACCAATCCAATGAGGACACGCCTTTCGCCCAGCTGGGTCAGGCGCTTGGAGGGGAGAGGGGTCGATCCGTACCCCGCCGCCGAAGTTTCTTGACGGGGCGCTTGGAATCTGCCGCCCCGTTACACTCCTCCGATCTTTGGAGGCCGAGGTCTACCTCGGCAATTTTCCTTCCGGTGGGGGTGACTGGTGCGATGGGCATTGCGTCAGGTCGTTTGGCTGCTATCCATGCTTGTTCGTACCGCCATCGCTTACAAGCGGTACAGGTTGGTGGTGGTCCTTCTTGTGTTCGGCGCGGGAGCAGGGCTTTGGGTAGGCAGGGTCCCTGGGCCGCAGGTTCCGGCATTTTCTCTCGCAGCGGTACGTTGTCGGCGGGTGTCGTTGCTTGGTGCAGACGGGCACAGGACGTCCCCACCCGTCAAGAGCATGATGGCGCTGGTGTTCCCAGGTGGTGCGATGGGCGAGATGTGTCTTCCGCTGGTCTTATCTTCTACTTCCCTACTATGATGTGAAACATACAAACAGGCCCTTTGTTTAGTCTCCTCTCACACTCAAACTCACACATTTTCCATCAATCGACGGCTCATTTGTCATGCAGACAACCTCTTTCACAAAGCCAGAAACTGAACAACGAACCCTAGATTTTGCTGCCATTACAAAGGGAAAAAGAAAAAAAAAAGGGGGGGGGGGGGAGCCCAGGGAGTCCTGTCACGACTCATGAGGTACGGTCATTAGTAAAACAAGGTAAGTACTTGTGTTGTGCATTTTATTTCCAGATTGGGGTTCATCATGGCTTCGCCCTCGTCTGATGGGCTGCTGTTTTGGTGCATGGTCGCGAATTCACTTGTTAAATAAAAAAAAAATAAATAAAGAAAAAATTATAGAACCGATAGATCACTTTCTTGCGCACCAAGGACCGATAATTTCCCCACGAATCGAGAAAGGACTTCCCAGTTGGTAAGAGCTATGACGGGTCTGGAATCGGGATGTCAATTGGAGCTGAAGGCTCCCGGAACAGTCCCGGAACAGAGGGCCCCGGAACAGTCTCGGAACAGAAGGCCTCGGGACAAGTTTCGGAACAGTCCCGGAACAGAGGGCCCCGGAACAGTCTCGGAACAGAAGGCCTCGGGACAAGTCTCGGAACAGTCCCGGAACAGAGGGCCCCGGAACAGTCTCGGAACAGAAGGCCTCGGGACAAGTTTCGGAACAGTCCCGGAACAGAGGGCCCCGGAACAGTCTCGGAACAGAAGGCCTCGGGACAAGTTCCGGAACAGTCCCGGAACAGAGGGCCCCGGAACAGTCTCGGAACAGAAGGCCTCGGGACAAGTTTCGGAACAGTCCCGGAACAGAGGGCCCCGGAACAGTCTCGGAACAGAAGGCCTCGGGACAAGTTTCGGAACAGTCCCGGAACAGAGGGCCCCGGAACAGTCTCGGAACAGAAGGCCTCGGGACAAGTTTCGGAACAGTCCCGGAACAGAGGGCCCCGGAACAGTCTCGGAACAGAAGGCCTCGGGACAAGTTTCGGAACAGTCCCGGAACAGAGGGCCCCGGAACAGTCTCGGAACAGAAGGCCTCGGGACAAGTTTCGGAACAGTCCCGGAACAGAGGGCCCCGGAACAGTCTCGGAACAGAAGGCCTCGGAACAAGCCCCGGAACAGTCCCGGAACAGTCTCGGAACAGAGGGCCTCGGAACAAGCCCCGGAACAGTCCCGGAACAGTCTCGGAACAGAGGGCCTCGGAACAAGCCCCGGAACAGTCCCGGAACAGTCTCGGAACAGAGGGCTACAGTGAGAGTGATGCTACTAAATAAATGAGCCAGTATCTAAATTTCGATTTTTGGAAAGAAAAAATCCTAGACACGGATTTGAAGTCAATTGGCTCCTCACTCGCTTCCTCACACTCGGGCCGATTTGTTTGTTTCTTACAATTTTAAATTTCGGAATCTACAACTAGCACAGTTTGAATTTCAAGATTATGGAACGCGACCCAATTCCTCAGAGCTTTTTCTCACCAATATTCACCTGGTCAAGATCACTTGTTGTGGATACGACAGAAATCGAGATTTCTGAAAAATCCCACCGCTTGCCACCAAAAGATGTAACCCGTCGTTTTCACGTAACGGGCTAGGGATCCAAAAATAGACCTAGGCGAATAATTAGTGGGAGACTAAAGACTTTCACTTACCGTCCGGAATGTCTGCAATGGTCGGTCATGGACGCCAAGTACACCTGAATTTACCAAGCTCTGAGGAATGGGGTTTCGTGATTGAAAAGACAAGGGTTCAATATTGACTTATAATAAACGCAATTGACAGAAATATAAAATACGGAATGTCTCGGCCGAGAAGGATATTGACTATTACGTAATCTAATTATTGAGCAGGCAGAAGTGAAGGGCTGAGGGCCAAATGAATTTACGAGGTAGCTGAAGGCTCAAATGTTTGGTTTGAATAACGGTAAAATGAAAGTGATTTGTTAGCGTCCTCCCCTAATTCCTTTCTCTTTTCCTAACGCACGACAGACGAAATGCTAAATAATACGGTCACAATCTACAACTCCATGATCAGCTTTCTGGTGACTAAACGTCAGGGGTTTGGGCCAGATTTAGAGAGTTCGACTTTCGCGTTGCGAGGGTACGAGACAGAGTTATTTCGCCACTTACGTGTACCAACTTCTTCGGATGGAGACAACAGGGTGATGTTCTCTTCGCTGCTCGGCTTCGGTCAGGGGAACGCCGTCCAGGCCGGAGGAGGCGAGGCTCTTTCCGACGGAGGTCCGACGACTGGCGGTGCGTGGGAAACCTGGACTATTGGCCGTCGAATCGGGCGCGAACGGATCAACACTCGGGTCCGACGGGGGATTTTCAGTTCGTATAAGGGCCCACTGTTACGGGAGAGGAATTGGCTGATCTCCCAATTCCCGAGTTCTCACCCTGAAGGAACCACGATACACTTGTTCCCTCAGGTCACTTTCACAACACCGGCTTCACAAGGGGTTGATTTGCTTCGCGTCGGTTGTTCCGCTTCGATGTTCCGCCCCGAAACAGGTTGTTTCGCTGGGGTTGTTCCGCCCCGAAACAGGTTGTTCCGCCCCGCCCCTGCCTCGCCTCGTCCTCTCGAGATTATGGCGAGCAGGGGGGGCCAACCTCGTTTCCGAGATCCCAACTTTCCTTCACTTGAGTTCGTACACGACTGCCTGATGTTCCTTTCCCCAGTCCGCTCGTCAAGTCGCCTTCCCCTCCTACTCCTCCCTGGGTGTCTCGCGCCGCCCATCGCCCAACCAATCCAATGAGGACACGCCTTTCGCCCAGCTGGGTCAGGCGCTTGGAGGGGAGAGGGGTCGATCCGTACCCCGCCGCCGAAGTTTCTTGACGGGGCGCTTGGAATCTGCCGCCCCGTTACATTAGTTCTTCACACGGAATTAAGTATTTCAATCGAAATTGGGGGCACGTATACATTTCTTCACTCCATGGGTTTTTATCGCTTTCTCGGCCAGTTAAAATTTGTTATTTTACTTTCGTTTCTTCTTTTTCTCTACTATCAGTACGCCGCAAATGTGACGTTTCATCAAGTGGGAAAAAAAAAAAAAATTGATTTAGACTGGTCGTAAAAGTGTGAGGAAGACTCTTCCAACATAATAACAATCTAAACTCTTCCAACATAATAACATAATATAAACTCTTAATCTAATCTACATAATATAAACTCATAATATAAACTCTTCCAACATAATAACAATCTAAAAGAAGGAAAAACTGTTGAAATTTATTTTTTAAATAGAGAAACAATCATTTTGTAAATATGTTTGCACCAGAGCCAGAGCTTGAGATACTTGGATTGAACTTGAGCTTTGGCTAACGTTTTGAAATCATCCAAAACGACGAAAATCCCGCCGTCAATCACATGGACTCACCAGCTGCATAACTTGCCAGTTTAGTGAGAGACCTCTTCCCCGTATTAGGAGCTCCCAGCAGCAAAACATGGCCTCTTGTTTGTCTCAACGACCGATGGATTCTCGTCAGATGTTCCAACGCGTCTTCGAACAAGATCAAATTCAAGCACCTTCCATCTTTGTTGTAGGACACCGCAATCTGCAAGTCAGGTTTGCGACTGCTCAGTGTTTTGGAATGTAGGTAGGAACATGATACGCGCTTATTATCGAACGTACTTTTCACGGATTTCATGAAGGAGAATGTAGTTGCCGGAACATTCTACTTCAATCCTACTATAAAAATCCTCGACTTACCGGATAGTCATGGCTCACTTACCTCAGTAAACAGGTGATAGACTGCTTCATAGTCCAGCAAGTCTTCATATTTTCTCGGTTCTGTTTTAATCATTGCGTTGCGGAAGTCACCAAAAAGTAGAGGGTCCCGCATCACGTATTGTAAGCATTCGGGAAACTGACTTGACATGACGTCCTTCATGCGAGAGCTCATGATGAGTTGGTCCTGTGGAATCGAGTTGTTCTCAATAAATCCCGGTATATTCACCATTCGTCCACATTCCGTCTGCTACGGATTCGGAAGCTACAAAATTATTTGTAGTTTTCGTTTTTTTTTTTTTCAAGTTGACAAACCCATGAGTTAATAGAGAACGTTTGCTGTTGTCATTCGATGTTGTTCAAATATTTGGGGATGATGTAGCTCAGCTATTTAGATTCATAAATGAATGTATAATAATTACACTGCACTACCTTTATACATTCTCTGCTTAAAGAGAACTGAATCGTTAAACCCAACTCTATTGATTCTGTCCTCCAAAGTTACCGATCATATTTTTATACTCAGAAGTATAAAACACAACTTATTTTAAACGTTTATTTAAACCTAGTTTCTTCAGGTGTTGGCGTTTGGAATGATAGTCAGTTAGGCACATATTTCGTCGATATAAGAAAGGTTCAAATGTTTCTGGATCACCTTAAATCCATTTTCGGCTGAGTTTCCCCGTTGTAAGCTGATTCGTGATAGCTTATTTAGTAATTGACTACTTGAATCTAGTCAGATGTTACCCACCTCTTCAGTCATTAGTCGATCACAAATGACTCGGGTGAATTCATTTCTCCATGCTCGCAGAAAATGACATTTCTCGGTGTACAGTTCACTCTGAGTTGTGAGCATTCCCATGAATATTTGTGTCAAGTCGCGCACGTTGTAAATGTAGTGAAATTTAAAAGGGGACGGCAGAAATGTCTTCTTTGCTACCTGAAAGAAGGACAGTTATATTAAATATATATTTCAATGCTTCACTTACATTTTATTTGAATGAACTAATGAATTTTTATGAAGCGTGGAATAATTCTACCAGGACGGTTGAGTGGACACATGGTATCAGTGTCATCGATCAGTTAACTTCCTTATTATTAAATGAAAAATGCGCCCAAATCCAACTGAAAACCTCAAACCCCTAACACTACGTTTACAAATAACATAGGACGTAAAATGGCGGTCCACCTGGCTAGTGGTTAACTTAGTTGTTGTTATTCTCAGTTAAACCCATTTTGAATAATAAGAGAAAAAAAAGGATGAAATATGGCATAAATGAATTTTCCTTGGGAACTCAAAGTTTGCCAATATGTCTGAATCTTACCTCAAACAAGGAGAGTGTCATGTCAATCAATGGTTCAATCAATCTTTTTATTTCTTCCTCAAACTCTTGCGTGTGACCCATTAGGATGGAACCGTAGATTTTTCTTATCGACTGAGACGTCGCGGTGCTCATTTTAAACGTGATGAACAGGGACAGGAACCTTGGGTCAATTCGCCTTTCGTCCGCCGCTTCCTTCACCATAGCTCCGATGAAATCTATTTGAGGATTGATAAGAACAATAACTTGAGTGTCATCAGAGGATCAAGAGCTTTTCCTTTTAGGATCAGCGCCCTGCTCAGTGGGGTTCTTCGAGGAATGTTGTTTTGAAGAAAAGTTAAGCTTGAAACACGTGGAGTTTAGAACTCACGGATATGGTTGACATGCATCATGGTCTTGTCTTTTCCTCGTCCATATAATGCATGTCGTTCGATGATAAATTTCAAAAACTCGTAAGCGTCTGTTGGGGATTTTCCTTCTGTTCCATTCTGAAAGTGATTAGAATTACTAGAAACTATAAGAAGAAACAAGAGAAATAATTGTAGAGTTTAGTCACTTTGAGGGGGGATAACGGTCAAACCTTTGGATTGAGAATAAAAGTTGTGATTAAGTAGAGATAGAAACAAGAACAAAAAATATCATAAAGCTCAAACATCATCCTATTTTGCAATATTGGTAAAGAAGGATTCCGTCCCCCCCCCCCCCCCCAGTGCATGTTTTGTAAGGCGTGATTCTTCACCGAACTAGGAGTTCAAAAGCTTCTTGAGCCCAACCCCCAACTCCCATTCAAATCTAGAACACCCAACTTCAATAGATGAAGGAGATTTAAATCCCGGGTTCATTAGTGACAAACTTTCAGAGACTTTTTTCAAATGATAAAAATTGCCGCAGTGAGCGTGCATGTCCTTGTGCTCAAAACATGAAGTCTAACCAACGCCATGTCCAAGTCGTCTATGAACACTAAGAGCTTCTTTTTTCGCTTGGGTTCATAAATCGTGCTCATGGTTTTGGTGAGTTGCTGCTCAATCACACTCTGGAGCGTCTTGGAGCTTGACCTAGGCGGTAAATGAACGGTGATGCGATCCTGCAACAGACCAATGTTATAGGAGTGAATTCCATTCAGATTCCATAGTTCTTGCACCATTTTCGTCAGTTAATCCGTCAACATATATTTTCCCTAGTTTGAAGGATTTCTGGAAGTACTCACGTATTGCTCGCGGTTCAAAGTTCTCAGATATTGATTAATAATTGATGTTTTCGTTGAACCGCTGGGTCCCATAACTAGAATGGGCCTTTTCACCTGTAATAATACTTATTAAATAATATACCGGACATAATAAGACCAAAATTTGAACATTTCGATAATTATTTTGGCGTATGAATTCTCGTGAAACTCATGAAACTATCTATATTTTTGATGAGTATATATCTGATAGGTATATCGTTAATTTCTATCCCTTGATAAATGATTACAATATTAATTGGCCTGGTACCCTCACCTTGGGGCGGATCTCCATTCGATATCTGAACTGGAATAAACAAAACGTTCAAAATCAAAAAATAATAAATCTCTAGAGTAGTCAGGCGACTTTTTTTTTTTGTAAACAAGGGTTTTCCATTTACCTTGGTGTACTCGATGTCTTGAGCGTTGTGCTGCACATGAAACAAGATCAGTTTTGAAGAAAAATAGTTAGCGCGCATCGCTGAACATTATGACTTATGAAGACGAATTTTTTATTCCAAACATCATCAGACCAATGGGTGTCTTTCCATTAAATTTTAAATTTGGCTATCTCCACAAAAGAAATTTCATTCGGGATTCAACATTTCTATTCACTCCCAGCACACCCTAATTGCACATCAGTCCTATTACCTCAATGGCTCTTCCTATCGGAATCCACTAATGGGAAAATCAATGCTTGAAGTCAAATGAAACCTTATTGAGAAGAGATGAATGTATTCCTATGTACCCAATTTTCCTTTGATGCGCCAGCCACTGTATTTTCAGGTCCGGCCGGAGATAAAAATCATGCTATTCAGCATTTTCTCAAAAATTCCTCTACAATCTCTGCTCTTTCCCGAGTGAATTCAAATGGCCGCATCGGGGAGGGGAAAATTGACAAGCCGGAAAACACCATGTAACTCCGTTTAGCATAACATGAGTTAAAACCTTCGAATTTGAAATTCAAATGCTCCTCAAGGTAAGGTTAGCAAATCTCGTTAGGGTCCTTAAATCTGAGCGAGTTAAGGATTCATTAGACTTTCGCAATCAATGCGTTTGCTATGAATAATCAAGCAAGTAACCATCCCAAGACCTTCAAATCAACCGTCCGTTCTCAGAATCCCGATTTAGTATTCGCACTAAGAGGACCTACATTAAAATGTTTCAGCTCATTGTTTCTTTATCATAAGGATGATCAAACATGGTATCACTGATATTCACTCTAGCTGGACTGGGACTTTTCTACGTAGATAAATTCGTAAAAGATTCATTAAGGCGAGATGGATTGGATAGTAAATACTCGTTTATGCTCGTTAATCAACATGAGTTCAAATATCAATAAATATCGACGGTATACCAGCGTACTACTACAAAAATTAATACTCACTTCGACCAATAGCCGCAATAGCCAAACCATCTTCGCGAGTTCCGCATTGGGCACTAGAATTTCGTATGCCCTTTGGGATTTCACGTGATTGTAAGCGGCTACAAACGACGACCACGGCATCCATTGTCTATCCTCCACGACGAACTTGTAATCGAATAAAGTTGGCTCACCGTTTGGCAGTTCTCCTATTAAGAAAGAGAACCCGTAATGAAAAACGATTCCATTATAACCGCTAGAACACGGCATTTCAGGGAGCGAATATTTGGACCTTGGAGATTGTAAGCACCTTTTGCGTCACTACGAATTAGCATCTCTCGCATTTCTACTGAGGCCGGATACGCCTGGCTGACGTCAGCATAGTTGGAAGACGATATTTGAAAACATGTTTGAAATAACGGGCACAGGAGCAATTAACAAGGTACACGCTGAACCAAATGGTCCAACAGGAAAGGAAATATTAATCACGTCCATCAGTCCATTTTCGTTTTCGTTGAAGATAGCCCTAATGAAAGGTTTCAATCCTGCTTACCACATGAAACGGCCGGCCCTTTGCCCTCCGCAGTTACGGTCATTCTGGTAATCTCCTTGATGATGGTGTCGAAAAACATTTTGCTCTCTTCCGTCAATACAGCTCCTACGGAGAGATAGAGCGCTTGTACGAACACGCACGCCAACTCTTGTTTCCAGGTCGGCGAAGGTTTGACCGGCTCTTCAATGTCACTCCTGTACTCAGGCTCGATAATTGGCAGTTGGGCTTCAAGAAGAACGCATAATTGTGTCACCTGTGAACAGGTACCTGATTTAAAAACTGAAACTATACATCAAGGTTCTCATGGAGGTGAGACTTTGAGAGAAATGCATGACTGATGAAAAAGGGATTGAATGTTGAAAGGAAAACAAATATCATGATGTCGAACGATACACGTTTGTATATAAAATAAAGTTATCGATGTAATAAAAATATAACAAAAGCTGGCAGTACTTCTCTGGAGCGTAAAATGTTCATAGGTAACAAACGTCAATCATATCACAATACCTATATTACTCATAGGAAAATATATTGGATACCGTGAGAAAGATCTGCCAAAAGCTGAGTAGTCTCACCGAAAGCTAGACGAGAAATGTGAGGAGTTCGTAAGAATATACGGAGCACTCACAAGGTTCAAAGGGGTCAGCGGAACTTCGGTTTTTATTCGGTCTGCGGCGATCATTTGAATACTAGAAGGAACAAACTGTTCAAAGAGATGTTGTAGAATATTCGCCTCTTCAGGGTTCATCCTGGTATTAACCCATCGCTTCCAATAAGGCTCGTATCCCAAATCAGAGGCGTCCACGTATACTAAGCCGGTCCGGGATACAGTAGCCGGTGAACAATTATTCAAATGCCCTGTCTGGATAAAATGAACTGATTTAGCAACTTGATGCAAAAATATCGGACATTTGATGGCAAAATGGGGATTCGCATCAATTTTTGTCCAATTTCCTCTAACATGTAATTCATTACAGGTATTAAGCGAGCGTGTTATAGTTTAAAAAAGTTCAATAAAAGGTGGGCTGATTTGAGTAGTCTTAATTATACTCAAAATTACTTGACATGCTCGCAACTGGGTGGTGTTAGCCAGGCATTTTCAACATCTCAATGAAGTATCTTTTTTCGTCAGGGCCATACGTTTTGGTTGGTTCAACCTATGTTTTTATGCAAATGGTCAACCTCTCCGATTCGGCTCAAAATTTTTTTCTGGACGTTTCATGGTGTCTAGATCAAAAAAGGTCAATGTCCGTCCGCGGTCCGCGCCGTTGTTGGTAGTAGAAAATTTTCTAAAAATCTGAAATTTGGGTCAGGGGTCTGTTCCCGGCCTAGGACGGTCCTCCAAGCTTTTCAGCCCAATCGGACCAAATTTGGGCGGGGTAGGGGCAAAATGTGTTTTTTGAAAAACGGATTTTCGAGATTTTGGGCGATCTAGGCGAGTGGGGTATCATTTTCCACTAAATTTTGGACGCTGATTCAAATGAAATGGGTCCCTAAACGATCGGCGCCCACTGGAAGAAGTTATGGGTCAAATTGGGTATATATTACCCATTTTGAATATGTGTTTTCGAGATTTCTGGAACCTGGGCGTGTGGGGTATCATTTTCCACTAAATTTTGGATCCTGAATCGATTGGAATGGGTTTGGGACCCGCCGCACCCACTTTTTTCCCTATTTCCCCCATGTTGAAGAAATGAGTCTCCATGCGCCTGGTCCGAGGAATAACCAACCCGTGTGTAAGAATTTGCAGCGTTTTTGATCTAGACATCATGAAACGTCCAGAAAAAAATTTTGAGCCGAATCGGAGAGGTTGACCATTTGCATGAAAACATAGGTTGATTATTCAAGGAATAACCAACCAAAATTTTGAGCCGATTCGGAGAGGTTGACCATTTGCATGAAAACATAGGTTGATTATTCAAGGAATAACCAACCAAAAGGTCAATGTCCGTCCGCCGTCCACGCCGTTTTTGGTAGTAGAAAATTTTCTAAAAATCTGATATTTGGGTCAGGGGTCTGTTCCCGGCCTAGGACGGTCCTCGAAACTTTTCAGCCCGATCGGACCAAATTTGGGCGGGGTAGGGGTCAAAATGTGTTTTTTGAAAAATGAATTTTCGAGATTTTGGGTGATCTAGGCGAGTGGGGTATATATTTCCACTAAATTTTGGACGCTGAATACAATGAAATAGGTCCCAGAACGATCGGCACCCACTGGAAGAAGTTATGGGTCAAATTGGGTATATATTACCCATTTTGAATATGTGTTTTTGAGATTTCTGGAACCTAGGCGTGTGGGGTATCATTTTCCGCTAAATCTTGGAAGCTGAATCCAATGAAGTGGGTCCCAGGACGACTGGCACTCACTGGAAGAAGTTAATGGGTGTATATTTCCAATTTTGAATGTGTGTTTTCGTAATTTCTGGTACCTAGGGATTATCAAAACAAAGGTTTCACCGATTTGCCCCAAAATTTGACAGTTGATTTTGACTGAGCAGTCGTGAACTCGTATTCTCGATTGTGTTGCTGTTTCAGATTCTTTTTTTTAGACAGCAACACGAAAACGAATTCCTCACGAGTATTTTCAATTGTGTTGCTGCTTTGACTTCCTTTCATTAGACAGCAACGTAAAAACGAATCCTTAACGAGTGTTCTCGATTGTGTTGCTGTTTCAGGTTTCTTTCATTAGACAGCAATACGAAAACGAGCTTTACTCATTCCGAATTCCTGTCATTTCAAAAAATCAATGATTCCAATTCGGCCCAAATTTTTTTCTGGACGTTTCAAGGTGTCTAGATCAAAATCAGCAAATGTCCGTCCGCCGTCCACGCCGACTTTGGTATGTAGTATAAATATTATTCAAAAAATCTGAAATTCTGGTCAGGACACCAAAAACACCGCTTGGTCCCCGAAGCTTTTCAACCCGATCGGACCAAATTTGGGTTGAGTAGGGGTTAAAATGTGTATTTCGAAAAATGGATTTTTGAGATTTTTTTTGCAACTTAGGTGTGTGGGGTATCATTTTCTCCTAAATTCTGGACGCTGAATCCAATAAAATAGGTCCCAATTGCAACCCATGCATGTTCAGGTACCTAGGCGTGTGGGGTATCATTTTCCACTAAATTTTGGACCCTGAATCGATTGGAATGGGTCCGGGACGCACCACACCCACCGTTTCCCCCATTATCCCCATGTTGAAGAAATGAATCTCCATGCGCCTGGTCTGAGGTTCAAATTATGCGCCTAGTTCAAGGAATAACCAACCCGTGTGTAAGAATTTGCAGATTTTGGTTGGTTATTCCTCGAATAATCAACCTATGTTTTCATGATAATGGTCAACCTCTCCGATTTGGCTCAAAATTTTTTTCTGGACGTTTCATGATGTCCTGATCAAAAAAGGTCAATGTCCGTCCGCCGTACGTTGTACGCCGTCCATGTTCCGCGCCGTTTTTGGTAGTAGAAAATTTTCTAAAAATCTGAAATTTGGGTCAGGGGTCTGTTCCCAGTCGAGATGGGTCCTCGAAACTTTTCAGCCCGATCGGACCAAATTTGGGGGGGGGGGGGTAGGGGTAGGGGTCAAAATGTGTTTTTTGAAAAATGGATTTTCGAGGTTTTGGGCGATCTAGGCGAGTAGGGTGTCATTTTCCACTAAATTTTGGACGCTGAATTCAATGAAACGGGTCCCAGAACGATTGGCACCCACTGGAGAAAGTTGATGGAATATCTTATACATTCCATGTAACATACGAACTACATATTGCTCTCCTTAGACTGTTAGTGGTCATGAGGGTTTGCAGCTCTGTTCATTTAAGTCTCAAGTCACTCCTTCTTCTAGAGTTGTAAGAAAGTGAGTACAAAAATATATTGTTCAAATTGTGATCCGCGAGTTATAATTCCCATTTTCTCACCAAGAAAGTTGAAGAGAAGTAATGGGTCAAATTGGGTATTTGTTACCCATTTTGAATATGTTTTTTCGGGATTTCTGCTACCTAGGCGTGTGGGGTATAGTTTTCCACTAAATTTTGGACGCTGAATTCAATGATGTGTGTCCCAGAACGATTGGCAACCACCGGAAGAAGTTATGGGTCAAAATGGGTATGTATCCACCCATTTTGTATGTGTCAGGATTTCTGGTGCCTAGGCGTGTGGGGTATCATATTCCACTAAATTTTGTACCCTGAATTGATTGGAATGGGTCTGGGACCCGCCACACCCACTGTTTCACCCATTCGAGGAATAACCAACCCGTGTGTAAGAATTTGCAGATTTTTTAATATTACTCGTAAATCCCAAAATATTTCAGTCAAACTTCTTTTTTCAACGTACTTTCAATGAAGTCAACATTGTAATGAACAGCTGTTTAATATTTTTCTTTGGGCTAAAAAAGAGTTAATAATAGCTAGAGCACGAATTGTATCAGCTATTTAAAAGCCTTTCCTTACCTGAACAACGGTCAGACATTTTGCTTAATACGAATATGTAATTCAACACATTTTGAAGGAAATTCGGGGAGCGCGATATTTTTGGTCGATACGAATACATGTGAATTCCATTCCAAAAATATGAATAAACCAAAATTGATGCAATCCTCATTGCGCTGAGAAGAAACGTTGATTTGCTCGATTCAAACGTTACTGGTCAGAGTTGCTTAATATAGAATCGTTTGGTGATATAAATAATCGCCAACCAACTCACCTCAAACAGCAAGGAACAGTGGTTCCCCAAACGGATCCTCTCACCATTCGTCAGCGTCAGTGTTCGGTTGTCATCCATTACAGAACTCATGTTTTCCACCCAGTCAGAATCCATCGATCCGTCAAACACGATGAACACATTTTCCGAGTACGCATTGGAAGCTTTGAATATATGAGGAATTATACCGTCACTCCAGTCCTGGGAAGTTGAGCAATAATGTCCATACAGCTCTGATAACGAATACACCTGGGTAAATGACGTGTTTGCATTAGTTACCAGAATTATTCGTTTCAACAAAATAGAGTCATCAAATAAATTCGTCTGGTTTATTTCACTTCTTTATATTCTGTTTATATAAGACAAGTTCGTTGCAGTTAGCGATGCACTGTCCAGTTTCCAATTTTTTCAACAAAAGATGGCAATGGATTCTCACAAAACCTCGTCTTCAAGGCTCATCGCCATTCACAGATTGTCCGACATAAAATTCAGAAGCCTTATGATCTTTACTAACGTTCGCATTTAGAAAGATCATCCTTGGTTGCTGCCCCATTTTGATTCGCACGTTCATATATGTGTCGATGATGACGGATTTTCCCCCACTGGTGGGTCCAACGACTATGACCGAGTGCCACATCCCAAGGATTGTGTCAAGCTGCACCACCTTCTCAACCTGAAAATACATCAGTCAGTTTTCATAAATTATGGCGGGCGTACATGATGCCTGAGTGACTTAGTATGGCAGATCTATATTGAACAGGGGTAGAAACGCAGTTGTCCTGTTGCACCTACCTACCTTCAGGGATTGAACTAATCTCAGTTGCCACGTTCGACGTAGAGGGTGTATATTAGTCTGGAGGTCATGACTCATGATTGACTGATCACGATTAATTTCACAGTTGGCTTACTTGATTAGACACAGGAATTAATCCCCCGCGCTCCATGCACCCGACGATTTCGTTTCCCAGCTTCGTGTTACCTTCATGCATTGGCTCTTTGATAGGGAAAACGTCTTTCAAGAGCCCTTGGAAGAACGGCACGTCTTCGTTCAACAGCTTCGGGGTGAACACGTCCCTGATGATGCAGCTTAATTAGATTTCTCATCCTAGATACTTGACCTATCTACGCATACTGGCTCGAATGCCAGGTGTGCGAATGTTTGGGAATCAATCTAACTGATGGATGGTATCAAACAACTCTTGTACTCCTTGAAACATAATTTACCAGAACATTTACTACAACAGCTTGTTGTTTCAACTAACATACTTCCTATCATCACAAACAGTGAACATTTAGCCCAATCCGTTTATCTATTAGTCTACCGGGGGGAATTTCATTGTCTTCGTGTGTGTCCAAGAAGGTATGTGACACTTTCTGGAAATCCCTTCTTTGACTCCAATCTAAAGGGTCAATATATCTTCATGATTGAAACTCAAACAAATTAATAACGAATTTCAATGTCAAAACATCTTAAATTTTATGGAATTTAAACCTTAGCGCTCAATTTCACGCACATTGTCCGCTAACGTTCCAATGTACTATTTACAGATTAACAAATTATCGATGAGGTCAATAGTCAATAGAAGTCAACAAAAAAATAAGCTTGGACAAGTATGTCTGTTTCCCTCCCTTACCCTTTCTAAGAATTTGAAGAATTTCCTTCTACCTTTTTGATCCTAGTGACACTACAGTGGAGCTGGTAAAGCGATCACGAGAGTCAGCCTTTTCCTCGTAATTTGATAGGATCGTCACCCTCTCTACTAAGCGCATAGTTTGGACCAAATATGCTATGAACCTTGGAACAGTATTCAGTTACCAACACGAACCTCAAAGCTCTCATGAGGAGAACCTTCTCAGAAACTGTGGGATAGTTTCGTTTCAAACTCCCAGCGACGCTCAAAACAGACTTCACCACTTTCAGACCGAAGTCATAATGTTTTTCTCGAGTCAGTTGAGTTTTCGCCAGTTTGTACAGACACGACATCTTCTTGGAAAGCGCCTGCAACGTGAGGAAACAATATATTAATGCAATTCATTGCTGAAAAAACGATGACGCTTTACTGAATAAAAATAACTGTATTATATCATAGTTTCATTAATAACTGACGTAAGTTCCTCCTAAAACCAATTGAGCGAGGCTATTTAACTCATGATAATATTGTGAAAATGTCTCATAGCTAACTAGTTGTACGCCTACACCTAACGCTTTTTGGAAGCTGAGCTGTTCTGCAAATAATGGCTTATCCTGATTCCACTTCGCATTATTGGTTTAATTATCTCTTCGAGCCGCAACTGGTTCTGAATGGTTTGGTCGAAAACAGTTCAAATCCGCCGTAATTTACCTTGGCCTCCATAAATCCCTCGGAGATGAGCGTAATTATGCAAATTTGCTCTGTGTCTGGGCGCATGCAAACGACTGGTCGAAAAAGTGTATTGATTGACTGTGGAAGCGGTTGTCTGCCGCGAAATCCTGGATTCATGGTGATGAATATGTTGGCTGTTGGTTGGAGAGTCACCCGTCGCCCTTCACACTGTGGACACGACAAACACGTGGAGGTAAACATTGTGCTGTGCACTGATGCGACCTGTTCGTTTTCAGGTGTTAATCCCTCGGGAGATCCTGGATTTCGAGGTTCGTGGGATGGAGGAAACGAAGTTTCTGTGAATTTAATGCGAGCTATACGGAATTTCAGAAACATTAGAATGATTTGGCACAAAAAATTATCCCTCTTTGACTGAAGATACATAAATCATTTTCAAATGTCTATAAGGTTTATTGTTACCAGGAAACATAGGCCGACTATTTTCATGAAACTGACAAATACAATTATATATATTTTGGGTGGGCAAAAAGGGGTGCCTTAAATTTCCCTTTGATCTTCCACTCTAATTTGGTCCACCTGTTTTCTTTTATTCCCAGCCTTCCTGCTCATTTCACCAAAAGCCCAGCCTGGCCGGGTCTTCGATACCCCCCCCCCCCCCCACCAATAAAATCCCTTCACCATCCAATCGGGGCGGCTCCTTCTGATTTGTAGCTCTGTTGATTAATCTCCATCGAACCAGTAAGATCGAGCGAGATGGCGCGGAGGGGTGGGTTGAGCCGAACGGCTGTGTCCCGTGAGTGAGAGGGGTGGAATACGGAGGAATGACGGGCTCCTGGATGATTAATAATATCAAACCAGTCCTCCGCATACCCCACCCCAACCTTCGTACCGTCAACCGAAATGCGGCTGTTCAAGACTAAGGAACTGATCTGAGCACCTCATTTCACGGTGGATTCTTCCTTCGGTGCGAATGGCAAGCTTCAGCTAAGAACGAGGGCGAATGATATACCCAAAGCGCTTCGAATCATTCAAATAAGGCGTAGGTGGACCAAGAACGTTGGAATGGGCCAATACCTCAATTGATTCAGCGTTCTACGTTTAGTAGAAAGTTATACCTCACACTCCTAGGTCCACAAAATTTTTGCCAAAACCAATTCTGAAAACACTCATTTTGAACCATATTCTGCCTCTGTTCAGGGTGATTTGGCTGACAATGCCCGAGGGTCAACTAGAACTGAATAGGTATGAGCCACTGACTGAAATTCAGGATTTTTAGGAAAAATGATACTGGGAGTATTATTCGAATAAGAAGCATTCACCAAATTACAGGGGCTGCTTATGTATGATAAAGCAATAGACACATGTTGAACAAATTGTAGAAGGACTCACGTAGAAGTTGTTAGCCGCTGAAATGAGGGCTTGACGCAGAGCGGACACGGATGTGGAAACGAAAGACAACGTAGACGCATCAAGTCGGTCAAATTTATCGAAACACACCCAAATCCCGCAAGAACATGCTGTGCACAGCAGTAAGATGAAGTCTGAATGAGTGAGGAGCCGCCCGCAGTTGACGACAAAGCACATTGTGCCCAGAGTAACTGCTAGATCTTTTATCGTCTCTTTTTTCCCCGTAGCTGTCGGCCCTGCAACAAATAGGTTCATCAATATAGAGCGACAACTTTAACAAAATAAATAAGCCCAATTTCAATGGTAAAAACCAGTCCTCAGATAAACACAACTCTAGTGTGAGTATATCCACGTTGACATTTCATAACCCGATGAAGCAAATGGTCTATTCATGATTTTATTCCCATCTGGGCCAAATCTTCTCTCTGGTAATTCATTCAAGTCGTTTTTGTTAACCTTGATATTCGACCATCCCCAATTGTAATGCTCTCAGGAGACGACCCACTCAGTGCCGTGGAATGGAACGTTTTTGCTCGCGAACGAGGTGTGACCTGAATACTCAATGACAGCATCCCTAACTGTCGAACCTTTCATCATTTCCCTCAGTCGTATATTTCTGGTGAGGAAAGCATTTCATTCTACACATCCGAATTATTTTGAAAGGGTACGTCTTGAGGTGATGGTTTGTTGGTTAGTATTGATCATAAATAAAAATTTTTTGGAAGAATATTCGAGCACCGATGCCATCTCCCCGTTTCAGTAAAAGATTCAACTCCCCTGCTTGTACGTCCTCCTCTCATTTACGAGACAAAATGAATGAACTCCTACTAGTAAACATCGGGCGACGAACCAAGGCAATTGTCATAATAAAACTAATTAAATGTGGGCAGTATGCGGACAACAACCCTAACAAAAATACGTAACCTAACATATCCAAACAACTGAGATGAAACGGAAAGACGACATTTCGCTTAACTCTATAATTTTGTCATTTTATTCTAGTTAATCACTTCATTCACTCGTTTATGTGTTCAGTTTTTTCAGACTCGCTGATCGGTTAGTGTTTTAGGTTGGTAAAGTTGCCTCTAGATTATCGCCTTTTAGACGGGACTTTATATTTTTTTGGAGTTATTTTTACGTCATATCTCTCCGCTTTATCCTTCCAAGGAATTAATTTGGACTCATTCCACTCCAGCGGCGCCGCAAATATAAATGGCAATATATCCACCTACTCTGGTTCGACAAAACTCCTCTCCTACCTCAATATGAATTCACCTCTGAAATCAAACACCTCTCCTAATGCACGCTGTTCAAAAATAATAATTTCAACAAGAAAAATGATAGAAATGACAATGAATAGAGCTTCTTTCATATAGGCAGACCTTGAACGTTGGTCCCTTGATACATCGTCAGTGCTTGGGTTATCGTCATTCGCACTCTTTCAGTGAGGGGAGTGATAACTTGCCTTGTTACCAATCCCATGTACTCGAACCCGTACTGGAAAATTCCTGCAATCCAGACAACGCAAACCTAAATGACCTGTGGCAGTATAGACCAATTGCTAAATGGCTCCAACGTCATGGTAGGTTACACATTTATTCGGTGTTTTCTATTCTCAAAACGACATCGATGGGATTTATTTGAATTGTTACCACGAATGGATACTTAAATACGATTTAGTTTACCTTCAAACTGTTTTATCAGCAACGACTTGGTATCGTTTGACCAGTAAAATCGAAGTTGACTCATCCATTCGAATTCGTCTTGGCTAATAACGCTGTAAATCGATTGAACAATTGAAAAAAAAAAAAAAAGGAATTGGCCAATTGCATTATCTTCAAATATTGAAGGAACACTCACTTGAACGCGACGAATTTCCCTACAATTTCTCTCGAATGAGCGTCTTGAACTAACAGTGTTGTCAGCTTCTTTCGTTCATTATTGCCTAATTGACCTCTGATAACTCTCATGTCCTCTTCTAGTTCTCTATTCAGTTTGACTAATAGTTTCCGCATCGCTCTCTGGCTACCCTGAAAATATAAAGCGTCTTACTTTTTCTTACTGACAATCAAACATTTGACCAAATAGAAAGACGGAATTTGCATTCATGAACATTCTCCTCACCTGTTTGTGGTGAGAAAAGGCGTTCTCCACAATGGCACAGAACCAAACGTGACTGGATGTGAGGACAGCGCTTCCAATATGTCGTGATGCCCATTTTTGTCTGAGATTGAGTTAGAAGAAAGCGATTATTGATCAAGATTAGAATTTATTGATAGGTGATACCTATAAACGTATGGCGTCCGTAGTAATATGACGCAATATGGTAATCCAACTTTTCCTTATCTTGGAAGACATCTCAATATGCAACTATAAATTCTTCAACAGGTTTATGTTACATAGTGTACAATTCAATAAGATTTGTTGTCTGAAGCAGAACCACCAGTGGCGTTGTCTCAATTTCTGAGCAAAGTAGCGATAGTTGTTGGTTAGATTGGACATGTGTGATCTTTGACGGAATGTCGAATTTTTGGGCTAGTCGACCTTAGGCATCAAAACATGCAATCACTATTCACAGAATAGTGAACGAATATGCGAGAAACAGGCTGACGATCAACCAATTGGAGAGCTGTGTAGGGTGAGGTGAAATAAAAACTGGGTCAGGCGGTGGTTTCTGTCTGTGTATGCGGCTATCCCGTCGCGAGGTATATCTCTGCTAAAAGGCAAGCGCACTTTGTGTGGGTTGGTGAGGTTATAGACAACCTCACCTCCAAAGACAAAGGCCAATTAAATGTCACAGATGAGAAATCTGCTTCGTCGCGCAGCATGTAGAGATGTAGAGAACCTTCAATGTTGAGCGAGCAAAGCAAAGAGTCACTCGAGTCAATTCTTTACGTCTAGTGGGCATGTGAGGAAAACCAGTAGTTGCTGTTCAGTTCAACACTACCTGTGTCTCAAACTCGCATCCACCTCCCGCTCAATATACGCCTCTTATGGCTCAGGACCTAATCCGCTGTCCCTGAATATTGGCCAACACTTGGTCAAATGTCCCATGACACATGTGAAGGCGAATACTATGTGTTGACACTGTGTCTGTGGCTGTCAGCCATAATGCTAAACATCTATTGGAGAACACAACATAAACATTCGTAACTATACCGGACCAAAAATCCGCATTTCCTGAATTGAATCCAGGTAATGCAAGGTACTAGAATTCAAACAAGTGCATTTGCTAGGATTTAGCCAGGAAAACTGTATCATGTTTAGGACTTGCCGTAAGTAATGTACTTATTCAACAAGGGTGGAAAAGTTTCTCTGGAAAAAGGTTCGCATTGAAGATTTTTATGATTTTTCACAACTTTTAAAGCATCATTGGCGAAGGATAGAGTGACGTATTTTATATTCATTTTACGGATTAAAAGACATCAAACGCCTCATTAAATGATTTAATGTCCGTGTAACAGCTATCTCCAGGGATAGTCACGGTCTATTTGATGTTTCGTAAAAAAGTAAACGGGAATTCAGAGCGTTGAAAAACGTGGAGGCTCTCAAGGGCGTAGGTACAAGTTACCATTTCAGTGCTCATTCACAAGTAGAAATCGTGAGCATTTCATTTCACTGGGGCATTCAAGTAGCCTATCTCTGAGGAGAGCAGGGCTATAAAGGGCCTCTTTTGTAGCCGCTCGTCTAAGGACGACTCACCTGCAGTGTCTCAAATTCGGTAGATCATTCACAGCTTCCTGCGTCAGTTCGAGCAAAGATAGTTTCATCTCGACAAGAACACGCTCCATGAATGAGTCTTTGGTTGAATGGAGAGAGATGGGGTTGCGAAATGGAAGGAGTTCACCTTCTATGGAGATGAGCCCAGCGACGTTTGGTGGATCGATGGTGGCGTCACTAGTGGTTTCTCTTGAGCCAGGTTGGTCCATATGAAGACATTCTACTCCCACGAACATCTGAAAAAGATATGAGATTGGCATCTACGCGTCTTTGTATTCACGGGAGTAGTAGAAGGTGTACTTATACAGCCTTCAAAGACCAGGGGGTACCTACGTACGCAAACCTGTAGTGTACGATAGTTTTCACTGCAGGAAAAATATTCCAGAGAGAAAATCCACCTCATATAACTCTTTTGACTTGCAGATACATAGGAGAAAAGTTCGCTGAATATTCTTGGAAGACGCTCAATGAAACACTCGTGGACTAACGAGTTCAGGGAAAAACTTGCTCCCACGGGAGTTGACGTGCTGCACGGATTCATCCGAACAGAATACTTTTTAAACAGATTCTCATGCCGTGGTGCACAAACTCCCATACCGAATATTGGAGAATTGAGCTTGTAATCACGGCCTACCCTGTTGTTATGGCGGAACATATAGTAGAGAAGGAGATTAACAACTCTTTTTGTTTGTTGTTATCATAGAGTTAAGGCATACAACGATTTAATTACTGTCATGAATACGCACTCCGTTAAATAAATGAAACGGGAGATTAGAGGATCCAAAAAGTTGGTTGTCCTTTTCAAAAACTACCCTAGATTTCTCGTAAAGTTGCCAGCACAAACAGCAAGAGTGTATTTTTCAAACAAGAATAATAACTCAAAATTAAACGAAAAGAAAAATTGCAATGTATACCTTCGATAATATGCTCGGAGAAGGGATCATATTGGGAGAGCCGAACACTGTGAGCATTTCCATGTCAGTAAGAAAATACAATCTTGGAGACGCCTCCCTTTGTCGGCCAAAAAATATCCTCAAGTTTCTTTGGCATGTCTCAAGGTCCTCGGCAATTTTTGAGAGATCTCGTTTTTTATGCTGTTGGAGGCACTGGCAAAATATGTTGGGACGGGTTTTCGATTTGCGTGTCAACTGTAAAATAGGACCCTTATTATACGCAAATTATTATCAATTTATTTCATGACCCGGGACGTGCAATTATATCTGAGCGTGATGACAGCTCATTCCCTACAAACCACAAAGACATTGGTTCAATTATATCACGATAAAAATATTGAACCACCCTTGACAAAAAAGAAAACAAAAATCCGCAGGTTTATTAATTTATCAGTCTTGTTACCTAAAACACAACACTTTGAGCTAACTTTTCGTTTAAGCTATAAAAGCGCGTGATAGAAGTTCATTAAAAACTCTTTAAAACAGCAAAAAAAAAAAAAAAAAAAAAAAACTGTCTTAAACAGGAAAAGATATTTTACAGTAGTCTGAAACCCCCTTTCCATTTTTTTTCTTTTTACTTTTAATAAGGAAAACTTCTCTTCTCCAGCCCTGATCAGGATGAAAATAGGCAGATGGACAGAGAAAGGTTCATCAATGTCGTTTCGAAAACAGCACGTATCAACTAAATTGAATTGGAAAAACGCCCTTACACTAACCACCATTTCCAAAATCCTTTACATATTATCTTTTAGTGATTTGAACATTGGAAGGCATCACCTGATGGCCTAGAAATAACTGTAATGAGAATGAACAGGAAAATGAACAAAAATGTCAGCATTTAGTTTTTTACCCTAAAAAGCTTGGAAATGGAAATTGGTGTGAGCATCCTTAAGGACGATACTTTGTAAAATGAATGTGAATATTCAACTTAATTTCACCTCTAAGTACGCTGCGTCTACGATCTTGAAAAACGACACCTCGTTTTTTAGCACTTCGTTTCCATTGTTAGATTCAAAGACTTTTTCCAAGTTTGACCAATCTGCCTGAACGTTTCTCCACAGTTTCAAAACATCAAGGGCATCCGACAGATTACGCGCCCAGTCTACGATGGGTTGGGTAAATGGTGTAGAAAATCTAAAATAATTAAGTTAGTAATCTGAGTAAAAGGAAAAGTGAGAGAGTACTTTGGCCTTCATTCTTATGGAATCACCAACCAGACTCCCAGTGGCTTGGTTTTGTGGAACAGTTCTCACTACCTGATCTTCACATTCCAACCTCGATTCTCCAGACACCTGACTACCTCATCTGCCATCCATTTACAAGCTTGGATACAATTTATTTCCTGGAGCCTTTGATACGAGAACCTAAGAAACCTTGGAGTTTTTTCATGGCTACTGGCCTCCCTAACCGAGGGCCGAGGGCATCGAGGACCGAGAGTTCTCCCAGATCCTACCGTAGATGTACCTACTACCTTGAACGATGCACTCATCCTATATGAACCAATTTGTGTGGCTCCCCATTAGACGTTCCTCAACCGCGTCACGAAACAGTGGAATCCTGAATCTGCAGGCATATTCGTACTTTGATTGATTCATCGCGAGTAGAACATTCACAGATTCTTCCAAGGCTAAGATGATCTCATCGACTCCACCTAGTGTGTAATGAACATCGTCATCTCCATTGGATGTGTACTGTTGAGTAAATGGAAGTTCCAAATCCGCCCAGTACTATGGATAGAACAATGATAAAATCACTTACTGTATACTTGCCAGTTGGCGAGGGGTTCACCCGATATTTCGTATGCTTACCTCTGATAAAGAATACAATTTTCCTTCAATAACCGCCTCTCTCTCGGCATTAGCGATTATTTCTTCCACTAAAGTGTAATGCTCATACAGATTCATTGCAAATAAGTCCTTCATCTTTGTGTGAAGTATATCCATTGAGAATTCATATTCTGGAAATTAAATGAGAGTTAGGCCATCACTCATAGTAAGAAGTACAATAAATCAGGGTCGATGTGAGCGCACTTGTTTTGTGCATGAGTTCATCCCAGTGCCGCTGTCGCAATGCCTTCTTTTGCAGGTCTACCATTAGCGGGATTGACCTTTTGAAATCCTTCATGTGTTTTTCAATCGCTAGTGCGATCGGCATGACCTTACATTGATCCGGGAGACCAGAAAACTCTTCAAGGTAGGTATCGATGCCAGCTAGTAATTTATGAGGGCTGAAGTTGTTCCAGAGTTGCAGACTCCATGTATGCTTTTCCTCCTGAAATGAAAAATATCGATCAGAAGCTTTCAACGCTCATTAAATGCGTAACAAGTACAAAGTTGCAGATCACAAACTACACTTCTAACAATGTGTTGAGTAAAGTAAAGAAGGAGTTAATAAAGGTTGAATGTTTCTCTAAAGCACCAATTGAAATTGATACATGCAGATCAAGAGCTCACATGTATTCAAATAACATTACCCCTTGCTTTGCTCACTGTTTGTCGTTTGGGTTCTGGCATGGAGGTTGGTTACCTAGAAATTCCCACTTTGCCTCCTTTCTTCTCCCTTCTAGGTCAGGCGTGACTCCCTCCCCACCCAGAAACCGAGTGTAAGGTTCACTCAGAGTCTGTTGACCTCACCTTCCTTCCCTTACTGCTTCCTTCCTTTGGCTTCTTGGTTGGTTGTGGAAGGTCCCCCCTACACCTCTTCCTAACTGAGAATCGCCTTATCCACCAAATATGGTAAATTTTGTGTGTGTTTTCACGGCTATTGTGAGAAGAATCTCTGTAGAGCTAAATTGAATGTAGGGCACACTAGTATTTTGGAAAATAAATTCATTGAGCTACTGAGAAGGAATCCTGTTCCAAGAAATACGGGAGGAAGTGAAATTCATTGAGCCATAAATGAGTCTAGAAGGCATGACATAGGATTGATAGATCTATAGGATAATGGGGATTTATGACAACCAACCTTTTGTCGTGCATATATATCGAAGACCAATAATTCATACTTGAGAGTCAACAGAGCATTACAGAAGACATCGAAGTTCATAGGCTGGAGATCAAAAAGTTTTTCTGCCTGCACCATTTTCACTCGCTTGGCTTCCATTTCCTCAAATTCCTTTTTGTAACCCTAAAAGGAGAAGAATAATCTGAATAAAAGGAATTTAAACAATCATCATCATGGAATCTGTGTGCCAGTTTAAGTCAAAGGACATCTTTTGGCTATTTTATTTATTTATGAAGATGGTCATGTGATGCTTGATGAATGTAGATGGTTCAATCGACGTGGTTCATTATTTTGAGACAGAATGAACTCGTAGTCTACATTTTTTTTTTTTTTTGCTGTGGACAGCCTACAAATAGAAGGAAATCCCAACCATGGCGACCTTTCCCTCAACCAAACAAGCCCTGAGAAAATTATACGACGAATACTAAAAGTATAATTAAACCATTGAAACCATAAAAATAAGCCTTTTCAGAGAGGTTGGGAAACAACACGATTCAAGCGGCTCACTCAATCTTGAGTATTTCCTGCTCTCTTGATTTTTGTTGGACCCTACTTACATTCTCATTGTGGAATTTGAGACAAACAACGCCGATATTCTAGCTCCAGGTTGGGTTTCGAATAAGGCTTCATGACGGCTCTAAACGCGGAAGCAATCAATTCAGAAGCTCGTTGAAATGGCTCCTCACCTCAAGTTTCCTCAAACCTTGGTCCAGGTCGTGAATATAAATGCCCGGTCCGTCGCTGAAGAATTTCTTTCCAAAAACCAAACTCGTTTTAGAAAATGAGTCACACACTTCAGCCGCTTTTGTCACAAAGAGTTTCATCGTGGGGGCGAGGAGATGGGATCTGTAAGCTGCGATGCGTTTGGTTTCAAGCCAAATATTTCCTACGTCTAGAGCCATTCTTCTGTCTTCACCGGGAATCTGTCAACAACAGAAAATTCAGAGGTTTGAGAATAATGTACCCTATCAGGTATCAGATTAAAAGTGATAAAATGGGGACAGTAAATACGGGCAAACTGTTGGAGTAAAACTGGCCAGAATTGAACGTTTTTGCGCAAACATCCCTTGTTCTACTAATTGGTATGGTTGACATGATGGTTCTGCCAGTTCCCCACCAAAGCTAAGGAAATAACACAATTATTGGCATTCTTATTACTTTCTTACTTCTTCTGTGGGCAACACCATGTACACCCCTGGCATACAATTGCTGTGTTGAGCAGATCAACCACGTCTTCTTATTTCCTCCAAATCCTTACCTTCAAGTTAGGAGTTCCACACAGATACATTTCCTTGGCACTCGTTCTGCTTCCCTCGACCAGAGGGCTGATGATGGACTTTTCCACGCTCCAAAGTATTATCTCCGGTCGAGAGGGCGCATCTTCTCTTTTGGCTATGTTTGGCCTCAACATGGCTCAGCCTAGTCTATGCCTACTCAAGCCATCTGCAGTGCCCCTCTCGACACCTTTATACACTACCTACTTCCGCGTCCACTCTCCCACCTCCACCGTACTGCCAGTCACTTCAGATTATGCCGTGTCTACCTTCCCACAACCTACAAGTTCCACCTTGCGACGAGGTTGTGGAAACCCATTTCAATAAAACACGGAGGTATATATTGACATGGTCTATGTCCACGAAATAATGAGAACTTTAGTAAAATCGAATTCGACTGATACTTCATAATTAGTTCATGTTAGTTACTGATGATGACCTGACCATCGAAATCGATTTAACTAGTGTTCTCACTCTTCTCATGGAAATAGACTTTGTCGGTACATACCTCCGTTTTTTTATCCCACCTGTTTGATATTGTACACCTGCTTCGGTACAATTTGCCTGCACTAGTGCACGCATTTCCAATTTATATAAAACTCATAAGGGGCCAACCCGTTCACTTCATATAAATGAATATAAAAAACCAATATTTACACAACAGTATGCTAAGTGTGTATGTAAACATTTACGCCAACAGACGTTCGCAAAAATACCAAACGCGCGAATAGGTCGACCTTGTGTGCCCTTGGACGTTCATTTCAGGTTTTTGCATTAGACAATATTTGCGGGCCCCCGCATCGTACCTTACCGGTTCTTACCGATATTCGAGCATCTAATGACTTTCGATAATCGCCCAACCCGCCACAGTTTATAATCCATGGTGTGAGTGAACAACGACCGCATCAAAATTATCAGTCCCAGGAAAAGGGGTGATAAATCGTCTGCCAGCGTGAACCCGGATTGTTTACTTTTTTCGCGTCAATAAGACCATTAATCACGAATATCTCCCGCTATTAACCCTCTGTGAACCGGACGAATGGGCAATATTAATTGCTCCATGGCCAGGACCTATGGAGAACCAGGGCTAATTCACACCATATTAGTAGGAGCTAGACGGTGAGCCGAATTACAAATCAACAACGAAACAATCGAAACCACTGAAAGCTTTGGGTGACCGTTTGTATCAGTTCTCTCGGCGGATCAATTGGTTTTACCGGTTATTCTTGTTGGTTCTCCGATATTCATGTCCTCTCTATTTTGCCTGGGAAGCCACGAATTGATATGACGCTTCTAAATGGCTGGCGAGTGAGAATAACTGAATATCCCACCCCAATCAGCTGAAGTGAGGTCATGGACAGCAAAGTGACCGTGTAGGATAGCAACCCGTTTGCACAGGTACCTACATTCATTTTAATTATGCACAAAGTTTTGCAAAGGACAGTTTGCATCTATCTAAAGCCTGTAGATTACTATAAAATACACTGAGTTCACTAACAATGCATAGAATTCTCGATCTCCTAACATTTTAATTGTATCGGCATCATGCCCTTACCTTTACTTCCCACATTTGCAAGAGATGGTGCCTCTCGTGAATCTCTTTCAGGCTGAGTTCAGCTTCTACTTGGTAGGAAGAACAATCGTTAATGGCTTGTAAAACGCTCTGGAACGTATCCAACGATGTGATGGGTTGTGCCAACTGCCCGTGGAATCGCTAAAGAGGAGAAGATTTTCAAATGAAGACATTAAATCAAGGCCTAGAACGGGTCGTGATGAAAACGGAAGAACTCGATTTTACGTAATACCAAAATTATTGTTCTCATTCCGGTTCCATAATCGCGAGACGATGCGAGCAATTGGTTGCCCATTATGGATTTCCAATTGAAACACATATCTAGCATTTTCTGAGACATATGTTTTACTCTAATTCTGAAAACAAATAAAAAAATAAAATGCATTATCTAAATCACCAATTTGGACCCTCCAATTCAGCCTGATGTTGGAAATATTAACAAGGGAGTTAAAGGATTTCAATTTCTAAATCGTCGAACATGAGTTCCCTCCCTTGTCGCGAGTATGAAACACTTTGAACACTAAAAAACTATTATTACCTCACACAATGGAGATTAACAGCGGCTTTTGTCTTCCTCAGCTCTTCAATCGTTGACTGGTAACATGAGAAACACTCATCATACTCTGCCAATGATGGTTGTTCATTCAAAAATGTTCTCATTGTCTTCACATCATCAAATGTCCACAAGTGCGCGTATTTCTTCCACCTGTCGAATCAAACGCATTTTTCGGTTTTAGCATCCAACCTGTTCCAATGATAGGTGACACAAACAAACAAATGGGTTGACTCTGATCTCCTACGTCCCACTGACCAATTCAGGTGCATCCACAAAGGAGCCCACGTACAGGGTGTACCAGGCTTTTATGAATTGAATTCGTGATCCACGTTTATAACAGCTTTGATACCCCGTTCATTGCGCGACAAGAGGGATTATGCGCGCAGTGCGATGACGTTTTGCAAGGTTGCTATGACCAGAGTTCATGAGTGGCATCCTACGCCTCTAACACATTCCATTCATCTCTAGAATTCGTGGTAACAATATGACGAAAAATGAAGTAATCTACACCAGAATAATCGACCATTAAAAAGAAAGGTGCGCTTGGAAGGAGAAGAAGTGCATGGGAATTATGATACTCTCAAATTTGAACAAGGGACGGTGGATGTTGACGAGCCAGAATGTCGACGACGACGAAGAGAATACGAGTATATTGACAAAGAAGAGCGACTTCAATAAATCACTCGCGATCAATAAATAGATGGTTCAATGAATGGTTCATGTTAGTAACTGATGATGACCTACCGTCGACATCGATTAAACCAGTGTACCTACACATACTATCGTCAGATACTTGTTCTTTATTACCCCTTTCAGTTTTCAACGTTACAATTTAAGCTATTTTAAAACTAATAAAGAGCTCTTTAGTTGCGTAAAACGTGGGCTTCTTGTGGTCATTCCAAATCGTAAAATGGAATTAGTCTCAAAGCCGGAGTTGGTGGAACCTTTAAAAAATGTATTTGTAATTACGATAATTGTCCTGACCTTTCCATGTATTGATCGATTTCTTCCGTCACCAAAGACACGATTTCGTAAATTTGATCGAGAGTTATTTTCACCTCGCGGCATTGAATGAGATCCTCAACAAAGCTGAAACGATGAATTGATCCAGAGTCGGGGCTTTTTAATTGTGGCGAAAAGTGGCAAGTTCCTTCCTGCCACCTCACGACCGCCGAGAGCCTGCAAACACGAAATGACAGGAGAATACAACTGATATTGCCAAGCCTCTAAAAGCTTAATAAAACTTCCCGAAAACTTTTTTTTCCTTCCTCCCTCAGTCCGCTCCCTCGCTTGAAAGGCCGTTCGAGGCACCAGGCAAATTGATTGATGATTTTTTAAGGGGAATTCACTTATTCAATCAAACGTTTCCTAAGGCCAAGATGAGTCTATTTGTCATGGTTGCAGGATCGCAAAGTAAAATCAGAACCTGCAGTGATTCAGTTATCGTTCTTGAGGGAATTGATGTTTTTTTTTAAATTTTTAAAGTGGTCTTCTACTCTTTTCCGACTAAAACTCCGAGTAATACAGCCCCTACTTTGGAGCCTCCACCATAGTACCTACAGAATCTGATTGCTGTTACGCAATTTTCAGGAAACTATGGTATCAGGTGTCATGTATGGTATCAAGCAAACCATTAAAATCCGGTTTCAGGAAACTATCTAAGCTTGTTCTCTTAAGGAGATCAAACGTTTTTTCCATGTAAATTTCTTATAGAGAGTATGTGATTCCAAGTTTTTGAGGTCGCCACTTTGTCATAATTGTATACGACCCTAGGAGTTTCGTTGAAAGAGATTCTACTCAAACTTAATTCTCAATAAAGTAGAAGTAATAACCAAGTTGATGTACGAGTAGATAGCTAATACTAGCGCGATGGCGTGCTCCATTATTTTCCTTTTTTCAATCCTTACAGAAGCCACAAATTTGAAAAACTCAAATCTAGCTACAAAATCAACGATTTTAAGAGGAGAATTATTTGAGGGAACCTGGCTCAAGATGGTGACGTGGGGGAATCCAATTAAAAAATATGAGCACGTGTTTTTTTTTTTTTACTCTCTTGTCATGTATCATGGACGAAGCCATATTCCAGCGGGAGTATCAATATTATTTAATGTAGAAATTACGGCCTGAGGTGGCTCCACTCACCACCCTCCCAAGTGTTGGTCCTTGAGGTTGAATTTCAGACGAATGTTGCGCATTCCTACCATACTCTTGCGGTGCTCCGAGAGCCAGGAAGTTCTCGGATATTAAAAGGCCTAAAGTAGGTTACCTGGCTCATATTTTCCAGAGGAAGCCGTTACGGGCTTCCAGATATTGGTCCGGGACGACAAGTTCCTATAGAGGAAGGGGATCGGGCAGAAGCCGCTTTCTCGAACCGGTGACGTCAGTTAACTAATGGACTACTATACACACATACACAGTTTGGCTCTTGTGAGAGCCTCTGGGATCGCCGGCTACAATATGGGGCAAGGGGTCTCCACATGATGCCCGCGTGGATAGCAGCCCAAATTGTTCCTTATTTTCACAGTTGAGTCGAGCGGCCGGAGTTTACAAGACGCAATATTTCTCATTCGGGTGAGAGTACCGTAATGACGCTTCGGAAAAGCATGTTTAAAAATAAATAAGCAATACATAAATACTTACACGCCAACAATTTTCTCTGCCTGAGAGGCGAGTTCATGCGTCACCGACGTCACTTCTGGTCTCAACACCGTCGCATTATCTTCAAAGCATGCGTCAATGCGGAATCGGTTCTGGGATATTCCCAGAAGAAACTCTTCATATTTGACCAAATTTCTCACCACGAAGCTGGAACGATCCAGATTATTCTAACTAGGCACAAAATTTACTGATTAGCCACCTGATGGGCAGACTGATCTCAATTATATTAGGTATGAGAGGAAAGTGGTCACTACTGGCAGGCCCTATAGGGTCGCTAAGCAGAAAAAATTTGTGTGAGACAAATATTTAGGACGACGCACTGCGCCCCTCCCTTCCCTACCCCGACATCTAGTCTCCCAGACGTGGTGGGTACCTTTCAAGTTATTCTTAAAATATTCATAAATTAGGCGTATAGAACATTAACTCATTACCCCTTTGGCATCCAAAACACCCCCTATGACAAATGCCTGCGTGTCGTCCTATGCGCACCTAGAATGCAATTTTAATTCGCCACATCCCAACATTTATGCCTTCACTGATTGTTTGAAGATGTTCCAAGCAGAATAATAAGCTAAAATTCGTGACACGGACTTGACACGTAGCACCATGTTAGCATAAATTGGGAGGACAGAAAAATGGATTTTAAGTTAATAACTAGGTATCTACTCCGAGGCTATATGTCCTCGGAAAACTGAGGTGGCTTAAGAAATCATGGCCGAGCACAGGTTAGCATCTTAATTGGCAAAAAACTAGTACGCCTATGTCCTGAAAGCCTGCGCAAAATACACCGCGAATGAACCGCAATTACAACTAATATTATAACAACTTATAATACAGTAAACTTAACATATTATTAACATGAGGATTTATTTTCCGGCACCCTTTTCCCGATCAAGACCCATTTCACCTTTTCTATACAAGATCCGTTTTCCGATTGGTCTTCGTTTCCCGGTTTTCGACAGGTCAGGGACCAGTTGTCCGGTTGCCCAGTGGAGACTTGTGAATCTCCATAGGAGGAGATTTAAGGAAAAACATTCCGGAAGCCGGGCACCCCAAAAAGCTAAAGCAAAGGAATGCTAGTGAAAAACACTTATCGCGAGTGAAAATTGATGACGTACGCGAGCGAGTTGAAAAACATGCAGCGAGGTACAACATAAAACGGCCTGCGAAGAACGCCGGAGCGACTGCTGCTGATCGTACAAAAAAATCGAATGAACGAACGCGAACGTGTAATGTGTGTTGAATGCAGCACACGCAACGCGGAAGTAGGCAAAAGAAAATTGGCACCGCTAATGAAAATTTAGCCCAAGATGAACGATTTGTAGACATCTTGTCTGATAACAAATGACGCTGCTCGCATGAACACAAATCACAAGTAATAGGACAAAGGCGGACCAGGAGGCTATGCCCAGGGGGCTGCAGGTGGCAGTGTAGCCACCATACAGCCTTCTTGATTTTTTCATCAACCGCCTAGCGACCCTTACGGTCAATAAGCCTTTAAGGATGTTGTACTCGCGACCCAGCTGCCAGTAATGACCATTTTCCGATATATGGAAGTATTCCAGTATAATTGTTTTACAAGAGGTATACTCGTAAATAGCAAGACGGATTTTTTTTTTTTTTTTTAATTGTACTTTTGTAATGTTGAACGATCTAACATTAAAATTTAGAGAAAAATAATATTCGATAAACTGTATTAAATCAATTTAATTTGAGAACATTTTTTTATTCATATTGATCATAAAAATAAAACAATGATTGAATAAAATAATATCAGAGTCTCCATACTAACAACGTATAAAATGACCTGCCTGAAGCTGCGAAACGGAAGTCTTTCTCACCTAATTCGGTTGAGATATAAATTTATCATAGGAATCAGTTCATGGAACACCAATGAGAGTGAGTTTGTAGGTACGCTATCAGCAAAACAATCAACTCCCGAATCATCTTCAGAGAGACCACTTCGTTCGATTTGATTTTTTTCTGATGTATGTACAATGTTAAAAAGGAGTCAACAAGAATAGTTATTAAGAGCATTGGTACGAACCTTATCAAACCTTTGAAGACTACACTTTCGGCCCAATCGTAATATAAAAGCAAGTGTTCGGAACATCCCGTTGTTTCTGAGAATAGAAGACTTTCCATTTTGTATAATATCAGCGGAATTTGATGGTACAATTTTTTCAGCGTTTTTGACATTTCATCTCTCCGATAATCACAATATCTGAAGAATATCTGCAAGAAAACCAATTTTCATAACCACAAAAGGATTTTCTGATATGGGTGAATCAAAACCGCCGTCACATTTCAACCAATGATTACGTCATCAACACGAAACGTTCTGGATTGATAAATATGACAGTGAAATCGTGGTTGTGGTAACTCCTTCGAAAACATATTTACAAATCCCCATCTCCCATCCCCAATCCCATCTTTGAATCTACGTATTTTGGCTACGACATGAAGAAAATAGGTTCTACTAGCTCATTTGTGACAAATTTCGTGTGCTCTAAAATATAATGCATTGTCTCATCGCTGAAAAACTGCGACAAGTCCAAAAAATTCTTGGTCTTTGTGTACATAAGATTACGAATAATTATTTAGAAATTTAATTAAGCTGAATATATTAAATACGATTTACCTGAAAACTATAAACATCACTGGTTGGGCATTGAAAAATGTCGATTTCAATTATTCTTGAGACGATAGACTGGATGCACTCTTCCATGTAGCAAAGTTGGTGGACTAAAAACTCAAGATTATTCAAATGTGACATGACGGATTGGCAGAATTCGGGAATATTCAAACTGCTCCAAGTGTATTTGGTGAGCCCGAAGTATAATGTTCTTTCAATTTGGCAGATATAAATCTTCAAGGCAGCAACCTGGGCACAAAAGCACAGTATTAGCCAATAATTGTAACTTCATGCTCTATTTAGATGACTTCATTATTATTATTATTATTATTACGATTATACTTTTTCCCCTTCAACCTCCTCTGTAAAAAGAACGGAACATGCGAGGCTCTTGATACAAGTCAAGGAGTACAGCCCAAATGAGGTTTATACATAAATTTGCAAATGTTTAAAATGTTAGGAGCGCTTTTTTGATCGGACGATGGATGGAAATTTTCTTTTTTGATTCTACATCCTTTGAGACTTGAAAAACAAAAATTCCAGGGCAAGAGTTTTTTTTTTCATGACTTGGCACCTCATTAGCTCCATGAAAAATGCGTTTCACGGTGGAACGAAGGATGGGCGTCTTACTGATCACAGATCCTCTGATAGTGAGAGGTAGAAGCAGTTTGCTGTACTCCTCACCAAAATCGGGTGATTTTGCGAGTGCCTCTTCAGGAGAGAACAGCTTAAAGCGTGACCAACGCTCTGGTTCACAACCCCGCTGACAGTACAAATAGGGTCCTGCAAGCGTGTAGGAGATTTGCAATGTAACCAACAGAATCGGATTTTACTGGTAAGTTTCCATTTTCGTCACAAAATGTTGGTAAATGGTGGGAAGTGGGATCTTGTAAATTTACACCCCCCCCCCCCCCCCAGTCCAAATTCCCTTCGCTCAAATAATTCTGGAGATGACTTAAGAGTGGGGATAAATGGTTTAGCCTTATTGCCTATGATGGTATGAACCTTTCCATAGTCTAGTTCTGTGACTACAGGTAGCAGAGACAGAGGTCCTCGTGTCTGTGAACTTTTGGGAGGGTAAAGTATATACACTTTGTGTAACACCGGCTTATATTGACACTCCCATCTTTGACTTTGCTCCATTAATACGATTTGACTTACTTGTGTTGGCTTCATGCTCGCCAATATGCTCGCGTAACGACGAACCATCTTCTCCGCACATTGTATGTCAGCTTGCAGGCTGTTCTTGATGATTGTAATTTGCCTTAGATCTTCTGGTATTTCAAAACCAAGCTCTTCAAACAATTCAATTTCGTGTATGGCACACTCGAAAGATTCTGAGTAGTTGATTTTGATTGTGTAGCCGTGCTCTATGAGGATATCGGTTCTCATGAATTCGTTCCACGAATACCGCTTGACATCATGGCGGCATCCACTGTATATTTTTGCAATGTTATGTACATGAGTGGATCTGATTCGCTGGACGGATGACCCCGACGATCTTTTTGCTCTTGTGTAGGTAAAAATGGCTGGAGAGCATTTTTCCGCTCTTTTTTGAGCCGTATTTGCATCCTTCTTCTTAGATTTTTTGTTTAGGTCAGGCCAGTCTTCAATTTCCAAGGTTTTTAGAGGGGGATCTTTGGCAAACTTGATCGTCCTGTAGTCTTCTTGGTGTTTCTTGAGATTTGCGTATCTATTTTTATTGGGCACTGTTTCTATTGTGGATGTGTACGAAGATTCTGAGCTCCAGCTGTCAGTATCACCTCCCTGCCAATAGGTCATGGGCCTGTTTCTCCGCCGCCAAAATCTCCTGTTGGTCCTCTTCCTGGCTGACCTCTCGGGCAAGCGAGATTTTTCCACCAGTTTGGATGGTGTAAAAGAAGATGGATGGCTTACTCGGCTTGGGGCCAAGGTGCTATCAACAAATTTGGGGACTTGCCCTGGCACACCCTTTGGTACTCCATTGTAGATATCTCGGGCAACCATAACGACTACTTCAGGCGATGGCGTGTCTGCGTCCACCACGCCCACCACTTCACCATCTAGAGGCCCTACTAATCCATCACGTTCGACTTTGGTCAACCTGTTTGAATCATCAGACAGATCGCTGTCTGTGGAGGTCGTTTCACTGTCTTCTAGCTTTCCCACAATATTACTTTGATCATCTTGATGACGAGTTGAGAACTTCTTCAGTAGGTTTTTCCTTCTAGTTTGCTGGGCCGTGTAGCTACTGTCTGTTTCGCAGCTTTTACTATCGCTGTCTGCAGGGTCAATTACACTGATGGCCAGGTCAGCGGCACAAGAGCGTTTCTGATGGCACGGGGACTAACCATCTGAAACAAGTAAATAATGCGGTCCTGGTAACCGATTGATAGATAATTAATTCAAGTAAGACGGAAATTAGAAATCTCACTCACTCTCTTCGTTGCCTACGGTCCCGTCGCTCGTTCTAATTTTCCCTCGTCCACTACGTTTTTTGGGGGCTTTGAGGTTCGTCTTAGGGGACGCCAAAGCCCTGCGACTGCCTGTATGGTACGGCACGGTTTTGTACTTCTTTGGCCGACTCGGCAACTCAGCTTGTTTGGTTCGAATCAGCTGGATCAGGGACTTAAGGTGAAGGTTGGAATACTTCCTGCTTGAATGATCGTTCATGTCATCCCTAATTGCTTTGCCCTTTTGTTCACAGGCGGTTTCTCTTGAACTTGAAGGCGACAACAAATCAACTGAACAGGTTTGTGGCTTCTTAACAACTTTTTCCAATTCTTCCGTCTCTGATCGATCCGTTCCAATCGTATCCTCTGTTTCAGGGGTTGTAGCACGACTGGATACGAGACAGTATACATTGTTGAAGGTGCTCAATGCCATATTTTGAGCAATAGCTCCCATTTTCACCTGCCTCGACATTCCTGTTTCAACAAGAATTTCACCAAGTGATTTGTATACTCCGTTACCTAGTGGGAACCCTTTGCTATCCACTATAGAACTCCGTTTGTCCAATTTATCCTTCTTAACGGAGACCTTCGATTTTACATTTCTTTTCACTGGTAGTGCCGTAAACTGGCTCATCTCGAGCACCTCAACATCCTCCAGGCAAATTACCTCTTCCCCTGAGATAGCCAGATCTTGGGAAACTAATGACAAAACGTCGGATTCGTTAGCTGAGGACTGGTCCGAGTTCATGGTGGATGAGCAACTGCTGTCTGACTGCGATGACGAGCCCGAAACTCCTCTCAAAGCCTCTGCTATGGTTTTTCGGGGCAATTTCCGGGTGGGTTTCTCTTTTTTCAACTTTGAACCGCTTTCACTCGTCCGTTGTAGTGAACTAGCACGTCGTGTGGTTTTTTTCTTCGTAATCCACTCCCAATACTCTCTATACTCGTCCTCGTCCTTTGGTTCTGTAAATTACGATTTCACAGTTGATAATTTTGGTGCGTTACTTGTTCCCATGTCAGAAATATCCTGACCGAGATGATATCACCAGGCATTAAAAGGTTGGCAAATACGAGTTCTCTTGCTCTCACCTACCTTCTTTCCGCACGATTTTTATAATGCATTTATCGAATACGGTTGGAACCATCCGCGTATATTTTCGCAGCATTTGTACAAAGATAGATTTCTCGTAGAAGCAGACCATATCGACAAAACCAGAGTAGTCATCTAAAGCCTGGAAATATTCACCATGATTTCGCACTCGTATCAAATCACATCCAATTCACCCTCGATTGTAATAAGAAACTGCAGTTTCACCTCGTCGTATCGTCTTGTCCTCAAGACATCAGGGACATCCAACAATAGGAGAAGAATATCTCTCACAGCACAATACAATGTTCTTGACCAGTAAACAGAGCCAGAAAACGTCTCATGGTGCATCAGAAGTGGCGGGTTTTCCCTGTCTCGCTGAAAAAAACATAAAATACCACCTAAATACCTATTACCTTATTACGTATTATAATTTATGAACATACGATCGACCTCTTGAGCGTGATTCTTACAAGAAAGTCATCCATAATACGTTTCACTTCCTGGGAAAACTGGAATGACACTGCCTCGTATTGGCTGAGCAACAACTTGTTCAACTTTTCGGACGTAACGCCCATTCTTAGGTCATTCAGTAGCTCACATCCTTTTATGGCTGACCTATGATGGAAAGAAAGGGAAAACGGATTAGTTCGCCGAAGTTTGATTTTCAAGTATTTGGGGGAGTTTTGTCATGAGTGCAACTCGTATTACCATGAAATTTAATTAAACCTAGAGCTCCATTTCGGGGTTCGATTTAAATATTGTGGTTTCTAACGTGGTACGAAATCTATTGCAATCTGTTCGGGAAGCTTCACGTCTGGTAACATGAAATATTTTACATAGGGAATTTTGAGGGTTGATTTTGAATTTGCTACGCAAAATATAAACGGTTATGAGCATCAACGTATTTTTATTCCTATAGCTGTACTTGAAATACTTCGTCAGTCGTTGGATTAGTCAGGTTTATCTTGGGGACCTCGTAAGTAAAAATGTATCCCTACCTTAGGTGAGCGAAGGAATGCCGTATTACTCTGATCGCTTCGCTTTCAACGGTTTTCATATCGGACCAGAAACATTCCAGCAAAATCTTCCAATTCTCGGCGTATTCTCGGTCAAACACATTGAAGTCAGCCGTGACAAGAGGTATCGTCAGATCTTTCACTTTATGAACAATTGAATCTATCATAGACCCGTCTTTCACTGTGTTGATAAACTGACGACAGAATATGTCTTCGTAATTTCTGACCACCTGCAATTGAACATGTTCAGCTTTAGAAGAAGAAGAAACCATTTCTACTGCCAAAACAGAGACCACGGCCGGCGGCGGTTTTGGCGGCCTCATCGTTCTGGTTAAATAATCGCGGCGTAGAGTTTTTGACAGCCCCCAATCATTGTAGTCTCGTATTCTCGCAAACAAATAGAAAGAATGAATAACCTACATCTCACGTCGATAGTTTCTTCTTCTCACGATGTCTCGAGGTTTTTCCAAGACGATTGCAATGATACGTACTCTTGGTGCATACCCACAATTCAATTTCGGTATTGCAGAAGGATGTCAACAGGGTTTACTCACGACGACGATCTCGAGAAGGCTTCGGGCAACATGAGATATGTATTCAGTTTCTTGGAAGAGTAAATCTCTTTCGAACTCCCAACGTTGCTCGCATCTTGTTTTCTCAATAACAGATCTCGTCTTGGTGTAAGAATTTTTCCAAACTTCCATCAAATCAATTGCATCTTGGCAAATAGCTCTAGCTTCCTCGTTTCCGAGCCTAAAATTCCAAGTGGGCCGTGTTTTCTTGTCAGTGGAAGGGAGAAGAGAGTCAGCCCAGTAAAGATTACTCACTTGAACAATTGTGGAACGTTGAGAATTTGAGTCACTTTGAGGCAGATGACCCATCTGATTCGAGAGAGTAACTCGACGAAATTTTGCTCTGAACCCCAGTAATTGGAGAGGACCCACATGACTCGTAAGCTGTCAACAATGTCAGAGACCACTCTGGTTACTTCTTTCAACTGCTTACTTTTGGAAAGAACCTGTAATCATGCGTCGTAAGAATGATCATTCCATTATAGAAGCCAGGGTTCTGATAAAAACAGTAGTAATGCAACAGAGTTACTCTCGAGACTCCTGCTTTACTCAAGCATCATGAGACGGTTAGGTTAAACAACAGTGGGTCTCTAAAAAAACTGACAATTTGGCTGACAGGATCTGATCGGAAAGACTCACTCGAGGATGTATTGGCCAGTGAAACCTCCCAACAATCAGGCTGCCGGGAACAGGTCACAAAATATGCCAAAAGGGTTTATGTAAGTTTCAAGCGCCCTTTTCCTAGCTGGGAAACTGACCGAAAAGATACTCTTCACTTTCGTCTAATTTGCTCTGAGTTTCGTCACCTTTGATTACAGAAAATACCACAACCCCCCACAACTATGAAGAGGTACACTAGCATTAGCAAGGCAGTAAAATTCCGAATTTCCCTTCTTCTCAAAGGTTGATTTAAATGTATACTTTTCTTTTGTTAAAAAAATATAATTTTTATAGAGTAATTATCTTATTTTGAGCGCATCTACTATTTTTTTTTCGGGACCAGAGAAATCGTCTGTAACCATCTCCATAATTTTCAACAACCGTGAGAAACGATGTTAAAGCTTGTGCATTACAGCGGTCCATCTTGGTAATCAGAGATATATATTTTTTTAAATATTAACTACTAAGGGTTCAGTTAAACAAATATAATATCTTCGAACAGGTCCACCACAACCCCTCTAGTCAATAGTTCACGTACGGGTGACTAAAAATGTACCATTACCTATATAAACTCAATAAACTGTTAGAGACTGGAAATACGACAAAATTGGTGCTCGTCATTAGTCAATCCACAGTATACCTATATTTTGCTTTTACTCCGTACCTCACTATAGCTTTCTGATTTATTAATTTTTTTTAATGGACCCAGTCTGATTCCGACGGGTTTCTTGGCATGGCAGGAACCACAATAATAGTTCTCTGGGCTCCGTTTACAAACTATGAACGATTCCCTCACACACTCAAAAAACTAGTCAGAAAGGAATGCTTTTTTTAAAATTTTCTATCAGATTCCCTAGTTGGGAAAGGACTTGGGAAACTCACGTTAAGCCCTATGGTACATTTACAAAAAAAATCGACGTCTTGTACCCTCACATTGTAATTCCTATGTGTTTCCGTTTAGCAGGGGTACTGGCCAACACGCTCAAGAGAGTGTATTCTTAATTGCTTTCCTAGTTCCTGCATCACTTTGAAGAACAATGTACTCCATGAGTAAAATCAAATGAACTAATGAAATGATCTAAATCAATAAAGAATGAATTATTTCTGACTACAGTAATATAAAAATATTTTGTGGGAACAATGAACTAATATATGACTGAATGCTCTCTTTTAAAATTGAATGCTTTTCCATGATGATACATTTGATCCAAACGCCTTTATTCGTCGTTTGTAATTCACATTTCCTATTATTTTAGATTTTGTTGAAATCCTCTTTTTCTCACCTTCAATTCAGTCAGAGTGATCTTCAAGTACTCCACGTTGTCGGAGCAGAGGGTGTAGTACGCTCCCAAGGCGTTTCGGACGGTTCTGAATTCCGTAACGCTCGATGATTTGGCACTGTTAAGAACCTCGAGCATATTTTGGATGACAGGGTGATAGCACTCTTCCATGAACAACGACAACTGTTCGTGCCTAATGGCCCAAAATTCATACAGTGGTAACGGTCCCTTGCCTTCTGGTGCCTGTAATTATACAAAAATGTGAGGAACACATAAGGTTTCGATTCTGCGGAGAAGCCCTGACAGGATAGAAGTAGACGTGCGGTATTGCCCAGAACACAAACGAGACTGAAATGATTCCATGACGCTACCATAAGGACTCAAACTTACTGCACTTTTATATTTCTTCAGTGTCGTTCCCATGTAATTTGTCCAGGTTTGTACAGTCTTCTCCAAGTGCTGAACAAGCAACTCGTTTTTCGACAGCAATTTCACTTTCTCACAATTCAAATGAGTCAGTTCCGGCAGAGACGAGACTTCAAAGGTGTTGGTGGTGAATTCGAATGAACTGAAATTTGGTTTAAACCACATCAAACATAAGAGATGATAGCGTCCTAGAATCATATTGTCTCTGTCAGGTACAATACAAGGAGACTAGCAGAATGAGAATATGGACTGCCATGTTACTATGGCTGTATGTTACTATGAGACTATGGTACATACAATGAACAACGTAAGAAGAGGGTTTTCCTTCTGAAGAATGATTCGATCTTACCTTCAGACTCTGTTTTCATTTGCCATTGTTCATTTAGGAGGAAGAACTTCAGCTTTTGTTAAGGTTTTTAGGTTTAGTAATGCATTTTTGTTAACTGGTATTATTTTCAAAATCAAACATGAAAGAAGACAGTGAACTGACAGTGACTGCTTTAAGCCTGATGATTTTGGCAATCGGTCCTTTAACTTTAGACACTCATGAACATAATTTAAAAACGCGGCGATTTCCTCCACAATCGTTTATCATTCTTACGAGCAAGAGAGCAGTAAATGTGGAGTGTCCTGGACTCATACCTCTGGTGGGCGTCAATTGATCCAGGACCCATCTCAATGGATTCAGCCTTAAAAATTCTGTAGCAAACGATACCCCAAATGCCTAGTTCCCAAAAAATCCCTAAAATCGACTTTCTATTTTCATCTATACCCTCCCTGAATTTGGGCTGATCGGGCTGAGAAGTATCAAGGATCTAGTAGAGCCGAAAAGAGGTCCCTGACCGTAATTTCATATTTTTAGAAAATGTTCACTATCAAAACGGCGTGAGCAGTAGACAGCGGACTCACATTACGGTTTTTGGTTGGTTATTCCTTGAATAATCAACCTCTGTTTTCATGCAAATGGTCAACCTCTCCGATTCGGCTCAAATTATTTTTCTGGACGTTTCATGGTGTCTAGATCAATAGGTTGATTATTCAAAGAATAACCAATCAAAAGGTCAATGTCCGTCCGCCGTACGCCATCCATTGTGAATTTCTGGTACCTAGGCGTATGGGGTATCATTTTCCTCTAAATCTTGGATGCTGAATTCAATGAAGTGGGTATATATCCACCCATTTTGTATGCACAGGGCATCTATGGTACAGCAACTCTAGAGATCTGGTTCAAATCTTACTGCGACATGAGTGTCTTGAAATCGTCCATTGAAGCCAGCAAATTCCTCTTGAGTGGCGACATTTTTAGGGGTGTCAACGATTCCGGGCATTTGCTGATACCCTGCGGTATGGCTTTCTTCAATTTCGTGATCAATTCAATCAGATCTGGCCGATCTTGTACAGCCACGCTCGTGGGATCCATGTTGACAATGAAGGGAAACGGAACAACTCTCGACATTACGGCCACTCTTTCATCAGGGCTGAAAAGTCCAACAGTGTTATTCTCTAGTTTAGAGCTGATTAAGTAGAAAATTGAAATTGAGATTATGTTGCAATTTTGAAAGAACATTTCAATCGTTCTTTTCACGATTCATGTCTATATTTTAAATCAACAGAAAAGGTCAAAATTTATTGTTTTATTTATGTAGATGATCTGATCTTGATGAGTGATGATTCCGATCAAATTGGAAATTTTAAATGTAAATTGAACCAAAATTTTGATATGTTAGACCTGGGTTTAGTCTAGTCCTTTTCAGGCCTAGAAATTGATCGGGAATCGTGAAAATACACCAATCAAGTTATATTCAACAATTGTTGCTAAAATTTCAAATGTAGGATTGTAAAGAAATTAACACTCCTATCGAGAGAAATTTAAAATTGAACAAAGCTGAATCTTAGAACGAGAAAACCGATGAATCTTATCATCAACTAGTCCACTCACTGTCTAAGTTGTGAGTTTCGCAGCCGCGGACTAACATCACCTTCAAGCTTCAGGGACCTTTGTAAGCTCGTCAATCGTCTTTCAAAAGAATCGGCAGTCCGATATTCCTCAGTTGAAGGGCACTTTTCTTTGGAACTCCTTCGGTGGACGACGAATTTTTCCAGCCCCTCAGTCTGAGAACTGACTGCATCGAATGGATCCAATAGAAATGATGAGCAGTATGCATGGAAAACCTGTAGGTTAGGACAAAAGTCATCGTATTTACTATGCAACTTCCACAAAAATCAAACATTAGAAGTAATTAAATCAAGAAGCATATTATATAATTGCCTAAGTAAATATTCGCTTGAAGCTCTCGCCAAATTCGATTTTACACAATGGGTTACGAGTTCCATCCAATGTTAAAAAGATCCAAGCGAAACATTGCAAAAGCAAACAAGAAAATAATTTACATCGGGGGCATCTTTATGAGAATTAGAAGAACCAATTGAACGCGTTCAAACTTTGAATGAGCAAATCTGTTACAAGATAAATCGTGTTGAATTATGCCCCCCTCCCCCATCGATCCAATAAATTTGCAAATAAATGAATAAAATACAAATGATTGAATGAAATGAGCAGCAGTGCGCGATCAACACTAATATTTGGTTAACCTCTGGCGTAATTACATAGGTTGATTATTCAAGAAATAGCGAACTAAAACCAAAATGTCCGTCCTCCGACGGAGTGGTAGTAAAACATTTTCTTAAATTTTGGTCAGTGCTGTCTTTCCGGCCCTTGTTTGTCCTCAATTTGGTGTTCCAGAGAAGGTTCAATTTGGCTTACACTAATCAAGAATTGAATAATTCCATGATTAAGAAATTAAAAAAAATGTGTGAATGGATTTGCAGGTTTTTTTTTTTTTTTTTACAAATTCGGATTATGCCCACAACACAAGGAGAAATATACGGTTCAATCAATTTCTCTGATTGAAATTTATGCCCTTAATGAGTGTATGCAGTTTTCAACTTTTCCTGACAAATCAATTTTCTTGTGAATCCTCATTATCATTGAGAAGGACTCAAAAACGAGTAGTACCAGATCACAAATACTACAATATGTGGCAGATAAAATTAAACTCTCATCTTCCTAGGTAAGGGAAAGAATAAGAAGCATGTAATCTAAACCTTCTCCTTCTATGTTTTCATGCAAAAAGTCAATCTCTCAATAGACAATTTTCTAAAAATTTGAAATTTGGGCCAGGGGTCTGTTCCCGGATTTAGTTGGTCCTCGAACCTTTTCAGCCCGATCGGACCAAATTTGGGCGGGGTAGGGGTCAAAATGTGTATTTCGGCCCTCTGGATGAGGTTATGAGTCAAAATGGGTACCTATTTACCCGTTTCGAATGTATGTTTTTGAGATCTAGTACCTAGGCGTGTGGGGTATCATTTTCCACTAAATTTTGGACCCTGAATCGGTTGGAATGGGTCCGGGATCCGCCACACCCACTGTTGTCCCCATTTTCCCCATGTTTTCTTAATCCTTCAAAAAGAATTTTATGAAAAAAAAAAAAAAAAACCTTAAATACAATTCTTGTATACCCACGGTTGTAACTAGATGTTCATCTATGGCATCGTACGGGAATCGATCTCGTTATAGAGTTATACTCACACAAACGCTAGTATTTGTCAATAAACGAGTTTCCAGTTACGATCAACGCCAAAACAACCTTTAAATCACCTGAGCTTGCTTCAAGAATACTTCCAAAATTGGCATCCGAATGTCTCCTATGTAGAACAATTTCGGCATTTCGCTCGCAGCCTCTTTGTACGATTGGAACAGTGGAACCAAACAAGCGTTGCGAAGTAGGAAATACACGTAAGTGACTTCCTTTCTCACGTTACTCCACGGTAAAGGGCCGAATCTCATGTGGAGTTGAGACAGACTTTTCTCTTTCTTGATTATTCTCTGTCAAGAAGGGTAATCACGTGAGAATTGATCTAATAATCCAGTGATTCAGATAAAAATTACCCAACATAAGTTACATTACTTTCATCTTTATCGTCATTGTACTCGTCTCTTCAGGCGCAGCCGTTTGTTCACTGGGAAATGTTTCCACCACTGAAAATTGTCAAACCAATCAAAACTGTAGTCTCACCTACCTCAGAGGATAAATCAACAAACTGCTGCGTGGAACTAAGAAAAATACTTTTTTTAGCCCTTAAATACTGCTTAGCCGGTAGGTGCACCTATTTCTACGAGATAAGCTACTGTTACCAAAAAAACTCATTGGACCTTAATCGCCAGAAAATTATTTGACTGAGCTTAACCCGGTCGTTGTACTTAGAATTGTACCTGGGCTTAAAAATGGAATAACGTCAGAAAAAAATGGGGTAGTCGCCACATTTCACGGTGTCTTTTCTCTCCCTAGAATCAGACTTTAAAATGTCCACCGTCTCTCATTGTTATTAAATTATTTTAATTTTTTGCATCAAAAAAAGCGCTTCATTGTAGTGTAAGTTTTTAAAAATAAGTATAAAGAAACTTTTCGTTCATTTTCAGAAGAATTCTGAGAATCATTCGCTTTTTTCTGTTGAGGGTTCGAAAAAATTCAATGGATTATTAAAATACTGAAAAAATATAAATATTTTAATACTATTCTCCTTTGAAATATGATAGGTAATAAAGAAAATACATTTTTGCCATTTTTACGGTAAACTCAGCCCTACCGATGAGTTTGTCAACTTTTGGACTAAAGCGCCCCTGTATTTCAAGACTTGTAAATTGGAATTAGTGCCAATATCATAATTGGGCGTGCAGGCGCAGTTGATCTGTCTCCATGGCAACTTCGTATTCCTGACGTCATAGCGATTTCGAGATGGCTGTATATTCGCCATCTACCTTTCAACACCAGTATCTTCAAATCTCACTTAGTCTCAACTCGCTTCAAACTTTTGGTGAAATCAGCCCAATAACTTGATCATGAACGTTGAAATAATAGGTTGGAGCAGATATCCGTCTTACTTACCAGAAGCGGGGCTTTTAGGTCTCCTCTTCGTCTTGCCTCCCTTTTTAAATTTCTTGGGTTTCTTGGACTCAGGATCATCCTTGGTGTCCGAGTCAGGTTCTGTAGTCGCTTGAGCCTCTTGTACCTCTGGCTCAACCGGATGTTGATTTTCGTCCTCATTCGCGTCTTCTGAAGGTTTCAGATTCTCTTCTTCTCCTCCCGCGCTCTTTTCTTCTTTGTCAACATCCTCGACGTCGCCTTTTGACGGCTTCTTTTTAAGTTTTTTCTTCTTTTTCGATTCTTTCTTCTTTTTCTTTTCATCTTCTGCACTCGCCTCTGAATTGTCCTCGCGGTCAGAGGTCGTGGGCGAGGGTTCCTTTGGTCTGGGAACTTACGGAAAATAGTTAAAATCTTGAAACACCTTAATCTTGGTTGGAAAGTTGGATTGTTCATGAGGACTATTCATCTATAAGTTTCCACCTAGTTGATCGAACTCAGAACCCAGAAGCAGTTGATGACCACTATTGGGAGTGGAAAAAAAAACTATTTTGCCCTTGAGCACGATTTTTTTTTTTTTTTTTTTTTTTTTTTATATGACACTTTTACATACCTTTATTTTATGTTACAGATTCTGAGATCATTTCTACAGGTTGGTCCTCCAAAAACTGAGTTGAGCTTAATAGCAAAAGGAAGAACACTAAATATCCAACCTCCTTAAGATGAAATGAATTCTAAAAGGCCAACGTTCACGTTTATAAAATTTAAAAAGTTCTGGTTATTATAATTTCTAAATAAATCCATATCTAGCAGGGAAATTAAATTAGGAAATCACATTTCAAAGGGAGGGTACGATGCATTATCAAGTAAATTGAGGTTTTATCTTGTACGACGTTCATGGTCAGCTTTTACCACATTTGGCTTCGATTCCAAGTGGGTAGGTACAAATTTTGGTCGAATCGTTCCGGATAAGTCCGCTCTTAGGTAACTCTTGGTCCACTGTTTTTGAATAAAACTCCGCTAATTTATTTGCTCCAAAACTATGCATCCTTAGATGGAGGAACGTGTCTAGCGTCTCAACTTTTATCTCGACGAATTCAGGGGTTTAAATCATCCACGAAGAGTCTTTTAGTGAACGTCTTTCATGCGGCATCGGGGCGGTACGAATTTTGTGATAAACCTGCTGCCATGGTGGAGTTACGACCAAAATTGTCCACGAATGATTGAGATCCGGGAATTCAAGACTGAGGGCCGTAGCTTTTTACAACGTATAGCAACACGGGCGTTGTCATAAAGTGATGAGGAGCCATCAAATATAGAAGAGCTTACCTTCCTTCCTCAAAGTTACTTCTTTGTAAAAGGTTTTCGTGTATGTCGTGTGATAGACATAAAATACTCTCGGGGAGTTCTCAAGCCCTGCGAAGAGTCGGAAAAGTCGTTTCTCGGCTCGTCCGTCGTGGCGTTGGAGCATATTCACGGCCAGAGTTTCGTCATCAAGCTGGTAATACCCCAAGACGCGGTCCATCACCCACCGCAGCCGAGGATCGCAGTTGATCAACGGCTTTTTCTCCTTCATCATTCGCCTTTCTTTTTGTTCGACGACCATGATGAGGAGACAACAACGGGAGATTCACTAACCCGACTCACTACTTTCAGACGAGCCGGTTTATCGTTGTTTTCATTATTGATAAACGACCGGGTTGCTAAGGGAGCAACCCTGAGGAAGGACGCGGTCGTTTTACAACGTTAAGCAACCCTCGTCTCTCATCCCCTCTTTTCACGTTTACGTGGGGTTGGGCCACGAGTGATCTCTGACAGAAGAATGGCACTGGATGATGAGCTGCCAGATTTCTCACCAGTGTTCATATTACTTTGATTACGCTTCGGGGAATCCGCTATTTTAATAGGGCAAGTAAGCGTAATCAAAAGGCGTCGTTGTTCGTTCATTATTCTCTGAATAACAACGAAGAAGTGGGTTTTCAGCCCTCAAGAAAATAAGGTTTCAGTCGCATAAGTATTCCTACAACTAACTCGATTATATTCTATGAACTATTCTATGAATTCTATGAACTATTTCCTTTTTGTTGAAAAAAATGTTTATACCTAAGTCATTATTATATTGGCTTAGCTCACTTCCGTCGTGGGTAGTCTGAAAAATTCTGAACACTGAACTGTGTTAAACTTCACTTTTCATTCTGGACACAGACGACTCATGGGTTTCGGGTCAATTGTCAAACACTGGAGAGGCTAGATAAACAATAATTTTTTCTGGACTATTTTTTCTTCCAAATTCCTAGGTACTGCTGTGGAGACCTCGAAGATGATGATATACTTTCCCACAAGAGCCAGATGCTCCTAGATTATAGACCATTGTGGGTTCCCCCTCTGGTGGGTGAAATATAAGCTTCCAGCCCACTTCAGAAATGAGAAGGTGTGTTTGAAAGAAATCTACGTTTGAACACTCAGCAAGCGTCAATTTTCCGTGGTCTGAGGGACATCCCGCGAACGCTGGCTAGGCTGTCGATGAAACTTCTTATGGGGTCGAGGGATTAGTGTTACTGATAATCTATTCAATTCATTTGCGTTTAGTTCTTGAGTGTATCGGTGCGTAATAGGTACATCGGAAACCCGACGACCAAAAATTCGTTCCGGTTAAAGTATTGCCGGTGAACATGATTGAACATTTGTCCTAGAACATTGGCGTCCAAAATTTAGTGGGAAATGATACCTCACACGCTCCCCCCTCAAGTCAAATATCTCGAAAATTCATTTTCAAAATACCTGTTTTGACCCATACCATCTCCCAGTGGCATTTGGCCCGGGGTCCATCTCAATTGATTCAGCGTCAAATTTGGTGGAAAATGATACCCCACACGGCTTCCACCTAAAAACCCTACAAATCGAGTCTCTAAAACGACATTTTTACCCATACACTTCCTAAATTTGGGCCAACAATTTTCAAAAACCAACTAGAACAAGGAAGAGGTCCCCAACCACAATTTAAATTTTTTTAGAAAATTTCAAATGTGTATTTCGAAAAATGGATTTTCGAGATTTTTGGTGATCTAGGCGTGCAGGGTATCATTTTCGACTAAATTTTGAATGCTGAATCCAATGAGACGAATGCCACGCTAACCATCCCAGAACGATTGGAGCCCACCAGAAGAAATTATGATTCAAGATGGGTATCTATCTACCAGTTTCATAAGTGGGTTTTCGAGATTTCTGGTACCTAGGCGTGTGGGGTATCATTTTCCACTAAATTTTGGACGCTGAATCGATTGGAATGAGTCTCCAGGCTGCTGGTCCGAGGAATAACGAACCCATGTGAAGGAATTTGCAGCGTTTTGATTTTGGGCAATCGGAGAGATCAACATCTGGCATGAAAACAGGTTGATCTTTCATGGAATAGTAAACCAAAACCTACCACGAAATTGGTAGTTGTCACTCCAAATAAATAAACATAAAATCTTCAAGGGTCAAGGATGATGTTTTCCTACGGTTCTTTGTGGTTCCTCCGTTAAGCGTACTGCGAGTGAAGCGAGTAAGTGTTAACTCCCCTCAGAAGCCTTATCTGATATTATTTGTTGGCCTAATTCAACCCTAAACGTTCACTTTGTCGTGGACACATTTCACATTACATCTTGCCATTGTCAGGCATTACAGATCGCGAACCTTTGCCGCGACACATTACAGTTGGGCACCCGTCCTGATGGGATCCTTTCTGCGGCGGCAATAAGGAAGTGGTGAAGCCTGGCGGGAGTCTCGCCGACTCTACGGTAGCTCGAAGGATGAAGGGGTGCGGGGACGTCGACGGGGGTGCCGGGAGGTGGTTTTAGGGGTTGCCAACTGGGCGAGGCGGGGGTCGGAAGACACCGAGGGGGCGGAAAAGCTTCGTAACCACCCTCAGTGTCCATCCACCACTCAAGCTATCAGCTTCGCCCCGCTGCTGAACTCAACTCACTACCACAATACGATCATCAATCATCCCGGCCTGATTACTTTGTCATAAGGTACATTCTATTTCATTTGTCTATGAACCACATGATTTGCCCAATCCGAGCTGATTTTTCCCCCTTCCAAATCCTTTCTGGTCATCCAATTTTAATAATTACCAACGAAATTTTATTGAAAAAATTAAATTTTACCTATTAATCAATTATTTAAATTTTCTGATACATACACTAAAAAATGTTTTATTTGCCTTACTGGCATTTAATACCAACAGGATCAATCAGATCTCACTCATAAATGCCACATTGGATCAAAAATTTCTTTCACCAATGTGGCATTTTTTTTTTTTTTTTTTGAGCATGCTCATGACGATTGTTAACCATGCTCGTTTGCTCTATTAGCTTTAGCGATGAGAGAGATCGTGCTACTCACATCAAAAATCATCCTAATTAACGTACGTTCAGCTATGAACATCTGTCAGCGACAAATTTTAACGCCTCATAAAAAAATCGAACCATTGAACATTTAATATTAGAATATTTTGGCTCCTAAATTAGTTTTTAAAGCTCCAACCAAAGCGCCTGTCATCAGTGAACCATTTATTGCCGGGAGAAGGGCATTTTGTCGTATTACACCGCCGCGTTCTATCTATCCGCAATGCACGATGAAGACATCTTTCTGAAGGTTGTTCAGCGTCAGGACATTCCGCGTATGTTTTAAATGTTCCAAGGAAGCAGTGCCGCTGCAGGTTAATCGAGCTTTTATGGGTGTGAACCAGTTCCATCAGATGAGAGTTTCTAATCGTGCAGTTTAACACATTACACTCACACTCGCTCAACGAGAAAAGCCGCTGGGTGAATTTCCGTTGTGATATAGTGCGATCGTAAATTCAACCCATTCTTATTCAACGAGTAGGTAAATGCATACGCAGATAAGTGTTTATAACTGAACCTGAATAATCCACATTCCGTCATGAGGGAATAATTCTCCATGTAATCTTGTGCATGGGGCTTTACTGCAGTTCTAGTTATTTCACATCCAACTATCGTAGGTACTCATAATCTCTGAATAATAATCCCCTGAATTCATAGTTGAAATCGATCTCCCTGATTTGCATTTTGCATGGAACGTTGACTTTTTGCAGTATGAGTTTTCCTAAAAATCTGCAACTTTTCTGCTCTCAAGCTCGACTTGGTCCTCGAAAGATTCCAGTCCAATCGCCCCAATCAAAGGCAGGTTACGTGTGAATATGTGTATTTCGTAAATGCGTTCCTACTTACTTTACCAGAAATTTTTCTGTCCATTTTTTCTTTTCTATAAAAAACCAACTTTGGAGACCTCGTATGTACGTTTTCCCTCTTGAGCGAGATCCATCTATGATGAAACGCTGGCATTAATGTGGATTGTTATAGCTGTTGTTAATTCTCGACCTAGTATTTTGCATAAAATACTTGTAACTAATAATATTAGTTATTGGTCGTATAATACGCTATATAAACGTTGAAGAATCGGAATTCATTATTAATCATGATATCAGTTGAAGTCCTTTATATCATCAATATTAGTTCCTTTTGGTTAGTTATTCCTTGAATAATCAACCTATGTTTTCATGCAAAAGGACAACCTCTCCGATTCGGTCCGTCGCCGTCCGCCGTCCATTGTTCGCGCCGTTTTCGATAGTAGAAAATTTTCTAAAAATCTGAAATTTGGGTCAGGGGTCTGTTCCAGGCCTAGGACGGTCCTCGAAACATTTCAGCCCGATTGGACCAGCCCGATTCGGGCGGGGTAGGGGTCAAAATGTGTGTTTTGAAAAATGGATTTCTCGAGATTTTGGGCGATCTAGGCGAGTAGGGTATCATTTTCCACTAAATTTTGGACGCTGAATCCATTGGAATGGGTCCAGGACCCCCCACACCCACTGCTTCCCCCATTCGAGTAATAACCAACCCGTGTGTAATAATTTGCAGAGTTTTTCATATATTTTGTTACAACAACTGCTACTAATAACAAAAAAATCTCCAATATTATCAGTAACCACAACCGACAAGAGTTGATCAAATTATCTGTGGAGAAAAGTCTCTTGTAGTTTTATGCCACTGGTTTTCAGCATTATGAAAGATATATATTTGAAGAATTTCTTTTTGAATATGAAAATGGTGTTACCTACTACGAGACCCTAGTAATTAGGGTATTAATTTTATTTTATGAACCTAATATTTTGTTGTCAATATTTGGTTGTCCAATCTAACCTCATTGCTGACAGCAAACTAATATTGGTAGAACCAATTGTCAATTTCCTTTTATATACGAACTTGTGAAACGTGGTGCAACGTACAATTATGTACGAGTGGTATGCGGACCTATAGAGTTGTTAAATTTTCAAATATTATTAGGGTATTTTGCAATAAAGTCACTTCACTACTGCGGATACAACTGATACGTTGATGGTAGATGCAGATATGAGTGAAATTGGCCGCACGAATCGGTCATGCATGAGTGGGTTAACCTTTAGACCTGACTTCACTCTGACCCTCATCAAGTTTGCTGGGTTATAATTAGCAGTGGGTGACCACCTGCCCGCGTATATCCGTTCCAACTAAGATAGAAAAAGTCAAAATAGTTCCAACAATAGGCAACAAATGTGAAACAGGCTGCACGGGTTCGAGCATCCTCACAGGTTCAGCACTACTAGGTAATTTATTGCTATCAACCATTGAACGTAACTTCATTGACTGATCATACACACACCATACAAAATAACTCAAAAAAGGTCAAATCTATTTATTTAGCCGTTATAGCAGTTAAGTTAAAGTTCCCTCGCCATTTGAATGTCCCACACCGATAAGAGGTAGGAATGTTGAAGAGTTTGGCCCAAAAATGTCCAAAAGATAATGAGAGCCCTCAAAAGGGCTAGTTTTCCGAGTGTCAGATCCACAATTGGTCGATAGCGGATCCGGCGTCAATTTTCCGCACCTACTTCCGATACGCTGATACTGCACCTGTCAGTCGACCTCTTGTTATCCGGATCCTCCCCCTCTCGCGGCCCCCTTATCATTCGGCTCGTTTCACGTCCAAAAAAAGGCCTCGAACGGGAATAGATGGAGGCCATGGTGGCCAGCATGAGAGGTATTATAGGCCGTGACTGTGGGAATCACGGAGTGCGTACGAGCAACACAATTGACATGACGAACTGACCCAATATCAGTTCCTCGTGTCCGAGGGAAAAGTTTGTCAACTCTATGATGAAGCACCTCGGTATTATAATTTTACTCAAAACATTGCGCACATCTAGGGTTCCTTAATTCAAGAAAAAAGGCAGGAAGTTGACAATGGATCTTCCATCGATTCTGCGTCCGAAGTTTAGTTAAAACTGACACCTGAAGGCTCAGGCTCCACATCAGCAGCCTCATTTTTTTTGGCTTTATCGTTTTACTGGGGCTTTTCCGAGTATCCTAGACTCCAGTGATCGTAATCCTCCTTGGACACTGAATATCACCTAATACGTTTGTTCAGTGCAGTAACTAAGCTCATTGAGCAAAGGATTTACTTCTTTCACACTCATCCTGAGGAGGAAAACGTTCTGCCCAGTAGATACTCTTGTGTGAAGAAATAGGTTGGGGTGTAGGAGGTCCTATTCTTGATAACAAAAGATATCAACTTCTTGCTGAGCCGAAGGAAGAAAACATTACCTGCCGAATGGATATAGATCCGCTTATCATGATTGGGTCGGAGTCTTAACACTGGAATTTGGTGTCATTAGATCCGTTTCTCTTTTAGATAACAATTCAATGGTGAATTTAAAAAAAAAGTTGGAAATGAATACATATAATATGCGTACAATTATAGATGGAAAACGATATTTTGGATGACTGCTGAACGAAGATACCGTGAGTTCTCTAGAGTCAGTGAACCCAAACAGTACCTGGAGGTATTCGAGATTGCTAGAGTGAGCAGAGGAGAAGACTCGTGGCTCAAATCTCCGGTTGTAGATAAATGAAGACGTGCAATCTAACGTTCATTCCTCTGATTCTACCCAGGACCGCGAAATTGAAGGTGTGGCGACGTTCAGTTTTTTGTCGCTCTTACGCTCGAGGGTGTACGTTGTAAAAGATAATAAAGAGGAAAACAAGAAACGTCTATATGAATTCAAAGCCCGAGAAAATGTGTGGAATGAAAAGCTTCTCCAGCAATTTTTCGATCAGTCTTTTTCACTTATGAACGATCCTGACGAGGCTACGCACTTGTAAAAACTCACACGACACTTCATTCGACTCACCAGTATAGTAACTCAAAGGGCGGCGAGGAGAAAATTGCGTGCATTTGAGGTTGGGATGGATGAGCTAGATCGACTCAACAAGTCACACGAGCTGGTTAATGTTGTTATTGGTAGATGTTTCTAAACGTCAAAGCGTCTGAGCGTTAACCATTAGTTATAATATTGTCTTATTTATATTTCCAAATAAAAGCAACAAATACCAGCGAACGGTTAAAGTGGGTCGTTACCACGCTGCGGGAGGCAAAAAGCCTTTTTAATTTAAATTGCTATTTTGTCTCAGTCCAATCCTACATAAACTAAAAGTGGACTTATTCAATTCATGATTGAGTACGTATTATGTCACTGAGATCAAATGTTCTTTTCTGGGTTAACACTTCACGTGGATTATAAGGAAGGCCAATTTGGATATCGGTTGACCACTTTAAAAATTTACGGTTAAATATCTAATTTTATGGTTAGCAACTGTTATTTTTATTTCCTTCCGCTCTGATTTCAAGTAATGGCGGATTACTTTCTCCTCGGTTGTTTTAATAAAATTTTTGGTTGAAATAATTTTTTTATAATTTCAATAAAGGTTTTTTTTCACGGTTGCTCAGTTTTCCCGGTTATAGAGGCTTCTACCAAGATGGAATATTTTTTCTTAGTGCAATACGGATTCGATATCAGAATCAACGGCAATTTCCTTCCATTACTTGGCGTGACTAGTATGTGTACTACAGTTCTGTACCATTTCAATACTAAGCACGAATCGCAGCGTTACTATGTTCGGGCAGAGTAAGATAATCAAACAACACGGCTGATAAGAAATATACACCGGAAGGGGATGAAAGGCGTTCTTTGAGAGGACCCCGTGTATACTTTTCGAACCCGCAACACAATAGTTCTCCGAGCTCTTTCGCAAATGTGTGGCGGAGACCTCGCTCGAGTGTAAGGATAAATTTATTGTCTTTGATGTGGGCGAAATACCTACATTGAGTCGAGCAACCGAATGTTTGCCAATGCTTGTAGTGAGCAGAGAATACCACCGCACACGACGGAGTTTGTGTATATGCGACTGAGAACTTGGCAAATGCCGCATGTGTGTGGTCGCCTTTAAGTTGTGTGATTAATTCTAAAAAGACGTCGAAGTGGCCATTCCCTTTGTAAGCGTCCTCAAGGTTTCAAGAGGCTCGATCCTGTATTCTATGGGACCACTTCAACTCAGCTGCACTCATCACGACTCCCTTTTGATAGTTGGAAAGTAGACCGAGGCGATCAAGTTGATATCCAATTAACCACCTTGAGCGCAAATACATTTTTTATCATTGTGCGACTGGAAAACTTGACTATGGAAAACTATCAGATTTTTAATGGAAAAAGGGACTGTTTTAATCGGAGACGTTCATCAACTTCCAAGGTCCCGTCGTCAGCTTTTCTGCAGTGCTCCCTCTCTTATCGCTTACCCAATGAACAGAAAATGACTTGAGTCAATGAGTTTTTCAACGGCTAGAAGGAGAAACATTATTAATTAATTGGCCTGTCGAGATTAGTTCGGAATCATGTTGTAACAACAGTTCACTTCGGAGTAAGTTGCGCTTCAGCCCATCGTTATCGCAAATGAAAAACTCGAGACCAGTCGTTATGAATTAATTTTCACCACCCAAGAGAGTAATGGCTCTATTTTTCCTCCTGCATAGAAAGGGACGAAGGATTAAAAAACTCGTTAGTTAAGATTTCCAGTTGGCTTTAATTGTGAAAAAGACGGGTTTAACATTTCACAACGCAAGCAGACCTTGGAGTGAGGGGGAAGTGCGTGGTGGAATGGGAGAGGGGTGTAAACTCTTTTTTAATCATCTCTTTATTTTTCGGTTCGTAGAGTTCCCCAAGTTGAATTATCCGTCCTTTTATGCCTTGCAGTTCCTACAGTGTCTCCGGACGTCCGTGTTCGCTCCCCTCTCTCCTAGTTGTCACCAAACGCACACTGACTGCCCACCGCACTTTCAGCACAGAAATGCGAAATCCAAAACTTTTTTTTTTACGAGAAATGTTGATGTTTTCCCCATTTCAGGGATAGAATATGTCGTTTTATCGTGTGGTACTCACAGGGTGGTCACACTTGGGAACCACTAACAATCAGGACAGATTGTAGGTACAACTATATCAGCTAACTATTTCAGTATTATTATATTATTTTGAATTTTTATCCTAATCAACCTATATTTATGCCAGAGGTCAACCTTACCGATTTAGCCCAAAATTTGGCAGTTTCATGATGTCTAGATCAAAATCACAAGGGTTGGTTGTTCCTCGGACAATGAGCATGGGGAAAATGGGGAAAACAGTTAGTGTCGAGTATCCCGGACTCATTTTAATCAATACAGGCATCCAAAATTCCTACACCGCCAAAAATCCCGAAAATATATTCTTCAAAAAGCATATTTTCACCCATGCTCTCCTCAAATTTGGTCCAACCGGGCTGAAAAGTTTCGAGGACCAACTAGAGCTGGAAAGAGGCACTGACGAAAATTACAGGTTTTCAGAAAAAGTTCTACTACCGAAAAAGCTTTGACGGCGTACGTTGGACGGGAATTATTTGTTTATTTTGATGTAGCCACCTTGAAACGCCCAGACATTTTTTGGGGCAAATCGATGAGGTTGACTTCATGTATGAAAACGTAGGTTGATTATTCAAGGAATAACCAACGAAAACTGAATGTCCGTCCACCCTGCGTCAACGCAGTAAGTAGTAGTAATGATTTTCTAAAAATGTTGACATTTTTGTTGGGTAATATGGTTTCAGTTTGTTTTAATATTCAGCTTGATCGCCCCAAATGTGCATAGGATTTGTGTAAAAGCGTGTTTTTTGGAAATTTGGTGGTATGGATTTTGTCACCTACCTATTTATTTTGCAAGAGGGTTTTTTTGAGATTTTGCATAACTAGTTGTGTGGGATATCATTTCCCACTAAATTCGAGACGCTGAATCGATTAGAATGTGTTCTGGTTACTCCCCTTTCTTCTCCATACTCTCGCTGTATGGAATGATAAGCCAGGGTGGAATCGAGTCATGACGATACTCACGGGGGGTGATAATCGCTCCGGGGCGCGTTTAAATCGATTTAGTCAGCAGAAATTAATGGAAAACGATACTTCACGCGCCTAGGTTCCAAAATGTTAAAAAAAATATGTTCAAAATATCATTATTTTCATCCATACCATGCCTCCGTTTGATAATTTGGCTGAAAATGAGTTAGGCTGAATCAGGACTCGATCGGAGGCACGACATATCGGATTTGGAATAAGAGTATTTTGAATCATCAGTTGTGGGAGTTTTTCATTTTTTATTTTGCTTAGGAAAACACAAGGTTACGAGGACCTATTATATCCTAATAATGACAATAATGAAGCTTACGGTATTCATGTACTGCAAGAACAATCGATTGATTGTTGAAACCTGCCTTATCGGTTTTTGGTGCCTGCTTGAGATCGAGACCAAAGTTTATACGTACTCAAGTGCATTCCGAAGAAGGGACGAGACTTTTTAAGCCGACTCAGGGCATTTATTTTGCCCAACTGCATCCGTCGGGGTCTTCGTATAAAGATGAAATGTGTCGGCTTGTGGAATTTTCAATTATAATTACAATTATGAGTCCACGTCTTTCCAACCTATTCACCATTTAAACATTCACCCTCTCCGGTTGGTCCTTTCTAAATTACTCGTGGAAGTACATTACGGACCCTTGTTTCCACGCTGTTAGTCAGACAATCTCTTCTCTCATTTTATATTCAAATTTCAACGCTTTATAATAAAATGTCCAGAAAAAAAGGTGGAAGTGGGGCTCGCTTGAATCCGCACATACCGTGAACAAACGGCACTGGAGCCCTTTATTCCAGTGGAATTCATCTTATTAACATTCTCCTCTTTCGTTGTTTCAGGTTTGTGTTCGAATCTGCGTTCCTCGTCATTGTGAACCCGTGTAAGGTAGGACTGCTGTTGTTTACGGTTTTTCTTTCTTGTGGTTCACAAAGAGATAATATTATCTTTACTTCCACCGTGACCCAAGGCTGTCGTTCCACAACTCTTGAATGTTATGTCGCGGAAAAATCAAGGGTGAAACTCCCTGTAAATTGAAATTCCGGGTATCAACGTGAGTTTGACGGGAGCTGTGTTCGCGGATAATCATTTTCCACAAAAGTAAACTGTTCACAAAATTTTGATTTGGTTCTTATTCCGAGAATACGATTCAATTCGGTTTCCGGCCGTAACGTCACGTTGATTGGACTGTATAGCAAGGAACACTTTTTCAAGTTTGTTAAAAAATTTGATGGTTGACGGACAATATCTCTTCGTGAAGGTTATCCTAAAATGTATGACAACACGATTTCCACGTAGAGAGTCTCAAATTGACGTGGATGCCTGTTAATTTGGTTTTGTTCGTCGAAAACTGAATATAGTCGAAACAAAAGAATGTTTTATGAAAAACTTTTGGTGGACATCAGAAAGAGAATTAATTTCACCTGGAGGCACACTTAGGGTCTGGTTTCAACGTACACTGTTTGGGCAGATGGTAGGAAAAGGCCACATTCCAGGTCATCTTGACAAGAGTTGTCCCGGGAAAAGTACTGTGAAGAGAAAAATCGACAAGTTCGCCCCATTCGTGGGGTGGAAATGAGTTTTTCAACGTGGAACCGTCGCTCGAGTGTAAGGGCGTCATGGAATTAGCTGTATAGAGCTGTCCGGTCTTTTGCTTACGGCGGTGAAAACCTGGGAAGTTGACGACAGAAGATGAAAGGACGAAGTGGAATAATAGCGGGGGAGGTGGTAACTCGTGAGAGGTGTGAAGGAAAGTTGTGGAAAGCTACCGGGAAGTTTTACGACTGCGATGCGATCTTTTACGAAAACTTTGTACGTAACGTGGACTTACCCAGAGAACCAAGTGGGAAAACGTGGAGAGGTGGGAAAGTGGTGGTGGTTGGTGGACGGGGTGAAGGAAAACGATTCCACGCGATCAGTGACACGAGGGAGGAAACGAGTTGGGAGCGAGGTCATCCGATAAGAAGAGTACAGGATACAGTATGCAAATCATGTTGCATGCGTGGGGATGAAAAATTGTCAAGTGTATGCTGACGTGCGTGGAGAAAACCGTATATCTGAGCCACTTGATAAAATGAATACCAAGTTGAGGGAGGAGCAACTTTTCAACGAAGTACATCCACCACAATGGGTCTGTGGCGCTTTAGTTGCACCTACCAACATCCATTTTTCGAGAATCCGATCTGTTTTTTGAGAGCTACATATAATAATGTTCTTCAAGAGAGTCCACTTTGATTCGACTCAAACGTCACTCAATTGGACCTACCACTCAATGGCACTTCTGTTTTATATGAGAAGAATATTTTTCCGATGTCAATAAATATGGGTCAGTGAATTCCTTCATAGGTATCATAAACGGAACAAAACATTCAATACGGAATACGCGTGGGTAGCACGTACCTGCGACGACTCACGTCCGCGTGTCAATCAATCCACTCTATCATTCGCATTGAACTGTCAGCTCTGACAAAATTTCTCCTGGCGTTCGCCCCATTTCCCCAATTTTTCGCGATCCCTAAACTAGCTCGAAGAATGAATTGCGCTTTGGTGCCCTCGGTTGAAATTCCCGCTGTTACAAACGCGCTGATTCCTCTTTACTTTTAGCACTCGAATTGTCAATAAGTGCTATCAACTTCTGTGCGTGTTTTATCTGAGTTTATCAAAGGTCGAAATTCTGATTATCAAAAGAGCGGACTATTATTGTTCGCAATTTTAAATATTTTATCCAATCCCCTATTTAAAAATCATCTTCTCATTTCATAATCATAACCTAATTATATTGATTACGAGAACTGAACGCCGGAAATTATTCCACAATAGCTTATGTTATTTTATTTAGTACATCATGTGCGTACTAGCTTACAGAATATGCAAGCAAAAGAACCAAATGGCGCAACACCTACGGGTAAATCCAGCATGGGGGACATCCTCACTCAGGCCTACATATAGGCCGTGGAAATGCCCAGGGAAGACACTAGAGTCATGAAATAAGGGAGGATTTCCCATTCTCCCAACGTGCGGATAGTCCCAACGTCCCTAGTACATGAAACTTAGTTCGCATTTCTGTCTTTTGAAACTCCCAGAGACGTCAACCCGAACACTGCTTTTGAATTTGTTGTGACCTCTACGGTATTTCCCTCAAACAAGGGAATGTGCGTTCCAATTTAGTAATCGCCCACCTTTTCCAATATTCAAACACAACATTGGCGTAGGTTTTCGCGTTCCCTTTCCAAAGTAGATCTAATGCGTGTATTATTCAAGCGTGAGTCACATTTTCGCCCACTCATGTAGCGTTTTAGACCCCTGCCGCTGGGAATCTTTCTACAGAAAGTCTCATCGTGGAGGTTGACATCAATGTCATCGTAAAGGGACAAGTTTTACGGATATTCCGAACATTCTCAGCTCGCAAAATGGTTAAGAGGTTTCTCGGCTTTTCGAGACTCGCATCGACCCTTCGCCAAGGGAGGCGTTTCTCTCCTTCCGAAATAATGTTTTTGAAGTTGCTAATGATGTAGCGTAAACACGTGAGAGTGCGAAATAAAATACTCGGGAGTCGAAGGGAATTTTAGGGCCCCTCTGGAAAGTCTGAAGCAGATTTCCATGTTTTCACGGTGTTGTCTTGAGCTCACGCCGCTCAGTAGGTAAATTTCAGTTACGCGAGAGAATATGCTCGCCGTCTAAACAAGTCATTACCGTCTTGTAATCAGCTCAGAAAGGCCCCGCGTTGTTTGGTGGTTAGGGAAATGCTTACTGATCATCCAGCCATTGAATTTGAACAAAGCAACTACCGACGTTGACTGATGAGTGTTTCGATATACAAATGCAATCAGACTATGAGTGGGTTCGATTCGGGCTTGAGTATATCCATTATAGCTCAGGAATTATTTAACAGAAAGGTTACCTAATTAAGAAGAAATTGTTTACGAGAAATAATTGTTCTGGAAATGCAGGTTGCCCCACGAGTGGTCCCCTCCTCCCAAAGTCGTCCATACGGGAGTAAACAATAATTTTGTATTAATCTTCATATATTTTTTTAACGATCTCAAATATCATATTTGCGCACCCCGCGCGACTGTGCAACGTTCTTATTTTGAATTGGAACCCCAATTATTTATCGCAGGTACGGATTCTACCCGAAATTCCATGGAAATTTGATCCCTGAACCTATTTTTGATTGCGCGCAACCGGTTCAGCGAGTACGCAAAGTTGCGCAACCCCCACAAAATGCCAAATAGTAGATGATGATAAACATTAGTGTATGGCACATGAAATTTCATTGTTTTTCAACGCTGATTCACAGGATGTTATCCGCTTCTTGACTCGACCTGCCTGAGAATATAATATCTTTCATCATTTTCTTTTGAAATAAATGGCTGCTTTTGATGGATGCATATCATTCAACCTGTTAAAGAAATTGTGGATATATTTTTTAATCAAGTGTATATATTGTACCCATCCCTCTTCGCTAAAGTACCTACAGAGTTCAACCTATTTTGGCCGACCGTTCAGATTTTCGCTCGGAGGCACGATAGTGAAATAGTGCCCTCTTTCCTCGGCCAAGCTCGAAAACGGCCTAACTAGGTTATTTATTCGTGGAAGGTTTTAGGGATGAACGAAAATTATACATGGAGTCGAGAGAAACAAGAGAGTCAGCCAAGATGCAGCAGTCCCGACCCTCTTCTCGCTTCGGGTCTGTTATTCACTTCCCTATGCCTCCCAAACTTGCCTGAGTTAACAATCCTAACTTTTAATTGGTTTTTTCCGAGTTTTCTTCTGTAAACGATTTCTCTTCTTGTGGAAAATTGAGAACTCTGAGTAGGAAAATCATTATTCAACCCTCAGGTTGAGTTAGGTACCAACCTGACTCAAAGAGCAACACATCCCCCCGGTATCGAACTTCTCATTTCCGAATGGGTGAATTTCCAACCGAGATTTCCAACCAATTCCCCTGAATCATTCGATGAATGTGTCCGTGAAAGTTTCGTTTTGTATTGAATAGCATATAATCACCAGGGCTTTCGTTGTGCACTTCTCTTTGAATTTACTTTGCCGTAATAATACTCCGATACCGGGGCTGACTGACCAGTTGAATGTTTTGATAAAACCAGCCTTGATTTGCACCATCCGCGAATTTCAGCAGAATCGTAAAATAAGCTGTAGTTACAGGTTTATGGGTCTTGCATTTCAGGTTCTCCCTGTCAATCAAATATAAACGTCTCAGTCAATACCAAACAATTAGGCAAGTGCATGTGCGACAATACAGAGGGAGGTTTCAATAAACCAGCGGGATGATCCCATTCAAAACCTCGCTGGTTCATATGGTTTTTTAACGGGCTCGTACGAAGTATGTGTAGGTTTGACTCCAACAACTAGAACAATGTTCCATTGATGAATTCCTATTAAAAATTATCATTCTACATCGGTTCGACACTGTCACTCAACGTCAACATGCAATTTACTGGATGGTAGAGGTTACGAGATTTTGGTTCATTATTTCTTGAACCACAAACCCTTGGTCCGAAAAACTAAAAAATTCGAGATTTTGTGTTTCAAGAGATCGAAATTCAAAATAGAATTGTCCATCCGGCATTTTCGGTTGCAGGAATTTCTCTAAAAATCAGTCATCGTAATGGGATTCCCTTCTGGTTGGTCCCGAAACTCTTTTCATTCCTACAAAAGTATCTTATATTGTATTGAAAGATAAATAAACAAATGAATGAAACAAAAAATAAAATAAATTGGTTGGTCATTTCTAGGACTAGGAACATGGAGTGGAAGCATAAGGGGAGGATAAATTAGTGGAAAACGATACCCCACGCGCCAAAATCGTCAAAATAATAAGCATGGGGAAAATGGGGGAAACAGTGGATGTGGCGGGTACCGGACCCATTCTAGTCGATTCAACGCCCAAAAATTAGTGGAAAATGATATTGCACACGCCTAGGTACCAGAAATCTCGAACACACACGTTTGAAATAGGTAGATAGACATCCATTTTGACTCTTAACCTCTTCCAGTTGGTTCCAATCGTTCTGGGCCCGTCCCATCAGATTCAACGTCCAAAATTTAGTCGAAAATAGTACCCCACACGCCTAGATCGCCTAAAATCTCAAAAATCCATTTGTATTTGAAAAGTTTTGAGGACCAACCAGAGCCAGAAATGGGTGCCTGACCACCCTGGACACTGGATCGACTAAGATGGGTTTTATCCTGATTACCGCAAACGGTATAGGACTACCATGTACAATGAACCAAATTAGAATAATCGTGGATTGAATTGACGCAAATTATTTCTGAAGCATATATAATTTCCGAATGAGGAGTTTTAATTTTTAACACCAATTCATGACGAGGATTAGAATTCGTCTGACGATTTGATGATCGTAATTTACAAATTAGTGGAATAAATAATTTAATAAATAAACAAAATTAAATAAAATAAATAAAAATATAACAAAAGGAATAAAATTAATTTGAAGTACTATTAAAATAATAAAATAACAATTAAATTAAATTTAAATTTCCATAATAATTCATCCACAAATTGATGACATTACGTATTCTGGTAGGACACAACCTCATGAAACTCCGTGATTAGTCCTCCCCTTTGTTTGTAGCGGCATACAATTTGTTGTTGTTGTAGAGTTTATACTGCCCTATGTAGGGGTCACAATTTGCTTTGTGACTCTTCCGTTCTGTGTAATTTTTCCTTTACGAGTCCGGAGCGAGGGAACCAATAGTTGAAAACTCTTCAACCGTTTGAGCCTCGGTTTGAGAGATGAAACCGTCCCAGACTGTATGTAGACAGGGAACGGTAGAGGATGCTGTTATTCAATATCTGTGCATAAAAAAAAATAAATAAATTTAAAAAAAAGGGACGACGAGAGGATTCTCGGAAAAGAAGGATTCTACATTTGACGCGGTGTGGGTAAAGCACTTAAAACCTGTTTGTAAGCTGGTAGCGGGACCACAGGGAAGTCAATTACTTGTCAGGTGGATATTGTATTACCCCCACTTGTCATCCTAATAATTAAATGAAACATTTCGAAAAAGTATCAGTAACCCATTTCTCCACCCGAAACCAATTACTTTTTTTCTCCTTGAGGCAGCTGCTTTACACAGTGAAGCGGCAGAACAAGGAACTGACCACGGCAAATGTTGGAGTAGTTTTGGAGGGCCAAATTTATCGCTCCTTTTTGGCCCACCGTCATCGACCGAGTGCCATATCCTCGGGACGGGCAGAGTGAAGATTTCTCGTCTGGTTCTCACGTTGAGAGCGGGTGCGCTTTGACTGACAAATGTAGAACACCAATTATCATGAGTGGTTCGGCACTCAGACTTCCCGTCCCATTCAGCTGCACCACTGGTTATAAGGGGCGATGGTGAGGCTGTTTCCCTTATCTTCCTTCCTCGTACAAATCTGAATTAAGTTAAATGTCGAGGATTTCTACTCCTCGGCGCATTTCGTGATCTTCAAACGATGATGGTAATTCCGCTCAGACCACGAAATCGAGCAAATTACTTCTGAATATTTTAACGTTTCCGTGAGTTTTATATCCGGCAATCATTTCTTGCAAGCGTTTAAACTACTTGGGGAACTAAACGTATGATATGGTTGATAATGTACACCATAATGTGGAGTAACTCACATTCCTCGGAATTATTTTCAATTTTTGACGGCGGTTGGATAAATAAAGGCACAACCAATCATGGACTAGATCAACCTCGTAGAATAATTTTCTTAAATCAATTTTTCAGTTTGCTCTCCGCTCACCTCGTATAAACCAATAATTATGCGTAATGAGGATGTCATATCTGGGAGCACTTTCTCATTAGGGAAATCTGTCTAACATCGACTTCCACTGTGTGGACGAGAACAAGCATATTCGTCAGTGTGAAACATGTTTTTACGCCGCCACCACGCAGTGTGCGTTCTAACAGAAGGAAATGGACGTGCCGGGAACCTATGCCACCTATTCCATGCTGAGGATTCAGTGAACTGCCATTAAAGAGCTTATCTCGGAGGAAATGTAGCTTCCTTTTTCACGGCATAGTTAATTTAGATTCTATCACCGTACCAAAGGAATTTATAGCCGCTCCCGTGAGACGAGATGGGGCGGTGTCCTCTCATCTCCTCTCTTACTTCCGAGTCTTTCCTGATGTTACCTTATTTCTCCCACTTTCCGTGCACTTTTGACTTCCATTGTGCTCGGTCGCCGTCTGCATTGCCATCTTAAGATTAAAGATGATCTCGCGGGACAAAAGATAAAGTTCAATAGCTGCTCTTCGAATCACGAAATTAATCAGTTTATTCATCAAACGAAACCTGTTCACTCTCGAGCCTCTAGAGGCAACGTCTCCGGGCTGTTTGATCTCCGTCGAATAATTTATTCTTTTCTCAGCCGACATTATGAATCTTCCCGACCAGCTTCCTCCGTTCTTGGTAAATAAAATCAATTCCGCCTTCAACGTCTCCTCTGTTTCTTTAGGTATATATACCGGAGACGAAACAACGGACCTCAGGAATACAACTAACTTTAATCTAGATTCAATCTAATTTAATCCAAATCCTTGAGAGGCGAGACAACGGCTCCCCTTCCCACCAGGAAAATCGGTGGAAGTGAAAAGCGAACCCTTGGTCTTATCACGTTGTAGACTTTCCCCTCCTCGGCCTTTCCTTTCCGAGGACTTCCTCCTATTCCTTTTAGTAATTGCTTTATCTTTAACTGAATCAGTCAACCGAAAAGTTGGTGGTTTTCCGCAGAGAAAAGTTTTAGGAATCACTTGGTAACAGTAATGAGCTAATATTATGAAGGGAGGATTGATTGACTGGGCTATCATTAGAAGGCTGTGATCCGATTTTCTATCTTTCAGTTAAGCAGTGAGCGCATAGGAAACATCTAGATCTTCGTGTCATGAGGATTATAATTATGATATGAAAGCATTCCCGCAGCACCTATGGCGGTTGAGGAAACTATATACCTCCGATGTTGCAACAAACTGATCGAAAATTTTAATTGGTGTGCACATGGAATAAACCTTTATAAATAAATTATTGCTCAAAATACAGAAATCAAGGATCAACGCTAGGAGTTCGCTCTGGCAGTCCCTTCGCACCATAGTTTTCTCGGGGATTTGCTTCCACAAAGTACTGACTTTAATTTTATTTTCTTGTCGTGAAGTTGGCATACAACCTCTATATAGCGTGCCAAGAGCTGATGAAATGGCATAACTACAAGAATAGAAGAGAGCGATGGCAGTTTTGGTGGAAAAGCCTACAGCCTGCTGCATGTTTTACGTTAATTCTTCTTCGAGGGAACGATATTTAGTCATGCTTATTGTTTTTAGCGGCACTTCTCATAGAATTATTGTCTTTTATGAGCATTACCTCAAAAACCGCAGATTTTCGATAAAAGAGAGGTTTCCTAGAATCGTTTCGTGATGGGCTTGCTGTAAGTTGTGACGTTGGCCTCATGATACTTCATCATAATGTGTGATAATTGAGTCTGCACACTCCAATGCTTACCCATTTTTTTTCATTTGAGAGAAAGATTCATAGAGATTAGATACGTTTACGGTGAAACTTTTGAGGATCGGATTTCGACTATCGAAATCCGTGTAACTTTCTTCTATAGTGTATAATTTCCAGACACACTATCCTGAAGGTGTTGAATGAATTTTTTCATTTCCGCATTGGCAGAGCTGGGTAGCATGTGCTCCACGCGTGAATTCTAATCTATATGCTGACGTTGGCCGCCCCAGGTGGTGGTTACTGTTCGACCGCGGTCGGTATTTTTCACCAACTTTCTCGCAGTTAAAGTGACTGAATATACGAAGTAAAGGATTGATTCCAGTCCAATATTATGGTTTTTATATGACCTAGAAATCGGTACATGTTCATGCCTAACCAACATACACTCCTTAGTAGTAGCTGTATAGGACTAGATTTCCTCCGAGAACCTCCCAAGATACCGAAGCCTTAATGTCCGATGTGGAATTGGCGAATTCGCTTAGTTGTCTACGGGATTGAGTGAAGTGCGGCATTTCCTCATTTAGTTCGTTACCTAGAATGTTGTTACCTCAAGCTTCGAACAACGAAGGAAATTTTACACCGCGAGTCTTCTCTTAGGTGACGACGGTGGTAGCAAGAGAAATTAAGTGGCTGCCGATGGGAGGGGGTGATTGGGCTATGAGGGGAGTTCGAGAGCCCCACTCCATCCTCCTTTCCGGCGATTGTTTATGCAATGAATAATAACCAATGGAAACTTCATCAACCACTTGTTAACACAAACACCGAATACATTAGTTGCCACTCGGAAATCCTCGCCGTCATGTTTGTTGACAACTATTTCCACCGTCGCGGTGCTTGCCAGTCATTTAATATTGAAGTTGTTTGACGCCTCCCAAGTAATGCATTGAAGATGAGGCAGGTATTGTGGATAAGTCGTCCAACCTTCTTGCTTCGCTGAACATTTTCCCGAATCCTTTCCCTCTCGTCTTCATCCACTTGGAAAAAGGTCTTGCTCCTTACAATATTTCTACACCCTTCGGAAATTTTTCTTCTCGCTTTGTGGAGTGATAACTTACTGCTGATCGACTTATTTCTCAAGATGCTTTTTCCGCCCGGCTGCCTTTTTACACCCCACACGGTTCGTCATGTCGTTGGCTCGGGTCTTTCGACACAAGTTACAAGCGCCGAAAAATGTACGTAAGTTCAGGATTGTTGATAATTTATTCGAAGACATTGGAGACTGTCAATAGCAAACACTTTTACCTTGGGACCTCGCGTTGTTATGAACTAGTTTTGACTAGGAAAACTGAAAATCGTTCCGTTGCGTATTAGCAATCTCAGCGAAATTCTTACAAGGAAATTGCCATTATTAACTACCTTTTCAATATTTGCGATATTGGTGATACACTGGTGGGAGGATTTCAGCCGCTTTTACCTACATTTGGATGGTTCGGGGCTCAATAAATTATAGGGCTGTGCACACAGGAGTTCCATGATACTAAGTTTAGGAGTAAGAGAAGATGGTGTCTTGACCTACTCAGCTGACCAGAGCAACCCGACCCAATCTTAATAGGCACGCCCTTGTATGAGCCAGCTCCCCCGTTACACAATTCTTAATGAATCATAAGTTTTTTAGCGGACACCTGGTTGAAGTTTTTGCAGCTTCCGGGACCTTTTCACTTGGGGAAAAACTGGTAGAGCAGTGCGAATCAAAAGAGGTGAGAGAGAGCAGACATCATTACCAGCTCCTTCAGAGGCAAGTCACAATGTAGGTGGCTCAAAAGGGAACAGATGAAAGGTCGGGGATGAGTTGAGCCAAGCGAGGGCCCATTTGCTTGTTTATGCTCCCGACAAATGAGCAAAATGGAAACCTTTTGATCCTGTCCACAACGGTGGCAAAACTCTGTCACGGCGGATTACATAATTTCTCACCCAGCCAAGATGGCGCTATTGTCTGGTCGAGCAACCAACTCAACTCGTGCTGAGGATATCTCGAGGCTTGCTCGGGATATCTGGGTGTCACGCGGGGGAAGAAGAAGATTACTCTCCAGGAGCATCATGAAAACTCTCCAAACTATTTTTATCCATGGTCAATAATTCAACAACTCATTCCGAACCTTACCTCCCAAGGAGCAGGCAATTTGTTGATAAATGATAAATGTTGATGGAAGGAAAAGATGTCGAATTAGAATTTAGGATTTTGACTCCGCACATCTTTTCCCGGATTATTCCGATGAAAACAATAATACAATAGCGTACAGTGAGACCAAACAAATTATCAATGGAAGTGAAAGTGGAGGTATCCAATGCGTAATGAAAATGCACCATTTGGTTACTATCAACATCCATTTGAATCGGTTCAATTGCAAAAACACTTGCGAAATATGGTTTCAAATTAACCCTCTAGATAGGACGCTGATATCTGCCAAGTTTAATAAACATTTGCTCCCATGTGACACAAGGCAATTCACGTACATTTGTCACGGCATTATGTCCTTGATAAACCTACGAGTTCTCGTAGTTCATCATATAATCTGAGGATACTTAATTTTGAACAAATCTGTTAGCGGCTGGCGTGAAAATTATATTTATGTTGCAACTAAGTCGTCTCCAGTGCGGTAATAGAGAGCGCCTGAGATTTTTCACATTTGTTTTTTTTTTCTCCTTTCAACTTCGTCTTGATCAGGATCCATGGTATTAGTTTTGGTTTTTTTTAGTGGTACTATGACGTACTTTATTC
>CM034007.1:10015221-10044906 GCA_019603395.1 Cyrtorhinus lividipennis
ATCAGGACAACCAGAGAGTGTGTGAAGAGCAAGCAAGAAAGGGGAAAACACAGAAAGAAGGGGGGGAAAGGGAAATGGAGGACAGAATGGAAAAAGAAAAAAACGAAGAATGGAAATAGGCATGGGGGAATAAAGACGGGTGGAAAGAAACAAACAGGTTCCACAAAATAAAAAGGGGAAAACATTAAAAGGTGACAAGAAGCAAAGTAAATGTCGAAGACGACAGAAGGGTCAGGTGCAGGGGTTTACTTTAGGGGGATGGATAGAACCTGACTCAGTATTTTTTATCACGGCTGAAACAAAGGTTCTCCATGGGGTAAAAAACGATTAGTCTGCCAGTATGTCTATAGCACTTCGCCATAGGGGGAGTGTCGGGGTAAACAAGGGGTGCGTTTATTGGGCTGAATGAACCTGACTCAGATTTTTATTATTACTGCATAAACAACACGGTTCTCAGAGGGGGATAAAACGATTAGTTGCATCAGAGTATTCATATTACCGCCATAATGGTCAGGTAAACAGGGGGTACGTTTATTGGGCTGAATAGACACCTGACTCAGATTTTTATTATCACTGTATAAAGACAACAGGTTCTCATGAGGGGATAAAACGATTAGGTTGCAGTCAAGTAGTTCATATTACGCCATAATGGTCATTACACACGGGGTCGTTTATTGGTGGCTGAATAGAACCTGACCAGATTTTTATTCACTGTATGAAACCCATTCTCATGAGGGGGATAAAACGATTAGGTTGCAGTCAGGTAGTTCATATACCTCCATAATGGTCTGGTAAACAGGGGGGACGTTATTGGGCTGAATAGAAACCTGACCAGATTTTATTATCACTGTATAAGACACAGGTTCTCTGAGGGATAAAACACATTAGGTTCAGTCGAGTAGTTCATATACCCGCCATAATGGTCGGTAAACAAGGGGGGTACGTTTATTGGGCTGAATGAAACCTGCCAGATTTTTATTATCACTGCATGAAACAACAGGTTCTCATGAGGGGGATAAAAACGATTAGGTTGCAGTCAGAGAGTCATATTACGCCAAATGGTCAGGTAAACAAGGGGGGTACGTTTATTGGGCTGAATGGAAACCTGACTCAGATTTTTATTATAACTGCATGAAGCAACAGTGTTCTCATGGAGGGGATAAAACGATTAGGTTGCAGTCAGAGTAGTTCATATTACTCCGCCATAATGGTCAGGTAAACAAGGGGGGTACGTTTATTGGGCTGAATAGAAACTGACTCAGATTTTTTTATTACTGCATGAAGACAACAGTTTCTCATGAGGGGATAAAACGATTAGGTTGCAGTCAGAGTAGTTCATATTCCCGCCATAATGGTCAGGTTAAACAAGGGGGTACGTTTATTGGGCTGAATGAACCTGACTCAGATTTTTATTTCACACTGCATAAGACAACAGGTTCTCATGAGGGGGATAAAAACGATTAGGTTGCAGTCAGAGTATTTCATATTACTCGCCATAATGGTCAGGTAAACAAGGGGGTACGTTTATTGGGCTGAATAGAAACCTGACTCAGATTTTATTATCACTGTATAAGACAACAGGTTCTCATGAGGGGGATAAAAACATTAGGTTGCAGTCAGAGTAGTTCATATTACTCGCCATAATGGTCAGGTAAACAAGGGGGGTACGTTTATTGGGCTGATGGAAACCTGACTCAGATTTTTATTATCACTGCATGAAGACAACAGGTTCTCATGAGGGGGATAAAAACGATTAGGTTGCAGTCAGAGTAGTTCATATTACTCGCCATAATGGTCAGCTAACAAGGGGGGTACGTTTATTGGGCTGAATAGAAACCTGACTCAGATTTTTATTATCACCATGTATAAAACAACAGGTTCTCATGAGGGGGATAAAAACGATTAGTTGCAGTCAGAGTAGTTCAATTACCCGCCATAATGGTCAGGTAAACAAGGGGGGTACGTTTATTGGGCTGAATAGAAACCTGACTCAGATTTTTATTATCACTGTGAGACAACAGGTTCTCATGAGGGGGATAAAACGATTAGGTTGCAGTCAGAGTAGTTCTAATTATTCGCCATATGGTCAGGTAAACAAGGGGGGTACGTTTATTGGGCTGAATGGAAACCTGACTCAGATTTTTATTATTACTGCATGAAGACAACAGGTTCTCATGAGGGGGATAAAAACGATTAGGTTGCAGTCAGAGTAGTTCATATTACCGCCATAATGGTCAGGTAAACAGGGGGGTACGTTTATTGGGCTGAATAGAACCTGACTCAGATTTTATTATCACTGTGAAGACAACAGGTTCTCATAAGGGGGATAAAAACGATTAGGTTGCAGTCAGAGTAGTTCATATTACCCGCCATAATGGTCAGTTAAACAAGGGGGGTACGTTTATTGGGCTGAATGGAAACCTGACTCAGATTTTTATTTTCACTGCATGAAGACAACAGGTTCTCATGAGGGGGATAAAAACGATTAGGTTGCAGTCAGAGTAGTTCATATACCGCCATAATGGTCGGTAAACAAGGGGGGTACGTTTATTGGGCTGAATAAACCTGACTCAGATTTTATTATCACTGTATAAAGACAACGGTTCTCATGAGGGGGTAAAAACGATTAGGTTGTCAGCAGTAGTTCATATACCCGCCATAATGGTCAGGTAACAAGGGGGGTACGTTTATTGGGCTGGAAAACCTGACTCAGATTTTTATTATCACTGCTGAAGACAACAGGTTCTCATGAGGGGGATAAAAACGATTAGGTTGCAGTCAGAGTATTTCATATATCCCATAAGGTCAGGTAAACAAGGGGGGTACGTTTATTGGGCTGATAGAAACCTGACTCAGATTTTTTATTATCACTGATAAGACAACAGGTTCTCATGAGGGGGATAAAAACGATTAGGTTGCAGTCAGAGTATTTCATATTACCGCCATAATGGTCAGGTAAACGGGGGTACGTTTATTGGGTGAATGGAAACCTGACTCAGATTTTTATTATCACTGCTGAAGACAACAGGTTCTCATGAGGGGGATAAAAACGATTAGGTTGCAGTCAGAGTATTCATATCCGCCATAATGGTCAGGTAAACAAGGGGGGTACTTTTATTGGGCTGAATAAAACCTGACTCAGATTTTTATTATCACTGTATAAACACACGGTTCTCATGAGGGGGATAAAAACGATTAGGTTGCAGTCAGATAGAGTTCATATTACTCGCCAAATGGTCAGGTAAACAAGGGGGGTACGTTTATTGGGCTGAATAGAAACCTGACTCAGATTTATTATCACTGTATAAAAGACAACAGTTTTCTCATGAGGGGATAAAAACGATTAGGTTGCAGTCAGTAGTTCATATACTCCCGCCATAATGGTGTAAAAGAGGGGGACGTTTATTGGGCTGAATAGAAACCTGACTCAGATTTTTATTATCACTGCATGAAGACAACAGTTCTCATGAGGGATAAAAACGATTAGGTTGCAGTCAGAGTAGTTCATATACTCGCCATAATGGTCAGGTAAACAAGGGGTGAACGTTTTATTGGGCTGAATGAAACCTGCCAGATTTTACATTTAGCATTCCATGATGGTTTGGGTTGCGATAACAGTAATTGTTGCTCTAGGTATTAAGCTCTTTATTTGGGTTGATAAACTTAGTTTTATTATCACTGCTGAAGACAACAGTTTCTCTGAGGGGATAAAACGATGGTTGCAGTCAGAGTAGTTCATATTACCCGCCATAATGGTCAGGTAAACAAGGGGGTACGTTATTGGCTATGAAACCTGACTCAGATTTTTATTATCACTGCATGAAGACAACAGTTTCTCATGAGGGGATAAAAACGATTAGGTTGCAGTCAGAGTATTTCATATATACGCCATAATGGTCAGGTAAACAAGGGGGTACGTTTATTGGGCTGTATAGAAACCTGACTCAGATTTTATTATCACTGCATGAAGACAACGGTTCTCATGAGGGGATAAAACGATTAGGTTGCAGTCAGAGTATGTTCATATACCCCATAATGGTCAGGTAAACAAGGGGGTACGTTTATTGGGCTGAATAAAACCTGACTCAGATTTTTATTATCACTGTATAAGACAACAGGTTCTCATGAGGGGAGATAAAACATTAGGTTGCAGTCAGAGTAGTTCATATTACCGCCATAATGGTCAGGTAAACAGGGGGGGTACGTTTATTGGGCTGAATGGAAACCTGACTCAGATTTTTATTATCACTGCATGAAGACAACAGGTTCTCATGAGGGGATAAAAACGATTAGGTTGCAGTCAGAGTAGTTCATATTACTCCGCCATAATGGTCAGGTAACAAGGGGGGTACGTTTATTGGGCTGAATAGAAACCGACTCAGATTTTTATTATCACTGTATAAAGACAACAGGTTCTCATGAGGGGGATAAAACGATTAGGTTGCAGTCAGAGTAGTTCATATACCCGCCATAATGGTCAGGTAAACAGGGGGGTACGTTTTATTGGGCTGATAGAAACCTGACTCAGATTTTTATTATCACTGATAAGACACAGTTTCTCATGAGGGGGATAAAAACGATTAGGTTGCAGTCAGAGTAGTTCATATTATCGCCATAATGGTCGGTAAACAAGGGGGGTACGTTTTTTGGGCTGAATGAAACCTGACTCAGATTTTTATTATCACTGTATAAGACAACAGGTTCTCATGAGGGGGATAAAACGATTAGGTTGCAGTCAGAGTAGTTCATATACTCGCCATAATGGTCAGGTAACAAGGGGGTACGTTTATGGGCTGAATAGAAACCTGACTCAGATTTTTTATCACTGATAAGACACAGGTTCTCATGAGGGGGATAAAACGATTAGTTGCAGTCAGATAGTTCATATTACGCCATAATGGTCAGGTAAACAAGGGGGTACGTTTATTGGGCTGATGGAAACCTGACTCAGATTTTTTATTATCACTGTATAAGACAACAGGTTTCTCATGAGGGGGATAAAAACGATTAGTTGCAGTCAAGTAGTTCATTTACTCGCCATATAGTGGCAGGTAAACAAGGGGTCGTTTATGGGCTGGAATAGAAACCTGACTCAGATTTTATTATCACTGATAAGACAACAGGTTCTCATGAGGGGGATAAAAACGATTAGGTTGCAGTCAGAGTAGTTCATATTACGCCATAATGGTCAGGTAAACAAGGGGGGTACGTTATTGGGCTGAAGAGAAACCTGACTCAGATTTTTATTATCACTGAATGAAGACAACAGGTTCTCATGAGGGGGATAAAAACGATTAGGTTGCAGTCAGAGTAGTTCATATTACCCGCCATAATGGTCAGGTAAACAAGGGGGGTACGTTTATTGGGCTGAATGGAAACCTGACTCAGATTTTTTATTACTGCATGAAGACAACAGTTCTCATGAGGGGGATAAAAACGATTAGGTTGCAGTCAGAGTAGTTCATATTACTCGCCTAATGGTAAGGTAAACAAGGGGGGTACGTTTTATTGGGCTGAATAGAAACCTGACTCAGATTTTTATTATCACTGATAAGACAACAGGTTCTCATGAGGGGATAAACGATTAGTTGCAGTCAGAGTATTCATATTACCCGCCATAATGGTCAGGTAAACAAGGGGGTACGTTTATTGGGCTGAATGGAAACCTGACTCAGATTTTATTATCACTGTATAAGACAACAGGTTCTCATGAGGGGGATAAAAACGATTAGGTTGCAGTCAGAGTAGTTCATATTACTCGCCATAATGGTCAGGTAAACAAGGGGGTTACGTTTATTGGGCTGAATGAAAACCTGACTCAGATTTTTATTATCACTGCTAAAAGCAACAGGTTCTCATGAGGGGGATAAAAACGATTAGTTTGCAGTCAGAGTATTTCATATTACTCGCCATAATGGTCAGGTAAACAAGGGGGGTACGTTTATTGGGCTGAATGAAACCTGACTCAGATTTTATTATCACTGTATAAGACAACAGGTTCTCATGAGGGGAAAAAACGATTAGGTTGAGTCAGAGTAGTTCATATAACCCGCCATAATGGTCAGTAAACAAGGGGGTACGTTTATTGGGCTGATGTAAACCTGACTCAGATTTTTATTTCACTGATAAGACAACAGGTTCTCATGAGGGGGATAAAAACGATTAGGTTGCAGTCAGAGTAGTTCATATTACCGCCATAATGGTCAGGTAAACAGGGGGGTACGTTTATTGGGCTGAATGGAACCTGACTCAGATTTTTATTATCACTGCTGAAGACAACAGGTTCTCATGAGGGGGATAAAAACGATTAGGTTGCAGTCAGAGTAGTTCATATTACCGCCATAATGGTCAGGTAACAAGGGGGGTACGTTTATTGGGCTGAATGGAAACCTGACTCAGATTTTTATTATCACTGATAAGACAACAGGTTCTCATGAGGGGGATAAAACGATTAGGTTGCAGTCAGAGTAGTTCATATTACCGCCATAATGGTCAGGTAAACAAGGGGGTACGTTTATTGGGCTGAATAAACCTGACTCAGATTTTTATTATCACTGTATAGACAACAGGTTCTCATGAGGGGGATAAAAACGATTAGGTTGCAGTCAGAGTAGTTCATATACCCGCCATAATGGTCAGGTAAACAAGGGGGGTACGTTTATTGGGCAATGGAACCTGACTCAGATTTTTATTATCACTGATAAGACAACAGTTCTCATGAGGGGATAAAAACGATTAGGTTGCAGTCAGAGTAGTTCATATTACTCGCCATAATGGTCAGGTAAACAAGGGGGGTACGTTTATGGGCTGAATAGAAACCTGACTCAGATTTTTATTATCACTGTCAGAAACACAAGGTTCTCATGAGGGGGATAAAAACGATTAGGTTGCAGTCAGAGTAGTTCATATATTCGCCATAATGGTCAGGTAAACAAGGGGGGTACGTTTATTGGGCTAATGAAACCTGACTCAGATTTTATTATCACTGATAAGACAACAGGTTCTCATGAGGGGATAAAACGATTAGGTTGCAGTCAGAGTAGTTCATATTACCGCCATAATGGTCAGGTAAACAAGGGGGGTACGTTTATTGGGCTGAAAGAAACCTGACTCAGATTTTTATTATCACTGCATGAAGACAACAGGTTCTCATGAGGGGGATAAAAACGATTAGGTTGCAGTCAGAGTAGTTCATATTCCCGCCATAATGGTCAGGTAACAAGGGGGGTACGTTTATTGGGCTGAATGGAAACCTGACTCAGATTTTTTATTCACTGCATGAAGACAACAGGTTCTCATGAGGGGGATAAAACGTTAGGTTGCAGTCAGAGTAGTTCAATTACTCGCCATAATGGTCAGGTAAACAAGGGGGTACGTTTATTGGGCTGAATGAAACCTGACTCAGATTTTATTATCACTGTATAAAGACAACAGGTTCTCATGAGGGGGATAAAAACGATTAGGTTGCAGTCCGAGTAGTTCATATTACTCGCCATAATGGTCAGGTAAACAAGGGGGGTACGTTTATTGGGCTGAAGGAAACCTGACTCAGATTTTTATTTTCACTGCATGAAGACAACAGGTTCTCATGAGGGGGATAAAAACGATTAGGTTGCAGTCAGAGTAGTTCATATTACTCGCCATAATGGTCAGGTAAACAAGGGGGGTACGTTTATTGGGCTGAATGGAAACCTGACTCAGATTTTTATTATCACTGCATGAAGACAACAGGTTCTCATGAGGGGGATAAAAACGATTAGGTTGCAGTCAGAGTAGTTCATATACCGCCATAATGGTCAGGTAAACAAGGGGGGTACGTTTATTGGGCTGAATGAAACCTGACTCAGATTTTTATTATCACTGTATAAGACAACAGGTTCTCATGAGGGGGATAAAAACGATTAGGTTGCAGTCAGAGTAGTTCATATTACTCGCCATAATGGCAGGTAACAAGGGGGGTACGTTTTTTGGGCTGAATAGAACCTGACTCAGATTTTTATTATCACTGTAATAAAGACAACAGGTTCTCATGAGGGGGATAAAACGATTAGGTTGCAGTCAGAGTATTTCATATACTACCGCCATAATGGTCAGGTAAACAAGGGGGTACGTTTATTGGGCTGAATGAAACCTGACTCAGATTTTTATTATCACTGTATAAGACAACGGTTCTCATGAGGGGGATAAAAACGATTAGGTTGCAGTCAGAGTAGTTCATATTACGCCATATGGTCAGGTAAACAAGGGGGGTACGTTTATTGGGCTGAATGAAAACCTGACTCAGATTTTTATTATCACTGATAAGACACAGGTTCTCATGAGGGGATAAAAACGATTAGGTTGCAGTCAGAGTAGTTCATATTATCCCATAATGGTCAGGTAAACAAGGGGGGTACGTTTATTGGGCTGAATGGAAACCTGACTCAGATTTTTATTATCACTGCATGAAGACAACAGTTTCTCATGAGGGGGATAAAAACGATTAGGTTGCAGTCAGAGTAGTTCATATTACTCGCCATAATGGTCAGGTAAACAAGGGGGTACGTTTATTGGGCTGAATGAACCTGACTCAGATTTTTATTATACTGCAAAGACAACAGGTTCTCATGAGGGGGATAAAACGATTAGTTGCAGTCAGAGTAGTTCATATTACGCCATAATGGTCAGGTAAACAAGGGGGGTACGTTTATTGGGCTGATAAGAAACCTGACTCAGATTTTTATTATCACTGTATAAAGACAACAGTTCTCATGAGGGGGATAAAACGATTAGGTTGCAGTCAGAGTAGTTCATATTACTCGCCATAATGGTCAGGTAACAAGGGGGGTACGTTTATTGGGCTGAATGGAAACCTGACTCAGATTTTTATTATCACTGCATAAAGACAACAGGTTCTCATGAGGGGATAAAACGATTAGGTTGCAGTCAGAGTAGTTCATATTACTCGCCATAATGGTCAGGTAAACAAGGGGGGTACGTTTATTGGGCTGAATGGAAACCTGACTCAGATTTTATTATCACTGTATAAAGACAACAGGTTCTCATGAGGGGGATAAAAACGATTAGGTTGCAGTCAGAGTAGTTCATATTACCCGCCATAATGGTCAGTAAACAGGGGGTACGTTTATTGGGCTGAATGGAAACCTGACTCAGATTTTTATTATCACTGCATTAAGACAACAGGTTCTCATGAGGGGGATAAAAACGATTAGGTTGCAGTCAGAGTAGTTCATATTACTCGCCATATGGTCAGGTAAACGGGGGGTACGTTTATTGGGCTGAATGGAAACCTGACTCAGATTTTTATTATCACTGTATAAGACACAGGTTCTCATGAGGGGGATAAAACGATTAGGTTGCAGTCAGAGTAGTTCATATTACCCGCCATAATGGTCAGGTAAACAAGGGGGGTACGTTTATTGGGCTGAATGGAAACCTGACTCAGATTTTATTATCACACTGAGAAAGACAACAGGTTCTCATGAGGGGGATAAAAACGATTAGGTTGCAGTCAGAGTAGTTCATATTACTCGCCATAATGGTCAGGTAAACAGGGGGGTACGTTTATTGGGCTGATAGAAACCTACTCAGATTTTATTATCACGTAAAAGACAACAGGTTCTCATGAGGGGATAAAACGATTGTTGCAGTCAGAGTAGTTCATATTACTCGCCATAATGGTCAGGTAAACAAGGGGGGTACGTTTATTGGGCTGAATGAAACCTGACTCAGATTTTATTATCACTGTATAAAGACAACAGGTTCTCATGAGGGGATAAAAACGATTAGGTTGCAGTCAGAGTAGTTCATATTACCGCCATAATGGTCAGGTAAACCAAGGGGGTACGTTTTATTGGGCTGAATGAAACCTGACTCAGATTTTTATTATCACTGATAAAGACAACAGGTTCTCATGAGGGGGATAAAAACGATTGGTTGCAGTCAGAGTAGTTTCATATACCCGCCATAATGGTCAGGTAAACAAGGGGGGTACGTTTATTGGGCTGAATGGAACCTGACTCAGATTTTTATATTCACTGATGAGACAACAGGTCTCATGAGGGGATAAAAACGATTAGGTTGCAGTCAGAGTAGTTCATATTATCGCCATAATGGTCAGGTAACAAGGGGGGTACGTTTATTGGGCTGATAGAAACCTGACTCAGATTTTTATTATCACTGCATGAAGACAACAGGTTCTCATGAGGGGATAAAACGATTAGGTTGCAGTCAGAGTAGTTCATATTACTCGCCATAATGGTCAGTGTAACAAGGGGGTACGTTTATTGGGTGAATGAACCTGACTCAGATTTTTATTATCACTGTAAAGACAACAGGTTCTCATAGGAGGGGATAAAAACGATTAGGTTGCAGTCAGAGTAGTTCATATTACTCCCATAATGGTCAGGTAAACAAGGGGGGTACGTTTATTGGGCTGAATAGAAACCTGACTCAGATTTTTATTATCACTGTATGAAGACAACAGGTTCTCATGAGGGGATAAAACGATTAGTTGCAGTCAGAGTAGTTCATATTACTCGCCATAATGGTCAGGTAAACAAGGGGGGTAGTTATTGGGCTGAATGAAACCTGACTCAGATTTTTTATTATCACTGCTAAAGACAACAGGTTCTCATGAGGGGGATAAAAACGATTAGGTTGCAGTCAAGTATGTTCATATTACCCGCCATAATGGTCTGGTAAAAGGGGGGACGTTTATTGGGCTGAATAGAAACCTGACTCAGATTTTTATATCACTGAATAAAGACAACAGGTTTCTCATGAGGGGATAAAAACATTAGGTTGCAGTCAGAGTAGTTCATATACCCGCCTAATGGTCAGGTAAACAAGGGGGTACGTTTATTGGGCTGAATGGAAACCTGACTCAGATTTTTATTATCACTGCATGAAGACAACAGGTTCTCATGAGGGGGATAAAAACGATTAGGTTGCAGTCAGAGTAGTTCATATTCGCCATAATGGTCAGGTAAACAAGGGGGGTACGTTTATTGGGCTGAATGGAAACCTGACTCAGATTTTTATTATCACTGCATGAAACAACAGGTTCTCATGAGGGGATAAAACGATTAGGTTGCAGTCAGAGTAGTTCATATTACTCCCATAATGGTCAGGTAAACAAGGGGGGTACGTTTATTGGCTGAATAGAACCTGACTCAGATTTTTATTATCACTGCATGAACAACAGGTTCTCATGAGGGGGATAAAAACGATTAGGTTGCAGTCAGAGTAGTTCATATTACCCGCCATAATGGTCAGTTAAACAAGGGGGACGTTTATTGGGCTGAATGAAACCTGACTCATTTTTTTTATTTCACTGCATAAGACAACAGGTTCTCATGAGGGGGATAAAAACGATTAGGTTGCAGTCAGAGTAGTTCATATTACTCGCCATAATGGTCAGGTAAACAAGGGGGTACGTTTATTGGGCTGAATGGAAACCTGACTCAGATTTTTTTATCACGTATAAAGACACACGGTTCTCATGAGGGGGATAAAAACGATTAGGTTGCAGTCAGAGTAGTTCATATTACTCGCCATAATGGTCAGGTAAACAAGGGGGGTACGTTTATTGGGCTGAATGGAAACCTGACTCAGATTTTTATTATCACTGTGAAGACAACAGGTTCTCATGAGGGGATAAAAACGATTAGGTTGCAGTCAGAGTAGTTCATATTACCGCCATAATGGTCAGGTAAACAAGGGGGGGTACGTTTATTGGGCAATAGAAACCTGACTCAGATTTTTATTATCACTGTATAAAGACAACAGTTCTCATGAGGGGGTAAAAACGATTAGGTTGCAGTCAGAGTAGTTCATATTACCCGCCACAATGGTCAGGTAAACAAGGGGGTACGTTTATTGGGCTGAATAGAAACCTGACTCAGATTTTTATTATCACTGATAAACAACAGGTTCTCATGAGGGGGATAAAACGATTAGGTTGCAGTCAGAGTAGTTCATTATTCGCCATAATGGTCAGGTAAACAAGGGGGGTACGTTTATTGGGCTGAATGGAAACCTGACTCAGATTTTTATTATACACTGCATAAGACAACAGGTTCTCATGAGGGGGATAAAAACGATTAGGTTGCAGTCAGAGTAGTTCATATTACTCGCCATAATGGTCAGGTAAACAAGGGGGTACGTTTATTGGGCTGAATAAACCTGACTCAGTATTTTTATTACACTGCATGAAGACAACAGGTTCTCATGAGGGGATAAAACGATTAGGTTGCAGTCAGAGTAGTTCATATTACCCGCCATAATGGTCAGGTAACACAGGGGGGTACGTTTATTGGGCTAATGGAAACCTGACTCAGATTTTTTTTCACTGATGAAGACAACAGGTTCTCATGAGGGGATAAAAACGATTAGGTTGCAGTCAGAGTAGTTCATATTACCGCCATAATGGTCAGGTAAACAGGGGGGTACGTTTATTGGGCTGAATGAAACCTGACTCAGATTTTATTATCACTGTATAAAGACAACAGTTTTCTCATGAGGGGGATAAAAACGATTAGGTTGCAGTCAGAGTAGTTCATATACCCCGCCATAATGGTCAGGTAAACAGGGGGGTACGTTTATTGGGCTGAATGAACCTGACTCAGATTTTTATTATCACTGCATAAGACAACAGGTTCTCATGAGGGGGATAAAACGATTAGGTTGCAGTCAGAGTAGTTCATATTACTCGCCATAATGGTCAGGTAAACAAGGGGGTACGTTTATTGGGCTGATAGAACCTGACTCAGATTTTTATTATCACTGATGAAGACAACAGGTTCTCATGAGGGGGATAAAACGATTAGGTTGCAGTCAGAGTAGTTCATATTACCGCCATAATGGTCAGTGTAACAGGGGGGTACGTTTATTGGGCTGAATGGAAACCTGACTCAGATTTTTATTATCACTGCATAAGACAACAGGTTCTCATGAGGGGGATAAAAACGATTAGGTTGCAGTCAGAGTAGTTCATATTACTCGCCATATGGTCAGGTAAACAAGGGGGTACGTTTATTGGGCTGAATAAAACCTGACTCAGATTTTTATTATCACTGATGAAGACAACAGTTCTCATGAGGGGGATAAAAACGATTAGGTTGCAGTCAGAGTAGTTCATATTACTCGCCATAATGGTCAGGTAAACAGGGGGGTACGTTTATTGGGCTGATAGAAACCTGACTCAGATTTTTATTATCACTGTATAAAGACACAGTTTCTCATGAGGGGATAAAACGATTAGGTTGCAGTCAGAGTAGTTCATATTACCCGCCATAATGGTCAGGTAAAAGGGGGGTACGTTTATTGGGCTGAATAGAAACCTGACTCAGATTTTTTTATCACTGCATAAGACAACAGGTTCTCATGAGGGGGATAAAACAATTAGGTTGCAGTCAGAGTAGTTCATATTACTCGCCATAATGGTCAGGTAAACAAGGGGGTACGTTTATTGGGCTGAATGGAAACCTGCACTCAGATTTTTATTATCACTGCATGAAGACAACAGGTTCTCATGAGGGGGATAAAAACGATTAGGTTGCAGTCAGAGTAGTTCATATTACCGCCATAATGGTCAGGAAACAAGGGGGTACGTTTATTGGGCTGAATAGAAACCTGACTCAGATTTTTATTATCACTGCATGAAGACAACAGGTTCTCATGAGGGGGATAAAAACGATTAGGTTGCAGTCAGAGTAGTTCATATTATCGCCATAATGGTCAGGTAACAAGGGGGGTACGTTTATTGGGCTGATAGAAACCTGACTCAGATTTTTTATCACTGCTGAAGACAACAGGTTCTCATGAGGGGGATAAAAACGATTAGGTTGCAGTCAGAGTAGTTCATATTACTCGCCATAATGGTCAGGTATTTTTATTATCACTGTATAAAGACAACAGGTTCTCATGAGGGGGATAAAAACGATTAGGTTGCAGTCAGAGTAGTTCATATTACCCGCCATAATGGTCAGGTAAACAGGGGGGTACTTTTATTGGGCTGAATAGAAACCTGACTCAGATTTTTATTATCACTGATATAAGACAACAGGTTCTCATGAGGGGATAAAAACGATTAGGTTGCAGTCAGAGTAGTTCATATTACCCGCCATAATGGTCAGGTAAACAAGGGGGTACGTTTATTGGGCTGAATAGAACCTGACTCAGATTTTTATTATCACTGTATAAGACAACCAGGTTCTCATAGGGGGATAAAACGATTAGGTTGCAGTCAGAGTAGTTCTATAACCCGCCATAATGGTCAGGTAAACAAGGGGGTACGTTTATGGGCTGATAGAAACCTGACTCAGATTTTTATTATCACTGATAAGACAACAGGTTCTCATGAGGGGGATAAAAACGATTAGGTTGCAGTCAGAGTAGTTCAATTATCGCCATAATGGTCAGGTAAACAGGGGGGGTACGTTTTTGGGCTGAATAGAACCTGACTCGATTTTTATATCACTGCTAAAGACAACAGGTTCTCATGAGGGGGATAAAACGATTAGGTTGCAGTCAGAGTAGTTCATACACTCGCCATAATGGTCAGGTAAACAAGGGGGTACGTTTATTGGGCTGAATAGAAACCTGACTCAGATTTTTATTATCACTGTATGAAGACAACAGGTTCTCATGAGGGGAAAAACGTTAGGTTGCAGTCAGAGTAGTTCATATTACTCCCAATAATGGTCAGGTAAACAAGGGGGTACGTTTATTGGGCTGAAAGAAACCTGACTCAGATTTTTATATCACTGTATAAGAAGACACAGTTCTCATGAGGGGGATAAAACGATTAGGTTGCATCAGAGTAGTTCATATTCATCCCGCCATAATGGTCGGTAAAAAGGGGGGAACGTTTATTGGGCTGATAGAAACCTGACTCAGATTTTTATTATCACTGATAAGACAACAGGTTCTCATGAGGGGATAAAAACATTAGGTTGCAGTCAGAGTATTTCATATACCCCATAATGGTCAGGTAACACAAGGGGGTAGTGTTTATTGGGCTGAATGAAACCTGACCTCAGATTTTTTTATCATTGCATGAAGACAACAGGTTTCTCATGAGGGGGATAAAAACGATTAGGTTGCAGTCAGAGTAGTTCATATACCCGCCATAATGTCAGGAAACAAGGGGGGTACGTTTATTGGGCTGAATAGAAACCTGACTCAGATTTTTATTATCACTGCATGAAGACAACAGGTTCTCATGAGGGGGATAAAACGATTAGGTTGCAGTCAGAGTAGTTCATATTACCGCCATAATGGTCAGGTAAACAAGGGGGGTATTTATTGGGCTGAATAAAACCTGACTCAGATTTTATTATCACTGATAAAGACAACAGGTTCTCATGAGGGGGATAAAAACGATTAGGTTGCAGTCGAGTAGTTCAATTACTCGCCATAATGGTCAGGTAAACAGGGGGGTACGTTTATTGGGCTGAAGGAAACCTGACTCAGATTTTTATTATACTATGATAAGACAACAGGTTCTCATGAGGGGGATAAAAACGATTAGGTTGCAGTCAGAGTAGTTCATATTACTCGCCATAATGGTCAGGTAAAGGGGGGTACGTTTATTGGGCTGAATGAAACCTGACTCAGATTTTTATTATCACTGTAAAGACAACAGGTTCTCATGAGGGGGATAAAAACGATTAGGTTGCAGTCAGAGTAGTTCATATTACCGCCATAATGGTCGGTAAAAGGGGGGACGTTTATGGGCTGAATAAACCTGACTCAGATTTTTATTATCACTGTCTAAAGACAACAGGTTTCTCATGAGGGGGATAAAAACGATTAGGTTGCAGTCAGAGTAGTTCATATTACCGCCATAATGGTCAGGTAAACAAGGGGGGTACGTTTATTGGGCTGAATGGAAACCTGACTCAGATTTTTTTATCACTGATAAGACAACAGGTTTCCATGAGGGGGATAAAAACGATTAGGTTGCAGTCAGAGTAGTTCATATTACTCCGCCATAATGGTCAGGTAAACAAGGGGGTACGTTTATTGGGCTGATAGAAACCTGACTCAGATTTTTATTATCACTGATAAGACAACAGGTTCTCATGAGGGGGATAAAAACGATTAGGTTGCAGTCAGAGTAGTTCATTATTCGCCATAATGGTCAGGTAAACAAGGGGGGTACGTTTATTGGGCTGAAGAAACCTGACTCAGATTTTTATTATCACTGTATGAAGACACACAGGTTCTCATGAGGGGATAAACAATTAGGTTGCAGTCAGAGTATTTCATATTACCGCCATAATGGTCAGGTAAACAAGGGGGGTACGTTTATTGGGCTGAATAGAAACCTGACTCAGATTTTATTATCACTCTATGAAGACAACAGGTTCTCATGAGGGGGATAAAAACGATTAGGTTGCAGTCAGAGTAGTTCATATTACCGCCATAATGGTCAGGTAACAAGGGGGGTACGTTTATTGGGCTGAATGGAAACCTGACTCAGATTTTTATTATCACATGAAGACAACAGGTTCTCATGAGGGGGATAAAAACGATTAGGTTGCAGTCAGAGTAGTTCATATTACTCGCCATAATGGTCAGGTAAACAAGGGGGGTACGTTTATTGGGCTAATGGAAACCTGACTCAGATTTTTATTATCACTGTATAAAGACAACAGTTCTCATGAGGGGGATAAAAACGATTAGGTTGCAGTCAGAGTAGTTCATATTACCTCGCCATATGGTCAGGTAAACAAGGGGGTACGTTTATTGGGCTGAATGAAACCTGACTCAGATTTTTATTATCACTGCATGAAGACAACAGGTTCTCATGAGGGGGATAAAAACGATTAGGTTGCAGTCAGAGTAGTTCATATTACTCGCCATAATGGTCAGGTAAACAAGGGGGTACGTTTATTGGGCTGATAGAAACCTGACTCAGATTTTTATTATCACTGATAAGACAACAGGTTCTCATGAGGGGGATAAAACGATTAGGTTGCAGTCAGAGTAGTTCATATTACTCGCCATAATGGTCAGGTAAACAAGGGGGGTACGTTTATTGGGCGAAGAAACCTGACTCAGATTTTTATTATCACTGATGAAGACAACAGGTTCTCATGAGGGGGATAAAAACGATTAGGTTGCAGTCAGAGTAGTTCATATTACTCGCCATAATGGTCAGGTAAACAAGGGGGGTACGTTTATTGGGCTGATAGAAACCTGACTCAGATTTTTATTATCACTGTATAAAGACAACAGGTTCTCATGAGGGGGATAAAAACGATTAGGTTGCAGTCAGAGTAGTTCATATAACCCGCCATAATGGTCAGGTAAACGGGGGGGGTACGTTTATTGGGCTGAATGGAAACCTGACTCAGATTTTTATTTATCACTGCATGAAGACACCAGGTTCTCATGAGGGGGATAAAAACGATTAGGTTGCAGTCGAGTAGTTCATATTACTCGCCATAATGGTCAGGTAAACAAGGGGGGTACGTTTTATTGGGCTAATAGAAACCTGACTCAGATTTTTTATTACTGCATGAAGACAACAGGTTCTCATGAGGGGGATAAAAACGATTAGGTTGCAGTCAGAGTAGTTCATATTACCCGCCATAATGGTCAGGTAAACAGGGGGGTATTTTATTGGGCTGAAGAAACCTGACTCAGATTTTTATTATCACTGCTGAAGACAACAGGTTCTCATGAGGGGGATAAAAACGATTAGGTTGCAGTCAGAGTAGTTCATATATCGCCATAATGGTCGTAAACAAGGGGGTACGTTTATTGGGCTGAATGAAAACCTGACTCAGATTTTTATTATCACTGTATAGACAAACAGGTTCTCATGAGGGGGATAAAACGATTAGGTTGCAGTCAGAGTAGTTCATATTACTCGCCATAATGGTCAGGTAAACAAGGGGGGTACTTTTATTGGGCTAGAGAACCTGACTCAATTTTATTATCACTGTTAAAGACAACAGTTTCTCATGAGGGGATAAAACGATTAGGTTGCAGTCAGAGTAGTTTATATACCCGCCATAATGGTCGGTAAAAAGGGGGTACGTTTATTATGGGCTGAATGAAACCTGACTCAGATTTTTATTATCACTGTTAAAGACAACAGGTTCTCATGAGGGGGATAAAAACGATTAGGTTGCAGTCAGAGTAGTTCATATACCCGCCATAATGGTCAGGTAAACAAGGGGGGTACGTTTATTGGGCTGAATGGAAACCTGACTCAGATTTTTATTATCACTGCATAAGACAACAGTTTCTCATGAGGGGATAAAAACGATTAGGTTGCAGTCAGAGTAGTTCATATTTCGCCATAATGGTCAGGTAAACAAGGGGGGTACGTTTATTGGGCTGAATGGAAACCTGACTCAGATTTTTATTATCACTGCATGAAGCAACAGGTTCTCATGAGGGGGATAAAAACGATTAGGTTGCAGTCAGAGTAGTTCATATTACTCGCCATAATGGTCAGGTAAACAAGGGGGGTACGTTTATTGGGCTGAATAGAAACCTGACTCATTTTTATTATACCTGATAGACAACAGGTTCTCATGAGGGGATAAAAACGATTAGGTTGCAGTCAGAGTAGTTCATATTACCCGCCATAATGGTCATGTAAACAAGGGGGTACGTTTATTGGGCTGAATGAAAACCTGACTCAGATTTTTATTATCACTATAAGACAACAGGTTCTCATGAGGGGATAAAAACGATTAGGTTGCAGTCAGAGTAGTTCAATTACTCGCCATAATGGTCAGGTAAACAGGGGGGTACGTTTTTGGGGCTGAATGGAAACCTGACTCAGATTTTATTATCACTGTATAAAGACAACAGGTTCTCATGAGGGGGATAAAAACGATTAGTTTTGCAGTCAGAGTAGTTCATATATACTCCATAATGGTCAGGTAAACAAGGGGGTACGTTTATTGGGCTGAATGGAAACCTGACTCAGATTTTTATTATACACTGCATGAAGACAACAGGTTCTCATGAGGGGATAAAAACGATTAGGTTGCAGTCAGAGTAGTTCATATTACGCCATAATGGTCAGGTAAACAAGGGGGGTACGTTTATTGGGCTGTAATAGAACCTGACTCAGATTTTTATTATCACTGATAAACAACAGGTTCTCATGAGGGGATAAAAACGATTAGGTTGCAGTCAGAGTAGTTCATATTACTCGCCATAATGGTCAGGTAAACAAGGGGGGTACGTTTATTGGGTCTGAGGAAACCTGACTCAGATTTTTATTATCACTGCATGAAGACAACAGGTTCTCATGAGGGGATAAAAACGATTAGGTTGCAGTCAGAGTAGTTCATATTACTCGCCATAATGGTCAGGTAAACAGGGGGGTACGTTTATTGGGCTGATAGAAACCTGACTCAGATTTTTATTATCACTGTAAAGACAACAGGTTCTCATGAGGGGATAAAACGATTAGGTTGCAGTCAGAGTAGTTCATATTACCGCCATAATGGTCAGGTAAACAAGGGGGTACGTTTATTGGGCTGAATAGAAACCTGACTCAGATTTTTATTATCACTGTATAAGACACATGTTCTCATGAGGGGGATAAAAACGATTAGGTTGCAGTCAGAGTAGTTCATATTACCCGCCATAATGGTCAGTAAACAAGGGGGGACGTTTATTGGGCTGAATAGAAACCTGACTCAGATTTTTATTATCACTGAAAGACAACAGGTTCTATGAGGGGGATAAAACAGATTAGGTTGCAGTCAGAGTATTTCATATTACTCGCCATAATGGTCAGGTAAACAAGGGGGGTACGTTTATTGGGCTGAAAACCTGACTCAGATTTTTATTATCACTGTATAAGACAAAAGGTTCTCATGAGGGGATAAAAAGATTAGGTTGCAGTCAGAGTAGTTCATATTACTCGCCCATATTGGTCAGGTAAACAAGGGGTACGTTTATTGGGCTATAGAAACCTGACTCAGATTTTATTATCACTGTAAAGACAACAGTTCTCATGAGGGGGATAAAAACGATTAGGTTGCAGTCAGAGTAGTTCATATTACCCGCCATAATGGTCGGTAAACAAGGGGGGACGTTTATTGGGCTGAATGGAAACCTGACTCAGATTTTTATTATCACTGTATAAGACAACGGTTCTCATGAGGGGATAAAACGATTAGGTTGCAGTCAGAGTAGTTTCATATTACCCGCCATAATGGTCAGGTAAACAAGGGGGGTACGTTTATTGGGCTGAATAGAAACCTGACTCAGATTTTTATTATCACTGTATAAAGCACAGGTTCTCATGAGGGGGATAAAAAGATTAGGTTGCAGTCAGAGTAGTTCATATTACGCCATAATGGTCAGGTAAACAGGGGGGTACGTTTTTGGGCTGAATGGAAACCTGACTCAGATTTTTATTATACTCATGAAGACAACAGTTTCTCATGAGGGGGATAAAAACGATTAGGTTGCAGTCAGAGTAGTTCATATTACCGCCATAATGGTCAGGTAAACAAGGGGGGTACGTTTATTGGGCTGAATAGAAACCTGACTCAATTTTTATTATCCTGCATGAAGACAACAGGTTCTCATAGGGGATAAAAACGATTAGGTTGCAGTCAGAGTAGTTCATATTACCCGCCATAATGGTCAGGTAAACAAGGGGGGTACGTTTATTGGGCTGAATGGAAACCTGACTCAGATTTTTTATTATCACTGCATAACAACAGGTTCTCATGAGGGGGATAAAAACGATTAGGTTGCAGTCAGAGTAGTTCATATACTCCCATAATGGTCAGGTAAACAAGGGGGGTACGTTTATTGGGCTGAATGAAACCTGACTCAGATTTTTATTATCACTGTATAAAGACAACAGGTTCTCATGAGGGGGATAAAACGATTAGGTTGCAGTCAGAGTAGTTCATATTACCCGCCATAATGGTCAGGTAAACAAGGGGGTACGTTTATTGGGCTGAATGAAACCTGACTCAGATTTTTATTATCACTGATAAGACAACAGGTTCTCATGAGGGGATAAAAACGATTAGTTTGCAGTCAGAGTAGTTCATATTATCGCCATAATGGTCAGGTAAACAAGGGGGGTACGTTTATTGGGCTGAATGAAACCTGACTCAGATTTTTATTATCACTGCATGAAGACAACAGGTTCTCATGAGGGGGATAAAACGATTAGGTTGCAGTCAGAGTAGTTCATATTACTCGCCATAATGGTCAGGTAAACAAGGGGGTACGTTTATTGGGTGAATGAAACCTGACTCAGATTTTTATATATCACTGCATGAAAGACAACAGGTTCTCATGAGGGGGATAAAAACGATTAGGTTTGCAGTCAGAGTAGTTCATATTACTCGCCATAATGGTCAGGTACAAGGGGGTACGTTTATGGGCTGAATAGAAACCTGACTCAGATTTTTATTATCACTACTGAAGACAACAGGTTCTCATGAGGGGGATAAAAACGATTAGGTTGCAGTCAGAGTAGTTCATATTACTCGCCATAATGGTCAGTAAACAAGGGGTACGTTTATTGGGCTGAATAAAACCTGACTCAGATTTTTATTATCACTGTAAAAGACAACAGTTTCTCATGAGGGGATAAAACGATTAGGTTGCAGTCAGAGTGTTCATATTACCCGCCATAATGTCGTAAAAAGGGGGGACGTTTATTGGGCTGAATAGAACCTGACTCAGATTTTTTATATCACTGATGAAGACAACAGGTTCTCATGAGGGGATAAAACGATTAGGTTGCAGTCAGAGTAGTTCATATTAACTCGCCATAATGGTCAGGTAAACAAGGGGGTACGTTTATTGGGCTGAATGAAACCTGACCCAGATTTTTATTATCACTGATAAGACAACAGGTTCTCATGAGGGGGATAAAAACGATTAGGTTGCAGTCAGAGTAGTTCATATTACGCCTAATGGTCAGGTAAACAAGGGGGGTACGTTTATTGGGCTGAATAGGAAACCTGACTCAGATTTTTATTATCACTGCATGAAGACAACAGGTTCTCATGAGGGGGATAAAAACGATTAGGTTGCAGTCAGAGTAGTTCTATTTTCCCGCCATAATGTCAGGTAAACAAGGGGGGTACGTTTATTGGGCTGATAGAACCTGACTCAGATTTTAATCACTCATGAAGACAACAGGTTCTCATGAGGGGGATAAAACGATTAGGTTGCAGTCAGAGTAGTTCATATTATACCGCCATAATGGTCAGGTAAACAGGGGGGGTACGTTATTGGGCTGAATAGAAACCTGACTCAGATTTTATTATCACTGTATAAAGACAACAGGTTCTCATGAGGGGATAAAAACGATTAGGTTGCAGTCGAGTATTTTCATATTACTCGCCATAATGGTCAGGTAAACAAGGGGGGTACGTTTATTGGGCTGAATGGAAACCTGACTCAGATTTTTATTATCACTGCATGAAGACAACAGGTTCTCATGAGGGGGATAAAAACGATTAGGTTGCAGTCAGAGTAGTTCATATTACTCCGCCATAATGGTCAGGTAACAAGGGGGGTACGTTTATTGGGCTGAATAGAAACCTGACTCAGATTTTATTATCACTGTATAAGACAACAGGTTCTCATGAGGGGGATAAAAACGATTAGGTTGCAGTCAGAGTAGTTCATAACCCGCCATAATGGTCAGGTAACAAGGGGGTACGTTTATTGGGCTGAATGAAACCTGACTCAGATTTTTATTATCACTGCAAAGACAACAGGTTCTCATGAGGGGGATAAAAACGATTAGGTTGCAGTCAGAGTAGTTCATATTATCGCCATAATGGTCAGGTAAACAAGGGGGTACGTTTTTTGGGCTGATATAAACCTGACTCAGATTTTTATTATTACTGTATATGAAGACAACAGGTTCTCATGAGGGGGATAAAACGATTAGGTTGCAGTCAGAGTAGTTCATATTACTCGCCATAATGGTCAGGTAAACAAGGGGGGTACGTTTATTGGGCTGTATAGAAACCTGACTCAGATTTTTATTATCACTGTATAAGACAACAGGTTCTCATGAGGGGGATAAAAACGATTAGGTTGCAGTCAGAGTAGTTCATATACTCGCCATAATGGTCAGGTAAACAAGGGGGGGTACGTTTATTGGGCTGAATGGAAACCTGACTCAGATTTTATTATCACTGGCATGAAGACAACAGGTTCTCATGAGGGGATAAAACGATTAGGTTTGCAGTCAGAGTAGTTCATAATTACTCGCATAATGGTCAGGTAAACAAGGGGGGGTACGTTTATTGGGCTGAATGGAAAACCTGACTCAGATTTTATTATCACTGTATGAAAGACAACAGTTCTCATGAGGGGGATAAAAACGATTAGGTTGCAGTCAGAGTAGTTCTATTACTCGCCATAATGGTCAGGTAAACAAGGGGGGTACGTTTATTGGGCTGAATGGAAACCTGACTCAGATTTTATTATCACTGTATGAAGACAACAGGTTCTCATGAGGGGGATAAAAACGATTAGGTTGCAGTCAGAGTAGTTCATATTACTCGCCATAATGGTCAGGTAAACAAGGGGGTACGTTTATTGGGCTGAATAGAAACCTGACTCAGATTTTTATTATCACTGCATGAAGACAACAGGTTCTCATGAGGGGGATAAAAACGATTAGGTTGCAGTCAGAGTAGTTCATATTACTCGCCATAATGGTCAGGTAAACAAGGGGGGTACGTTTATTGGGCTGTATAGAAACCTGACTCAGATTTTTATTATCACTGTATGAAGACAACAGGTTCTCATGAGGGGGATAAAAACGATTAGGTTGCAGTCAGAGTAGTTCATATTACTCGCCATAATGGTCAGGTAAACAAGGGGGGTACGTTTATTGGGCTGAATGGAAACCTGACTCAGATTTTTATTATCACTGTATGAAGACAACAGGTTTCTCATGAGGGGGATAAAAACGATTAGGTTGCAGTCAGAGTAGTTCATATTACTCGCCATAATGGTCAGGTAAACAAGGGGGGTACGTTTATTGGGCTGAATAGAAACCTGACTCAGATTTTTATTATCACTGTATGAAGACAACAGGTTCTCATGAGGGGGATAAAAACGATTAGGTTGCAGTCAGAGTAGTTCATATTACTCGCCATAATGGTCAGGTAACAAGGGGGGTACGTTTATTGGGCTGAATGGAAACCTGACTCAGATTTTTATTATCACTGTATAAGACAACAGGTTCTCATGAGGGGGATAAAAACGATTAGGTTGCAGTCAGAGTAGTTCATATTACTCGCCATAATGGTCAGGTAAACAAGGGGGGTACGTTTATTGGGCTGAATAGAAACCTGACTCAGATTTTTATTATCACTGTATGAAGACAACAGGTTCTCATGAGGGGGATAAAAACGATTAGGTTGCAGTCAGAGTAGTTCATATTACTCGCCATAATGGTCAGGTAAACAAGGGGGGTACGTTTATTGGGCTGAATAGGAAACCTGACTCAGATTTTTATTATCACTGCATGAAGACAACAGGTTCTCATGAGGGGGATAAAAACGATTAGGTTGCAGTCAGAGTAGTTCATATTACTCGCCATAATGGTCAGGTAAACAAGGGGGGTACGTTTATTGGGCTGAATAGAAACCTGACTCAGATTTTTATTATCACTGTCATGAAGACAACAGGTTCTCATGAGGGGGATAAAAACGATTAGGTTGCAGTCAGAGTAGTTCATATTACTCCGCCATAATGGTCAGGTAAACAAGGGGGGTACGTTTATTGGGCTGAATAGGAAACCTGACTCAGATTTTTATTATCACTGCTATGAAGACAACAGGTTCTCATGAGGGGGATAAAAACGATTAGGTTGCAGTCAGAGTAGTTCATATTACTCGCCATAATGGTCAGGTAAACAAGGGGGGTACGTTTATTGGGCTGAATAGAAACCTGACTCAGATTTTTATTATCACTGCATGAAGACAACAGGTTCTCATGAGGGGGATAAAAACGATTAGGTTGCAGTCAGAGTAGTTCATATTACTCGCCATAATGGTCAGGTAAACAAGGGGGGTACGTTTATTGGGCTGAATGGAAACCTGACTCAGATTTTTATTATCACTGCTATGAAGACAACAGGTTCTCATGAGGGGGATAAAAACGATTAGGTTGCAGTCAGAGTAGTTCATATTACTCGCCATAATGGTCAGGTAAACAAGGGGGGTACGTTTATTGGGCTGAATAGAAACCTGACTCAGATTTTTATTATCACTGTATGAAGACAACAGGTTCTCATGAGGGGGATAAAAACGATTAGGTTGCAGTCAGAGTAGTTCATATTACTCGCCATAATGGTCAGGTAAACAAGGGGGGTACGTTTATTGGGCTGAATAGGAAACCTGACTCAGATTTTTATTATCACTGTATGAAGACAACAGGTTCTCATGAGGGGGATAAAAACGATTAGGTTGCAGTCAGAGTAGTTCATATTACTCGCCATAATGGTCAGGTAAACAAGGGGGGTACGTTTATTGGGCTGAATAGAAACCTGACTCAGATTTTTATTATCACTGTATGAAGACAACAGGTTCTCATGAGGGGGATAAAAACGATTAGGTTGCAGTCAGAGTAGTTCATATTACTCGCCATAATGGTCAGGTAAACAAGGGGGGTACGTTTATTGGGCTGAATGGAAACCTGACTCAGATTTTTATTATCACTGCATGAAGACAACAGGTTCTCATGAGGGGGATAAAAACGATTAGGTTGCAGTCAGAGTAGTTCATATTACTCGCCATAATGGTCAGGTAAACAAGGGGGGTACGTTTATTGGGCTGAATGGAAACCTGACTCAGATTTTTATTATCACTGTATGAAGACAACAGGTTCTCATGAGGGGGATAAAAACGATTAGGTTGCAGTCAGAGTAGTTCATATTACTCGCCATAATGGTCAGGTAAACAAGGGGGGTACGTTTATTGGGCTGAATGGAAACCTGACTCAGATTTTTATTATCACTGTATGAAGACAACAGGTTCTCATGAGGGGGATAAAAACGATTAGGTTGCAGTCAGAGTAGTTCATATTACTCGCCATAATGGTCAGGTAAACAAGGGGGGTACGTTTATTGGGCTGAATAGAAACCTGACTCAGATTTTTATTATCACTGTATGAAGACAACAGGTTCTCATGAGGGGGATAAAAACGATTAGGTTGCAGTCAGAGTAGTTCATATTACTCGCCATAATGGTCAGGTAAACAAGGGGGGTACGTTTATTGGGCTGAATGGAAACCTGACTCAGATTTTTATTATCACTGCATGAAGACAACAGGTTCTCATGAGGGGGATAAAAACGATTAGGTTGCAGTCAGAGTAGTTCATATTACTCGCCATAATGGTCAGGTAAACAAGGGGGGTACGTTTATTGGGCTGAATAGGAAACCTGACTCAGATTTTTATTATCACTGTATGAAGACAACAGGTTCTCATGAGGGGGATAAAAACGATTAGGTTGCAGTCAGAGTAGTTCATATTACTCGCCATAATGGTCAGGTAAACAAGGGGGGTACGTTTATTGGGCTGAATAGAAACCTGACTCAGATTTTTATTATCACTGTATGAAGACAACAGGTTCTCATGAGGGGGATAAAAACGATTAGGTTGCAGTCAGAGTAGTTCATATTACTCGCCATAATGGTCAGGTAAACAAGGGGGGTACGTTTATTGGGCTGAATAGAAACCTGACTCAGATTTTTATTATCACTGCATGAAGACAACAGGTTCTCATGAGGGGGATAAAAACGATTAGGTTGCAGTCAGAGTAGTTCATATTACTCGCCATAATGGTCAGGTAAACAAGGGGGGTACGTTTATTGGGCTGTAATAGAAACCTGACTCAGATTTTTATTATCACTGCATGAAGACAACAGGTTCTCATGAGGGGGATAAAAACGATTAGGTTGCAGTCAGAGTAGTTCATATTACTCGCCATAATGGTCAGGTAAACAAGGGGGGTACGTTTATTGGGCTGAATAGAAACCTGACTCAGATTTTTATTATCACTGTATGAAGACAACAGGTTCTCATGAGGGGGATAAAAACGATTAGGTTGCAGTCAGAGTAGTTCATATTACTCGCCATAATGGTCAGGTAAACAAGGGGGGTACGTTTATTGGGCTGAATAGAAACCTGACTCAGATTTTTATTATCACTGTATGAAGACAACAGGTTCTCATGAGGGGGATAAAAACGATTAGGTTGCAGTCAGAGTAGTTCATATTACTCGCCATAATGGTCAGGTAAACAAGGGGGGTACGTTTATTGGGCTGAATAGAAACCTGACTCAGATTTTTATTATCACTGCATGAAGACAACAGGTTCTCATGAGGGGGATAAAAACGATTAGGTTGCAGTCAGAGTAGTTCATATTACTCGCCATAATGGTCAGGTAAACAAGGGGGGTACGTTTATTGGGCTGAATAGAAACCTGACTCAGATTTTTATTATCACTGTATGAAGACAACAGGTTCTCATGAGGGGGATAAAAACGATTAGGTTGCAGTCAGAGTAGTTCATATTACTCGCCATAATGGTCAGGTAAACAAGGGGGGTACGTTTATTGGGCTGAATAGGAAACCTGACTCAGATTTTTATTATCACTGCATGAAGACAACAGGTTCTCATGAGGGGGATAAAAACGATTAGGTTGCAGTCAGAGTAGTTCATATTACTCGCCATAATGGTCAGGTAAACAAGGGGGGTACGTTTATTGGGCTGAATAGAAACCTGACTCAGATTTTTATTATCACTGTATAAAGACAACAGGTTCTCATGAGGGGGATAAAAACGATTAGGTTGCAGTCAGAGTAGTTCATATTACTCGCCATAATGGTCAGGTAAACAAGGGGGGTACGTTTATTGGGCTGAATAGGAAACCTGACTCAGATTTTTATTATCACTGCATGAAGACAACAGGTTCTCATGAGGGGGATAAAAACGATTAGGTTGCAGTCAGAGTAGTTCATATTACTCGCCATAATGGTCAGGTAAACAAGGGGGGTACGTTTATTGGGCTGAATAGAAACCTGACTCAGATTTTTATTATCACTGCATGAAGACAACAGGTTCTCATGAGGGGGATAAAAACGATTAGGTTGCAGTCAGAGTAGTTCATATTACTCGCCATAATGGTCAGGTAAACAAGGGGGGTACGTTTATTGGGCTGAATAGGAAACCTGACTCAGATTTTTATTATCACTGCTATGAAGACAACAGGTTCTCATGAGGGGGATAAAAACGATTAGGTTGCAGTCAGAGTAGTTCATATTACTCGCCATAATGGTCAGGTAAACAAGGGGGGTACGTTTATTGGGCTGAATGGAAACCTGACTCAGATTTTTATTATCACTGCATGAAGACAACAGGTTCTCATGAGGGGGATAAAAACGATTAGGTTGCAGTCAGAGTAGTTCATATTACTCGCCATAATGGTCAGGTAAACAAGGGGGGTACGTTTATTGGGCTGAATGGAAACCTGACTCAGATTTTTATTATCACTGCATGAAGACAACAGGTTCTCATGAGGGGGATAAAAACGATTAGGTTGCAGTCAGAGTAGTTCATATTACTCGCCATAATGGTCAGGTAAACAAGGGGGGTACGTTTATTGGGCTGAATAGGAAACCTGACTCAGATTTTTATTATCACTGCATGAAGACAACAGGTTCTCATGAGGGGATAAAAACGATTAGGTTGCAGTCAGAGTAGTTCATATTACTCGCCATAATGGTCAGGTAAACAAGGGGGGTACGTTTATTGGGCTGAATAGAAACCTGACTCAGATTTTTATTATCACTGTATGAAGACAACAGGTTCTCATGAGGGGGATAAAACGATTAGGTTGCAGTCAGAGTAGTTCATATATACCCGCCATAATGGTCAGGTAACAAGGGGGGTACGTTTATTGGGCTGTATATGGAAACCTGACTCAGATTTTTATTATCACTGCATGAAGACAACAGGTTCCATGAGGGGGATAAAAACGATTAGGTTGCAGTCAGAGTAGTTCATATTACTCGCCATAATGGTCAGGTAAACAAGGGGGGTACGTTTATTGGGCTGAATAGAAACCTGACTCAGATTTTTATTATCACTGTTAAAGGACAACAGGTTCTCATGAGGGGGATAAAAACGATTAGGTTGCAGTCAGAGTAGTGTCATATTACTCGCATAATTGGTTCAGGCTAAAAAAGGGGTGTACGTTTATTGGCTTGAATGAACTCTGAACTCAGATTTTTATTATCACTGTATGAAGACAACAGGTTCTCATGAGGGGGATAAAACTGATTAGGTTGCAGTCAGAGTAGTTCATATTACTCGCCATAATGGTCAGGTAAACAAGGGGGGTACGTTTATTGGGCTGAATGGAAACCTGACTCAGATTTTTATTATCACTGTATGAAGACAACAGGTTCTCATGAGGGGGATAAAAACGATTAGGTTGCAGTCAGAGTAGTTCATATTACTCGCCATAATGGTCAGGTAAACAAGGGGGGTACGTTTATTGGGCTGAATGGAAACCTGACTCAGATTTTTATTATCACTGTATGAAGACAACAGGTTCTCATGAGGGGGATAAAAACGATTAGGTTGCAGTCAGAGTAGTTCATATACCGCCATAATGGTCAGGTAACAAG
>CM034007.1:10046093-10079962 GCA_019603395.1 Cyrtorhinus lividipennis
TATCATGAGGGGGATAAAAACGATTAGGTTGCAGTCAGAGTAGTTCATATTACCCGCCATAATGGTCAGGTAAACAAGGGGGGTACGTTTACTGAGCTGAATGGAAACCATTCTCTGATTTTTTGTATCACTGTATAAACACAACAGATTCTCATGTGGGGGATAAAAACGATTAGGTTGCAGTCAGAGTAGTTCATATTACCCGCCATAATGATCAGATAACAAGGGGGTTACGTTTATTGAGCTGAATAGAAACCTGACTCAGATTTTTATTATCACTGTATAAAGACAACAGGTTCTCATGAGGGGGATAAAAACGATCAGGTTGCAGTCAGAGTAGTTCATATTACCCGCCATAATGGTCATGTAAACCAGGGGGGTACGGTTATTGAGCTGAATAGAAACCTGACTCAGATTTTTATTATCACTGTATAAAGACAACAGGTTCTCATGAGGGGGATAAAAACGATCAGGTTGCAGTCAGATAAGTTCACTTGACCCGCCATAATGGTCAGGTAAACAAGGGGGGTACGTTTATTGGGCTGAATGGAAACCATTCTCAGATTTTTTTATCACTGATTAAATCAACAGGTTCTTATGAGGGGGATAAAAACGATCAGGTTGCAGTCAGAGTAGTTCATATTACCCGCCATAATGGTCAGATAAACAAGGGGGGTACGTTTATTGAGCTGAATAGAAACCTGACTCAGATTTTTTTAATCACTGTATAAAGTTAACAGGTTCTCATGAGGGGGATAAAACGATTAGGTTGCAGTCAGAGTAGTTCATATTACCCACCATAATGGTCTGGTAAACAAGGAGGGTACGTTTATTGGGCTGAATGGAAACCATTCTCAGATTTTTTGTATCACTGGACAAAGTCAACGGTTATCATGAGGGGGATAAAAACGATGAGGTTGCAGTCAGAGTAGTTCATATTACCCACCATAATGGTCCGTTAAACAAGGGGGGGACGTTTATTGGGCTGAATGGAAATCATTCTCAGATTTTTTGTATCACTGGAAAAAACAACAGGTTATCATGAGGGGGATAAAAATGATTAGGTTGCAGTCAGAGTAGTTCATATTACCCACCATAATGGTCATGTAAACCAGGGGGGTACGGTTATTGAGCTGAATAGAAACCTGACTCAGATTTTTATTATCACTGTTATAAAGACAACAGGTTCTCATGAGGGGGATAAAAACGATCAGGTTGCAGTCAGAGTAGTTCATATTACCCGCCATAATGGTCAGATAAACAAGGGGGGTACGTTTATTGAGCTGAATAGAAACCTGACTCAGATTTTTATTATCACTGTATAAAGACAACAGGTTCTCATGAGGGGGATAAAAACGATAGGTTGCAGTCAAATAAGTTCACTTAACCCGCCGTAATGGTCCGGTAAACAATGGGGGTACATTTATTGGGCTGAATGGAAACCATTCTCAGATTTTTGTATCACTGTAATTAAAGTCAACAGCTTCTCATGAGGGGGATAAAAACGATTAGGTTGCAGTCAGAGTAGTTCATATACCCGCCATAAATGGTCAGGTAAACAAGGGGGGGTACGTTTATTGGGCTGAATGGAAACCATTCTCAGATCTTTTGTTTCACTGATAAAGTCAACAGGTTCTCATGAGGGGGATAAAAACGATTAGGTTGCAGTCACATAATTTTGTGGTAGTTCGTAGTAATCGTTGTGCAGTGTCTTGATAGGATGCGGATTCAAGTCAGGGCCGGAAACTTCTTCGTTGTCTGAGTCGATCAAAATTATACGAGCCGATTCGCGAGCGTTTCAAATCCAACCGGCTGACGACGTTCCCGTCCTTCGGTCGTGGTGGTTTAACGTAGAGAGGATTTCCCGTCAGATACTGTTCAGATATTGACAATTCTAAATTGAAAGGCGGCCCGGGGGCGTCACCTCCATGTGGCGGACTTTTTCTTTTAGGTTGTGGTGGTCCGTCTTCAAAGGTCGAACGAATTTTGGTTGAACGACACCTTTTTCATTGGAGTCGTGGGAGTGGGACGGCGACGCTCGAGGTGATCGTTTGTTTTTCTCCCGCCGTTCGGCTTCTCTCATTTCGTTGCTCTCCTCACATTTTATCATGTGGGGGATAACTAAAAACATGTTGATCAAGTAGATTCACATACCCGCCATAATGGTGGGTAACGGGGGTACGTATTGGTGAATCCATTTGGGAGGGTACTGATGTTATCGAGGTGATAGAAACCTGACTCAGATTTTATTATCACTGTATAAAGACAACAGGTTCTCATGAGGGGGATAAAACGATTAGGTTGCAGTCAGAGTAGTTCATATTACCCGCCATAATGGTCAGATAAACAAGGGTGGGTGCGTTTATTTAGCTGAATAGAAACATGACTAGATTTTTAATCATGTATAAAGTACACAGGTTGCTCATGAGGGGGATGAAAAGATTAGGTTGCAGTCAGAGTAGTTCATATTACCCACCATAATGGTCCGGTAAACAAGGGGGGGTACGTTCATTGGGCTGAATGGAAACCATTCTCAGATTTTTTGTATCACTGGACAAAGTCAACCGGTTATCATGAGGGGGATAAAAACGATTAGGTTGCAGTCAGAGTAGTTCATATTACCCACCATAATGGTCCGGTAAACAAGGGGGGGACGTTTATTGGGCTGAATGGAAACCATTCTCAGATTTTTTGTATCACTGGATAAAAACAACAGGTTATCATGAGGGGGATAAAAATGATTAGGTTGCAGTCAGAGTAGTCCATATTACCCACCATAATGGTCTGGTAAACAAGGGGGTACCGTTTATTGGGCTGAATGGAAACCATTCGCAGTTTTTTTGTATCACTGTATAAAGTCAAGAGGTTCTCATGAGGGGGATAAAAACGATTAGGTTGCAGTCAGAGAAGTTCACTTAACCCGCCATAATGGTCTGGTAAACAAGGGGGGTACGTTATTGGGCTGAATGGAAACCATTCTCAGATTTTTGTAGCACTGGATAAAGTCAACAGGTTATCATGAGGGGGATAAAAACGATTAGGTTGCAGTCAGATAAGTTCAACTTAACCTACCATAATGGTCAGGTAAACAAGGGGGGTACATTCATTGGGCTGAATGGAAACCATTCCTCAGATTTTTTGTATCACTGGATAAAGTACAACAGGTTATCATGAGGGGGATAAAAACGATTAGGTTGCAGTCAGAGTAGATTCATATTACCCGCCATAATGGTTAGGTAAACAAGGGGGATACGTTTATTGAGCTGAATAGAAACCTGACTCAGATTTTTATTATCACTGTATAAAGACAACAGGTTCTCATGAGGGGGATAAAAACGATTAGGTTGCAGTCAGAGTAGTTCACTTAACCTAGCCATAATGGTCAGGTAAACAAGGGGGGTACGTTTATTGAGGCTGAATGGAAACCATTCTCTGATTTTTTGTATCACTGTATAAAGACAACAGGTTCTCATGTAGGGGGATAAAAACGATTAGGTTGCAGTCAGAGTAGTTCATATTACCCGCCATAATGGTTAGGTAAACAAGGGGGGATACGTTTATTGAGCTGAATAGAAACCTGACTCAGATTTTTATTATCACTGTATAAAGACAACAGGTTCTCATGAGAGGGATAAAAACGATCAGGTTGCAGTCAGATAAGTTCACTTGACCCCCATAATGGTCAGGTAAACAGGGGGTACGTTATTGGGCTGAATGGAAACCATTCTCAGATTTTTTATTATCACTGTATAAAGACAACAGGTTCTCATGAGGGGGATAAAACGATCAGTTGCAGTCAGAGTAGTTCATATTACCCGCCATAATGGTCATGTAAACCAGGGGGGTACGGTTATTGAGCTGAATAGAAACCTGACTCAGATTTTTATTATCACTGTATAAAGACAACAGGTTCTCATGAGGGGGATAAAAACGATCAGTTGCAGTCAGAGTAGTTCATATTACCCGCCATAATGGTCAGATAAACAAGGGGGGGTACGTTTATTGAGCTGAATAAAACCTGACTCAGATTTTTATTATCACTGTATAAAACAACAGGTTCTCATGAGGGGGATAAAAACGATTAGGTTGCAGTCAGAGTAGTTCATATTACCCGCCATAATGGTCAGGTAAACAAGGGGGGTACGTTTATTGGGCTGAATGGAAACCTTTCTCAGATTTTTTTATCACTGTATAAGTCAACAGGTTCTCATGAGGGGGATAAAAACGATTAGGTTGCAGTCAGAGTAGTTCATATTACCCGCCATAATGGTCAGGTAAACAAGGGGGGGTACGTTATTGGGCTGAATGGAAACCATTACTCAGATTTTTGTTATCACTGTATAAAGTCAACAGGTTCTCATGAGGGGGATAAAACGATTAGGTTGCAGTCAGAGTAGTTCATATTACCCGCCATAATGGTCATGTAAACAAGGGGGGTACGTTTATTGAGCTGAATAGAAACCTGACTCAGATTTTATTATCACTGTATAAAGACAACAGGTTCTCATGAGGGGGATAAAAACGATTAGGTTGCAGTCAGAGTAGTTCATATTACCCGCCATAATGGTCAGATAAACAAGGGGGGGTACGTTTATTGAGCTGAATAGAAACCTGACTCAGATTTTTTTAATCACTGTATAAAGTTAACAGGTTCTCATGAGGGGGATGTAAACGATTAGGTTGCAGTCAGAGTAGTTCATATTACCCACCATAATGGTCCGGTAAACAAGGGGGGGACGTTTATTGGGCTGAATGGAAACCATTCTCAGATTTTTTGTATCACTGTATAATGTCAACAGGTTATCATGTGGGGGATAAAAACGATTAGGTTGCAGTCAGAGTAGTTCATATTACCCGCCATAATGGTTAGGTAAACAAGGGGGATACGTTTATTGAGCTGAATAGAAACCTGACTCAGATTTTTATTATCACTGTATAAAGACAACAGGTTCTCATGAGGGGGATAAAAACGATCAGGTTGCAGTCAGAGTAGTTCATATTACCCGCCATAATGGTCATGTAAACCAGGGGGGTACGGTTATTGAGCTGAATAGAAACCTGACTCAGATTTTTATTATCACTGTATAAAGACAACAGGTTCTCATGAGGGGGATAAAAACGATCAGGTTGCAGTCAGAGTAGTTCATATTACCCGCCATAATGGTCAGATAAACAAGGGGGGGTACGTTTATTGGGCTGAATGGAAACCATTCTCAGATTTTTTGTATCACTGTATAAAGTTAACAGGTTCTCATGCGGGGGATGTAAACGATTAGGTTGCAGTCAGAGTAGTTCATATTACCCGCCATAATGGTTAGGTAAACAAGGGGGATACGTTTATTGAGCTGAATAGAAACCTGACTCAGATTTTTATTATCACTGTATAAAGACAACAGGTTCTCATGAGGGGGATAAAAACGATCAGGTTGCAGTCAGAGTAGTTCATATTACCCGCCATAATGGTCAGATAAACAAGGGGGGGTACGTTTATTGAGCTGAATAGAAACCTGACTCAGATTTTTTAATCACTGTATAAAGTTAACAGGTTCTCATGAGGGGGATGAAAACGATTAGGTTGCAGTCAGAGTAGTTCATATTACCCACCATAATGGTCTGGTAAACAAGGGGGGTACGTTTATTGGGCTGAATGGAAACCATTCTCAGATTTTTTGTATCACTGGACAAAGTCAACCGGTTATCATGAGGGGGATAAAAACGATTAGGTTGCAGTCAGAGTAGTTCATATTACCCACCATAATGGTCCGGTAAACAAGGGGGGGACGTTTATTGGGCTGAATGGAAACCATTCTCCGATTTTTTGTATCACTGGATAAAAACAACAGGTTATCATGAGGGGGATAAAAATGATTAGGTTGCAGTCAGAGTAGTCCATATTACCCACCATAATGGTCTGGTAAACAAGGGGGTACGTTTATTGGGCTGAATGGAAACCATTCGCAGTTTTTTGTATCACTGTATAAAGTCAAGAGGTTCTCATGAGGGGGATAAAAACGATTAGGTTGCAGTCAGAGAAGTTCACTTAACCCGCCATAATGGTCTGGTAAACAAGGGGGGTACGTTTATTGGGCTGAATGGAAACCATTCTCAGATTTTTTGTAGCACTGGATAAAGTCAACAGGTTATCATGAGGGGGATAAGAACGATTAGGTTGCAGTCAGATAAGTTCACTTAACCTACCATAATGGTCAGGTAAACAAGGGGGGTACATTCATTGGGCTGAATGGAAACCATTCTCAGATTTTTTGTATCACTGGATAAAGTCAACAGGTTATCATGAGGGGGATAAAAACGATTAGGTTGCAGTCAGAGTAGATCATATTACCCGCCATAATGGTTAGGTAAACAAGGGGGATACGTTTATTGAGCTGAATAGAAACCTGACTCAGATTTTTATTATCACTGTATAAAGACAACAGGTTATCATGAGGGGGATAAAAACGATTAGGTTGCAGTCAGAGTAAGTTCACTATACCTACCATAATGGTCAGGTAAACAAGGGGGGTACGGTTTATTGAGCTGAATGGAAACCATTCTCATGATTTTTTGTATCACTGTATAAACACAACAGGTTCTCATGTGGGGGATAAAAACGATTAGGTTGCAGTCAGAGTAGTTCATATTACCCGCCATAATGGTCATGTAAACCAGGGGGGTACGGTTATTGAGCTGAATAGAAACCTGACTCAGATTTTTATTATCACTGTATAAAGACAACAGGTTCTCATGAGGGGGATAAAAACGATCAGGTTGCAGTCAGAGTAGTTCATATTACCCGCCATAATGGTCAGATAAACAAGGGGGGGTACGTTTATTGGGCTGAATGGAAACCATTCTCAGATTTTTTGTATCACTGTATAAAGTTAACAGGTTCTCATGCGGGGGATGTAAACGATTAGGTTGCAGTCAGAGTAGTTCATATTACCCGCCATAATGGTTAGGTAAACAAGGGGGATACGTTTATTGAGCTGAATAGAAACCTGACTCAGATTTTTATTATCACTGTATAAAGACAACAGGTTCTCATGAGGGGGATAAAAACGATCAGGTTGCAGTCAGAGTAGTTCATATTACCCGCCATAATGGTCAGATAAACAAGGGGGGTACGTTTATTGAGCTGAATAGAAACCTGACTCAGATTTTTTTAATCACTGTATAAAGTTAACAGGTTCTCATGAGGGGGATGAAAACGATTAGGTTGCAGTCAGAGTAGTTCATATTACCCACCATAATGGTCTGGTAAACAAGGGGGGTACGTTTATTGGGCTGAATGGAAACCATTCTCAGATTTTTTGTATCACTGGACAAAGTCAACCGGTTATCATGAGGGGGATAAAAACGATTAGGTTGCAGTCAGAGTAGTTCATATTACCCACCATAATGGTCCGGTAAACAAGGGGGGGACGTTTATTGGGCTGAATGGAAACCATTCTCAGATTTTTTGTATCACTGGATAAAACAACAGGTTATCATGAGGGGGATAAAAATGATTAGGTTGCAGTCAGAGTAGTCCATATTACCCACCATAATGGTCTGGTAAACAAGGGGGTACGTTTATTGGGCTGAATGGAAACCATTCGCAGCTTTTTTGTATCACTGTATAAAGTCAAGAGGTTCTCATGAGGGGGATAAAAACGATTAGGTTGCAGTCAGAGAAGTTCACTTAACCCGCCATAATGGTCTGGTAAACAAGGGGGGTACGTTTATTGGGCTGAATGGAAACCATTCTCAGATTTTTTGTAGCACTGGATAAAGTCAACAGGTTATCATGAGGGGGATAAAAACGATTAGGTTGCAGTCAGATAAGTTCACTTAACCTACCATAATGGTCAGGTAAACAAGGGGGGTAGGTTTACTGAGCTGAATGGAAACCATTCTCTGATTTTTTGTATCACTGTATAAACACAACAGGTTCTCATGTGGGGGATAAAAACGATTAGGTTGCAGTCAGAGTAGTTCATATTACCCGCCATAATGGTTAGGTAAACAAGGGGGATACGTTTATTGAGCTGAATAGAAACCTGACTCAGATTTCTATTATCACTGTATAATGACAACAGGTTCTCATGAGGGGGATAAAAACGATTAGGTTGCAGTCAGAGTAGTTCATATTACCCGCCATAATGATCAGATAAACAAGGGGGTTACGTTTATTGAGCTGAATAGAAACCTGACTCAGATTTTTATTATCACTGTATAAAGACAACAGGTTCTCATGAGGGGGATATAAACGATTAGGTTGCAGTCAGAGTAGTTCATATTACCCACCATAATGGTCCGGTAAACAAGGGGGGTACGTTTATTGGGCTGAATAGAAACCTGACTCAGATTTCTATTATCACTGTATAAAGACAACAGGTTCTCATGAGGGGGATAAAAACGATTAGGTTGCAGTCAGAGTAGTTCATATTACCCGCCATAATGATCAGATAAACAAGGGGGTTACGTTTATTGAGCTGAATAGAAACCTGACTCAGATTTTTATTATCACTGTATAAAGACAACAGGTTCTCATGAGGGGGATAAAAACGATTAGGTTGCAGTCAGAGTAGTTCATATTACCCGCCATAATGGTCATGTAAACCAGGGGGGTACGGTTATTGAGCTGAATAGAAACCTGACTCAGATTTTTATTATCACTGTATAAAGACAACAGGTTCTCATGAGGGGGATAAAAACGATCAGGTTGCAGTCAGAGTAGTTCATATTACCCGCCATAATGGTCAGATAAACAAGGGGGGGTGACGTTTATTGAGCTGAATAGAAACCTGACTCAGATTTTTTAAATCACTGTATAAAGTTAACAGGTTCTCATGAGGGGGATGAAAATCGATTAGGTTGCAGTCAGAGTAGTTCATATTACCCACCATAATGGTCTGGTAAACAAGGGGGGTACGTTTATTGGGCTGAATGGAAACCATTCTCAGATTTTTGTATCACTGGACTAAAGTCAACAGGTTATCATGAGGGGGATAAAAACGATTAGGTTGCAGTCAGAGTAGTTCATATTACCCACCATAATGGTCCGGTAAACAAGGGGGGGACGTTTATTGGGCTGAATGGAAACCATTCTCAGATTTTTTGTATCACTGGATAAAATCAACAGGTTATCATGAGGGGGATAAAAACTGATTAGGTTGCAGTCAGAGTAGTCCATATTACCCACCATAATGGTCTGGTAAACAAGGGGGGTACGTTTATTGGGCTGAATGGAAACCATTCGCAGTTTTTTTGTATCACTGTATAAAGTCAAGAGGTTCTCATGAGGGGGATAAAAACGATTAGGTTGCAGTCAGAGAAGTTCACTTAACCCGCCATAATGGTCTGGTAAACAAGGGGGGTACGTTTATTGGGCTGAATGGAAACCATTCTCAGATTTTTTGTAGCACTGGATAAAGTCAACAGGTTATCATGAGGGGGATAAAAACGATTAGGTTGCAGTCAGATAAGTTCACTTAACCTACCATAATGGTCAGGTAAACAAGGGGGGTACATTCATTGGGCTGAATGGAAACCATTCTCAGATTTTTTGTAGCACTGGATAAAGTCAACAGGTTATCATGAGGGGGATAAAAACGATTAGGTTGCAGTCAGAGTAGATCATATTACCCGCCATAATGGTTAGGTAAACAAGGGGGATACGTTTATTGAGCTGAATAGAAACCTGACTCAGATTTTTATTATCACTGTATAAAGACAACAGGTTCTCATGAGGGGGATAAAAACGATTAGGTTGCAGTCAGAGTAGTTCATATTACCCACCATAATGGTCAGGTAAACAAGGGGGGTACGTTTATTGGGCTGAATGGAAACCATTCTCAGATTTTTTGTATCACTGGATAAAGTCAACAGGTTATCATGAGGGGGATAAAAACGATTAGGTTGCAGTCAGAGTAGTTCATATTACCCACCATAATGGTCAGGTAAACAAGGGGGGGACGTTTATTGGGCTGAATGGAAACCATTCTCAGATTTTTTGTATCACTGTATAAAGTCAACAGGTTCTCATGAGGGGGATAAAAACGATTAGGTTGCAGTCAGAGTAGTTCATATTACCCGCCATAATGGTCAGGTAAACAAGGGGGGTACGTTTATTGAGGCTGAATAGAAACCTGACTCAGATTTTATTATCACTGTATAAAGACAACAGGTTCTCATGAGGGGGATAAAAACGATCAGGTTGCAGTCAGAGTAGTTCATATTACCCGCCATAATGGTCATGTAAACAAGGGGGGTACGTTTATTGAGCTGAATAGAAACCTGACTCAGATTTTTATTATCACTGTATAAAGACAACAGGTTCTCATGAGGGGGATAAAAACGATCAGGTTGCAGTCAGAGTAGTTCATATTACCCGCCATAATGGTCAGGTAAACAAGGGGGGTACGTTTATTGGGCTGAATGGAAACCATTCTCAGATTTTTTTATCACTGTATTAAATCAACAGGTTCTCATGAGGGGGATAAAAACGATCAGGTTGCAGTCAGAGTAGTTCATATTACCCGCCATAATGGTCAGGTAAACAAGGGGGGTACGTTTATTGGGCTGAATGGAAACCATTCTCAGATCTTTTGTTATCACTGTATAAAGTCAACAGGTTCTCATGAGGGGGATAAAAACGATCAGGTTGCAGTCAGAGTAGTTCATATTACCCGCCATAATGGTCATGTAAACCAGGGGGGTACGGTTATTGAGCTGAATAGAAACCTGACTCAGATTTTTATTATCACTGTATAAAGACAACAGGTTCTCATGAGGGGGATAAAAACGATCAGGTTGCAGTCAGAGTAGTTCATATTACCCGCCATAATGGTCAGATAAACAAGGGGGGGTACGTTTATTGAGCTGAATAGAAACCTGACTCAGATTTTTTTAATCACTGTATAAAGTTAACAGGTTCTCATGAGGGGGATGAAAACGATTAGGTTGCAGTCAGAGTAGTTCATATTACCCACCATAATGGTCTGGTAAACAAGGGGGGTACGTTTATTGGGCTGAATGGAAACCATTCTCAGATTTTTTGTATCACTGGACTAAAGTCAACCGGTTATCATGAGGGGGATAAAAACGATTAGGTTGCAGTCAGAGTAGTTCATATTACCCACCATAATGGTCCGGTAAACAAGGGGGGGGCGTTTATTGGGCTGAATGGAAACCATTCTCAGATTTTTGTATCACTGGATAAAGACAACAGGTTATCATGAGGGGGATAAAACGATTAGGTTGCAGTCAGAGTAGTTCATATTACCCAGCCATAATGGTCAGGTAAACAAGGGGGTACGTTTATTGGAGCTGAATAGGAAACCATTACTCAAATTTTTTGTATCACTGTATAAAGTCAACAGGTTCTCATGAGGGGGATAAAAACGATTAGGTTGCAGTCAGAGTAGTTCATATTACCCGCCATAATGGTCTGGTAAACAAGGGGGGGACGTTTATTGGGCTGAATGGAAACCATTCTCAGATTTTTTGTATCACTGGATAAAGTCAACAGGTTATCATGAGGGGGATAAAAACGATTAGGTTGCAGTCAGAGTAGTTCATATTACCCACCATAATGGTCCGGTAAACAAGGGGGGTACGTTTATTGGGCTGAATGGAAACCATTCTCAGATTTTTTGTATCACTGGATAAAGTCAACAGGTTATCATGAGGGGGATAAAAACGATTAGGTTGCAGTCAGAGTAGATCATATTACCCGCCATAATGGTCAGGTAAACAAGGGGGGATACGTTTATTGAGCTGAATAGAAACCTGACTCAGATTTTTATTATCACTGTATAAAGACAACAGGTTCTCATGAGGGGGATAAAAACGATTAGGTTGCAGTCAGAGTAGTTCATATTACCCTACAATAGTGGTCAGGTAAACAAGGGGGGTACGTTTATTGGGCTGAATGGAAACCATTCTCAGATTTTTGTAGCACTGGATAAAGTCAACAGGTTATCATGAGGGGGATAAAAACGATTAGGTTGCAGTCAGAGTAGTTCATATTACCCTACCATAATGGTCAGGTAAACAAGGGGGGTACGTTTACTGAGCTGAATGGAAACCATTCTCAGATTTTTTGTATCACTGTATAAAGACAACAGGTTCTCATGAGGGGGATAAAAACGATTAGGTTGCAGTCAGAGTAGTTCATATTACCCGCCATAATGATCAGATAAACAAGGGGGTTACGTTTATTGAGCTGAATAGAAACCTGACTCAGATTTTTATTATCACTGTATAAAGACAACAGGTTCTCATGAGGGGGTTAAAAACGATTAGGTTGCAGTCACATAAGTTCACTTAACCTACCATAATGGTCAGGTAAACAAGGGGGGTACGTTCATTGGGCTGAATGGAAACCATTCTCAGATTTTTTGTAGCACTGGATAAAGTCAACAGGTTATCATGAGGGGGATAAAAACGATTAGGTTGCAGTCAGATAAGTTCACTTAACCTACCATAATGGTCAGAAAACAAGGGGGGTACGTTTACTGAGCTGAATGGAAACCATTCTCTGATTTTTTGTATCACTGTATAAACACAACAGGTTCTCATGTGGGGGATAAAAACGATTAGGTTGCAGTCAGAGTAGTTCATATTACCCGCCATAATGGTTAGGTAAACAAGGGGGATACGTTTATTGAGCTGAATAGAAACCTGACTCAGATTTTCATTATCACTGTATAAAGACAACAGGTTCTCATGAGGGGGATAAAAACGATCAGGTTGCAGTCAGAGTAGTTCATATTACCCGCCATAATGGTCATGTAAACCAGGGGGGTACGGTTATTGAGCTGAATAGAAACCTGACTCAGATTTTTATTATCACTGTATAAAGACAACAGGTTCTCATGAGGGGGATAAAAACGATCAGGTTGCAGTCAGAGTAGTTCATATTACCCGCCATAATGGTCAGATAAACAAGGGGGGGTACGTTTATTGAGCTGAATAGAAACCTGACTCAGATTTTTATTATCACTGTATAAAGACAACAGGTTCTCATGAGGGGGATAAAAACGATCAGGTTGCAGTCAGATAAGTTCACTTGACCCGCCATAATGGTCAGGTAAACAAGGGGGGTACGTTTATTGGGCTGAATGGAAACCATTCTCAGATTTTTTTATCACTGAATTAAATCAACAGGTTTTATGAGGGGGATAAAAACGATCAGGTTGCAGTCAGAGTAGTTCATATTACCCGCCATAATGGTCAGGTAAACAAGGGGGGTACGTTTATTGGGCTGAATGGAAACCATTCTCAGATCTTTTGTTTCACTGGATAAAGTCAACAGGTTCTCATGAGGGGGATAAAAACGATCAGGTTGCAGTCAGAGTAGTTCATATTACCCGCCATAATGGTCATGTAAACCAGGGGGGTACGGTTATTGAGCTGAATAGAAACCTGACTCAGATTTTTATTATCACTGTATAAAGACAACAGGTTCTCATGAGGGGGATAAAAACGATCAGGTTGCAGTCAGAGTAGTTCATATTACCCGCCATAATGGTCAGATAAACAAGGGGGGGTACGTTTATTGAGCTGAATAGAAACCTGACTCAGATTTTTTTAATCACTGTATAAAGTTAACAGGTTCTCATGAGGGGGATGAAAACGATTAGGTTGCAGTCAGAGTAGTTCATATTACCCACCATAATGGTCTGGTAAACAAGGGGGGGGACGTTTATTGGGCTGAATGGAAACCATTCTCAGATTTTCTGTATCACTGGATAAAAACAACAGGTTATCATGAGGGGGATAAAAATGATTAGGTTGCAGTCAGAGTAGTCCATATTACCCACCATAATGGTCTGGTAAACAAGGGGGTACGTTTATTGGGCTGAATGGAAACCATTCGCAGTTTTTTTGTATCACTGTATAAAGTCAAGAGGTTCTCATGAGGGGGATAAAAACGATTAGGTTGCAGTCAGAGAAGTTCACTTAACCCGCCATAATGGTCTGGTAAACAAGGGGGGTACGTTTATTGGGCTGAATGGAAACCATTCTCAGATTTTTTGTAGCACTGGATAAAGTCAACAGGTTATCATGAGGGGGATAAAAACGATTAGGTTGCAGTCAGATAAGTTCACTTAACCTACCATAATGGTCAGGTAAACAAGGGGGGTACATTCATTGGGCTGAATGGAAACCATTCTCAGATTTTTTGTAGCACTGGATAAAGTCAACAGGTTATCATGAGGGGGATAAAAACGATTAGGTTGCAGTCAGAGTAGATGATATTACCCGCCATAATGGTTAGGTAAACAAGGGGAATACGTTATTGAGCTGAATAAAAACTGACTCAGATTTTTATTATCACTGTATAAGACAACAGGTTCTCATGAGGGGGATAAAAACGATTAGGTTGCAGTCAGATAAGTTCACTTAACCTACAATAGTGGTCAGGTAAACAAGGGGGGTACGTTCATTGGGCTGAATGGAAACCATTCTCAGATTTTTGGTAGCACTGGATAAAGTCAACAGGTTATCATGAGGGGGATAAAAACGATTAGGTTGCAGTCAGATAAGTTCACTTAACCTACCATAATGGTCAGGTAAACAAGGGGGTACGTTTACTGAGCTGAATGGAAACCATTCTCTGATTTTTGTATCACTGTATAAACACAACAGATTCTCATGTGGGGGATAAAAACGATTAGGTTGCAGTCAGAGTAGTTCATATTACCCCATAATGGTCAGATAAACAAGGGGGTTACGTTTATTGAGCTGAATAGAAACCTGACTCAGATTTTTATTATCACTGTATAAAGACAACAGGTTCTCATGAGGGGGATAAAACGATTCAGGTTGCAGTCAGAGTAGTTCATATTACCCGCCATAATGGTCATGTAAACCAGGGGGGTACGGTTTATTGAGCTGAATAGAAACCTGACTCAGATTTTTATTATCACTGTATAAAGACAACAGGTTCTCATGAGGGGGATAAAAACGATTAGGTTGCAGTCAGATAAGTTCATATTACCCGCCATAATGGTCAGGTAAACAAGGGGGGTACGTTTATTGGGCTGAATAGGAAACCATTACTCAGATTTTTTTATCACTGTATAAAGATCAACAGGTTCTCATGAGGGGGGTAAAAACGATTCAGGTTGCAGTCAGAGTAGTTCATATTACCCGCCATAATGGTCAGGTAAACAAGGGGGGTACGTTTATTGGGCTGAATGGAAACCATTCTCAGATCTTTTGTTTCACTGGATAAAGTCAACAGGTTCTCATGAGGGGGATAAAAACGATCAGGTTGCAGTCAGAGTAGTTCATATTACCCGCCATAATGGTCATGTAAACCAGGGGGGTACGGTTATTGAGCTGAATAGAAACCTGACTCAGGATTTTATTATCACTGTATAAAGACAACAGGTTCTCATGAGGGGGATAAAAACGATCAGGTTGCAGTCAGAGTAGTTCATATTACCCGCCATAATGGTCAGATAAACAAGGGGGGGTACGTTTATTGAGCTGAATAGAAACCTGACTCAGATTTTTTTAATCACTGTATAAAGTTAACAGGTTCTCATGAGGGGGATGAAAACGATTAGGTTGCAGTCAGAGTAGTTCATATCACCCACCATAATGGTCTGGTAAACAAGGAGGGTACGTTTATTGGGCTGAATGGAAACCATTCTCAGATTTTTTGTATCACTGGACAAAGTCAACAGGTTATCATGAGGGGGATAAAAACGATGAGGTTGCAGTCAGAGTAGTTCATATTACCCACCATAATGGTCCGGTAAACAAGGGGGGGACGTTTATTGGGCTGAATGGAAACCATTCTCAGATTTTTTGTATCACTGGATAAAAACAACAGGTTATCATGAGGGGGATAAAAATGATTAGGTTGCAGTCAGAGTAGTTCATATTACCCGCCATAATGGTCATGTAAACCAGGGGGGTACGGTTATTGAGCTGAATAGAAACCTGACTCAGATTTCTATTATCACTGTATAATGACAACAGGTTCTCATGAGGGGGATAAAAACGATTAGGTTGCAGTCAGAGTAGTTCATATTACCCGCCATAATGATCAGATAAACAAGGGGGTTACGTTTATTGAGCTGAATAGAAACCTGACTCAGATTTTTATTATCACTGTATAAAGACAACAGGTTCTCATGAGGGGGATATAAACGATTAGGTTGCAGTCAGAGTAGTTCATATTACCCACCATAATGGTCCGGTAAACAAGGGGGGTACGTTTATTGGGCTGAATAGAAACCTGACTCAGATTTTTATTATCACTGTATAAAGACAACAGGTTCTCATGAGGGGGATAAAAACGATTAGGTTGCAGTCAGAGTAGTTCATATTACCCGCCATAATGGTCAGATAAACAAGGGGGGTTCGTTTATTGAGCTGAATAGAAACCTGACTCAGATTTCTATTATCACTGTATAAAGACAACAGGTTCTCATTAGGGGGATAAAAACGATTAGGTTGCAGTCAGAGTAGTTCATATTACCCGCCATAATGATCAGATAAACAAGGGGGTTACGTTTATTGAGCTGAATAGAAACCTGACTCAGATTTTTATTATCACTGTATAAAGACAACAGGTTCTCATGAGGGGGATAAAAACGATTAGGTTGCAGTCAGAGTAGTTCATATTACCCGCCATAATGGTCATGTAAACAAGGGGGGGTGCGTTTATTTAGCTGAATAGAAACCTGACTCAGATTTTTTAAATCACTGTATAAAGTTAACAGGTTCTCATGAGGGGGATGAAATCGATTAGGTTGCAGTCAGAGTAGTTCATATTACCCACCATAATGGTCTGGTAAACAAGGGGGGTACGTTTATTGGGCTTAATGGAAACCATTCTCAGATTTTTTGTATCACCGGATAAAAACAACAGGTTATCATGAGGGGGATAAAAATGATTAGGTTGCAGTCAGAGTAGTCCATATTACCCACCATAATGGTCTGGTAAACATGGGGGTACGTTTATTGGGCTGAATGGAAACCATTCGCAGTTTTTTTGTATCACTGTATAAAGTCAAGAGGTTCTCATGAGGGGGATAAAAACGATTAGGTTGCAGTCAGAGAAGTTCACTTAACCTACCATAATGGTCAGGTAAACAAGGGGGGTACATTCATTGGGCTGAATGGAAACCATTCTCAGATTTTTTGTAGCACTGGATAAAGTCAACAGGTTATCATGAGGGGGATAAAAACGATTAGGTTGCAGTCAGAGTAGATCATATTACCCGCCATAATGGTTAGGTAAACAAGGGGGATACGTTTATTGAGCTGAATAGAAACCTGACTCAGATTTTTATTATCACTGTATAAAGACAACAGGTTCTCATGAGGGGGATAAAAACGATTAGGTTGCAGTCAGAGTAGTTCATATTACCCTCCATAATAATCAGATAAACAAGGGGGGTACGTTTATTGGGCTGAATGGAAACCATTCTCAGATTTTTGTATCACTGGATAAAGTCAACAGGTTATCATGAGGGGGATAAAAACGATTAGGTTGCAGTCAGAGTAGTTCATATTACCCGCCATAATGGTCAGATAAACAAGGGGGGTACGTTTATTGAGCTGAATGGAAACCTGACTCAGATTTTTATTATCACTGTATAAAGACAACAGGTTCTCATGAGGGGGATAAAAACGATCAGGTTGCAGTCAGAGTAGTTCATATTACCCGCCATAATGGTCATGTAAACCAGGGGGGTACGTTTATTGAGCTGAATAGAAACCTGACTCAGATTTTTATTATCACTGTATAAAGACAACAGGTTCTCATGAGGGGGATAAAAACGATCAGGTCGCAGTCAGAGTAGTTCATATTACCCGCCATAATGGTCAGATAAACAAGGGGGGGTACGTTTATTGAGCTGAATAGAAACCTGACTCAGATTTTTATTATCACTGTATAAAGACAACAGGTTCTCATGAGGGGGATAAAAACGATCAGGTTGCAGTCAGATGAGTTCACTTGACCCGCCATAATGGTCAGGTAAACAAGGGGGGTACGTTTATTGGGCTGAATGGAAACCATTCTCAGATTTTTTTATCACTGAATTAAAGTCAACAGGTTCTTATGAGGGGGATAAAAACGATCAGGTTGCAGTCAGAGTAGTTCATATTACCCGCCATAATGGTCAGGTAAACAAGGGGGGTACGTTTATTGGGCTGAATGGAAACCATTCTCAGATTTTTTGTATCACTGGACAAAGTCAACCGGTTATCATGAGGGGGATAAAAACGATTAGGTTGCAGTCAGAGTAGTTCATATTACCCACCATAATGGTCCGGTAAACAAGGGGGGGGGGCGTTTATTGGGCTGAATGGAAACCATTCTCAGATTTTCTGTATCACTGGATAAAAACAACAGGTTATCATGAGGGGGATAAAAATGATTAGGTTGCAGTCAGAGTAGTCCATATTACCCACCATAATGGTCTGGTAAACAAGGGGGTACGTTTATTGGGCTGAATGGAAACCATTCGCAGTTTTTTTGTATCACTGTATAAAGTCAAGAGGTTCTCATGAGGGGGATAAAAACGATTAGGTTGCAGTCAGAGAAGTTCACTTAACCCGCATAATGGTCTGGTAAACAAGGGGGGTACGTTTATTGGGCTGAATGGAAACCATTCTCAGATTTTTTGTAGCACTGGATAAAGTCAACAGGTTATCATGAGGGGGATAAAAACGATTAGGTTGCAGTCAGAGTAAGTTCACTATACCTACCATAATGGTCAGGTAAACAAGGGGGGTACATTTATTGGGCTGAATGGAAACCATTCTCAGATTTTTTGTATCACTGTATAAAGTCAACAGGTTATCATGAGGGGGATAAAAACGATTAGGTTGCAGTCAGAGTAGTTCATATTACCCGCCATAATGGTCATGTAAACCAGGGGGGTACGTTTATTGAGCTGAATAGAAACCTGACTCAGATTTTTATTATCACTGTATAAAGACAACAGGTTCTCATGAGGGGGATAAAAACGATCAGGTTGCAGTCAGAGTAGTTCATATTACCCGCCATAATGGTCAGATAAACAAGGGGGGGTACGTTTATTGAGCTGAATAGAAACCTGACTCAGATTTTTATTATCACTGTATAAAGACAACAGGTTCTCATGAGGGGGATAAAAACGATCAGGTTGCAGTCAGATGAGTTCACTTGACCCGCCATAATGGTCAGGTAAACAAGGGGGGTACGTTTATTGGGCTGAATGGAAATCATTCTCAGATTTTTTTATCACTGAATTAAATCAACAGGTTCTTATGAGGGGGATAAAAACGATCAGGTTGCAGTCAGAGTAGTTCATATTACCCGCCATAATGGTCAGGTAAACAAGGGGGGTACGTTTATTGGGCTGAATGGAAACCATTCTCAGATTTTTTGTATCACTGGACAAAGTCAACCGGTTATCATGAGGGGGATAAAAACGATTAGGTTGCAGTCAGAGTAGTTCATATTACCCACCATAATGGTCCGGTAAACAAGGGGGGGGGGGCGTTTATTGGGCTGAATGGAAACCATTCTCAGATTTTCTGTATCACTGGATAAAAACAACAGGTTATCATGAGGGGGATAAAAATGATTAGGTTGCAGTCAGAGTAGTCCATATTACCCACCATAATGGTCTGGTAAACAAGGGGGTACGTTAATTGGGCTTAATGGAAACCATTCGCAGTTTTTTTGTATCACTGTATAAAGTCAAGAGGTTCTCATGCGGGGGATAAAAACGATTAGGTTGCAGTCAGAGAAGTTCACTTAACCCGCCATAATGGTCTGGTAAACAAGAAGGGTACGTTTATTGGGCTGAATGGAAACCATTCTCAGATTTTTTGTAGCACTGGATAAAGTCAACAGGTTATCATGAGGGGGATAAAAACGATTAGGTTGCAGTCAGATAAGTTCACTTAACCTACCATAATGGTCAGGTAAACAAGGGGGGTACATTCATTGGGCTGAATGGAAACCATTCTCAGATTTTTTGTAGCACTGGATAAAGTCAACAGGTTATCATGAGGGGGATAAAAACGATTAGGTTGCAGTCAGAGTAGATCATATTACCCGCCATAATGGTCAGGTAAACTAGGGGGGTACGTTTACTGAGCTGAATGGAAACCATTCTCTGATTTTTTGTATCACTGTATAAACACAACAGATTCTCATGTGGGGGATAAAAACGATTAGGTTGCAGTCAGAGTAGTTCATATTACCCGCCATAATGATCAGATAAACAAGGGGGTTACGTTTATTGAGCTGAATAGAAACCTGACTCAGATTTTTATTATCACTGTATAAAGACAACAGGTTCTCATGAGGGGGATAAAAACGATCAGGTTGCAGTCAGAGTAGTTCATATTACCCGCCATAATGATCAGATAAACCAGGGGGGTACGGTTATTGAGCTGAATAGAAACCTGACTCAGATTTTTATTATCACTGTATAAAGACAACAGGTTCTCATGAGGGGGATAAAAACGATCAGGTTGCAGTCAGATAAGTTCACTTGACCCGCCATAATGGTCAGGTAAACAAGGGGGGGACGTTTATTGGGCTGAATGGAAACCATTCTCAGATTTTTTTATCACTGAATTAAATCAACAGGTTCTTATGAGGGGGATAAAAACGATCAGGTTGCAGTCAGAGTAGTTCATATTACCCGCCATAATGGTCAGATAAACAAGGGGGGGTACGTTTATTGAGCTGAATAGAAACCTGACTCAGATTTTTTTAATCACTGTATAAAGTTAACAGGTTCTCATGAGGGGGATGAAAACGATTAGGTTGCAGTCAGAGTAGTTCATATTACCCACCATAATGGTCTGGTAAACAAGGAGGGTACGTTTATTGGGCTGAATGGAAACCATTCTCAGATTTTTTGTATCACTGGACAAAGTCAACCGGTTATCATGAGGGGGATAAAAACGATGAGGTTGCAGTCAGAGTAGTTCATATTACCCACCATAATGGTCCGGTAAACAAGGGGGGGACGTTTATTGGGCTGAATGGAAACCATTCTCAGATTTTTTGTATCACTGGATAAAAACAACAGGTTATCATGAGGGGGATAAAAATGATTAGGTTGCAGTCAGAGTAGTTCATATTACCCGCCATAATGGTCATGTAAACCAGGGGGGTACGGTTATTGAGCTGAATAGAAACCTGACTCAGATTTTTATTATCACTGTATAAAGACAACAGGTTCTCATGAGGGGGATAAAAACGATCAGGTTGCAGTCAGAGTAGTTCATATTACCCGCCATAATGGTCAGATAAACAAGGGGGGGTACGTTTATTGAGCTGAATAGAAACCTGACTCAGATTTTTATTATCACTGTATAAAGACAACAGGTTCTCATGAGGGGGATAAAAACGATCAGGTTGCAGTCAGATAAGTTCACTTGACCCGCCATAATGGTCAGGTAAACAAGGGGGGTACGTTTATTGGGCTGAATGGAAACCATTCTCAGATTTTTTCATCACTGAATTAAATCAACAGCTTCTTATGAGGGGGATAAAAACGATCAGGTTGCAGTCAGAGTAGTTCATATTACCCGCCATAATGGTCAGGTAAACAAGGGGGGTACGTTTATTGGGCTGAATGGAAACCATTCTCAGATCTTTTGTTTCACTGGATAAAGTCAACAGGTTCTCATGAGGGGGATAAAAACGATTAGGTTGCAGTCACATAATTTTGTGGTAGTTCGTAGTAATCGTTGTGCAGTGTCTTGATAGGATGAGCGGATTCAAGTCAGGGCCGGAAACTTCTTCGTTGTCTGAGTCGATCAAAATTATACGAGCCGATTCGCGAGCGTTCAAATCCAACCGGCTGACGACGTTCCCGTCCTTCGGTCGTGGTGGTTTAACGTAGAGAGGATTTCCCGTCAGATACTGTTCAGATATTGACAATTCTAAATTGAAAGGCGGCCCGGGGGCGTCACCTCCATGTGGCGGACTTTTTCTTTTAGGTTGTGGTGGTCCGTCTTCAAAGGTCGAACGAATTTTGGTTGAACGACACCTTTTTCATTGGAGTCGTGGGAGTGGGACGGCGACGCTTGAGGTGATCGTTTGTTTTTCTCCCGCCGTTCGGCTTCTCTCATTCGTTGCTCTTCCTCGACCATTTTCATCCGATCGTGCAGAGAAGCGGGGCTGAGGAGAAGCGGCGGTGGAAGGATGGGGTACATCCCCGAATGATACTGGAGCGGATACCGAGCCATTTCCATGTACAACGCCTCGTCGTGCCTATAGGGTGGGTGCGGGACGGGAGGGTACATGTGATGTTGAGGGTGGTACATGAGGTAGTCGAGGTGAATAGAAACCTGACTCAGGATTTTATTATCACTGTATAAAGACAACAGGTTCTCATGAGGGGGATAAAAACGATCAGGTTGCAGTCAGAGTAGTTCATATTACCCGCCATAATGGTCAGATAAACAAGGGGGGGTACGTTTATTGAGCTGAATAGAAACCTGACTCAGATTTTTTTAATCACTGTATAAAGTTAACAGGTTCTCATGAGGGGGATGAAAACGATTAGGTTGCAGTCAGAGTAGTTCATATTACCCACCATAATGGTCTGGTAAACAAGGAGGGTACGTTTATTGGGCTGAATGGAAACCATTCTCAGATTTTTTGTATCACTGGACAAAGTCAACCGGTTATCATGAGGGGGATAAAAACGATTAGGTTGCAGTCAGAGTAGTTCATATTACCCACCATAATGGTCCGGTAAACAAGGGGGGGACGTTTATTGGGCTGAATGGAAACCATTCTCAGATTTTTTGTATCACTGGATAAAAACAACAGGTTATCATGAGGGGGATAAAAATGATTAGGTTGCAGTCAGAGTAGTCCATATTACCCACCATAATGGTCTGGTAAACAAGGGGGTACGTTTATTGGGCTGAATGGAAACCATTCGCAGTTTTTTTGTATCACTGTATAAAGTCAAGAGGTTCTCATGAGGGGGATAAAAACGATTAGGTTGCAGTCAGAGAAGTTCACTTAACCCGCCATAATGGTCTGGTAAACAAGGGGGGTACGTTTATTGGGCTGAATGGAAACCATTCTCAGATTTTTTGTAGCACTGGATAAAGTCAACAGGTTATCATGAGGGGGATAAAAACGATTAGGTTGCAGTCAGATAAGTTCACTTAACCTACCATAATGGTCAGGTAAACAAGGGGGGTACATTCATTGGGCTGAATGGAAACCATTCTCAGATTTTTTGTAGCACTGGATAAAGTCAACAGGTTATCATGAGGGGGATAAAAACGATTAGGTTGCAGTCAGAGTAGATCATATTACCCGCCATAATGGTTAGGTAAACAAGGGGGATACGTTTATTGAGCTGAATAGAAACCTGACTCAGATTTTTATTATCACTGTATAAAGACAACAGGTTCTCATGAGGGGGATAAAAACGATTAGGTTGCAGTCAGATAAGTTCACTTAACCTACCATAATGGTCAGGTAAACAAGGGGGGTACGTTACTGAGCTGAATGGAAACCATTCTCTGATTTTTGTATCACTGTATAAACACAACAGGTTCTCATGTGGGGGATAAAACGATTAGGTTCAGTCAGAGTAGTTCATATTACCCGCCATAATGGTTAGGTAAACAAGGGGGATACGTTTATTGAGCTGAATAGAAACCTGACTCAGATTTTTATTATCACTGTATAAAGACAACAGGTTCTCATGAGGGGGATAAAAACAATCAGGTTGCAGTCAGAGTAGTTCATATTACCCGCCATAATGGTCAGATAAACCAGGGGGGTACGTTTATTGAGCTGAATAGAAACCTGACTCAGATTTTTATTATCACTGTATAAAGACAACAGGTTCTCATGAGGGGGATAAAAACGATCAGGTTGCAGTCAGAGTAGTTCATATTACCCGCCATAATGGTCAGATAAACAAGGGGGGGTACGTTTATTGAGCTGAATAGAAACCTGACTCAGATTTTTATTATCACTGGATAAAGTCAACCGGTTATCATGAGGGGGATAAAAACGATTAGGTTGCAGTCAGAGTAGTTCATATTACCCACCATAATGGTCCGGTAAACAAGGGGGGGACGTTTATTGGGCTGAATGGAAACCATTCTCAGATTTTTTGTATCACTGGATAAAAACAACAGGTTATCATGAGGGGGATAAAAATGATTAGGTTGCAGTCAGAGTAGTCCATATTACCCACCATAATGGTCTGGTAAACAAGGGGGTACGTTTATTGGGCTGAATGGAAACCATTCGCAGTTTTTTTGTATCACTGTATAAAGTCAAGAGGTTCTCATGAGGGGGATAAAAACGATTAGGTTGCAGTCAGAGAAGTTCACTTAACCCGCCATAATGGTCTGGTAAACAAGGGGGGTACGTTTATTGGGCTGAATGGAAACCATTCTCAGATTTTTTGTAGCACTGGATAAAGTCAACAGGTTATCATGAGGGGGATAAAAACGATTAGGTTGCAGTCAGATAAGTTCACTTAACCTACCATAATGGTCAGGTAAACAAGGGGGGTACATTCATTGGGCTGAATGGAAACCATTCTCAGATTTTTTGTAGCACTGGATAAAGTCAACAGGTTATCATGAGGGGGATAAAAACGATTAGGTTGCAGTCAGAGTAGATCATATTACCCGCCATAATGGTTAGGTAAACAAGGGGGATACGTTTATTGAGCTGAATAGAAACCTGACTCAGATTTTTATTATCACTGTATAAAGACAACAGGTTCTCATGAGGGGGATAAAAACGATTAGGTTGCAGTCAGATAAGTTCACTTAACCTACCATAATGGTCAGGTAAACAAGGGGGGTACGTTTACTGAGCTGAATGGAAACCATTCTCTGATTTTTTGTATCACTGTATAAACACAACAGGTTCTCATGTGGGGGATAAAAACGATTAGGTTTCAGTCAGAGTAGTTCATATTACCCGCCATAATGGTTAGGTAAACAAGGGGGATACGTTTATTGAGCTGAATAGAAACCTGACTCAGATTTTTATTATCACTGTATAAAGACAACAGGTTCTCATGAGGGGGATAAAAACAATCAGGTTGCAGTCAGAGTAGTTCATATTACCCGCCATAATGGTCATGTAAACCAGGGGGGTACGGTTATTGAGCTGAATAGAAACCTGACTCAGATTTTTATTATCACTGTATAAAGACAACAGGTTCTCATGAGGGGGATAAAAACGATCAGGTTGCAGTCAGAGTAGTTCATATTACCCGCCATAATGGTCAGATAAACAAGGGGGGGTACGTTTATTGAGCTGAATAGAAACCTGACTCAGATTTTTATTATCACTGTATAAAGACAACAGGTTCTCATGAGGGGGATAAAAACGATCAGGTTGCAGTCAGATAAGTTCACTTGACCCGCCATAATGGTCAGGTAAACAAGGGGGGTACGTTTATTGGGCTGAATGGAAACCATTCTCAGATTTTTTCATCACTGAATTAAATCAACAGCTTCTTATGAGGGGGATAAAAACGATCAGGTTGCAGTCAGAGTAGTTCATATTACCCGCCATAATGGTCAGGTAAACAAGGGGGGTACGTTTATTGGGCTGAATGGAAACCATTCTCAGATCTTTTGTTTCACTGGATAAAGTCAACAGGTTCTCATGAGGGGGATAAAAACGATTAGGTTGCAGTCACATAATTTTGTGGTAGTTCGTAGTAATCGTTGTGCAGTGTCTTGATAGGATGAGCGGATTCAAGTCAGGGCCGGAAACTTCTTCGTTGTCTGAGTCGATCAAAATTATACGAGCCGATTCGCGAGCGTTCAAATCCAACTGGCTGACGACGTTCCCGTCCTTCGGTCGTGGTGGTTTAACGTAGAGAGGATTTCCCGTCAGATACTGTTCAGATATTGACAATTCTAAATTGAAAGGCGGCCCGGGGGCGTCACCTCCATGTGGCGGACTTTTTCTTTTAGGTTGTGGTGGTCCGTCTTCAAAGGTCGAACGAATTTTGGTTGAACGACACCTTTTTCATTGGAGTCGTGGGAGTGGGACGGCGACGCTCGAGGTGATCGTTTGTTTTTCTCCCGCCGTTCGGCTTCTCTCATTCGTTGCTCTTCCTCGACCATTTTCATCCGATCGTGCAGAGAAGCGGGGCTGAGGAGAAGCGGCGGTGGAAGGATGGGGTACATCCCCGAATGATACTGGAGCGGATACCGAGCCATTTCCATGTACAACGCCTCGTCGTGCCTATAGGGTGGGTGCGGGACGGGAGGGTACATGTGATGTTGAGGGTGGTACATGAGGTAGTCGAGGTGCGGGACTCCGATAGGTGGGACTCGAGCGTCGCTGGGCGGCCTGCACGGTTGAAAGCCGCTCCGACCAGTCGGCTCCTTCTCGTGGAGTTTGTTGTTCGTCGGCGATGGAGCACGTACGAGAGGAGGTGGTCCCCTGTTTTGGGGAGATACCGTTTGACCGTCTTCTACTTCCGGTGTCGACTGTTTAGAGGCGAGGTTCCGTGGAAAAGCGGAGAACGAGCGCCCTTGTTGAGGCGGAGCCACTGGTGGAGGCGCGTGTCCCAATTGCATCGGCGGTGGCGCCGTCGGAACAACGGGCGGAGGACGAACCGGCGTCGGTTGCGACGTTTTCGACTTAGAACCACATTGTTCAGGCGAAGGTTTGACGGGGTGGGAAGAATTCCTTTTGTCTGACGGTTTGCCGCTGTGCGAAGAAGAGGATGTAGATTTTTTGGTCGAATTTGTCGTTCTATTTGGTAATGACGCCGAAACAATCGTGTTATCCTGACGATGACCGGACGGTAAACGGGCTACGAGGACGTCAGGCGAGTCTTCAGGTGGCGGTGGTTGCGGTATCCAATTGTACTGTCTTTTCTCCGGGGGCAATCCCCACTTTTCGTAGTCTAAACTCCGTGACCGAAGAGTTTCGTAGCAGTCTAAACAGACGACGGCCAATTCTCCGTTTTCGACGAGGAGCGACCGCTCTGGAGCGCGATGGTAGCGGAGGAAGGGAAATTCCTTGACGGGGAGCGCCCGAACGCGGCGGCGGTATGTGGTGATGCCGCATACGAAACATATGTAGTCGTGCCAATTGTACGTACGACTTTCGGGATTGACGTTCGAATTGGCAGCTCGTCGCCATTGAGCCAATACCGAATGGTAACAAAACGTGCAGACTAGAGCCGAACCGTCTTCGCGAAGTTGTTCGGTGTTTGAGGCGCTTTGGTGACGAAGTAGTGCGGGAAAATACGGAACGTTTCTTCCCTGAGGAGTGGAATAGAGGACACGAGCGAGAGTCAAATCGGAATGGAGACCGCACATGTGCCCCATATCGTGCTCATATCTGCCCCACATATGGGGCAGCTGTGACCAAAGTTAAGCATTGGGGAAAAATCAGAAAAAGTAATTATACTTGGATTTTTTCTTCAACTAAATCCGGATTCTATTGGCTAAAATGTCCTAGTTTTTGGCGAGTTTTTTTTCTGTTCCAAAAAATTCAGTTCCCTACTTTCAATTGAAGGATTTGTTAAAACGCTGCAAATTCTTACACACGGGTTGGTTATTCCTCGGACCAGGCGCATGGAAACTGATTTAAAATCATGGGGGAAATGAGGAAAACGGTGGGTGCGGCGGGTCCCAGACCCATTCCAATCGATTCAGTGTCCATGATTAGTGGAAAATGATACCCCACACGCCCAGGTACCGGAAATCTCGAAAACGCATATTCAAGATGGGTAATATATACCCAATTTGACCCATAACTTCTTCCAGTGGGTGCCGATCGTTCTGGGACCCATTTCCTTTGATTCAGCGTCCAAAATTTAGTGGAAAATGATACCCCACTCGCCTAAATCACCCAAAATCTCGAAAATCCATTTTTCAAAAAACACATTTTGACCCCTACCCCGCCCAAATTTGGTCCGATCGGGCTGAAAAGCTTGGAGGACCGTCCTAGGCCGGGAACAGACCCCTGACCCAAATTTCAGATTTTTAGAAAATTTTCTACTACCAAAAACGGCGTGGACGGCGTACGGTGGACGGCGTACAGACATTGACCTTTTGGTTGGTTATTCCTTGAATAATCAAACTATGTTTTCATGCAAATGATCAACCTCTCCGATTCGACTCAAAATTTTTTTCTGGACGTTTCATGATGTCTAGATCAAAAAAAGTCCGTCCGCCGTCCACGCCGTTTTTGGTAGTAGAAAAATTTCTAAAAATCTGAAATTTAGGTCAGGGGTCTGTTCCCGGCCTAGGACGGTCCTCCAAGCTTTTCAGCCCGAACGGACCAAATTTGGGCGGGGTAGGGGTCAAAATGTGTTTTTTGAAAAATGGATTTTCGAGATTTTGGGTGATTTAGGCGAGTGGGGTATCATTTTCCACTAAATTTTGGACGCTGAATCAAATGAAATGGGTCTCAGAACGATCGGCACCCACTGGAAAAAGTTATGGGTCAAATTGAGTATATATTACCCATTTTGAATATGTGTTTTTGAGATTTCTGGAACCTTGGCGTGTGGGGTATCATTTTCCACTAATCATGGACACTGAATCGATTGGAATGGGTCTGAGACCCGCCGCACCCACCGTTTTCCCCATTTCCCCCATGTTTTTAAATCAGTTTCCATGCGCCTGGTCCGAGGAATAACCAACCCCTGTGTAAGAATTTGCAGCGTTTTTTGATCTAGACATCATGAAACGTCCAGAAAAAAATTTTGAGCCGAATCGGAGAGGTTGACCATTTGCATGAAAACATAGGTTGATTATTCAAGGAATAACCAACCAAAATGGTCACAACTGCCCCACCTTCCCCTATCTCCCTCGCGACAAACCATATCATCCGACGCCTTCATTCCCCGCTATCCCGAAGGTGATCGGAACTCTACATATTACTTCCCCGTCACGATGGGAAATAATCCGGGACGTCCTCGCCTATCAACTTATCCCTCACCACGAAGGGAAATAAGTCGGGAACGTACTTAGCCCAACAGGGTTCGCGGAGACTTCACTCGGGTCTCGTCGGCGTTCCTGGTCGTCGCCTGGCCATCGTCTTCCTCCAAATCTCCGACGTCGATATTTAATACCTGGCCAGGTCGTACATTTTAATTTATTTATACCATCGCTTTTATATCCAACTGTTTTTATTTATTTTCCTTCCGAAGTTCCTATATTTTCATTAATTTATTATTCTAATTTTCACGCTTCCACACTTGTATTTCATCCGATTAAAGTAACGCCTTTTCTTTCTATTTCGATTTGGTTTATCTCAACATTTCCCTATATGGAAATAACAACGTCCATCTTTTACAGTTAATGTAAGTACAGTCAACGAAGCATTTTTACGGATACCTTTCTATTTTGAGAAAATCAAATTTATTTTAAAACAATAACTTTGAAGTGAAAACAATGAAAGTCAAGTGTAACGACATCATAAAGACTTAGCTCAACGTCACAGCCTCTCTTCTGGAGAAATACGAATCCGGTAATTAGAAAATTTCTTCACTCGCCGTCTGATAGCACTCAGAATGTAAAAAAAAGTCTTTGGAGTCATCCGGAAATACTCGCGAAACTTAATTGGTTGTTCTAGCAATGGGGGGAACAAGGTATGGAACTCTCCGGATGATTCTCTTTCCATAAAAATGTCATTCGCCCATTCCCGACGCTCAACCATCAACATATATCTCAACAGTGAGTTTTCATTTAGAAATTCTATCGCTGCTAGATCTTCCATATTATACGAAGGGCCCGGGGCAACTGACGAAAATCGGTAGAATCGTTTGAAAAATCGGATCTAGTCTAAACACCTCAGTCGGGGAATCGGTGGAATCGGCAGAGCTGGAGTTCGGCCGAGTAAAAAATCTGCAAATTCTTACACACGGGTTGGTCATTCCTCGAATGGGGGAAACAGTGGGTGTGGCGAGTCCCAGACCCATTCCAATTCATTCAGGGTCCGAAATTTAGTGGAATGTGATACCCCACACGCCTAGGCACCAGAAATCCTGACACATACAAAATGGGTAGATACATACCCATTTTGACCCATAACTTCTTCCAGTGGGTGCCAATCGTTCTGGGACACACATCATTGAATTCAGCGTCCAAAATTTAGTGGTAAACTATACCCCACACGCCTAGGTAGCAGAAATCCCGAAAACACATATACAAAATGGGTAATATATACCCAATTTGACCCATAACTTCTTCCAGTGGGTGCCAATCGTTCTGGGACACACATCATTGAATTCAGCGTCCAAAATTTAGTGGTAAACTATACCCAGCACGCCTAGGTAGCAGAAACCCCGAAAACATATTCAAAATGGGTAATATATACCCAATTTGACCCATTACTTCTTCCAGTGGGTGCCAATCGTTCTGGGACCCATTTTATTGGATTCAGCGTCCAAAATTTAGTGGAAAATGACACCCTACTCGCCTAGATCGCCCAAAATCTCGAAAATCCATTTTTCAAAAAAACATTTTGACATTTTGACCCCCCCCCCCCCCCCAATTTGGTCCGATCGGGCTGAAAAGTTTCGAGGACCCGTTTAGGCCGGGAACAGACCCCTGACCCAAATTTCAGATTTCAGAAAATTTTCTACTACCAAAAACGGCGCAGACGATGGACGGCGTACGGTGGGCTCGGCTGGCTGGCGGGGATTTATCCCCCTCCCTACCGGCCAGGTGGTGGGTGTGCTCAGGGTTGGTCTAGACCTAAGCCTTTGGGGAAGGAGGAATAACAAGTACTCTCTTCCCCCCCCTAGTCTTTTAAATAAAATGTGATATGCGCCTGTGATAATTTTTTTTTAGGCTAGGCATAGTTAAATTTAGGTTTTTATCCAGGCAGGGGAGGAATATCCTAGTACTCGCCCTACCTACAGCGTTTTAGCAAAGGACTCCTTCGCAGGACTGTGGAGCACAAAGAAAAGGGTGAAGAATGAACTGGAGTGGAGGACACAGGTGGGGTGTTTTCCTATTTAGGTACCCCTACAAAATGCCTGTACGTTCAGTGAAGCCCAGTAATGTGGCGAGTAAGTGCCGCCACCACCACATTAAGCACTAAGTCCCAACAGCTCCACAGCCACCCCCACCCTAAAGCTCATTACATGCCAATGATGGAAGACCGCAAGCACAAGAAGAGGCGCGTTAAGGCGGCGGTTCGCGCCGCGACAGAGACAGGAGACCGAGACAGGAGTCTGAGACCAGCGACCGCGACAAGTGTCTCGGTCTCTTCGGCATGTACTGTAGGTCGAGACTGAGACCGAAGATCGCGACAAGTGTCATCAAGCAAACGCTCAGTTCAAGAGAGTCTGTCGATGAAGTCAGTGGTGTTTTGTGTCGTGATGGAAAACCTAGTAATGAAGCTGCCTTTGGAGGAAGAAGAAGACGATGATTTGCTCTTACATTATTATTACAAATACAAAACTGAAAGACGATTACCTATTAAGGATTTATATTTAACTAGAGGTCAAGAAGGATCATTTTCGCTATTAGTAAAGAAGCACCTGATGTTTGATGACAATATATTCAGGAAGTATTTTCGGCTCAATTAAACACAGTTTGATTACGTATTAAATTTAATGAAAAAAACAATGCTATCATTCGTATTTCGTATATCACCTTCTTATATTTCACAAATAGTCAAAGAGGTGTTAAAACATTTAAAGACTGTTTTGGTGCCAATTTTTATGCCTATTCCAAAAGAAGGTGATTTTAGGCGTATATCTGAAGGATTTTGGGACAAATGGCAATTCCCCAATTGCACAGGTGCTATTGATGGGAAGCACGTAAGAATAAGAGCCCCTGAAAAAGGTGGGTCGCTGTATTTTAATTATAAGGAGTATTACTCCATTGTTCTTCTGGCTATTGTAGACCATAATTACAAGTTCATTGCAGTAGACGTTGGCTCTTATGGCAAAGAAGGAGATAGTGGAATATTCCAAAAGTCTACAATGGGGAAACAAATCATGAAAAATGAATTTAATTTTCCAGAACCAAAAAATCTACCAAATTCGAACATAATATTACCCCATTTTTTAGTTTCAGATGAAGCATTTAGTCTTGATACTTATATGATGAAACCGTACGCTAGAAGAGTTGCAAAAAACGATTTAAGCAAAGAAATATTTAACTACCGCCTTTGTCGTGCGAGACGAGTATCGGAAAATGCGTTCGGTTTGCTGTCTCAGATGTTTAGAATATTTTATTGTCCTTCAAATGTTCGTCTCTGTAGGAGTCTAGTTGTGCATTGTATAGCGGAGGGTGCTGCCTGATTAGTTCAATCAGATTCTCACAGTCTTCGTCAGAAAAACTCATTTTCAACACTAAACACGTGTGCTTTCACGAGCGCGACGGAGACACTACTTGTCCGGAGCAGCGACCGTCTCGCTGTCTCCTGTCTCGCGTCTCGGTCTCCTGTCTCTGTCTCGCTCGCGAACTGTCGCGTATACATTTCCTAATGTCAAGTGACGGTCGCGGTCGCTGGTCTCAGTCTCCTGTCTCGGTCTCCTGTCTCTGTCGCGGCGCGAACCGCCACCTTTAAAGGTGGCTGGTAGTACGGAGGCCTAGCAGAGCAAAAGATTGAACTAAAAGACCCCTTGGAAAACCCGGCACCTCCACGAGATCCACCCTGGGCTGCCACAGGCAGGCGGACGCCGGAAGAGGGTGGGGTGCCTGATATACGGGGAAGCCATGGAGCCATAGAGCGGGGCTCCCAGATGATCTAGCGCAAAGAAAAGAAAAAGGGAAAACACGACTGGGATAGACTGTAATGGGCCACATGGCCTCAGGAACAGTCTAGCGCAGGTATATCAGGACGGCGTACGGCGGACGGACTTTGACCTTTTTTGATCAGGACATCATGAAAACGTCCAGAAAAAATTTTGAGCCGAATCGGAGAGGTTGACCATTATCATGACCTAACCCCATACATTTAATTCCAGATTGAGGACCAAATTGGCCTGCCATGAAATGTTTGAGCCCTACCTTAAACTACGATTTGTTGTTTTTCTCAGAACCAGGTTAGATGATACGGTGGCTGATAGTGAAAATTGGGCCTTCCTAACTACATTTTTGTATAGAACAGACAGAACCGCACGTACGAGTACTAAAGCTATCGGAGGGTGGCGTTTTGGTGGCTGTTTCTACGAGGATTCTTTCGTACCGTTGGAAGGTAAATTTCGGACAACGTGGAGCAGTGTGTTTGAGGACAAACTAGAGCCGGAATCGGGTACCCTGACCCAAATTTTCAGATTTTTTAGAAAACACTACCAAAATCTGCGTGGACGGCTGACGGACATTTGCTATTCTGATCAAGACACGCTGCAAAAAACATTTTGGGCCGAATCGGAGAGATTCACTCTAATTATTTCGAGGAGTAAACAACAAAAATCTGTCAGAACGTGCCCAAATTCGACATTCCGTATTTTATTCATTGAGGTACCTATTCATCTTTTCTCTTATTTTCATGAAGGGTACCGCCGCTAAGTAGCTAACAACTGAACTCATCAACTTCGTTTAATCTTTATTATATTCCATTGTAAACACTTCATCGTAAAGATTAATGTAAATAACCACCTCGCGCACTTTGATGATAATATTTCAACGCTCACTTATGCCGGATCAACCGTGATTTTCAAGTCACAAAAAGCGATTTGGTTTCTGTATTTTTCGGAAGAGAAAAATTAATTTATTTTGTTTTTTAATCGTGAAAGTGGAACGGGTGAATAGGCGGAAGGTGTTGTCGTTGAAGAGCTATTTTCTGCGGGCTTCGGCGGCGTCGTTTTTCTTGGTGATTTTGGCTTTGAGGTGCTCTTTGTACCCTTGAATGCCCTCCTGCCATTTGGTGACCGTCCCCTTTTCGCACACCCATATCTGTTCGG
>CM034007.1:10080470-10116778 GCA_019603395.1 Cyrtorhinus lividipennis
AGCGCTGAGAATATATTAGACGACAAACCTGCCGTGTGTAGAAGGTCGTCAACGACCTTCAATTTTAACGTCACTCCCAAATTCACAGCTCCAGTCGTGAAAAAAACGTCGCGAGACGGTCCAATAATGGAAGATTTATTCAAAGAATACCGCAAAACTCCGACAAGGAAAACTTCAACGGCATCTAACGTCGACTTGGCTCAGAATCAACGACGCAGGACGTCTTGGAAAAGATCCGATTCCCCAGTGTATTTCTTAGACATGAACGAAAACGAACTGCCGGCCCCGAACACAGTCAATCAAACCGTCGAAGTGTTCGAAGTTCCGAACGAGTCGCGCGGAGACAAACGAACGTCACCGTCCGACCTCGCCGACGTCACTGGCCGAGCTCGCGAAGTCGTTCAACAGTTTGAAGCGAAAATAAGAAGCCCCGTACACGATCGTCCCGTCCCCAAAACACGAACCTCCGTCAACGGGATCGAACCGACGACGAAACCCAAATTCGCCGTCACTACCAAACGAACTATCGTCAAGAACTCACAGTGACGTCACTGCCGAGCTCCGACGTCGATCAACAGTTTGAAGCGAAAATAAAAAGCCCCGTACACGATCGTCCCGTCCCCAAAACACGAACCTCCGTCAACGGGATCGAACCGACGACGAAACCCAAATTCGCCGTCACTACCAAACGAACTATCGTCAAGAACTCACAGTGACGTCACTGCCCGAGCTCCCGACGTCGATCAACAGTTTGAAGCGAAAATAAAAAGCCCCGTACACGATCGTCCCGTCCCCAAAACACGAACCTCCGTCAACGGGATCGAACCGACGAAAACCAAATTCGCCGTCACACCAAACGAACTTCGTCCGACTCACCGACGTCACTGCCCGAGCTCCCGACGTCGATCAACAGTTTGAAGCGAAAATAAAAAGCCCCGTACACGATCGTCCCGTCCCCAAAACACGAACCTCCGTCAACGGGATCGAACCCACGACGAAACCCAAATTCGCCGTCACTACCAAACGAACTTCGCTGTCCGACCTCGCCGACGTCACTGGCCGAGCTCGCGACGTCGTTCAACAGTTCAAAGCGAAAATAAAAAGCCCCGTACACGATCGTCCTGTCACACTAACACGAACCGACGACGAAACCCAATTTCACAAATTGTCATGAACTCACAGTTCGGGCAATTCTTGTTACTTATCTTCAATTAGGCATTTATTTAAACCGAATCTTCATCAACTCTGCTAAATACGATGTTCAACAAAGACATTAATATACGTATTTATTTCAAGCACGTGAAATGAGACTAGTACGAAGATTATAAGAAGAAACCATATTCATCATATTGTTATTATAGTCAAGTTAGAAACACTACATACATAATATGCTATATTTCCTAAGTTATTTGCATCATATACTATGTTGCTTCCTTTTTATAAGGTTACTATTATATGTATTTATAAATTTATTAATAAATAAAATACTTTCACACCTCACACATGTACTCACGAGGAAAAATAAATTATTATGTCACAAAAATAATTCTTTCTTGTATATTAGATTATCACATGCACGTAGAATTATTTTACGTCAACTTGAAATGAACTGAAATCATTTCTTAAAAAATGTTGGCGCCAAGTTGTACGGAGCACACTTGTATATAAGGTTTGAAATTCGAGGAGATAGCGTCGTGTGCGTTAGTGAAATTGATCAACGAATGACGTCATATGAGATCGATGAATCACTGAAACCACGCGAACGGTGTAATCCACGTTTTGTCTGCTTCCGACCGGCACCTTCAATTTTCGATTGAACAATGAACAGTAGCAACTTTCCAATTTTCAGGTAAGTATATGTGAAGATTTTTTTGGTCAAAACACGAAACTTGAATATTTGATTTTTTGAATTTTCAAACACTGTGTCGCTGAGATGCTGACTTCAGCAAAAAAGGCAAAACTCTTGGTAATTTGCATTCAAAGATATTTCGCAGCTTCAAAAGACATAGAATAATTGTTTTTTCAAAGTGTTAGCCATTCACGGTGAGTCTTATAAACGCAATTCAAACATTTTTTAAACTACGTAAATTTAAAAACATCGAAAAGGAAAAGGGGGTATATGGGGATTGAACGGCTTCAAATTTCATGGAATTAATTCCTAAAAATATCAGTATAACTCAAATTACATATCCTATGACACCTTTTTTTTTTTTTTACTGCAAATACAGAGAACATTTGTTGGGTTTGCTGACGACACAGACGACACCTGGGAAGGAGCTTTTTAAATTTGGTCACATCATAATGTCTACATTGATGAATTTCATAGTTCCTTAAAGGAATTGAAAATCACATTCAGCTTTTCGCTTTTCTACTTGTACCCATACGTGCACACGTTTGACTGCCATTTGTTGTGGTAACTATGTAATTCGGCTATATTCCCGTGTAAACATGAATAAATGAATAATAGAAATGAATAAACAAGAAATGCGGCTTTACAGGGGGATAAGTAGGGGGTTGAACAGGCAGAAAGTGACTCACCTTGAGGTCCAGGCCCTTGGGGACGAATGGAGAACAACGGCGGGCCGTCCGGCCGAGGCAGAAGAGCCGGGCGGTCGGGGCGCGGGCCGGGCGGGTCGAGCAGGCCCGGCGGCCCTTGAGGGGCGTCGTGTTTGGGGAAGGGGTTGTCCCGAGGGTCGTGTTTGGGGAACGGGTCACGGTCGTGGTGGGCTTTGGGGAAGGGGCCGTCCCTGTTGTGGCCCATCGGGAAGGGACTGTCGTGGTGGCCGAACTGAGGAGGCGTCCTCTTGTCACGTCTGAAACAATAATTCAACCCTTTTGTACAGTATTCTTCTGTACATACATTTTGGACCGTGTTTGGTACACGCTTCAGGGGCAATACTGGACTATCCCACAACAACTACAAATCTACAGATAAACTCAGTGTGAATTATAAATCCAAAGCCATAGGGGAAAGGTAATTTTATGGTTGTCATTTGTCCCACTTTGTGCAGCCATGGATTCTACCAGGAAGTACAAAATGTCAAGCTGTTTATCCATAATCAATTTCACATTTTTTTTTTTCCGTGAATAAAATCTTTTTCTGAGACTTTCAAATGTTTCTGGATGTTTTCTTCTTTTATTTTTTGTTCGACTTCTTAATTTTTCTGAACGAAAAATTCAAACAATTTTTTGAAGAAAATGCCAAAGAAGATTTGCTCACCTGTTGTCATCGTCCCTGTCCCATTTATCGTTGTTGTTGATCGATTCGCGGCGGTTGTCTCTTCTGTCGCCACGACGTTCGTCACGATCACGACCTCGTGGAGGTGAGTCGCGACGACGTCGTTTCGAATCACGATCGTCGTCTTTGTGCTTCCTGTCACGATCTCTGTCACGATCCCGGTCTCGATCACCACGATCACGATCCCTAGAATAAAATTACTTTTGGTTTTAGCTCTACACATTTCTTTCAGCTAAATAGTGTTGTTCTATGAAAAATCCTGCCCTGTTGCCCACCAAATTAAATAAGGAGAATGTAATAAAATGTAGGGTCCCAGCCCCCCCCCCCCCCCATTAAAACCGTCCAAATAAGTATAGCAGTATATATAGTATTTAAGTATAAGTATAAGCAAGTGATACCAATATTCTTATATTGAATTAAAACTCCAATTTTTCTATTGCATATTCGGATTTTACCCAAAATCCGTAGAAATTTGATCCCTCAACAATTTGTTGTTGTTGTGCGCAACCGATTCAGCGAGCACGCAAAGTTGCGCAACCCCAAAATTGCCAAATAGTGCCCATCTTTCACTCCAATGTTTAAACATGAATTTTCATTGTTTTTCAACGCAGATTCACGCTATGCTACCCGTTTCTTGATTCAACTAAATTTTTCGCGGAATAATGACCAAAGTTTGTTTGGAAAAAAATCATTTTTCTTCGTGCGTGTTTGCAATTTGATTTTGATGAAATTTGATTTTGATTTCTTCCTTCATTTTCTTCGGAACCGGCTATAGTAGAGTTGAAGAGAAATAATAACCGCCCAAAAACAAACATACGTACTGAAAACGATGGTTTCTCCACGTAAAATACAAAAATTTCGGTCATTATTTCAACAAACGGGGTTTGTTGGAATTTGAAAAACCAAGTACCCTACAAGATTGAAGAACAACATCCAGAAGAATTGCCAACATATTGCCTGCTATGCTGGTACGAATTATGACAAATGCCAGAAATCTGTTTGGCCAATGTATAGAGAATAAGGGATGTCACCTATAGATTGTCAGTAATGAAAAGAATTTGTAGGAGTCGCTGCCTGGCGGAGAAGAGGCACGTTAAAGCCGAGCACTTGGAAAAAAAATAGGAAATTGTTGTTGTTACGTTGGCAACACTGGTTCGCCTTTTGTTACTTGTGTGCGCAGAACGGTGCTTATCAATTTTTGGGAGTCGATTCTGTGCTGACGTTTGTAGGGGAGGAAAATCATACAAACGGAAAATTTTCCCCGCTTTTTGTTTCGCTTCTTCTCCGCCAGGCGGCGACTCCTGTGTTCATTTCATTACCCACAAGCTATAACTGATTTGATCTTCAATACCAAGTTACTCTAAACTTTATTTTAGTACCTACATTATATTAAAAAGTGAAACATTCTGATTCATACAATGTGTTTTATCATGATTTGAAAAAAGGAAGTTATGCTGCTGCACCCCATATACATTGTAAAGAAAGTATTTGTATTCAGATGCATCCTCACCTATCACGATCTCTATCACGATCGTCCCTCTCTTTGTCGCGCCTCCTGGACGACTCTCTCGGATCGCTGTTCCTTCTCTCAGGCGATTTTCCAGGTGATTTGGAACGATCAGAGTCTTTGACACCATTCGCGTTGCCGCCAAAGTTGCCCAACGGAGGAGGTGGCTGCATGAAGGGAGGTGGTGGCGGATGCGAGAAATTGCCCAAACTGTTGATTCTATTAACAGAAAGTCGTAGTAACAGGTTTCAAAAAAATATAACCTTCATCACAAAAGAGTGATTTCGTTGGTTTTACTACATGCAAGTCGATAACGTATTTAAGCGCTCACCCAGGAATTTCCTTAGTTTCAATATGAGTGTCTTCAAGCTCGTCCACTTCCATTTCGCTGGGGCCTTTGTTTTGACCCACAGTGTTGGTAGCCATAGGAGGGAGCCCTGTACCAAATTGGAAAAAGATTAAGTCAATCGATGGATCCAACTTCAGGGAAAATACCGGTGTCCCACGAATTCTCGCAAAAATTTATTTTGAAACTTTTTTTTTTATTGCTTGCATTTTGGTTGTTTATTCCTTGAATGTTTTCATGCAGAAGTTTCCTCTTCGAATGAGCCTCAAAATTTTCCAGCCCGATCGAACCAAATGGTGGGAGGGGGTCAAAATGTGTTTTCCGAAAAATGAATTTTCGGGATCTAGTAATGAGAGGTATATTTTCCATTACATTTGGACGCCGAATCGATTGGAATGGGTCCCGGGACGATTGACAACCCTCTGGATGAGGTTATGGGTCAAAATGGATACCTATCTACCCACTTCGAATGTGTGTTTTTGTGATTTCTGGTACCTAGACGTGTGGGGTATCATTTTCCGCTAAATTTTGGACACTGAATCAATTGGAATAATCCTCCATACTGCTGGTCCCATGGAATCACCAACCCCTCTGAATGAATTTGCCGCATTTTTTGAAAGAATCAAATAACATATTTGCGCACCTGCGCAATAATTGCACAACATGCAAGCGCTAGTGACACTAACTTTCTAGGAAACCTAATTTTTTATTGCAAGTTAGGATTCTAACTCAATGTGGTGCAACCCCAAAATGGTCAAAATAGTGGATGATAGTAGGTTTGTAAGTTTTTTTTTTACATTAAAAAAGAAAAAACAACAATGTGCTTTACTCAATGTGCAAACACACGCGCTGAAAGGGGTAATTTTTTTTTACGCAAAATAAACAAGGTACTTGTTAAATATACGCCCCCCTAGAAGGTAACCATGAATGATGCATTCCTACTTCTGCAATATGTTGACATTGTACTTTTCGATCTTTTGTACGATATATCGATGCAGATTTGTTTTCACGTTATATGTACCGCTTTCTCACGTTTTTTAGGAGGAACTACATTCTATAATTGATTTATAGCGCCTATATATGTTAACTTTGTAAATAAATACAAGTTTTTCTGTTGTTAATTTGTTATTAAATTTCCACTACTACCCTATCGTTAGGGTTCGATATATCCTACATCCGTTCGATTTATTGAAAATAAGAGGTTAAAATAGAGGCCAGATAGTTTGCCTCAGGGGGTGTCTAATTGACAAGTACCTAAACCAATTTTGGTCCTTATTCCGCAAGAGTCGGATAGCATCGAGTCAATCGGCGTTCGAAAACAATGAAAATTAATGTGTCACACTTCGGAGTTCACCGTAGTCCACTATTTCGAACAATTTTGGGGTGGCGCAACATTGGCAAGCTCGCTGAACCGGCGCGCAACCAAAAAAATTGGTTGAGGGATAAAAATTGCATAAAAGTTTGGGTAGAATTCGATCGTAATAAAAAATCAATGTCCCCATTTGAATAAGAAAGTTAGTGTCACTTGCGCATGGTTGCGCATGTGAGTTGTTTAAGAAACTTGCAAATTAAATGAAGATTTAAAAAAAAAGAAATTTTCGTTTACAATCCATTTGAAAGGTTTTAGGGGGTTGGGTGGACAACTCGTGGGACATCCTGTACAAAGTACTAACACAACGGCAAGAAGATATCGTGGAAAGCTGAATCTAAAATTATTATATTTCATCACGCTGACGGGCTGAGTGAAACGTATGATTAGGTAAGATATATCGGCATACAGGGTAAAGAGGAGAAAACACGAAGGAAGTCACTTATGGATCACGTCGAGGAAGGAGCAAGGAGATTTCGAGGGAACGTCCACACGCTGAGGTTCACTATCGAAGAGTCTTTAGAATTGAGATAACAATCAGCAGAATGAATTCGCGAAGATGAATAATCTGATTTCAGGATCGGAACAATTTTGATGGAGGAACATCTCGTTGAAGAGTGAAAATGGGTGTTGAGAGGTTCAATTCTCTTTGGGTTTGCTGGCTTTTGAGGCAAAGCAGGTTGGGATTAGCAGTCAACGGTTCAGAAGGGCATTCTTCGTTTGTTGAAAACATTTCAAGTGGTGGAGAGTACGTAGGACAAAGGGCCCCAGAGGTAAGATCGATGGAATCCAGGACAGAAGACGAAGGAGCGGGTGCAGGAGGGTAGAGCCATGTGACCCACCAGAGGCATTGCTGGCATCGGAAGTCCAAAAGGTTGACCATTTGGCTGAAGTCACCTCCTTTGTTCTTGTCACCAGCTCCCATCAAGCCAACTGTAAATTAATGAAGACATATTATGATTAGTGTCACATTTGATGTATATCGGATGAACGTATAAGCTGATTAAGGGCGTTTTACCTTGATTGAACGAGCCCAGTCGCATTCCTGAGGAGGCATCATCATCGTGGAGGGACTCCAAGAGGGACATTGCCCATTCCAAGAGGTCCCATAGGGCCATGGGTCCTAGAAGTCCCATATCTGTAAACACGAGAATAACGATGAGTAGGCAAATTTCATTTTTATTGGTCGGTTTCCTTAAATATCAACCTATGTTTTCATGCAAACGTCAATCTCTCCGATTTGGACCAAAAAAATTTGCTGAGCGTTTTAAGGTGTCTGGATCAAAATAAGCAAATGTCCGTAGCCGTCCACGACGATTTTGGTAGTAGAAAATTTTCTAAAAAACTGAAATTTTGGTCAGGACCCGCTACCGTGTCTAGTCTGTCTTCGAAAGTTTTCAGCCCGAATGGAACACATTTTGGGGCGGTAGGGGTCAAAATGTTTTTTTCAAAAATGGATTTTCGAGATTTTTGGCGATCTAGCGTATGGGGTATCCTTTTCTACTAAATTTTGGACGCTGAATCGATTGGAATGAGTCTCCATGCTGCTGGTCGGAGGAATTTGCAGCGTTTCCAGTAGATACGAACGTCAGAGAACCGCTGAGAAGTTGTACGGCTTTCAAGTTCTAGTAAGCATTGAATGGCAACGAGGTCGTCCACTTACTCGGAGGGATGCCAAACGGAGGTGGCAACAGGCCCATAGGCGGCATCGGGGAGCTCCTTGGACCTGAGCGTTCGGCGGCGGCCCGATCGGCGGTTCGGGTAAAGGAATGAAACTCGGCAACGTTGTAGGCGGAGCAACTGACATGTCGGCAATGGGGCACCAATTTGAGGTCCTTCTTGTCCTCATGCCCTCACTGTCTTCGCTCATCGGTTGGGCCTGAGTATTCAGGTCAATCGGCCTGCGTTGTTTATTCTTATAATCTGCAGAGAGAATTCATACTTATATTTTCATCACTAAAAATTCCAGTTCTCTGGCTATACAAATGACAGTACAAAGTGGAAAATAGAGTGAAACGTCTGTTTCTCAAAAACACTTCATTACAAGAAACTGACAATACTATGCACGTACCCTTCAACCATTCAGGAACAGTTTCGTCGTCAATGAAACCACCTTCCTCTAGAAGTTCAAAATCGGTAGTTTCGCTCAATTTGTTCCACGGAATGTACGACACTCCGTGTTCAACCTGCCAGTATTCCTTCCATTCTTTGTCTTGAGACCCTTGCCTGGCGCCCACGCCATCTGTAACGGTCAAACGTTGGATAGTTTATAATTATTAAAACTTCAAAGTGGTTGATTGCAAAAAAATCAGTACTGTAGCGTACCGTGATGCTTTTTCCTCCAAGCTTGAAATTCTTTAGTTGGCCTAATGCTTTGTACGCGTCCTGTCGTCGATTCATGCATATGAAGGCGCAACCACGTGGGGGGATCAGGTTGATGGAGTCGATCTCACCAAATTCACCAAAAGTGTCTGATAGTTCTTCCTGTTGCACCAATTTTGACAAATGGCCGATCCATAGCGTTGTGCTGCATACTGTAACAGGTGCGTAAGAAAGTAGGAAAACTTGGTGTGATTATGAGTCTGAAAAGCCAAATGTGGGACCATTAATGTGGGGAGAGGACCAACCTGCGAGATGATCTTTCTTGAGCGGAGGGAGTCCACGACGCTTCCTTTCACGATCTCGCTCGCGATCCGCTTCCCGGTCTTTCTCGCTTCTTTCGCTCCTGTCGCGGTCGCGATCTCTGGATCTGGACCGTCGTGACCGCCTTGTTCGCGACCGTGATCGTGACCCTCGACCGACGACTCCTCCTCGGCGAGGTCACGATCGCGATCTTTGTCCCGCTTCCGGCTCCGACTGCTCGGCGATCTGCTCCCGCGACCGGTAGAGCCTCCTCCGGAAACGAGGTCGATAACTTCGTCCACCACGCCGCCGCCCGAGCCGCCTGAGCCCGCGTTATCGACAGCGCCCGTGGGTCGGGTAAGCCTGCGTACAGATGGGGACAGTTAGCTAGCTCTTTTTTTTTTTTTTTTTTGCAAATTACAGAGATTTTAGAAAACTGATGAATATTGAAGGTCCATTGATATGAATAGAAGTAATGGCTATGCAATGGAAATCATTCATCTGGCAACCAGTGATTCAACTCGGTATATCATCACTTCCTTCACTTTCAGAGCCTCGTGGGAGGCGAATTTTTACGAAATAAAATGCAACTCAAGATCAATAAGCAGAATCGTAAAATTGTGAGGTAGAAAGTGGACCCTCGAACGTCAAAAATATTATTTAGTATTTTCCGAGTAAATAAATTGACGAATAACACCCTGAATCACATATATAAATCGGCGAGGAATACCTTCTTTCGTCAAAGTCTTGAACGTCAGCGCATTCCAAAGTTCGGTAGTTGCCTCCGGTCGTGAACACTGGAGCGCTCTGGTTGGACGGCGGAGGGAATCATTTGTGGCCCCAATCCGCTCAGCAGGTCTTGGCTCGAACTGGTCACAGAGCTCGGCTTGAAGTCACATTCAGCAGCGAATGGAAGATTCTGGAAATAAGTCAAATGAATTTTGGTTTCACTAGGGTGACAATTCTACTGAGGATGACAGGATAACTTGAACAAAAAATATTCAAAAAACCATATTCTGAAGAAGAAATCCCAGGACATGTCAATTGAAAAAGCGATAGGTACATAATCGTTTGTCAAGTGTGGTTTAGAGAGGACGCGTTCAAGTTTAAGACGATCGAAATGAGGTTGACTTATCCAAAACAAGATTCCCTACGATATTTTTTGCTCAACACAAATTACAGAGCTTACAATCATCATATCATAAAATTCCATGATATTTTGAGTGAAATGGCGCACAGTCATCAGTTTCTGGCCCACATATTACATAAGATTACAAACACTTGAGGAAATTGGTGCCTCAACGAGGCAAAAACTAAAGTCGAAATGACATAGGTTATGGTGAATGTGACGTCATCCCGCACTCTTCAGGAGATTTAAGGAACTACAAACGTTTTATCCGCGCCCCAACTGAGAATTCCTAGGTACAAACCAATTATAAGCCTCCTAACTGTACAAAACCATGTAATGATCGTGACCACGAATCAATACAGGGGCAAATTAATACACGAAAAAAACTAAAAAAGGTAACTCCTCATTCGCAAGAAGTACGTCAAAACCAGTATGTTTTCCCTGCTAACACTAATTCTTTTCATCATTGATGTCAATATCTATTCCACTGCTTAGTGAAGGTAGAACTCAGTTTGTACCTATAAGAATATTTGTTGCGAGTCACTAAAGAAGCAAATAGGTGGGACTATCAACTCATATCTCATAAGGTACACAGAAGAAAGGCACCCTACCAAAGGGGGCGTTTACCATGAGAAAAATCAACGGCAGTGAACATTTTTGTCCTCCTTTCAAAAAGGATGGTGGACAGCCCTGGAAGGAGCCGCAGTAAAAGGAACTGAGTTTTCCCTGCTACTACTAGTTCGTCCTTTAGAATATTGCCTTCCTTGACTGCAGGATGAGGATTAAAGGAGTCAGCAGCCTGCTCTGGAAGGCTAGGTAATTTGACTCTGTTGTGTTGGCAGTCATGGCCAATAGCTGCTAAGCTCATTCTAACTATTTGGCTGTGTTTATCATTTGTGTCTATCCTACATGTTTCATCATTTTAAACCCCAAAACCTAAATTTTTTAACTGCATCATCACAAAGACCCTAGCCAATCTCAAGATGACTGATCCAAAACCAGCTGTTGCACGAATGTATACAGACATGTTGTGGATATTGAGAGACTATCTGAGAAAAACCTCCCCAAATACCTACAACATTCCCAAAAAACATTGAAGTAAAAACTCCCAGCTCGTGATTACAATTGTTGAGAAAGAGCTGCCAAATTGCAAAATGAACCGGGGGGGGGGGGGTATAATGTTACACTTAGTTCTCTTCTCCTTCAGAAGAATGCAGTCAAAGAAGGCAAAATTCCTAAGGACGAACCATAACTTATTTTCCAATCCAAAATCGGAATCAATGCCATCCGAAACACAGTTCCAACAAATGACCAAAATTCAGAGGCACGCAGGATGTCTCATAAATTGTTACCCCCTTGAAATTGCCTATTTTGGTGCTATAAAATGAAAATATTTCCAACACCGTACTAACGAAAGGATCTCGATAAGCAATTCTTGTTTCGCTCCGCTTCTTCTTTCAGATACAACTTTCTTATATAAAGTGTAAACTCATATTTCTCAACACAGAATTGGTTCCTACCCAAGGTTTAATTTAAAAAAAAAAATTCTAAAACGCGCAACCGATTTTGTCTCAAAATTTGACAGTTTGCGTTTCATGCCGTATCGCAGGCGCGCTCCATTGGTTGGTAGGGAAAACATTTCCAAAAACTCTAAATTTTGATCAGGGGACCTCTTTCTGGTTTTAGCTGGTCCTTGACACTTTTCAGACTGATCGGCACAAATTCGGGGAGGGAATGGCTAAAATGTTATCTAATGAAACTCGATTTTTAGGACTTGTTAAGCGTGTGGGGTATCATTTTCCTATGAATTTTGGACGCTGAATCATTGAAATGGAAAAAAGTGAGGGGTCCATTTTGTTTTTGTAAATCTTGAGTAGAATCTCAGTCTTCAATAGAAAAAAAATCCAATTTACCAGATGAAATTTGGTGTCGAATGCTGTATGGTTGCGCGATTGCGCCCTGCTCAATTTTGTCATTTTAATTACTCAAAAAAACTATGAAGTTTGAAAAAAAAAAAATTTCACCTCCTAAATTGACGATTTTAAAGGGGGAGTGCAACTCGTGGGACATCCTGGGCAACTTATCAGAAAATATTCTGTTTTCCGGTTCGAGGAGCTTAGCTAGGATGTCGTAGCCTAAGTAAAATACCATACGGCAGCAGATTTGGCCGCAAAAATCCTCGGCACAATAATACTACAATGTGTGCACCGCCAACCTCTCGAATTGTCACGAACCTAAACCACACTCGTATCAAACTACTACCAATTAAATTACTTACGTACCCTAGAAAAGTTAATCTCTTCACGAAAAGAGAATGTAATTAATACTTAAAATTATACTGTTTGGCGAAGGATAAAACTGACGGGTAGTGTCTGAGCGAGGTGTTTGTCAAATTCCTCCTCTTGGTGCCTCATTTCCTGCAGCTTTCGCATCTTCTCTTCCATTTCGGCCTGTTGCTGTTGTTGCTGCTGACGAACTGACATCTGTTGCTGGAGGTTGTGAAGCTGACGTAGAACCTCAGGATTTGAAAGGATTCTGAAACACGTTCAAAAGTCGTAATTAGGACGGCGTTGCGTAGCGAGCCCGTTGCCGGTTTGATCATTTAAATGGTATGCACGAATTTCAATACAGTACAGCGAAATGTTTCACGTAAGATGTTCCTAACCAGATGAAATATAAATACAACAGCTCGCCTAATCATACCAAATTAACATTTTAATATCCCATCACATAAAAGGTTAGAAACTTGACATTATGGTAACTATTAACATATAAATGCAGCGTTATTTTTTCTCTGTCCATTTCAACTAAATAAATTTGCTTCAGAAAACATTTTGTAAGCTCATTAGAACATTCAAAAATGTTGAGATCTCATTTTCGCGGCCATTACGAAATAAACACATTCTCTTATTGCGGAATATATTTGTTTTTTGAGCATTTTTAGTAAATAATATTAGTATGGAAATAATCGGAAAAATTAATCAAATTCAAATAATTAAAATTCGAACTAGATTCATATCTCAGGACCTCCCCCATACAACCTAAAAATTGCACTTTAATGTGCGGTATTACGTTATGTCACGATACACCAACACTTAGGTACGACCTTCTTAGGGCTAACGAGGATAAAATTATGGTAAAACCTTTGGACAGACCTCAAAATTATTGGTTGCGGCAAACTCAGGGGAAGAATCCGTCTTCAATATATTTATTTGGTGCAGTGGATTGAATAGACAATGCTGTCTTCAAGTCGAATGTGCTCACTCACTGCACCAAATATGTCGTGTAAGATGGATGCTTCCTCTAATCTTGTTGCTTGGCCTAAAAGGACAAACCCCTTAATTTTCAATACCAAGTAAATTTATCTCTAAATGAGTCCGCAGTTGAAAATCTCTCAATATGCCCAATGAACTAAAATGCTTAGGGAACAAACCTTCGCATAGAAATATAAGTCTGAAGAAATAATTGAAAATAAGAAAATGAATACATAATAGAAATGCTACACGATATTGAAGCACTTTGTCCGAGATAAGACAATTCTGAAAGAAACGTAGATCTCGCACGACTTCAGGGCCAATGGCACTATGAGTATCCATAAATTCCGAACAAATTAACAAGGAATACAACTAATATCATAATCAAGATCTTTTCCATACAAATGAGAGCTGTCCTTTCTCAAAAACTACACCCTCCGCCACCTTTCTGAATTCATCTTTTTGAAAATAGACGTAAGTATCATGATTTAACAGATCAAGGTTCACAAAATAATATAAACAGATATTAGTGGCTGAAATGTTGTAGTTTCATCAACAATGCTCTCTCAAATAGTTGTTTAAAAAACCACAATGAGCGCATTGATCGAAAAACAAGATCTGAGTAAATTACACACAACAGCAACATGATTCCAGCGATATGATTGAAATTTAAAATAAAATACGACGCAGTCACACTGGTTTTTCTACAAATCAGTTCACTTTTCTGACAGATAGATGATAAAATGAACTAATAATTAATACAACTTTTGCAAATTTAAACGCTTCATCACGTTTACGAAATGTATTGCTCCAAGAACGAGCACAAACCTTCTCGAGCAACCTACGAATTACATACAAATTATAATATATATCAGACTACAAACTAAACTAATGAAGTTTTGGTTGCTCAGTTACTTCAGAGTGGACTGCTCTAAAAATTTGATAATTTCTCTGACTTTACATCCATTTGAACAAGTTCTAACAATTTAGCACGTTTCGCTTATGGGAAATTCGATCATACTGAAAACGAAATAATCGCGTATAAGTGAAACTAAATACACTGAGAACCACAAAGCTAACAAAAACATTAACAAATAGAGAATACACGACTTAAGACACAGCAGAAATACGTGGATTCGCTTTTCACAAAGAGATTCTACATCGTTATAGTCAGTGGATTGCATATAATACGACCAAAAGGGTGCCCCACGTGAAAGGGATGGAATAGGTTGGTAACCTCCCTCACCTTTAAAAATGTAAATTTAAGGATTGAAAATCAATATTTTTCCAAATTTGAGGTTCTTCGTAAGGATCTCAGAAATTGCGGAGCCTGTTATTTCTCAACATACAAAACAGAAACCCTTACTTTGAACATTCTTACTTATTTCACATTTGCATCCCCCTGCCCTTATAAAAAAATTAAATTCTACATGTTAATGACTCCCAAAATGTTGTTATTCCAGAGATCCTCACAAAACACATGAGATTGAAAAAAATGAACTAGGGCTCGTGGGACAACCTTTATACGTTCATTTTTTCAGCGTCGTAAGTCTCGATTTTTCGAAGATCTCAGCTGCACTTGGGCACTTCTTCATTCCTTCTTCAGCGAAGAACTCGAAGAGCTGTCTAGAAGAGCAGTTTACTTGCAGAGAACGCAGCTTCAACTGAAAAACTCGCAAGGGCAGAACATACAAAACCGGCAAAATCATTGGGTTAGGACGAAAGAATACGACAAAAAATCACTAGAAAATCTAAGGTAGGTTAATCTGAAACGAAATCATAAAGGAAAATAAATCATTAATTCGGTAATACAGGAGGATAATAGGTTCTTTGAACATGAGCAGTTGGCCGAAGAGTCGTTCTTTTGAACATGAAGATCAATAATTTCGAATGAGATTCAACTCAGCCAACTCATTTCCTCGTCGAGTTTGTGGTACATTCAAACAAAGGCTCAGAAGAACGACTCACCCCCAATTACTCATGTGAGAATGACGTCTCATGTTTGAGAGTATGCAGCAGGTGAATATTGAATATATTTTGATGACAGACACTGGATGCAACAATATTTCAAAGTGGGATCGACCATCCAGAGTCATGAATTTCAATAGACATGATTGCCATCAGTCGATTTTTTGTGAAATCGCTGTGATGACAACTGGGACGGGAAATAGAGGGGAAACAAAATTATCTTAGCAGTAATTTATAAATATATATCAACCCTGGAGAAATTTATTTTATGAACGAGTGTGGTTCAGATCTGCGTGACTGGATATCCATAATGTGGTAAGAGGCTAAGCACACAAGGTAGCTCATATTGTACCGGAAACTGAGGATATTTAAATTTTAAACTTTGCGACAAACCTTGCACATTCTCCAATCTCCAAGTTGAACGGGAACCAGTGAGCGGTGACGGCTGGGCGCAACGACCAAAATTCTTACCTTTCTTGGCCAGATGAAGTTAACAGTATGACAAAATATTCAAAAACCCCTCTCAAATAATGAACTAACCGCGTTTGAGGATTTTTTTTACGTTTGAGAACAAAATCTGACTAGTTCTGTTAAATAGTAGAGAAAAATTTGAAACCAATATGTAAAATTTTTTATATTTTTAAGGCCAAATCAAACAAAAAATGACGGTGAAGAGAATATGTTTTCCAATTAGTTCATCGTTTACTGCTCTTCTATGAATGTGTGTCTAATAAGTCTGGTTGTGTAGATTGAAGAGAAAAATTTTTGGAAAAAGTTGTTCAACCCTTGAAATTGTCCATAGCATGAACGAGCCTCAACTATCTCTTCCCACTAATCCACTCATTACAGACAGTTCAACGATCAAAAGTAGGAAACAACTCGAAAAATAACTTCTTATTACTAAAGAAGTAAAGTAACCTGGGACTTGAAACAAATTGTTGAATCGGGAGCCATTTGTCTTCAATTGTAAAACGTGCCGAGGTCAGTAATTGAAAATTGTACACGGAGAATTAAGTTCTGCCCTCCCAAGTCAAATTTTCACTTTTTTTTTTTTTTTTTTTTTTTTTTTTCAAGAGACAAACAACTTTGGGCAAATGTATTTTGAGGGTGAGAAGGGAGTTTTAGGGGTTTATATGAGGGAGGGCTGAGGAATAGCGAAAGGAGGGATGTAGAAAAGATAAAATAGAAGGTGGTTGAGGGTGGGGAAGGTGCAGTAGGAGGGGATAAGGGGTCTTTTTCAAAAAGGACGTAGGATGGGTGGTAGTGGCAGGAGCCCAGGGTGGAAAGCAGGAGGGGATAGGCAAGAGGCAAAGTCTGGACAATACAAGAGGGTGGGGTGGGTGGCTGAGGTGGGCAGGTGGGAGGTTGAGGTGGGCAGGTGGGAGGTTGAGGTGGGCAGGTGGGAGGTTGAGGTGGATTTTGTATTATTCAATAAGGGGTGGGGACTATAATTGCTTGTTCCAAGGGAGGCAGGCATCAGGCAGAGGTTTGGCCAAACAATCCTCAATATGTTCAAGAAGTAAAGCATTTTAACCTTTTGACCTTATGAAATCTCTATTTTCTGTGTTTAATAGCAATGCCAGCCTCTATAATAGTACTTTCACAAATGAAATCAATAAATGAAGGTTGACAGGCATGTGGCAAATAGCAAGAGGGTTCATGATCCAAATGGATGCATATTGAAAGGATCAAGACGCCAAGCAATCAATCAATCAATCAAATCAATATCAGACAGTCTCAATAAATGTACTAAAGATAGATACTATTGGCGTATCATGGTACAGACCAAGAGATATGTAATGAAGGCTCTTTATGTACAAAAATTCTAATGAAAAATCTTATCAGTCCACGTACCTATCAAATGTTAACCAAGAAAACTCCCGGCCAAATTGGTAACCCTCAATCGATCAACAATTAATTTGCTTAAGAGTAAAATGTGTTCATTTGCTGTACTGAACAGACGTTATTTTTTATGGCTCACGAGTCCCAGGTTACCATGCAGGAATGAAATCTACATTCGAGAGTATAAGAAAATCGTCTACCTTGCGCTTGCTCCTTCAGCAAGATGGGCCTCCATCGTCGAGCAGTCTTGAAGAATCGCCATTTGCGATTTGATATTATTATACGTACTTAGCGGTAAAAATGCCGAAGACATTCGTAATTTACGTAGGGGAAGTTCATTTAACGTAATTAATTTTGATATCCAACGCGTTCTCTCGCAACCACGTCAAGTATAATCAGTATTCTTCTATTGTGTGTGTAACAGGTAATGTTTAATTGATATTAGGAAAGCTTTTCTGATCGTAGTTTCGACAAGTAAAAATCATCAAATCGAACATTTTTTTGAAATATCGTGTAATTTCCCCGATTAAAATGTTACTATATTTCAATAGATCGACTGTTTTGGGGATGTCATGCGAACAACGTGAAAATTACTAACGCGAGGTGGATTCTTGACGGCTATCTCACGGTACTGCATACTAATCAAGCCACGAGAACTGATCAAATTACGAGTCTACTGCGAATAATTTTACATTTCAGCCAATGAATTGTTATAAAAAACATGGATTGTATTCATCAGAGTAATTGATTTCGCAATAACAAAGGAATTCCTATTGCTCAGAAACATGCAATTTTCATTTTGCAAGAAGAAAGCCCAAACTGAGGGTAACCTGAGATTATTTTTTTATTAATTGTACCAGAATCTATTGCAAATGCTGTTTTTGATTGGTTTATCAAGTAGTGAGTGGCAAATTTCGTAGTAAGGTTATCTTCACTTTCGGGCTAACTAAAATGAAAGAAAAAAGGTGGAATAAAATTGTCACTAACTGTTGAAGTGATTCGAGGCTGGGGATTCCAAGCTGGGGAGCTGCTTGAACCGGTTGAACTTGCTGAGGAGAAGGTGGTTCGTCATCGTCGTCGCCGTAATCGTAATCGAGTAGCTTTTTGTCGAATTTCACCTGAGAAACGAAATATCACAACAACAAAAATCAGATTAGGAATCGATCATGAAAGATTATACAAGTTGACTTATCATTTTACATTCAATATGAACCCAAACTTTTGAGCAGAAATAAATAGTTTTGATATTATAGTCAAGTTATTTGATTCAAACAAGACTTATAGGCAGATATATAAAAATATTGAGGCTAACTAGAGTTTTTTTTTTAAGAATGTGGATTGTTTTATTTAAACCCTGACACTAGACTCGCCATTTTTTCATCAAATAACATAATAATTGATCCGCATAAGTCAAGGTGATTGATTGGAAATCTTACCGAAGGAGTAGTTATCACGGTAATCACAAAAAAAACTGAAATGAGCTCCTAATTAAAAAGAAGGAGAGCAAAATAGATAAAACGGGTGACTCATGATAAAATCACATAAGATTCGTCGATGCATTATATCAATGAAAATACCGTTAAAACGATGAGTGAATATTTTTAGCTCTCTGTATCACAAGAAAACGCCTTCCAAGTCTCCTTCAGGTAGGTGATAAGATATTAAGTGGTGAGCAAACTCAATGACAACATACCGTTTCCTCTTTTTTCGGCGCAAGGCTGCTCAAGTCAAGTTTATTTTCCAAGAGCAGCGTTTGAAGATTTTGCAGTTGATGAACAATGTTTGGATCCAAACCAGTACTTGCCACCTGCAATAAAACGGCGGGAATATTGACCAAATTCCAAACACAGATAGTGAAAACAATTATGAAAATATGCTCAACTAACTGGTTTAGGTTGAGGGGTTGATGTGGCAATATTGTCACCAGTCAGCCACGGAGGGTCTTTGATGGGAGATGGTTTACCGCCTTGGAAAAAAAAAATCACAATTTAATTCATTGAAGAACCTGAATAATTTATACTGAACGTGAAGTTAATGCCTTATTTCAGGCAGAGATGATCTAACCGTAATTATACCAAGAAGATTTAAATATTATACTTTTATTAAAACAAAAAATTACTTGATCTTTGCATTGGTGGCGTTTTGGCCTGTACACCATTACTAGGCGTCATCAGTTGATCCTTATTCGCCAAACTTGCCATGTCGAGCAGAGGCTGGATCACTTCTGGTGTAAAGACGTTATTTTTTTGCCATAAATTCAATACTCTAACTATTCTACCCTGAAATAACAGAAAAAGTTGCTCAGTAGAGGCGAGAGATCCAAATTATCGAATAATCTTTCTTATTCATAATTTAAACAATTTGTTAATACTGGAATATAGGACACACTGATAAAAGGATTCAATTAGTTCATTGACTGATTCTACAGATGCAGCACTGAAAGAGTTATCTAGGTTTAACAATGTACATCTTCACGAAGAAACGTATTTTTTCTCCTTTGTACAGATCTCACCAACAGTACCAAGTGACCATTTCACAAGTTAACGCTTCCATACGTATCACTGTAGAGCGACAGGGGTCACATGATAACATGAAGAAAATGTAATGGAACTAACAAGAAATTAGTATCTGCCAACTGTACCTTATCGTCCGAAGGACAGCTGAAAAGATGAAGGAACGTGTTCTGGATGTTACGAGCGAACCTCGGAGCAAATACATCTTTCTCCGGTGTGAATTGATGCCTAGACTGCCTAACAATGGAGTCTATGACGTAGAGGCCAGGCACTTTGTACTCAGGTTTACACTGAAACCGCGAAGATGAGGGACATTATGCAAGTTGCTGCAAATACTAGCGAAAATATTGTACATATTCGCGGTAAATGTGTCTTGATGAGGAATTCGACCAACCTTTTGGATGAATTTTTCCACGCTTTGCACGACATGTTTGTAAAATTTGATCGCTTTGATGGCAGTCCGAGTGATGCTGGTCATCTTGGCCTTTGATATTGGCGGCCTGCCCTCGTATAAGGAGGAAAGCTGAAACAGAGTAAGGAGAAATATGGATTTGATGGAATGTAAAGGATAAGAGTCGAGATTTTGACCTTAGCGGCTTTACAATAGCAAATTAATGGGTACGCTACAGTCTTCAGTCACAATCTTCTACATAGGATCAAATTGATACGTTGAACTCAGCATAATCAATTTGAGCCAAAATAAAAAAAACGTTTTCAAGAAACAGACACTGTCGCTGACCAAAATGTCAGATGTTTGTAAAAATGCCAACTACCCTAAAAGCAGCGAGGACGGATTTTGGCTTTTGAAACTGAACAACTTGGAACACAAATGTCATGTCAAATTGTCATATTAGAATCTACTCAAAGAAGGATCCATTTCAGTATCTTCGTTACTAGAGAGAGCTTCGGACATCATTTATTTTGGGTGGTTCTTTCAAGGGCTAAGAAGCTTGAGCTTCAACCCGAGGAATATCCAACAACTCTGTCAACTCACTGATTTAGAGCTCAATTGCGTTTTAGGTATCCAAACCTCCGCCTAAACATCCCCTTAGACTCTGCTAAAGCGCTGCAAACATTGACTGATTCTTTCATTTATATCACTTCATTAGAGGAATGTTCTTGAACAGGCGAGTGTCGTAACCCAATTACATAATTACAACTTGAATGAACTTTAAAATGTGGCCTGTGAAACTGAGATATAATTCATACAATTTCATGACATTTTATGATGAATCGTGATAAGTTCCACATTCCACCAAGAAGTTTGCATCCATAAAAATTCGTATGCATAGAATTTAATTCCCTTTAGTTGTATAAGAATTTGCAGAATATGTATTGCTATGAGTTCGTAAGTGGACTGTAAAATGAAGTTTATGCTCGAGATTGAGATTGAAACAAATAGACAACTGGATTGGTCGGAGGTCTCAAAAAACGAATGGGGCAACGGATGGTCCAAGTAATCAGATGGGAGTTCTCTATAGGTATCCAAAGTATCCAGTCTTTGATCAAAACTGATTGATTAGTCGACTGAGACAGTCATGATTGAGCGTCTAGAAGGATGCTTGACAAGTGAGTCAATAACTGACGGAGACTGATAGAAATGTTGATTTGGACAAACGACTGAAGATGGCGACTGAGCGTCTAGGGGCTTCTTAGGGGTGCCAATACTTCCCTATGGGTGCAACACTCGAAGGCTACTACCACTATTGCCCTCCTGGCGGTGGCGGCGAATTCAAGTGTTAACATGTATGGAATAAAACTGCGATAGATAATAGATGAAAAAACTCGAGGTACCGAGAATCTACCCCCTGCAAAGTCGAAAAAAAAAACTCGATTGAACGGTCTTCCAAACAAAAGGCAACAAGACTGGTATCAGGCAAGTGCATCAGATTATTTCAGTTGGCAGAAACAAAGAAGAATTTGAAAAATCCATAACCAATAATTTGAAAATCACTTCTATCAAGAGAGGTTTTTTCTGTTTGACTGGCATGATAGACTCACTTCTCAAATTATTGCAACATTTGGATGTTATAAATCCGAGTGCTATTCAAACCATGCACCTTCAGCATAAGAACTCAAAAATGATACCCATACCCAGCAGAGGGTGAATCAACGAGGTGGTTCAAGAGCAATCCCCTACATTCGTTGGGAGCCCTTCCTGACCAACCATGTTGGAGAAGAAAGAAAGCAAAGAAGGGTGGGATGGCTGGTTGGAAGACCCTACTCAGTGCCTGGTGAACCTGCCATAATAGATGGAAAGGGACAGGAAGAGAGGGCCAACAACCCTTAGATGCCTCTACTCTCAGTCTCAGTTTCTGAGGGATCCCGCCACAACAAAGAGGGAATTTCACTGATGGGAGGGAGTGCCAATTTGTCCCGTAGTATGATTTTTGGGTAAAGGGAAAACATCAAGAACAAATCTTCAAACATGTAGTTGCAAAGTTCATATTGCCTTGGTTTTTCTAATTCTATAGTTTCGGAAACAAAAGCAGTGCATTGTTTATTATGCGTTGTTACAGGATCGTCTTGTACGCATTTAGCAGGAATGCATAGTAAGTACTGATGATTGCGTATCAAGATTCTCCCTCAGTAAGCGATGATTGAACTGTAAGCCCGAAAATTTTCATAACCCGGCAATCATAAAAATTTTAATAATTTATTACTAATATTACAAATACGAGACACATGATTCACTCAGATCCCCACTTCGGGGGTAGGGCTACCGAGCCGGAGAGATGCTACACGATAATTAAAGTAGATTATGATTAGAATGTAAATTGGTATTTAGCGGTTTAGCGGCAACTGCCTCGGCGTATATATGCGGGAATGAGGGAGTTCCAATCGTCTCACTGTTTCATTTAGCATTAATTCGTGCTTTTTTCATGATTTTAAATAGAATATATGGAGAATATCAATAGAGTTAAGTACCTAGATAAAAACTGATTATATACCAATGACATAATGCGTGTCAATACATTCTAACGCATCGATGGAGTTAATTTGAAGTCTCGACATGCAAAAAGTCAAGAACAGCACCAGATTGAATGTCTACAAAAGGAAACTGACAAGGAAAATCCCAAAAATTTTTATCTATGACAGGTTAGTACTTGTTCGATGAGATTGAAAAAAACCTGTACCCTACTGCCAAACCTTCGGAAAATATATTTTCGCTTTATCAGAACATAAGGAGATAAAATGGTCCAAATAATGCCACAACAGTTAATTATGCGAGTAACACAGTTTATTGTGAGGGTATCATTGAGGCTTCAGGATTTAGTAGGTAACTACCTATTATAATACAAATGAAAACTGAATTCTGACCCCGAGAAAGTAGATACCTACCTATTCCCAACACCTCTCATGCGATCCATATGTACCCATTTTCGGCTCGAGACAATCTGAATCCAATTCACGTCCAAATTATAGTGGAACATGAAGGTCCCCAGAAAAAAGTCCAAATCCAATTTTCTAAGTGTCCTGAATGACCCAAATTTCAGATTTAAAACAAAATTGACGACAAAGTATGATGTTTTCTTGCAAAAATTTCAATTTTTTGCCATTTTATTAAATATAAAACCAGAGTACAAACATGGGGTTACTATCCAGAGAATAACAGAAACTTGGAGCCAACTCATGTCAAAATCTGGCCTTCAACGATTGACAAAATCGAATCAAGTGGCTCATATATGAGGTTACGACTAAGATAAAATGTGTTGAAAATGATACGTAGGCGACAGGAGAAACAATTATTATGGAATCTACTGACGACTTCATTCTAATCTCATTAAACAGGCCATTTAAGAAAATGTTCTTCCCCTTCGTTTGTCTAAACAGAAGCACTGCAAATATCTCATACGGCCACCTGATCACCACTAGTCTCTCGTTCATCTAAATCGCTCGTTTTATGAGAGCTTCAGAAACGATTTTCAAGGAACAAATTGCACAAGTTGATTATCAGTAGCTGCTGGTAAGGCGGATTGGTGCTAAACAAAAGACATAAAACCCACTTCGGTACTGAAAGGGGAGACTACTGAGGTGCGAAATATTTAGGAAGCTTGCTGCTACGATTCCTTGTGTCCTTAAGATCAGCCACAGCACAAAAGATTTTCCACCTCGGCCTCAACAATGTATATATGAAGTTCTCAATCAATGTTCAATACCCTCGCAAAAATACGAATTCACTGATGGGTAATAATTGTTTAACCTACCTCCTCTTTAATGTTTGTATAGCGTTATAATTTCGTAAAATGAAATTCTACTTGAAAAACGTCCTATCCACGTACAATGCCAACCTGCCAGCACATTGGTTGGAATAACCAGTAATTAACTGCGGACTGTAAAATGAGGTTATTTATATTCTTCTATCTCAGTTTTCCGATGACGTAAGACAATTATTCAATTATAATATATTTTTTCTTTTAAAAAATCAATTTTTCGGGAAAGTATTCAATTGATATTAAATTGTTTGTTTTTATTGGGCTTGTTTTATCGGAGTGTGCTCTCAATAGTTTATTCTGGGTTCTAGAAATACTTTCATCTACGAGGTCTAAACCCACTGGGGTCTACCAAATAAGAATGTTTGGCTCAGAGAATACATGAAGTGAGAAGAATTCACTCATCTTATTTCGCTGAAACAATCAGCATCAGCGATGGTGAGAATTACAAGAACTACTTCAGAATGGACGACGCAGGTTTTCACATGTTGCTGCGGATGATAGAACCACTAAGAGGTCTGTTAGTAATATGGGAGAGATCATTCCACCTAGCTAAAACATGAAACTCTCACAAATTTGCAAGTTGGCAGAAGGTGCTACCACCAACCATCACCACCAGAGAAACGTAAATTGAACTTGAGTATTGACGGAAATATTGACGTTCACCCGGTCAATAATAAATGGTCAATATCCCCTCCAGTTTCCAATAGTGACAGCCGAATAAAAAAAAATCCGGATCAATATCGACCTTCAATCCATTTTTGAGGACTGGCAACATCTTTCGTACAATTAACAATAATATCGACCGTGTGCGTTTTATTTAAAGGTGGAAACACAACTTTTACTGCATATGCCTCAATGTGCTGCCTCACATCACGTGATACCATGCGGAGAAGCACACTGGGAAGGCGTTCCAGGAGCCAAAAGATGGTCATCTCGTGAAGTGATACAAAATTGAAAGAAGAATTGGAAATATGGGCTACATTGATCGTGATTGGTAGTTCCAAACTGGCGAGGTTACGTGAGATAAATGAACAGAGAGAGTAATTAGGGGGGTTTCACACTTTTACGTTTATACGTAGTATGTATGTATGTTGTACGGGCATCCACGGTATTTGGAGTTCATGTCTAATTTCCTCCCAGGCTGTTTGTCGGACGATGGAATCCCGATAATGCCTATGTTTCACTTCGTACAAAAAGACCTACCTCTCACTTTTTCAATTAGAAGTTCATCAGCCATTCAGCCAAGGCACAAACAAGGAAATAAGGGGGAAAGATAAGGAACCGTGATGGGTGTGTCAAAGGAGTAAAGTTGAACTCACGTCACGCCATGATGTAGTTGTCTACACTTCGTACCACGTTACATGACGCGTGCGCCACACGTCGTGAGTATAGGCGAATGAATCACCTACTGTAAGTATATTGGAAGAACTGTGAACCACACATATGTGACAAATATTACTCCCTGAGAAGGTAAAGGTTCCCACCTTAATCTCCATCAATGGGAGCTCATTAGCGATCAAAATCACAGTCATTTGTTGATTATAAAATTTTAGCATTTTTCTGAATTCAGCGAGGTCACTTTTGGAAGAGGGATCGAGTTTTTTCCCTTTTATGGAAATCATAGAGACTACATAATTCTAAAAATGGTCCCTCGAACCGTTCAAAAGAAATGGTCGTTCCAGTTGACAGTGTGATAAAATGATTATTTCATTATCCTTGTCTCAGTAATGTGTATGATCAATTGAAAAATGTCTCCATAAAATTGGACCTACGATCATTCTTGGTTGTTTTCAGACGTTTAAAAACCCATTGGCATCGATTGATGAGTAAGGTAGGAGAACTAGAAGTGTCCAGTTTCATCTTTTTCGTAGTTTTGGTTGGTTATTCCTAGAATAATCAACCTATGTTTTCATTTAAAAAAAAAAAATTCTCCGATTCGGCCCAAAATTTTTTTCTGGGTTTTCAAAGTGTCTAGATCAAAAAAGTCAAATGTCAGTCCGCCGTAAGCCGACCACACCGACTTTGGTAGTAAAAAATTTTCTAAAAATCTGAAGTTTGGGTCAGGGGTTCGTTCCCGGCCCTAGTTAGTCCTAGATACTTTTCAGCCCGATCGGACCAAATTTGGGCGGGGTAGGTGTCAAAATGTGTATTTCGAAAAATGGATTTTCGAGATTTCGTGTGGGGTATCAGTTTCCACTAAATTTTGGACGCTGAATCCAATGAAATGGAACGATTGGTGCCCTCTGGATGAGGTAATGGGTCAAAATGGATGCCTATCTACCCATTTCAAAAGTGTGTTTTCAAGATTTCTGGTGCCTAGGCGTGTGGGGTATTTTTTTCCACTAAATTTTAGACCCTGAATCGATTGGGATAGGTCCGGGACCCGCCACACCCACTGTTTCCCCCATTTTACTCACTGAAATGAGTCCGAGGAATAACCAATCCTTCTGAAAGGATTTGCAGCGTTTTGGTTTTGGAAATCCCCCATTACTGATGTACATGTCCTCGTGAAACGCAGCTTACATTTTAACCACCCCTCCTTCGCTTGCCAACCCCTTCTTCATGTTTTTATTCGAGTCACGCACGCGAATGACTCGAGAATGATAATACCAAAAACATCTCAACTACAGAAGACTGTGGGGGGAATACCTTGGTAAATTCTTGTGAAAAAGAAGAACAATGGCAGGTTTATGACATATTTTTGAAGGGAAGCAGTCCAAAAATCCAATTGAATTGATCAGAGAGCTTCAGTGGGAATTTTTCGGGAAGGTTTGCCAATTGCAGTGCCACCTTTATTACAAGTAGTCTGCAACATGATCCCAAAACAATCTTGACCAGACTGACCCAACACGAGAAACTGTTGAAAAAAGATTTCTCCAAATTAGAGCGAAAATAACCTGATTCTGAGGACAGAACGCATCAAGGTAACAGATATGTTTCGAGACTCTAGAAACTCAAAATATCAATTTTGTAGGAAAGTAGGAGGGATCCAAAAAAATCAGATTGAGCTGATCAGGCGTAAAATAGCAGGCGAGTTCATTATTCCCATCACAGCGGCGAATAAAGTAAAGGTGGAAACACTCCCCTCACGTCATGTGGTATCACGGGAAGTCATGTCACGTTACAAAAGTGTGGTCTATAGTCCTTTCATTAATAATTTAATTTACAGTAGGTGATTCGTGCACCTGGTGCACACTGACGACAGCAACTCACGCTCATGCCATGTGGCACACGCGTCATACGACCTGACATGATGTATGGACAATCACGTGAGTTCAAGTTTACTCCTTCAAACCACAACGGTTTCTTATCTTTCCGCCCTTGTTGTTTGTGCCTTCATCAATATGGCTGACGAACTTCTCATTGAAAAAGTGAGTGGTAGGCCTTTTTGTACAAAGTGAAAAATAGGCATTATCGGGATTCCATCGTCCGACAATCAGCCTGGGAAGAAACTGGAAAGAACTCCAAATGCCTGGTATTGCACATACGTTAATTGCATGAAACTTCCCTAATTACTCCCTCTGTTTGTTTATCTCATGTACACACGCCTGTTCGGAACAAGCAATTACGACCGGACAAGGCCTTTATTTCCGATTCTTCTTCCCATTCATAAACACTACCTTACTGAAACTTATTACTAGAACGTCTATTGGCTCCTCTGGAACAGTGAAAAATCACAACATCCATATTTGAACAAAATAATCCTGTGAACGCAAGGGATTGTAGCACATGGGAGATTAATCTCCCATTCGGCGACTCAGCAGTGAGACTGATTTAGGAGGGGAGGCATTCGTTTTTATTAAGCGCACAAATATGCAACAGTAATGAACACAATTACGTTGTTTTTCACAAATACGTCCATAATGTCCACTCCACACATGTAATGGGGTATATGACCGAATCTTCCATTTAGTTGTATGCACTTGGAGAAATCACTAGTTAAGGTGTTCTGCCGACTCTCAAAGAACGCTCTGACCATACTATTGTGGCAAATTTCAGAACTCAAAAGGGAGTCTCCTTACTAGATCTCCTCGTCAATACTCAAACTTTTCAAGAAATCGTAAGCATGTGCCTATAATCGATTTGTGCAGCTGTTTCCAGAACGTCGCACCGAAAATTCGCGCTCATATAAGCAAATAAGCAAGCTTCGTCTCCATTTGGCCGCATGGAATTCAGTTAAGGGTTTCATCTTCTTTTCACTTTATTTGGCAACAGTAAGAAAGTAAAATGGGTACAAATTGAATAGCTTTCAACTCATCATATCACAGGGATCAAAAATATGGTGAATCTAAGCTTCTGTTCTAATAACTCATATCGGCGAAATTATATTGAAAAAATATTTAGCGACGTTTTGAAGGCCTCGTGGTGATATTCTTCAAGTATAGTAAGACAAATATAAGAAATTTGGCTAGTTTGAAAATTCCCAGGCCTCAATTTTAATAATATTGGCAACCCAAAATCAATCCATTTTGGTTGGTTATTCCTTCAATAATCAACCTATGTTTTCATGCAAAAAGTCAATCTCTCTAATTCGGCCCAAAAAAAAAAAAAAATTTTTTTCTACGTTTCAAGGTGTCTAGATCATAAAACCAATATGTACGTCCGCCGTAAGCGCCGTTTTTGGTAGTAGAAAATTTTCTAAAAATCTGAAATTTGGGTCAGGGATCTCTTCCCGGCCTAGGATGGTCCTCGAAACTTTTCAGCCCGATCGGACCAAATTTGGGCGGGGTAGGGGTCAAAATGTGTTTTTGAATAATGGATTTTCGAGATTTTGGGCGATCTAGGCGAGTGGGGTATCATTTTCCACTAAATGTTGGACGCTGAATCCAAGAAAATGGGTCTTAGAACGATTGGCACCCGCTGGAAGAAGTTATGGGTCAAATTGGGTATTTATTACCCATTTTGAATAACATGTGCTTTCGGGATTTCTGGTACCTAGGCGTGTGGGGTATCATTTTCCACTAAATATTGGAATGGGTCCGGGACCCGCCACACCCACTGTTTTCCCCATTTCCCCAATGTTGAAGAAAAAAGTCGCCGTATGCTTGGTCCGAGGAATAACCAACCCGTGTGAAAGAATTTGCAGCGTTTTTAGGTACCAACTCCAGTTGAATAGGCCAACGGTTCGGGGGTCCAACACGAAAATAATTATGTAATGGGTACTCGTCACCGGGAGAACCTTCGATCTAAAAGTACCTATTGTGTCGGCAAAAGTAGTTGGATCAAAAGGACCAGATTTTTCTCACTTAGAGTCAGTTGTATGAGGATGAAATGTTCAAAATGGACCTAGCGTTCGTGAACCCATTAAAAAGCTTCAAATTTTTCTTAAAATGGAAGAGTTGTACGCTACATATCTCTGGAATATAATTAGAGTTTAGTGGACTTGGTAGGGAGCCGAACCGTCAAGTTCGTTGACCCAAGCCGTGGCATTTTTCGGTTGAGAATGCTACCATCGTTGAGGTAGGCAGTAAACAGCGTGATCATCGGTACAAAATTGCTAACTTAGAAAATCAATGCCTTCGATGAGGCATACACATCAGTTCCCTGATTTATTGGTGTGAATATATAAATATTTTTGAAAAGCAATGAATCCAGTCCAAGTTAAATGGGTCAAATTGACCGAGGATTCCTACAAATAAATGGACCACCTCCGCGCACATCCGGTAGGCATACGAATGCATACTAACACTCTGACTTATCCACGAATTTGTGTGCGTACGTACACGGGCTTAAATAAGGTATAGTTAATTATACGGGGAATTGGTATTAGAAAAATAATCATGACAGTCACAGCACGTACCTCCCCATTGAAGGCTTTGACTGCATCCATGTTGCCAGAGATGGGGGTAATCTGGGAGGACCGGAAGAACACTTCACTTTTGAGTATCACATATTATCACAAATATTCAAAAGCTCAGGTCATAGATTTCGTCCGGGATTTCGAACGAACGGAAATTCCGAACGCTGATCCATTGAATCGACACAGTAATGGCGACGAGCAAAAAAAAAAAGGTACACGGAACGTTCCACTACCGCAATAACCGTATCACTAATCTGTCACTCAATATTTTCAGAAAAAAGATATTGTTACAAACGGAGTTATTTTATTAATACACTGGAAGGTGTAACGTATGAAATTGATAATGCTATATTGCTACGTGCAAGACGCGAAAAAGTCGGCGATAAAACGCAATGGAAAATCAGAAGACACCGCTAGTCCACGCAAAAACTAACCACGGAATCAGTGTTGCCAATAGCATTTGTTACAGTGTTGGTAGAAATGCCGTGGATTTGTACCTGGAGGAACGGCATTACTAAGTATAATTACGTATTAGTACAAGTATGATGATTCATGAGTATAATTTACGAAGTATAGGTAATTTATCGGATAGTTTCTTTCCTGATCTAGCTTGGCACGAGCGCCCCTGGCGGCCGGTTATCAGAACTGATTAGTAAGTGTCACAAACAGATCAGAACGGTTCGCGGTTTTTTCAAATATTATCATAGTTGAACGAATTCGGCATCTAAACACCGCACATCTAAACTTAAGTAGGTCCTTCGTCATAATTAAAAACACACAAATCACAAATCAAAAATTTCCAGTTTTTGTTCTTCGGGATCCACGATCCACTTCCATTAATTGTCCAGTAATTATTAACGGACAAAGAGAAGAAAATCACCCCAGCGGCGGCATCCTGAACAAAAAGTAGAGCACCTACTCAATCAAATATAAATCTGAAAAGCTGAATTTGAGGCATCCTGATGAATTTGATTGAAAACTAGTTTCGTTAAGATCTTAGGTTCAAATTCGTAGGTTCAAATCAGAGATTGATGACTTCTTTGTCCAAATCATTGTTACAAAGTGATTGATAGAGGTGGTGAAGCAGTATTAACTGATTTATTTAATTATTATATATGAATGGGACGAGCCCAATTTCATAAAAGAAAAAATAATACGCAGAAATGATGCAGGGGCAGTTGGTTTGGCCATTTGGGGTACTGCACCTAGGCCACAATGTGGTTAGTGTCTAGTGGTAGTTCAGCCAGTCAAAACACGCTTTGTGCGGTTCCAGATTTTCATTATGATATCAAATGTGGTATTTATGATTGACTTATTTAGGAGGTGGAAGTTGAAATGTTACGTCAAAAGGTTCTGTGCTGCTGGTTTCACTTTTTTTTTAATTTTGATCGTGTTAATTTGTTTTGTTTGCCACTTTTTGCGGCTTGTGAACTTGAATTGTTCCTGGGCGTCAATCATTTGGTTCAATTTTGTAGGTACGAAAATAAGAAATTTTACGTATCATTTCTCTCTTTCACTCAGAAAAATTTGGAATGTACCTAAATAGTTTTCCTTACCTTGCTTAACCTACAAAAGATTCAACTCTATTAAGCTAAAAACGAATTAACAATCCTCCACAATGACGAGGATTTTTGTGGAAGTGAAATTTATGAACTAGTTTTGTATCTTGGTCACATGCCATCGGTTTTACCCAGTTTTTAGGTATGCAAAACCCATTTTCACCATTCCAAGCACCGATGCATCTGTTGACGTTTTCCGGAAAGCGCAAATAGAAAAAAATATTACATACGAGTAACTGTTTTCCTTCTGATTCTGTTGAAGTCATTCGCTCTGATTACAGCGATTTTTTTTCATACCTGGTGACATTAGGCCTTTATGACTGATTGAAAAATTCACTGAATTCGATTCTATGCCTTTTAATGCTCGTTGCTGATTATTAATCAGCATTGCTTTTACTACCAATTTGGTTCGTGATTTATTGAATAATCAACCTGTTTTCATGCAAAAAGTCAATCACTCCGATTTGGTCCAAAATTTTTCTCTGGGCGCTTCAAAGTGTCTAGATCGAAAAAGTCAAATGTCCGTCCGCCGTACGCCGATCACACCGACTTTGGTAGCAGACAATTTTCTAAAAATCTGAAATATGGGTCACCTGTTTCTGGTTCTAGTTGGTCCTCGAAACTTTTCAACTCTATCGGACCAAATTTGGGCGGGGGTAGGGGTCAAAATGTGTATTTCGAAAAATGGATTTTCGAGATTTTTGGCGATCCACGCAAGTGGGGTATCATTTTCCACTGAATTTCAGACGCTGAATATAATGAAATGGGCCCAAGAACGATTGGCACCTACCGTAAGAAGTTATGGGTCAAAATGGGTATCTATCTTCCTATTTTGGAATATGTGTTTTCGAGATTTTTGGTACCTAGGCGTGTGAGTTGTCATTTTGCACTAAATTTTAAACCCTGAATCGATTGGGATAGGTCCAGAACCCGTTACACCCACTGTTTCCTCCATTTTCCTCACGTTAAGAAATGAGTCTCCATGCACCTGGTCCGAGAATTTAACTAGGTACTAATAGGCATTTATTTAACTCTTTCAGCAACACTACTCAATGAGTTCAATCTACAATTATTATTCAATTCTTTACATTAAATCATAATTATAAAATCGTAGGATTTAGGAACAAATTGTTAATATTTCAAGGAAAATATTACTTATTTACCTCAGGAATCATTGTTACTCCCCTTTCATTGTATGAGAGAATTCTGATGGTAAGGTTAAGAAGAATCATGGTTTTATCGATAAAAAATATTGAAAAAATCATTTCCCGATTCAGCCGTAGCAGAGATGGGGTCCTCACGTGCACCATCCAGAGGGCAACCCTCATCCCTTCTCTTATTGATCAGTCAAAGAGAGGTGGGGTTTATTTTCCCTCTGTTGCTTTGGTATGGTGGGGGGTATCTCCACCTCGCAGTGACAGTTCTGCCTTGTCGATGCAACTACGGAAACGACATAAATGGCCTACCTGAGCTATACGTGTGTTTCTGCTCAAAATGAACAATTTTCCATCAAGTTAATTAAAAAAACACTGATTTTATCTTGAGATGAAAACGGGTGTGTCGTGGTCTCGCGCATCACGATCATAATGTGAATGGAAGAGTCTCTCCTATGTCACCAGCAAAGATTCAAAATTTGTGGTATGCGAATTGAGATTTCCGTTTTGAAATGATAATGTGAGTTCTCCGATTTCCTGTGACTTCAAAAAAGCCAATAACAAATTTCAGGGCAATTTACTCCTAAGGGCGGCAAAAAAACGTGCGTCTACTAATTACAGAAGCGTCAGGATATGAGGATGGAAAAACAACAATGTTTTGTACAAATCGGGCACCCCCAAAGTTGAAAAAAATCGTATTTGTAAAAATTCAAATTAAGTATGAGTTTTAGTTTATACTAATCTATGTTTAAATCTGGAAGCTTCGCGATTTTAATGTTCTCAGCCATTGGGAAGCTATCAACGGTAAAATACATACCAAAGAGAAATTTGTTTAAGGGTAAATTTGAATCGCCGCATCAATGATGGGAATCCCTCACCCAAGGATACACTTGAAGGTGTTTCTTTCATCCTTGATGTTTACCATTGTCACACTTGTGATAGTAAAAATTTCCAAAGACCCTAAAGAACTCTCGAGACTCATGCACGCCCAACGTACAACGAACCGAACGTTAAATTTGACCATATCTCCGTTACCTTCGAAAGAGGAAATCCGAAAGATTTGGATTCAAAAGAAAATCGAAAGGTTGTCAAGCAAATTTAAAAGTGATCAAAATACCTTGGAGAAACCAAAGTACGAACCGTTGAAAAAAGTAAATCCAAACGTCCACGCGTTCTACTACGCTTGGTATAGGAACATTGAAATGGACCAAGTAGCTCGGCATTGGAACGACGAAGTGGTTCGAGGAGAGGATAAATTTGGTCTCGGAAAGACGGATTCATTGATGGGTGTACGCATTAGTTTTTATCCGCAACAGGGATTTTACAGTTCGAGGAATGAGACTATTATTCAACTTCACATGGATCAGATGAAAAAATGCGGCATAGGTGAGTAGGTATTTGATAAAAATAGAAAATTAATATAATATTAACAATTGTAAAAAACGTTTTATATTCTTAATCTTGTCTGATAACTGTTGGCCCAAATTAAGACTAATTTCAGCCAACAATTACGAGAAGGGAAACTGGACGAGAATACTGGGGTTCTGGTAGTTTATTTGAATTGGACAGTGCATGTGATCGAAAAGGCTTTGGTACCTCACTCATTCATTGCATTTACTGCTGTTGTTGAATATATTGTACACTCAAATCATAATCTGTCGTAAAACGCCAAAATTCTTCCATAGTTGTGTGGAATGGAGCAGGAGTAGGGGGGAAACAAGAGTGTGAGGTACATCCAAACGGTTAAGCATCTAAAATTTAGTCCACTCATTCCTATGAGTTCAAAAGGCTCAATTTGATATGGCGAGCCACTCACATGCACACACAAGAACATCAGGCACAATTCCAAAAGGCAAGCCTCTTACATAAGTGAGTACAGCAGGCTCAACTCCAAAAGGCCAGCCACTTACACATGAGGGTATAGCACACTCATAAACAAATGGTCAGCCATTCACACATGAGGGTATAGCACACTCATAAACAAAAGGCCAGCCACTCACACATGAGGGTATAGCACACAAAACCAAGGCCAGCCATTCACACTTGTGTGTACAGCGGGCTCAACTCTAAAAGGCATGCCCTCACATGCACAAATGTAGCAGGCTCAAAACCATAAGGGCAGCCACTCACGTGACTGAGTACGGCAGGCTCAATTCCAGAGGGCAAGCCACTTACACATGTGAGTAAACGAGGCTCATCTTCAAAAGGCATGCCACTCACTGCTGGGTGCAGCAGGGTCAACTCCAATAGGTAAACCACTCACACGTGTGAGTACAGCAGATTTGTGTGAGTGCTAAAACTAGTTTGTTTTGTTTATCTATGTTTTACAATAACCTAATCTTCTGAAATTATGAGGATTAGCAGCTGTCCACAGCTTGTGAAGACTACATGCTCTTGCGAGTGGGGAGTGCAGAATTTAAATAGGTTTTGAATATAACATCTTCAAACATATCAGCATTTATAAAAGCAATTCTTCTAAATGGCAATGTCATTATGGCGCTATGTCAATTACAGTTTAAAAACGCCAGGACGTATATTCTACCATGGGAATGGTATGGGCACAGGAAGGTTATCAGTTAACATGTTAAACTCGAAACTGTTTTAGCAGAGTTATTAGCACGTTATTTCACATTTGGGTATGAAGGCTGGTTGATCATCATTCTCCCCGCGCTGGGTACCTCTTTCAGACGTTCTAACATTGACATAGCGTATTCTAATTGTGATTGTTTGCGCACAGGACGTATAACGTTCTGTTTGGCGTTCAATTATTTTGAAAATAATTTTTTTTTTTTTTTTTTTTTTTGAAGACAGACACGGCAAAAAGACCTGAGCTTCTTTTGATAGAAGAAGTAGATCAGTTCTATCTTCTGATAACGAGCTCTAAATTAGTTTCTTACAGAGATTGATACCAATACATACATGTATTTGAAGGAACATTGACTGGTGTTTGGGCTTGCCATTTTATCTTCTTCAGAGAAACTTAAGCAAAACAAAGCTATATTCACTAACGTGAGGTTTCAGGTGTGGCTGTCGTATACTGGAAACCGCCAGGATTTGAAGACAGCCCCGATGAAGAATTATCAATTTTGATGGACGCGGCAGATCAACACGGCATCAAAATCGCTCTCCACATCGCTCCATACTACGAATGGACTATCGAAAGCGTTCGACAGCATTTGAAAACCGTTTTACAAACCTATGGGAACCATAGGGCTTTCTACAAAATCAAGAGAAACAACAAAGCACTACCAGTATGAAATGAATTACACGGTATTTATATTTTTACATAATATTCCTCAAACAAGAAGCTGAAAGGAAGGTAGTTACGCTCCAGCTTGGAAATCTGGAGGTTGAAAGCTGTATATGCTACGTCTAGGTAGGCTCCCAAGTCGGTGTTCTCTACAAATTCTTATAGCTAATTTTATTGTACAAACTGGAATTCCATTGATGCAGTTTTATTTGATTGATTAATTTTTTAGTCAGACTGGGCGTCTTGAGTAGGAAGGTATCACATACTCCCCCAAACTTTCAGAAAGCACAATTCTGCTTTTTTTCAACCCCCCTACTGACGAGTTATGACGTTAAGGTTGAACTTTAAAATTGTATCGTGCAGGTTTTTTACGTTTACGATCCTTTTGACTTGGGATCATCTTCCTGGGCAAGTTTGCTATCCGTAGATGGGCGGCTGTCAGTCAGAAACACGGAAAGCGACTGCGTTTTCATCGGTCTCTTATCGGATATGAACCATCGATGGAAATTAAAAAGCCAATTTTGACGGTAAAAATGTTTA
>CM034007.1:10116803-10180149 GCA_019603395.1 Cyrtorhinus lividipennis
TGATGATCATTGTTTTCAGCATTAAAAAAAGACATTTGCGATAATTGAATATCAATTTGTACAAAACTACGAGTAGTTCCGGGTCAGTATGCAAAAAGTGAATGATGATTTCTGTATTTCATTCAGTCAGATAGACACGAACAATACTATTGGCCGTTCTCAAGAGGTGTAAGTCTGGCGTATCTGGTTTTGGTTATATCTCACTAGAAGATGGCAAACGGGGGAAAATACTAGTGAAAATCGTGCAAGAAGGAAGGAAACCCTGAAAGCGGTGCCTCAGGGGTCAGCTACTGTGTTCATTATTTTCATAGATAAAATTACTACTGTGCTAGGTGATTATATTGATGTTAAGCACATCAAAATCACCTGTCTACCCGGAAATTCATTAGCGGATATTCATTTGCGGATGAATTCAAGGAATTAACAACTAAAAAGCACCTTAAAAGCTTTTCACCAACTGCTGAAATTTGCGTATGGTTTCCCTGAATAATATGTCAAGAATAGATTGGCTCAAGCATAAATTATTCCTTATTTCGAACGCTATCAATCTGTGTTCACCGATTTCTCTGAAAATAAAATGCTCCACTAACAAAAGCACTCAACTCAGCCTTACGATTTATTTTTGATCTGAGTTACGATGTAAATGTGACACCGTTTTTCAACAAAATAGATTGGCTATAAATCAAACCACAGCTGAATGTTACATCCAACTGATTTCCAATGAGCCAAAATACGTGTATGCACATTTCAAAAAATTAGAAGGGGTAAGTGACGACATTCAACTGTACAATCTTTCAGCATTCGAAGAAAATGGAAGAATTTGGAAAAAATTATCAGCTGCAGCTCGAAAATTGAGTTATAAGAGACAAGAACTAATATAAGGATAACATTTTCATCCTTTTTAATTAATTTATTTTTTTCATTACTCCTTCTTATTTACAAAATATTGACTTTATGTTTTATCCAAAGCCTGAGCTATTTAATAGTCTCATCCGTCCCCCGAATTTCGCAGTTGCAAATGTGTCACTCTCGAATGGCTTAAAATAAATATGCTGGCAAGATGATAACTTTTAACGACGTCTCGTCCGGTGTTTCAAAAGCGCAAACTCATTCCCAGCAACTCGGTTGTTAAGTACATAAAGCGGTGGCAAACTGCCTCATCATCTCTTAATTTTTCTAAAGTAAGTAGAAATTTGGATGGTTGGGTATGTTTTTGACCATTATGAAGCTACTTAGGCATCGAAATTTTAAATGTAAGTGAGGGGATCTCCCCCAACATACATGAACTTCACCCGTGTAAGGATTCCAAAATCAAAATATCCCACCGTCGTCCACGCCGTTTTTGACAACAAAAAAAAATGCTGTTAACAGAACTGGGTGTGGGTAAAAATTGATATGTTAAAAAGCTGCATTTCACAGGGGTTGGTTATTCCAAAGTGAAAAATGATACCCCACACGTCTAGGTATCAGAAATTATATCGAAGACACACATTCGAAATGGGTTCATAGATACCCATTTTGACCATAACGTCTTGAGGTTCCGGGACCCGTCTCATTGGATTCAGCATCCAAAATTCAGTCGAAAATGATACTCCACACGCCTAAATCAAGAATCCATGCCAAGAATTTGTTTTTCAAATTTCCATTTTGATAATTGATTATTCAAGGAATAACCAACCAAAACGGGAATAATTTCTTTCTTTTTTTCTCGTATTTTTGACAACTAAATTCAAAGGCCCCAATGAGAAGCGTTATCTTGTATAAGTGAGTTTCATATTAAAATTAGAGTGTGATAATTTACGGCTCTTTTTGTTGGCAATTACTCAGCACTCAACCATTTTTTGAGAAATTTCAAAAACTCGACAAAATCACTCTTCTTTAGGTGTGCTCGTACACAGTGATAGCTTTCCTGTTAATCGCTTCCTCAGATAACATTCGTTTGATATTTATTTTCTGCCAATACATAGACAGAATGCCAGAACATATTTACCAAGCGGAGTAGAAGGAAAATAGGGAGTTTTAGGTTGATTTTGATCAATTGAATACTCCTGAAAATTTCTCCTATTCCTTAATTATAAGTATTAATATCACTATTTGAAAAAAAAATTGTCTGTCGTATTTGAGACAATTTGATCTCAATAAATTGTCACAAGGTTTCTAGTACCTGGAAATCTTAACTTGAAGCGCCATTCCTAATTTGTAAATAACACAAATGTGACATGGCATGCCTGAATGGGACAATTTGTAAGCCGCTGTACAAAATTTAATGCGACAACAAGTTGCTCGTAAATAAGGAACTCGTTATACCAGGGACCACTGACTTTGTTCTTGTCATCTTGTTGAAAGTTACCAACCAAACTAAGTGTCAATAAGATAAAATGTATTTACTCGTGAAGTAACTTTCTTTGTGAATTCAGTTGCACAAGTTCACAAGCTACTAGTTTGTGACCACCTAAACAGAAAACCGTCATAAAATAGCTGATGCGATTACTCTGTGGTAAATTTCTAGTGGTTCGAAGTGGAATTGAAAAAAGGCTTGATCATAAATCAGGAGACGTTTGTAGTGAAACGATGAGGTATAAGTCCACGGCATAGGATAAAAAGAGCATGTATAGCTGCTGTACGAATGTCCTCGTGAAAATGTTCTAACAATGTTTGAGAAGTTGTGCAATAAATTTTAGTGAAGGGATTAAAACTATAATTTGCGCGAAGAAATAAGTTGAAAGTCGATTCAAAGCATCAACTTTTCAACCCAAAGTTTATTTAACAAACAACATTACGAAAGTGGCACAACATCACGTAGTGACAGTTGACGTTACACAGATTAAAACGGGACCAAATACGTTGGGGTTGGAAAATGTTTGATTTTAATAGCAAATTTGGTCAAATTGGTGTTTTCATAGACGAATTCTGAAGACACGAGCAGAAAGAAGCCCTCGTCGAAAACGAAGGGGGATTTGGCTTGGGCGAAATTGTAATTAAATCGGAAAACTTATGAACTCAGACCAAATTTAATATTTACGTGTTTGTGGTCTGATTATTATTATTATTGTAGGTTCGTGTAGATGATTATTTCATCAGTTAAGAATTTTCTTGGCGGTTTAGCTATTTCTTAACGATGAATAACAAACGTTAAATAGTCAATAAGTCTTACAAGGTAAGGCCTTATTATGAAGCGTCTTCTGTACGTTCTCTATAATGCAAAGAGTGGATAGAGAGGCGAATAAAAGGCTTAGGGGCAGTTTATGTTTTTCTCAAAGTTTTTACCTAAAAAGGAAATGTAAGCAATGAGATTTCAGTTGCAGGAAAATCAGACCATAAAAGTCATCCAATTTACTGCAATCGAAACAGGACGGTGCGAAGTGGTGTTAAATTTAAATTTGTAGCGTAAATTTAAAGGGGAAGAAATGATCATTTATAGTTGAATTTCACCTGTGTCGTCGTCGTCATCGTCGACGTCATTCCATTCAGCAGTAACAACAGACGTGAGAACAGCACACACGACGAAAAGCTTCATGGTCTCAAAAAAGCGGGAGAAAAATTATCAAACACCGAACGAGGGGAGAAATTGACAAAAATCGTCTTGTGCGTGAAAGGGGAGAGGTGGAGAGGCGGGAAAAGTCAATTGGCGGATCGGTCTAGTCAATCATCCAATCAGATCGTACGAAGTTTAGATTTTGGTGATTTATTCATACTGGAATACATATATATAATTGTGTCGAACACAATATTAATTTTGTACCCAAATTTTCACTTTTTACGTTTCCAATTGAAATTAGTAGATTCCAAATCCGAAATGCCTGCCTTTCGAGGGGCAAAAAAAGGGGCCTGAAAAATCCATAATTTTATAAAAAGACTGCGGAGTCGTTGTGTCCAACACATTTTTGGCCCGAACCCCACTATGCACCTAGTAACGACGGGTTTTCGAGCATTTCGAGTGTCCAGGCTTGCGGAATTTCCATTAAAATTGGGACGTCGAATGGATTCAGTTGCGTTTTGAGCTTATTTCCACAAAAGAAGGCAGGCTAATAAGTGAAAATGTGCGTTTTAGATTAAAATGGGTCTTCGCATTTGTGTGGGACCTGGACGCGTAGGGTATTCTTATACAGAGATGAGAGAAAGTGTTTAGAAAAAACGTTGCAAATTCCTACACAGGGATTGGTTATTCCTCTGACTAGGCGTGTAATAACTCATTCCGAAAAAAAAGAAGGAAAAAAAAAAGTGACCATTGATTTTTGTTTTTCTAAAAATAATGCAGAACTTCGTGGTTCAATAGACCCTCTTCTGGTTGAGGAATTCGATTCAATACCCACCTAGGTACTCGTCAATGTCCTAAAAAAACTGAGATTTTCATTTTCAAAATAGCCTTTTTTACCTATATTTTGCCTCCGTTTAGAGCGATTGAGCTATCGCGAAATTTTGAATTTCAAGACAAATCATTGCCATTAACAATCGCTCGAATGGCGGACTAACGCTGTTTTTTTGGTTGATTATTTCATCCAAGCATGTTGAACATAAGACGTCGCAATTTTGGGTAAATCGGGGAGATTGATCTCAGCTATAATAAAAATAAATTTGAATCCAGGTTTTTTAACCCTTCGAGGATGGGGAGGTCTTGCATCCTCATTCGGGTGGGGTGGCGCACTCGGTGCGCCAGACTTTTTTCGTCAGTTTCACCTTTTATTACCAGCTTTTCGAACAAATCAATGTATGTGCATCATTGAATAGAATTCAGACAATACCAAAAGTTGGTTTTTTTTTTTTTTTAAATGACCAGAAAAAGGAACATAATATAAAAAGTTGACTGATAAGCAAGTTAGCACTCGTAAATGTTAAGTAGGTATTCAAAATAACTTCAATGAACTCCTTGACGATGCCCATTTTTCACACTAACTCATTTTTCATCGGAATCAGAAGCCGCACACGTTTGGCACAGTGGTGCACTTTCTGCCAGGTGAGCCTAGCAGGTGAAATTGTAGCACTGAGAACAAACAATGGTTGTATTGATGTTCTTTGCTCTTCCACATGTGGAACAACGACCTCGCTTCTTCGTGGGTGGTCCCTCACTTCTGACTGATTTATTCATCTCTACTGAAGAAGGAAGCAACCTTCGGATGATGGCTTTAGCATGCACTGGGGAGGCCTTGCTGCTTTTGTCGATTCTGTATCTACGTCCTCTTGCCCAACAACTTCTTCCTCATCAACATCCGAAGCTTCTTCTTGACCCGATCCTTCGTCTTCCTCTGACAACTCATGCAAAACTCGCGCAAATTCGGAAGGAGATATGGTTTTTTTGGATTGGGACATCGTTGGTGGGGCGGCGCACTCGATGCACCAACACGGAAAAAATCGAGAAAAGCGATCTGGAGCAAGGTCTGGGAGGAACTGAACAATTCCGATGATTGGAAATGTGTACGTGACGTGTAAATAGGAGGGTAGAGGGTAGGAGAGATTCCTGGAACTATAACTCTTGATCTTCCAGTGAAAATTCAGTCACTGGCGCACTCAGTGCACCGGCCCCACCCTCGAAGGGTAAGGGGTTTTTCCAAGATTTTCTGTATTTGATGACCGTCGATCATCAATTAACGTTCCATTAATGAAATAAAACCTTTCAATCGGCTTCTACGCTAAGAGCATTCTTGCGCCATTTGGTTCATTCCTTTGTGAGCTGGCGATTCCAAAGCTGCGAGTGAGTAGACATGAAACCACTAACTACTTTTTCGTGTCCTCGAAGTCAATGTTTTTCCCGGGTCGCCCGTTTGTTTGGCTGCCCCTTCGTTCATTATTTAATTCAGGCGGCCAGACGAAAAGGGACAGGAAAACCATGCATCACACATCGTGAGTGGGAAAACCTCGAAAATCATCTTATTCCCTTTGTATCGCTTGCGGAGTTGGCGAGCAGCCGGTGGTGGCGGAAGGGAGGGAGTACCGGGAAGGGTCGGGTGGTTTGAAAAGACAGAAAAACTCTTTCCAGATGACACGTCAACGTCAATAATGTTTTTTTTTCTCTAAAGAAATACGTACTTACGATCCTCCCTAGAACAAAAACCTCGCTCGTGTAGTATATTATCTTGCAGGCTCCAAAAGGGGGCCACAAATCAAGGAACTAGGAGGGTACCCACTTGAAAGCCTTCAAATAATTCAGACCTGAGGGGTATTGTCACCAACGGCACTTGAACTGGGATCCACAAACATGGAAAAAACGAGAACGGATATCTCAGTGAAAAATTTAAACATTTAGTTCTGAACGCTCATCAAGTTTCTGTCGACATTTGAGGTTATCAGGGTAAAAATGAATGATAAACGTGGGCCATGTGCAAATTTTCATATTTTTGCAGCACCTTTTGGCCAAATGTTATAAAACCCACAATAAAATAGTACCACAATAACTATTCCCATAACAATAGTAAAACAAAACGCCCAAGAGTGATCGAATTTGATTTACAAGGCAACATACCACTCTCAAGCGGTAGGTAAGTAGCGATATGCCCGATAACTGTGAATGAGTCTTTCAATCTGCAGCTTATCTCATCAAGTATGCATAATCAGCTTCGGGGATCCTAACCTCCACGTCGAATTACCAAATTTCATAATTAATTAACTCTGGGGGAGATTACTCACGTCTTAATCACGGATCATAGCATGAATAGGGTGTGTGTTTCTTCGGATTCGAACATTTTGATTGCACCAACTGCAACATATAAGCAATCAAGTATTCATTGAGACGATAAATGAATAAATTTCGTGGTGGTAACTGAGATACATCAGTCTCCTCTTGCTTGGTTGTTGGTTGGCTTGAATGATCAACCTATGCTTTCATGCAAAAAGTCAATTCGGCTCAATTTCTTTTCTGGACGTTTCAAAGTGCTGTGTTTTTAAGATTTCTCGTACCTAGGCATGTGGGTTATCATTTCCCACTAAATTTTGGACCCTGAATTGATTGGATGGGCACATTTTTCCCATGTTGAAGAAGTGAGTCCAGATGCACCTGGTCCGAGGGATAACCAACCCCTGTGAAAGATTATGCAGCGTTTTTTTCTAGAAACACACGTTTGACGTAGGTACTGAGGAATGTTTTTTTTTTTTTAGAATCACTAAACTTAGAAACAAAGAAAAAGTAAGCACAAAGAAAACGTTCACTGACACATTATATCTTGAGGCCTTATTCTCTTGAGTCGTCTGAGAAGGTCGTCAACTTCAGGCAACAGGACAGCTTCTTCGTTGACATTACTTTTCAGCTTTTTTTGCTGGGCTATGGCCTGCAGCTTGATGACTTCATTGATGGATGGGGTATGAAGTTCATTATGTAGATGGACATATTTCAGTACCAATATGCATCCACACATTATTTGAAAAAAAAAAAAAAAAAAAAAGGTTTTGAGCAGTGCACCCCCCCCCCCCCCATAATTACACTAATTGAAGTTCAATTAAGGACCCGGTTATTTCTGGATCGACATTGTTGATTGCCGACCCGTTGACCAATAGATTTTCCAGATTTCGAGCACCGATTCTGCTTTTCTTGTTTTGACAAACCCTCTCCACCGCAATATGGCATCCATGGTCATTCCAAGGTACTTCGAATTACTTGCAAGTGGTATGATTTTCTCAATAAAATGACTATTGAGATAGCTCATTATACGGTTGGTGAAGTCGACATTCACTGATCTCAACTCGATCATCTTGATCCGCTATTTCTTTGTCCAGTCTTGGAAACGTTTAATAATATCTCTCAAGTTTCGGTATCGTCTCGTGGGTCGAGATTAGCCGACAGCAAGCATGCCAAAATCATGAGCGAACTGTGCTAGCTGCTGATCAAGACATATGAGACTGTGCCTTCTAAACACTTTTGAATAAGAGTCATATTTAGCTAGTAGTATTTTTCGGAGGTTGTGGTTTAACCACACATGCCAACCTTGTCGAACGCTTGAGGAAGAAAACACTGCAAATTCTTTAACAGCGATGGTTATTCCTCGAGCCAATCGATTCAGCGTCCTATATTTAGTCGAAAATGATACCCCACGCCGAAAATCTTGAGAATCCATTTTCCAAAAACACATTTTGACCCCTCTCGCTCCTCTTCCCTTGAATTCGGTCCGATCGGGGGAAAAGTTTCGAGGGCCAACTAGAGCCGGAAACGGGTCCCTGACACGAATTTCATTTAAAAAACGTTCTAATACCAAATTAGGCGTGGATGGCGGACGTGCATATTTTGATATGGACACCTTGAAACGCCCAGAAATTTTTTTTTTGGGTCGATTCGGAAAGATTGACCATTTGCATGAAAACATAAGTTGATCATTCAAGGAATAACCAACCAAAACGGCCGAGTATACCATGTGTTTCCAAGTGTTTGTTTGATTATGTAATTAACATGTGTATTTCTGAATAGCCCTTGGTATTTTGTGGATCGGTATTTCTGTCGAGTGGTTTCCCGAACTTGTTTCATGGGTAGTTTCTACTCGAACGCTGTGATAGATTTGATAGAAAAATGTACCTGCACTATGAAATCATATGAGAATGAGGCTCTTTTAGCAACATTTTTGAGTTTCGATGACCGTTGATTCACTCTGGTATTAGAAAATTCCTCTGAAACCCCGCTCTTTCTACGCTTGCTTTTCCGGTTGCTCGCTCTCCAATTCTCCCTCTCACTTCTTGGAGCTAATCGAATTTAATACAAGCTGAGAGTGAAACGGGTCTTTCCCTTGAAAAGGCGGGAAAATGAAAGTAGGTGCCATCAAGGGAATAAGCAGTTCGGAGGGGGGTGGGGAATAGTGAGTGGGGAGGAATGTTAGGGGAGGGGGTTGTGGGTAAGGAGGAAAGGCAAGGCTTAGGAAGGGAATTAAGGAAAAACGAAGCAATGAGAAGAAAGAAAGACCAATACAGCGACTCTTTCATGGAGCTAATTTGCATTAATATATTTGGAGCTGTGCGTCCAAGTTGCTTACAACGAGTGCGAAATGGCGGGTGTTTCAATTTAGCATTTCTGGAAAACGAGAGATGGCCGTCCAGCAAAACTGAGCTTTGGCGATGGCTGTGAAATGATCTGGTAGGCTTCGAGCAACTCTAAAGGAGAAGTTCTCCACTTAAAATCTTCTTAAAGCTGAGGAAGTTCTTGCAGAACTCACTTCCTCTTTCAACCGCGTTTTCTTGTTGAGCTTCACCTGGATTTAAATCAATAAATTGAATACCATGAAGTTTCAATAAACGTTCAATTGGAATACATGAAGAAGTAGGACTAACGTTCTCACAAATTTCCGTCTACCTTCGCCAGCTACAGGATTTCCTGCAAGTTCCACCCACTCCATTCTACCTACGCTATATATGCGGATGTCCTAGGTTTTCTGCGAGCAGCTAGATCGCGCCAGGAATTGAGTCATCCTCTTGTCCTCCCCCCACCATGGGTTAGTTCGCGACATGTACAATGAGGCCATAATTGCAGGACTATGCATACATGTATACTATGAGGAAAATGAATAATTTCGGAACATATACGATAGATTTAACTTAATTGTGTGGGTTTTGAAAAGGTGGCCGTTGTCATGTGCCTTGGCGATGACATTAACGTGAAGCCGTGATTGTTACTTCCTGTAATCCAAAGGCTGAAGAAAATATTTTTTTTTTCTCTTATTTACCGAGGCGGAAATGTTTTTCTTAGCAGGGTAATGCAGACTAGGAAAACCCCTTGAATATACTGGAATGAAGTTCAAGACTGGCTAAACCAATAGGCTCGGCAAATAAGGCGAAAGCGAGCTGAGAGAACGGAAACTCGATGCTGATTCTCTGCTCTAAATCTTTAAACTTTTTTTTTGGTGGAACTTCCTGAAGCTAGCTGGCGTTGGTGGTAAGAGGGGTGGTGGTGGATTGAGGATGAATGTATTCTCTTCTCTTCCCCTTTCGCTTTCAACAAGTGGAGTGACCAAAGTCGAATTTAATTCGTCACATTTGTTTCAGCGGACCTTTATATTTCCCATTCCCCTTCCAGGGCCATCTCCCCCCTCTCCCGGAATTCGAAATAGTTTTGTATGCAAATGCCATCTCGCTGGAACGGGGGCGGGGGAGTTGGCAGGATTTCATTTTAAACATCAGCCGAGGCGTCACGTTCGTTAATGTCGGCTTTGTCGGCCAATGCGATGTCACGCGCGGATTTCTCGAGTTGATTTTTACGTTACACAAACAGACAAACAGGTTCGACCGAAAAAGCCACCACTGGCGGGCTCATTCGGTCGGTATGAATCCCCTCAACGATTCCGAGCTAAAACTGGAGCTATTCGAGCGCTTTCCATTCCCAGGCCTCGAGGGAGAAATGCTTGAGAGGACGACATGAAGGAAACACAACTCTCGCTTCCATCCGTCGATGCGGCAAAACGTTGTTGACGAGTAACTCCGGTCTTAATTTGACGCAACTTTTTTTTCCAAATTACTTATAGGACAGGGTTGGCTGACAATATGAGATTTGGTTGAGCGAAACTCACTTGATAGCGTCTTCCTCCCTAGGTAAAGGTCGCACCTCACCGGGTTCTGCATTGCTTCCACATGGTGCTATATGCGGAGTGTTTCTCACACAGTGGCAAAAAAAAAAAAAAAAAAAAAAAAAAAAAAAAAAAAAAAAAAAAAAAAAAAAAAAAAAAAAAAACGCCATAAAAGCCCTCTTCATTGGCTTGATTGTAATCCACTTGGTGGTTTGGAAGACACAGCAAGTGTCCTGCACTCATTTTAATTGATTCAGCGCCCCGAATATGATAATAGTATAAGAACGTAGGTTGATTTCTCAAGAAATAATAAACCAAAAACGAATTGGGATAGAAAGATGCTGTAGTTAGTGTTCTAACCCATTTTCAGTCCAATTGTTCTTGTCTTTTCTTTCTAAGTCAACTGAGAAACGCCTTTTCTTATTTGGAGCGACCTGTCGTCTGTACTGTTGATAGCAGAAGATGGAAGTGGAGTGTGGGGATGTTGCGATATTCACCCCTGCCTCAATACGTTCTCTGATACACGTAATATTACCTCGAGACACTTTTGCAGATTAGCATATTCGTAGGCGTCCAGCATCAGAAGCGCGGCCTGCGATACTCGAAGAGCGCCATGAGTATGGACGCACTCACGACGAGTTACGGCTTCCTCGGTACTTAAGTACGCCTCGCCGGTAGATTTATCGGTTACAAATGAGGAAAAACGAACACAAATTTGATTTCCGTCTGGATAAGGGAGTTATTGAGCCATTAAAGTTCATTCCGTCCACTTAATTACTCCTGCATACATCACGGCGCTCTGTTCTGCCTCTTCGATGAGGCTGTCTCTCGAGTCGTCCGTCTTTCTCGCCCTCGCCTGTGGCTGTTGCGCACAATTCTTTTTCATTTTCTTCCCTTATTGTATACGGTAGGAGTCTGAGACAGGGTGAAAATAAATTATTCCTCACCAACCCCACCCCATTGCTATCACCCCTGACTACCCCCTGTTCGATCTCTCTTCCTTCCATTACTCCTTCAAAGAGTTCGACGCTGGATCCGCTCTTCATGAACAATAAGCACTTAACCGTTCCTCTCCAAAGATGCTCTAATGTATAAAAATGGAAGAGGATTTGCGGGTGTGATACGTTGTTTGGACTCCCTTTTCCCCCAACCAATACTTATTCATGGCCCCTAGAGCTTCAAGACTTTGCCTACCCCTTGCCCACTTCTTGCTTCTTCCACGGGGCTCGCTTTGCAATTTCGATCCTCCTCTCGCATTATACTTTCATATTCTTCGGATTCAAATCTTCTATTCAGCGGTGTTTTGATACCACTGAATGGGCGGGACAGGTTTGAAGGGTCGAGCCAAAATGTTCTCAAACAACCCTCCGCAGTTTCCCGGCTTTCCGGTTTCTTTCGACGATCATAGTCCGTTATAGATTCAAATGGCTCCCGATACCGTATGATTTGAGTGGAAATGTTGATTTCCAGGAGGTGAGGTGTACGTTTGTAATCCTACGTCAACATCTCCCGTGGAAGCGGCGTTGTAGAAATGGCGTCTACCTCTGAATTTCCGAGCAAATAACTCGCATCTTGAGAATTGGTTAGTAACTCAACTGTAGCGTTCAGGAACTGGGCACCGAATATTCTGAAGTGAGCAGTTCTATCGGATCCCCTTCGCTTCCTGAAATATCGTCTGAAAGATCAGGATTATATTGATTATATTGCTCTCTTCATAAGAAGGAAAACACTTTGAGCTGAAAAATAACGCGTTAATCCCGTTTCAAAGAATACATTTCATCGCTTGAAAATTATGTGTGGGCAATATAATATCATTGTAGGTTTAATTTATTGATAAACACAACTCAACCCCAAAATTTAAAACAGTATTAGAGAATTATGATGATGATTCATTGAATAATACAAACTCTTATATTCGGCGTTTATGCCGATTCAATATTTCTCTATCCCAAATAACTTTAAAAGATGATGTTTAGGAACTCATAAAAAAATATCGATCAATCAGAATCCAAATATACTTAAATAAAGTATCGGAATTCGAAAGTGTTTTTTTTCCAGCAATAATAATATATACGAAGTGAACGAAGTAAGAGTGGTATTTACCCTGTTTTATACCAGGTAACTATCTACTTGAAGTATTTATTCTTCCAAATCCAGAGCGGAGCTTCCCCAAACGTTCGCCCTTGAAGAGCCGATTCGCTGGTACTTTCAGTATAAAGGGAAAATCATTGGAGAGTGAAAATTCTGAGCACCTGCTACCCTGATCCCTTTGAGGGACATTAGTTCTTGACCCAGTAAAGGCTGCCCTTCCTCGGGGCAAAAACTCTTATCCGATTTTCCCTCTGAAACTTGGACGGAAAACACGTTCTGAAAACCGCTGCCTCTCACCTCCTCTCACCAACTGAGGCGGAAAACACTGTCTTTATTCTGTCTCTGTGCGGACCCACGTACGTCGAGAATTATCCATCAATTGTGGTTGTACTGCCGTATCTTTCGAGTTTTCTAGTTGATCAGTTGTCTTTGATTTTTTTGTTAGTGTCAACTGCATTGATAGTTTTGTCAATTCATGTGCTGTCTATTGGAAACATTTCCGACTTCAGATTATTCACAAATACCATACTATAACACAGGGTATAAAAAGGGTTCAGTTTTGCTCTCCAAGGCTCTATAGATACACGTTTGACTGTAGTGTAATGGGGGAAGAAAAACATCAAGTTTTGAACAAGAGGGCAATGTGCGGTCTACTAGCGGAGCAAAAATTGGGCTGCTGAAGTTGCAGTTTACGAGCGAGGACAAGTACAGAAAGACAAAGTTTTTCCTCATTTCCATTGACCCTTATTTGCAGTGGTATGTTTCCCGCGAGAACTTTCTGCATACGTTCGGCCAAGTAAGGGAAAAGTTTCTTCCTCCGAGTCAAACGCTCCTTACAGATGAGGAAGAAAACTGTCGGAGGATATTTCCCTCCTTGATGCCAGACGATTTCCGGAAGGGACCTCGACTAGAGCGATTTGCCCGAGGCCATTGAAACAAATATTTATTCTTCGGAAGAAACAAATAAGCTTTCTACCTATAAGCGCATTAGATGTGTACGCAGACGTTGTGTTTGAGAAGGGAATACTACTTTGCGGATTTTCCACGGCGCCCACGGATACAAAACGATAAATACAGTTTATTTTTTATTCATGACTTTTCAAAAAGATTCATGAAGCTCATAATTTTGCTATTTGATATATTTTTAGTACCAAAATAGGAATATGAGGTGTCTACCTGTTCCGAAGTTAGGGTTTCGTAGATTTTTGGGTACGTAGGCGTTTGGGGTATAATTTTCCACTAAATATTTATCGCTAAATCGATTAGATTGAGTCCGGGACATTCCACACTTACTGCTTTCTCTATATCTTGGCTCCTAGGAATAATAAACCATTGTAAAATAATTTGCACCGTGTTTCTTTTCAACTCTTTTAATATCTTTTCAAAAAAATATTTTGCACTAAATTCAGAAATATTAGTAAAACACCCAAAATGGCCTCGAAAATGTAGGAACTCAAAACTGAAATATGGAACTTCACACTAAAATATGAAACTGGGGACGCCGAGTAATATTCGGGACAAAAAATTGCCCTAACGAACGTCACTTCCAATTATTTACCACCTTGCCGCGAAGCATGACGTCTAATAACGTAAAAAAAGAACGACAGAGAGTGAATCACCACTGCTTCCAATTCCAAACGAACCAATTTTCACTCCCAAATCTTTAGAAACGACGAAGTTAACAGTCGTACAACTATAATACGAATATATTTTCCCCATTATTGTAAAAAAACACGCCATCTTACATTCGATTGAAAGGGTCCAGAATCAGGATTGAAATATAGCTCCAACCTTGTCATTCTATCTATAATAGGCGGACCTAATCACGAATGCTATTGCTGGACGAGCTTAGCATCGGCATTTATCGCTCGAAGTTATAAAGCGCTTCACTTATTATAACCTTTGTTGCATTAAATGCGAATGGGAACATTGGGCGAGCGAAAGGGCCGCGGCTGACTCAGCGTTGAATCCGTTCTACTCGTAAAACCGCGGTTCGCAATCTATGGGAGGATTTTCGTTCAATCGCCCCCGGTTGGCTTTTGCTGCATCGAAATTGTGGCTTCTAAGCTTCAAAGTGCGTTTAATCCGTCATGGCAAAATTGAATTAGGTTGCGGATCTCGAGAGAGATACTGTCGGGCAGTTGGACTGTATCAAGGGCCGCCTATACGCAGGCACTTGGAAATTGTTTGTGTTCACAATGCTTTTCATTCTCTCGATTTACATTACTCAAACAGAACGACGTGACAGGTGAGTTGCGATATAACGTTTTCATACTTGATTCTGACCTTTGCGCTATGTAAGAGTTGCATTATAATTTTTTTCTTTAGAGAAAACTTGAGTTGAGTTATGGTTACATGAAAAATTTGCGGTAAAATTTGCATGAAAACATAGGTTGATTGTTCAAGGAATAACCAACCAATATGCTAATGTCCGTCTGCCGTCCATGCCCCGTTTACGGCTCTAGTTAGTCCTCGAAACTTTCCAGCCCGATCGGACCTAATGAAGGAGAGAGGGTGTCATATTGTTTATTTCAAAAACTGCAAATACTTTTAGTTTGGTTGGTTAGATATTCCTTAAATGAAAGAATATTGGTCAATATGTATTTTTAGAAAATTTGATTTTCGGCGATCTAGGCGTGTGGAGTATTATTTTCCACTAAAATTTGGAGGCCGAATCGAATGGATTGAGTCCGAGACACTCCACACTCGCAGCTCCTCCAATACCCCTGCTTCTAGGAATAACTAACCCTTGTTCCCTCCGTGGGAACTCGGTAGTTTAGCTGTACTTCTCAAGCAACAAGGGCAACAAACTAATGAATGAAGAAAACCGCAAGACCAGACGAAATTCCATGAAGGTGGTTGAAAACTGGGAATCACAGTGGGCTTGACCTCTTCTCAAAATGCAGGTGGTGTAAGGGGGGGGGGGGGGTCTTCTCAATTTTCCCAGCCATCTGAGGATGGCAAAAGACATGTCTAAAGTGACCCAAGTTCCTAGAAGAAAAACAACAGGTAAATATGAATACGGCATTCAACCTCATGTCTCTCATAATAACAGTCCATCTGAGAATTGATGCCATACCCTCAGCCACAAACCAAACCAAAAGTACAGGGTACAGGCTGAGGGAGTGTTCTGGACAACTAGTGGTGGCCATTATTGCTACTTTTCCATAACGCTACGTTTCGTTAGTTATGAAAAAATAACCGTTATTTGTTTCGGTTATAAAATAACCGTTATTTGTTTTGGTTATAAAATAACCGTTATTACTATTATATTTTTTTGTTGGTGCTAGAAATTGTCTGTTTTGTTTCTTCAGTTACATCCTACTTGCTAGTTTTTTTCCGTATCTCGCTATTTTTTGGTCGTCAGGTTGAGTACAGCCAGAAACATTCAAAATGGGTAGATAGATACCCACTATGACCCATGACCTCATCCAGAGGGCGCCAATCGTTCTGGGATCCATTTCATTGGATTCAGCGTCCAAAATTTAGTGGAAAATGATACCCTACTCGCCTAGATCGCCCAAAATCTTGAAAAATCCATTTTTCAAAAAACACATTTTGACCCCTACCCCGCCCCAATTTGGTCCAATCGGGCTGAAAAGTTTTGAGGACTAACTAGAGGACATTAACCAAAAAAAAAAAAACCAATAACTTTTGGATGCAATAATAACTAAAATAACTGGATAACAAAAATAGCAAAACTTGGATAACCACAATATGTATGTATGTTTCAATCACCATAATAAAAAAAAAAAAAATAATTAAATTAAATTAAATGAAAAACTTGAATGACTGAAAAACGTGTAGGGAACCGTTCACTAAAACTAGAATCACGATTCATAATATAATATTTCCTCCATGGCGTGAGAGGTAACAACATATCTGGTCCTCGGAAGGGCCGCTTGAGTGCGCCACCTGTCAGATTCGTCTGAACTTCACGCATGTCCGTCATTCTTGCTCCAGCATTCGTGGGCCGCTTGAGTGCGCCACCTGTCAGATTCGTCTGATGCACGATGCGCAGAACTTCACCACGCATGTGCCTTATTCTTACTCCAGCTTTCATAAAGACAACTCGGTGAGAAGATAAAGGATAAAACTGACGTTTCTTATAATCTCGTCGTTGTAGATGGTAGACACAGGGTGGTTGGTTGTTTAGGGTCGCTACACTTCAGAAGGAAAGGAAGGTATGCTTGATCATACTCTTAGATTAATGCATTTTGGTTGGTTATTCCTCGAATAATCAACCTATGTTTTCATGATAATGGTCAACCTTCAGATTCGGCTCAAAATTTTTTTCTGGACGTTTCATGGTGTCTACATCAAAAAAGGTCAATGTGCTTCTGCTGCCCTTCACCGTCCAACGTCCGCACCGTTTTCGGTAGTAGAAAATTTACTAAAAATCTGAAATTTGGGTCAGGGGTCTGTTCCCCGCCTAGGACGGTCCTCGAAACTTTTCAGCCCGATCGGTCCAAATTTGGGCGGGGTAGGGGTCAAAATGTGTTTTTTGAAAAATGGATTATCGAGATTTTGGACGATCCAGGCAAGTAGGGTATCATTTTCCACTAAATTTTGGACGCTGAATCCAATGAAGTGGGTCCCAGAACGATTGGCACCCACCGGAAGAAGTTATGGGTCAAAATGGGTATGTATCGTATATTTTGTATATGTGTCTTCAAGATTTCCGGTACCTAGGCGAGTGGGGTATCATTTTCCACTAAATTTTGGACCCTGAATCGGTTGGAATGGGTCCAGGACCCGCCACACCCACTGTTTCCCCCTTGTCCGAGGTTCAAATTAGTCTCCATGCGCCTGGTTCAAGGAACCAACCCGTGTGTAAGAATTTGCAGATGTTTTTGTTAACCGAGTTATTGGGAATGGCAATATTTATTGTGAGGCATGAATAACTGTAATATAGGTTTAAAAACAAAAAAAATAATTTAAGTTACAACTACAGTTAGTGTAAGTGAAGTGTGCCTCTAGTTCGGGTTGTATAAGGAATAACACCATATTTTGTATGATGGTAACATCGTTTTCTTCTCTTTTCTTAAAAATTGATTTTCGAGATTTTTGGCGATCTAGACGCGTGGAGTATAATTTCCCACTAAATTTTGGACGCTGAATCCAATGAAAAGGGTCCCAGAACGATTGGCACACACCAGAAGAAGTTATGAGTAAAAATAGGTATCTATCCACTCAATTTGTTTGTTAATTCCTTGAATAACCAACCTGTGCTTTCATGCAAAAGACGATACCACTGATTTGGCCCAAAAATGTTTTCTGGACGTTTCAAGGTGTCTACATCAAAGAAGACAAATTTCCGTCCTTCGTCCGGGCTTTATTTGGTAGTAGAAAATTTTCAAAAAACCTAAAATTTTGGTCAGGGATCTGTGCTCGGCCTAAGTCGGTCCTCGAAACTTTTCAGCCCGATCGGACTAAATTAGGGAGGGGTAGGGGTGAATATGAGTATTTCGAAAAATGGATTTTCAAGATTTTTGGCAATCTAGGCGTGTGAACTATCATTTTCCACTAATTGTGGACGCGGAATCCAATGAAATGGGTCCCGGCACGATTGGCGCCATCTGGATGAGGTTATGGATCAAAATGGATACCTATTTACCCATTTTTAATGTGTGTTTTCTGATCCGAGATTTCTGGTACCTAGGAGTGTGGGGTATCATTTTCCACTAAATTCTGGACGCTGAATCGATTAGAATGTGTCTACATGCTCCTGGTTCAAGGAATAACCAACCCCTATGAAGGAATATGCATATGAATGGATATGAATATGGGTTTTCTATTTTCTTGAGTAATGAGTCTAACTTGAAAGTAAGCATTTCACTATATAAATTTAAAAATCAATGCTTGAATGTAATAATTTTGCTGTTCAGAATTTTATTGGACGAGATAGGGCTAAACCTGGTGGAATCACGTTTCAGTAGCGCGTTCATAGTTGAATTTTTACACCTAGCACACACCGTTAGAACACCATAAGTGCATAACCGCGTTTTGCATATAACACGAGGAGTCAGAAGATTTTTCTCTAAATATTTACATAAGTTTGAACAAACTATAGATACAAGCTTTCATAGATAGGCCACCCTTTGGCGGTCATTCGGGTTGATAATCTGGCTTCGAACTTTACTTAGCGTTTTGATATTCGTACTTCTTGCCTCATTGCCACGAAGGTTAATGACTGAATCAATTCGAAATTTGAACATTACACGATTGGGAGCTAACTGTGTTGAAGAAGGTAATGAGTCGTATAATTTATCAAGAGCGGTCTTATATCCCTTACGTATTGTTTTTGCGTACATGAATCATTTTATTCATCATAGTGTTATAAGCAGACTATACCTCCAATGTCTCTTGTAAAACCTCTCACAGCTGCAATACCCATTTTCACTGCCAAACAGTAGGCCCAAAACTTAATTTGATAGTGAAACCGACCCCCAGTAATCCAATCAGCTCCTTCCTTGGTTATCTCTAATTCATATCCCTGAACGTTTCGTGAATGATTGAGGCGCGGTAATTATGAGAATCAGGCATTGAACACTTAATTACAAAGTCAGATCCTCCATACCTTTGCATAATTCATTCAGGTCTGTTGGGCCGTGAACACAAAAAGTTAGAAATCAATGGAGAAGTGCGAAGCGTTGGTATATCATAAATCCTGAGGATTAACTGTTTACTGGCACGCGAAGATATAGTATTTGGGAATAGAAACCCTCTCTGAATATGTAATCTGGTGAATTCATTAATACATCGGGCCGTTGAAGGCATTATTTATGTATTTATTTATCGGCGTGAGCGGTAAGTGCATACGCTGACCCCTCTGAGATGACTTGTGGGCTCTTACATCACTGAAAAGTGACGAGGTCGAATTCACTCAGAAGTGGTAAGGCCTGCATGTAGAGGCGGAGCACCTTTTTCCAATGTCATGTGAATGCTACGCAAGAAAACTGATTTGAGACTTAATAATGTTGCTGGTTTAGGGTTTAATCGTAATATTGGGAAATAGAGACATCTTTAGTGCCAAACTAGTGAAATATGAAGCTCCCTCTCATCTTCCATGTAGTTAAATACACTGCCAAATCGCTCTTCGTTGCACGAATGAAATGGGAATGGGTCTCCATACGCTGTCCAAGTTCGCCCATAGTAGATATTTTGCTTACAATTTGAAAATTTTGGTCCATGACTCCTTTTGGGCTCTGGCTTAATTTTTTTTGGGGATCCAAACAAAATTTAGAACACTGAATCGATTGAGATGATTTTCCATTGCCAAGGAGGTATGGTAGAAAATGAGTATTTTGAGTAATTCAGTAAAACGAGTAATACTTGAAAAACATTTTTTTTTCTAAATGGGTACTCACTCTGAGCGGACTCGCATCACTTGCCGCACCAGCGAGATTCACCTAAAATAAGAAACCTTTGTAAAATAATTTCCATCGTTTTCAGATTGATATCAGGTTTTACGGCAAATTCTATAAAAACTTTACACCTCAATAAATTTTTTTACCGCGCACTACTCACTCAACGAGCCTGGGAAGTAGTGTATTATACCTGAGAAATCAACTTTTTCTGCTGGTGTCTTCGTGAAGTCCTCTAAACCGCTCGAAAAATACTACGCGTTTTATGAATCTCATTGTGATACATGAAATTTCATTGTTTTTCTGATTCGCGCGGTCATCATGGAAGAACGTCGCATTACCGCGGGGTGTTTTGTTCGCTTTTTCTTCAGCCCCACAATGAAAAAACTGATAGCAAGTTTCATCGACGTAACTGCGGCTCCTTCAAAGAGGGCTTGTTATAGAGGCCCAAGGAAAAAGCGAGCTAGTTAAAACTTTGGATCTTAGGCGGAAAAATTATAACCCATTGTGTGGTCCGGAGCCCTGAAGAGCTTATCGATTCCGGTGTAGGGTGGGCATCTTTTATAATATTGCGACTGGAAGGGCAAAAAAAGAGAGAAAAAAGACAGGTTTAGGGGGAAAGGGTACGTACGGCAGAGGGCGGTGACATCAGTTGGGACGTGGAGGGTAGTCGGTCTAACAGTAAACCCTACTTCCTTTCACAATAGGCGAGTTACAGCGTCATTATCGTTTCATATTGGGAAAAGGCCTTTCCACTCTTCAGCGCTCGAACGCCCACAAATATAACAAAATATGATCATTACGGAGTTATATTGCTTCTGCTTCTCACTTATCCTCAAAGGCCTCGCGATTTTCCCCCTTTTTTTGGGAGAGCTGACATTTAGTGGCAGTAGACCGTTTAATAGATACCAGGTCCTTCATAAGGCACATAAATCGGATTATTTCAGTCGAGGCATTTTCGCCCCCAAGTACCTCCCGGTCTGAGTACAAGGGGATCGATTTTAATATAATGAAGTCATTGTATGGGATTAATTTACTGAGTCGGTTTCGCCGTAGCCCTTGAAACCGCTAACTTGTTTACCCGAATCCCGATCGGACGGAAAAGAAAGAGAGAGTGGGGCATGATTGATAAGATGCATGGCTGAGGGGGTGATAGTTTCACGTACAGGCCCAAAAAACGCTGCAATTCCTTCACAGGGGTAGGTTATTCCTTGGGCCAGGAGAATGGGGAATATGGGGAAAAAAGTTAGCGTGGACTGCCCCTGATGATCAATAATAATCTTATTATTTATTACAATATATTATAATATTTATAATAATAACCTACCTATTTTATATCCACAGGTAATGACACCATGCGGGGTAGGTACATGATATATTTCGGACAAAATCTTTTTCCATGACTTTTTATCTTGTCCTAAACTGTTCCGACGAGAACAATACCGACTATTCTATCGCACAGATTTTGCCCTCCGGATTTAAAATTCGTTCACTTCAGTTTCAGACAATGTCTAATCGATACCGATTAATTATAATCGGTGCAACGTCCAACATTACATAGAAAATTATTCTCCTCACGCCTAGGTACCCGTCTTGACCCATACCCACCTCCAGTGGGCACTAACCGGTCTCGCACCCACCTCAATCGATTCAGCGTTCAAAATGTAGTGGAAAATAATACTCCACACCCCCAATATCCATTTATCAAATAACACAATTTAAACCAGTCCCTGCACTTTTGAATAAATTCGTTTTTTGTCCGCAAATACTACAAGTCCCCCATTTCTTCAATGATCTGAACAAGAAAGAATGAAGGACCCAACACAGAACCCTGAGGTACTCCATATTCAATCGGGACACCTACTATTGACCTTCATCAGTGACGTATTGGTGCCGGTTTGTTGGTTATGATCGAAACCGCGATAACGCTACCTCATCTACCTCCAGCCTTTCGTGTTTTTTTTCAATTAGCTTGGAGTGCTCGATTGAGTCAAACGCTTTAGTCGAATCAATGAATATTCCAATGACTTTTCTCCCCGTCATTGAAATGGTTTGCGATGTTGGAGGTAACTTCAACGAGATCTTCTTGGCTGTTATTTCCTTTTGTAAGGAAATTATATTGGCAGAGGAGAGAAATTGATTCATATCGTACAATTTCGTTGTGTAACTAAAGTGAGCTGAATATTTATTATTATGCTTCAACCTGTCCGAGGCCCTCGTTAATCGATTCTGAGTCCGCACTTTAGCTCAGGTTCTCCAGAATCTTGATTCTCCTGCAAGCCTAGTGGCCGTTTTGGTTTGTTGTTCTGCAAATATTAACATTTTATATTATTTCTTGCCTGTAATTGATCTCTCCGATTCGCCTGAATTTTTGGCATTTGTGTTTCAAGATGTCTATACAATCTATAACCAAAATGTCCGTTAAATTTTTTTTTTTAAATTGAGACTTTTATTCACGAATTTGATATTATCTAGGCCAATAAATCCTTTCATTCTTTAGATGCTCCTCAAAATTCTTCAGTTCATTTCCCCCAAACGGAGGTGTGGTTGGAAATATGTTTTTCGGAAAAGGATTTTCGGGGACCTAAGAGTAGGTAAGAGTATCATTCCCTACTTAAGTTTTGGGGATTGAGATCAACATAAAATAAGAAACCAATAGAAAATAACATGGGAGTGGTTTTCTTGGTTGATATTATTGTTGAATGAATAAAATCCATTGGATTATGTACGTAGGTAGGAAGTACAAATCAAATAGATCTTCAATCAAAACATCGTGAACCGCGGATCTGGCTATTCCCAACAGTGTAAATTAATGAAAATGACAAACACAATTTAGACACATGCTGTATTGGTTATTTTTCCTTCTCTCTTCTGAATGGAATATAATCCCTTCTCGAAAAAGATTTCATTTCAATCAGACCATCACCTTCCTGGGATCAGTGGTTCTTGTGACCTATTTTCAATGACAGGTGACCTTTCAGTTCATGAGATTCTCGCCTCAATATATTTGTGCGTGCCTACTCCGTAGATAAGCTTACCAACCTGAGCTATCATGGAGAATACATTTTTTTTTGTCACACTCGCTTTTTGATTCCTCAATTGATGATTCCTCAAATTCGTTAAATGATTTGACTGTAATCTCTTTTATATGATTGACTGTTGACAACGAATCAATACTGTACGAAGAAGTGAATGCTCAGCTAGTGAATAATTACTGAATGCAACTTATTCCGTAGTAAGATTTCACAAATCCTGATCGTTCCGAAAATTTAGATTTCTATCCTTCTGTCTCCAGCTTCGCCTTTCCAGAACAGAAATGCGACGAGCCCTCTTAAAGTGACAAACCCACTTAAATATGAAATCCTCTCGGCATCGTGATTCTGTACAGAAAAACTAATTACTCGGTCAAAGAAAGTATGGCGAGCAAAAGTCAGTAATTAATTACAATATTCCGTTGGAATGAAAAGTAATTACATGAAACACTTAGGACAGTTTTAAATGAATGCGGAAGGGGAACTGCAGCCGGATTCCGTGCAGAGAACTGACGATGACAGAAGGCGTATTTTCTTTATGTTCCTTAAGGATGTTCACTATTTCAGCTGCCAGAATCACTATCGCCCATCCGGTCGTTCCCATTTTCCATTTCATTCGCACATTGGCCTCACCCGGAGTATAACAGGAGTTGATTATTTGGGAATCCCGTCGAAATGCAGATCATTTGTACTGCCTGTCCATGTCTCTATAACCGCATCTAAATACTGGTTTAGGCTCGTGTGGCAGCTCGAATACGTTTCAATGATCTCTCAGCACAAACGCAGGGAAGTGATCTGCAAAGTTGAAAAGTTGGATAACAGCCGACAAGCGATGCAAAACTGGAAATGCTCAACGAGCTGTTACAAGTTATTGAGTAAATTCACAATCACCGAACCTGCTTTGAACAGATCAGCACGTTGTTTCATAACTAAACCCGTAAAAAGCTGGCTTCATCAGCCCGCAGAAACCTTGCAGAAGCCTTCTATTTGTATATTGTTCAAACAATGCCAACAATTTACTAATTGCGTAAACCCAGAAACAAACAGTTGGGCAATAACAGCGGTGAGGGGAAGCTATCCCCAGTAATAATAAGACGGCTCCGGCTCGAAATATTGGTCCATGTTGCGGGAAAACTCTGATTGACCGCACTCATCCCTTTCGATACTCAACCTCAGCCGCAACAAACCTATGGAAGTGAGATGAGGAAGGGAAGTTTGCTGGGAGTAGCGATTCTCCATCGTGAAAACAAGATTAGTGGCTAAAATTTAGACAGTGAATGTTGGATAATTGTTGTGGATTTGACTAGAATATTTTTCCCTCCTGCGCAATGGGCTTTTAAAATTCAAAAATATGTTGTTGAGAAAACCCTAGAAATTATACCGAGTGTTTGAACATCTTACGAGGTTTATCTTAGTCGTGTAGACTATCGGGAAAAAGTTGGATTTTTTTTTTTTTTTTTTTTTTTTTTTTTTAAGTACACGTTTTTACTAATATCTTATTTCTGTTGTTGGCAATACGAATGCCAAAGCCTGTTCGCGACTAAGGGAGATGCTGAGACTTCTTATTGGGAAATATCAACAGACATGAATCGAAATTCATAATTATTGTACAAAAAATATTCACATTTTTTCATCAGGCGATTCTGAGAGTAAAACGAATGGAAATTCGGCTTGAAAACTCGTTCCTGAGGCCGTGCAGTATGACTAAGTGCTTTTGATGGAAGGTACAGTATAGCCCTCATCTCCCCCCAGTCCACGGAGAACTTTCCCATGTAAATGGGAAAAGATTTTTTCGCCCTCCATTTGGAGGTCTGGGCTTGAGCGATGGGAATCATTTGATGGGGTGAGCCAATAGTGAGATTACGTGAACCGTAGGTGGAAATTCGATACTGGATCCTCTACGCATCCCACTTTCCCAACCTTCGAACCCCATTTGGGACTCACGCTGGGTAATGAGGAAACAAGTCCATACCGTAGATTCGTGTAAACTCACTTACAAGGACTAGTCACACGAATGAGCGAATGCGATCAGCCTTAATAAAGTACTTCCCCCCACGCCATTTTAGCTTCAGCCCATTTTAAGTCACACTCTGAAACGTGAGGAAAAAGCGAATAGCCTTTTTGGTTTCACAGTGCCATCTCAGTTGGTCTCAAACACGCTTCAGTTCCAAATACCTCTCTGAAGTCTCTCTCTATTCTCTGTGTCTATTTGAATCGGACAATGCTTCTAATGCAACCCCCACTGATTGTTCAGACTGTTGGATAAAGGTTCGCGTCAAAACATCATTCTGGATGCCAGGTTATATATTGGAAAAACTCACCCTCACCTAGTGTTAGTTTCGGACATAGAATAGGGCTCCCACAATTTTATCCTTAGGAGTCACGTACGGTAAAGCTCTCCAGAGTTCTATTAAATAAAGGAAAACTTCTATTTTTTTCCCTCAAGCATGGAGTACTGTTTTGTAATCATACTGGGGCCCTTTTCAGTCAATTCAGATCCATAGTTGGGCCTCTAGCCTCCATTCTTTTGAAAGCATCCTCCTTAATTGATCCATTCTTCACCACCAGGGGAGGGAGCATCTCTCTAGTTTCCAGCCTCTCTGGTCAATGTTACCAGGAATTTCCTCAAGTTTGACATGAAATAATATTATTAAATAACTAGGAATCGTATTTATGGGTTTTTCTCACTCCTATTTAGCAGCAACCCCCTTGATAATCTTAAGACTCACACTACTGATGTTTTGGGTGATCCCGATACCTCGTTGTAAAGCCTATCCTCTGGTCATGTGAATTCGGGAAAATTGTCTTCTCGAGGACTTGAATATGGCGTTAGCAAAAGCCATTTGGAGCGCCGTTGTTTAGGAGCTGAAAAGCGAGAAATCCGCCCAACGAGGTTACTTAACTTCAGGACAGGTGGGTCACCTGATGAGTTGGGAAAAACGGGATAACGTCATCGTGGGTTTGAGAGTTAACTGGGCACCTGGGCTCTGCCCTCGGTCTTCGAAAGGGTCGACCGCTGCTCTGTGGTGCATCTGTTAGCAGCCTCTACGCGCCCTAACAACGGAGAAAGTTGAAAGTTCCCACTCAACTCGTTTTATCTTGTCCTCCCTTTCCTCTCTGACAGTGCTGCTATTAGTTCTTATCGCCTTCCATTCGCCACACTCCTCATACCTTTCCTGTGTTTCAACCGATCGGATCCTTTCAACCATTGGATAGAAATAGGTTTGCCTGATTTGAGACCTTCCCATTGCTTTTCCCAAATATTATGACCCCCCCCCCCCCCCCGCCCCATTCGTCTCATGCTGTCTCGTTCATGAATGACCAGCACGTGGCCCCAACTCTCTCGCTGTTTGAAGAATACGAACTTTATAATACACATTTGGAATCAAATTCGTGAAATTCCAATAAATGTGACCCCTTCATCCATTTTTCTAAAATTGGCCCAGAGAAAATATGGAGGGTTGATGAAAAGTGGAGTGCTGAGTAAACGCCAATATTGCGCAACGCCATCCGTCTTCGTCCGATATAAATAATACAAATTATTCCACAAGGCACATTATTCTCGCGCATCTTCAAAGTCTGCATAGGTATGTTATTGGAAAAAAGGTGTAAATTCTACCATGGAACGATTACTATTCTACGGATCAAGAGTATGGGGGAAAGTGAGTGTTCAGGACTTGTTCCATTGGCTTCACCGTCCCAAATTTAGCAGAAAATCATACCCCGCACGACTAGGTCTCCAAAAATCTCGAAAAGCGGGGGGTATCGAATGGGTTAGTTTGACCCATACTCACCTCTGGTAGGCGCCAATTCGTTCGGGACATATATCTGAATGAATCCAGCGTCAAAATTCAGCGGAAAACGATACCCCACGTTCCCATGAAATCCCGAATATCTAGTTTCGTAAAACACATTTTCACCCTTACCCTCCCCGAATGGAAGCTGATCGGGCTGAAATGTTCCGAGGACCAACCAAGCTCTTCTAGGAAGGGATCCCTGACCAATATTACAAATATTAGGAAAAGTGTCTTCTACCAAAAAACGATGTGGACGGCGTACAGCGTGCAACGGACGGACATTTTGGTTTTTCGAATAAGACACCTTGAAATACAATCTGTCAAGCTTTGTGGTGAATCGGGGCGATCGACTTCTGGTATGAAAACATAGGTAGATTATTGAAGGAATAGTCAACCAAAATCTCGGAGCATTTAAAAGTATGGTCTATCCTAGAATTGAGGTGAACACACTTTCAAGTATGAAATATAAGAAACAATGATTAAAGTAAGAATGACACAAAAAATCAATGAAACGTTTAATGAAGTAATAACCATCAATTAGGATTGCCATTGTCATCCTGGTGCTCCGTTTCTTTATCATCACAAATTAACATCACGTACGTAATAACGATAACATTCACGAACTCATTAGTCCGTGATGTAGGAGCGAGTGTAGCAATAATACTGGTTAAGTTGTGAGGGGCGAGGGAGCAAAATACAAGTTCGAATGTGATGAATTGAACGACACGGATGTGAGCGATTTTTATTGGATTTACCGTGCAGACCCTCATTTTGTTTGCATAAAGGCCCATTAATTATATTTAATGTCTGACAAGTACTAACGACAAAATAATATCTGCAGTGTGGGGTCAAGTGATGGAAAAGGTGGGTGGAGGGGTTGTGAAACCGACGAGCGAATAAAAAACGCGGGAGGTCGTTCAATTCGCACTTGGAAGGAGGTGGAGCTCGTGCTCACGCGAGGGCTTCAACAAGGCCCAGGTCTTAACGCACGCAACTTGAAATGAGAGGGGATGTGAAGGGAGGTATGGAAACTATGGGCGGTCTCGTCAGGACGAAATGTGATGTGGAGAAGGGAACGAAAATTAGAAATACGTAGTAAACGTACAAGTAGTGGGACCAACTCAACAGCAACCGGAGATCCTTCTTTCGGAAGGGTTACTCATTTTGCAGCTTGAGATCCTACGGTCGTTGAGGCACTTAGAAGGACGTTGAAATGCACTGCTCTTTTTCAGTCTCTTACATCTAGTAGAATTTTTAAAAATATAAGTGAGAAAAGAACTATTAACATGCGGTTTTATAAATTACATGCTTGAAGAAAATTAATAACAATAACCATTCATACAGTCGCTATAGTTTTGAATTTTGTTTGGTGTTTCGTCTCAATGAATTTTTATATTACCGAAAAAAATGCAATTCCCGAAAACCTCCAAACTAACACCAACTACAACTCTCCTCACCCTTCTGTTTCCACAACCGATTGTGAGTTCAGAGAGTAGGAGCCATTTTCAAGACAAAACTACCAAATGACCTATATTTTGGGACAGCCTTCATTGAACAATTCATACTATTAACGGCCCTATCCAGGACCATCAGTCGTTTTAGTGTCCGAAATCTTACGATAAATAATACTCACACGCCCCTACCGTCGAAAAGGTGATACAACGTGAATAATGTACCGATTTTTGACTAATTTCTTTTTCTCATATGAATTCATTGGCTTGGTGGTCCTAAACACTCTTCAGCCTTCATAGCTTCTCTAACTAAAGAGTAAACGAATCGTGCACGTAAAGCCAAATTCAGGAGGATGTCGAGCGGTATGATTTAAGAACCGTTATCTCTGAGGTGGACTTTAGTTCGTCTATCCTCAACCACTTCACTTACAATCAATCCACTTCGCCCTTCCGTCTAACAGCCACAAAGCGAACGTCGGGTCGTATGAGGGAACTTTACTTTGAGAATTCTGGGAAAAATGTGGGGAATTAATATAGGAGGCGCATCAAAGGATATCATAGCGGAGTAAAAGCTCCTGCCAGCACTTCAATCATCTTTTATGGAACTATCTATTGTCGGGTACCTACCACATCTCCTCTTTCGATGATGTACTCAACGCTAACCCTCACCTCCTCAAGGACCTTTAACCAAGGTATATTCCTAGTGAGCCGATTTCCCCATCCTTTTGGATTTTCCTTTGCCCGTTGCAACGTTTCACGGAGGATGTACGTCAGGTCCTGTACTCATAGCTACGGTGACATTGTGAGTTCTGTTGTGGTTTTGGTGGATTTCCGTTCTCGTCCGCCTGGTTTGATCCGAGGTCTGGAAGACATTTTGTGAGCAACCCATTAACTCAATTTAACCACTCGCCCAGAATTTTCAACAGCGTTTTCGCTGATGGTCTTATTTTTGATCACGGATCAAACAGTAGCCTCAACAGCTATCAGACTCATGACCTCGCAAAGGAGTGGGTATAGAACCAGCCAATCAGAGATAGGATAGCTCTATCAGCTACCCCTTTAATTTGTCATATTTACAGTAGCCGGACCTCAACACCTGGAGAAATCTTTCTACAATAGCTCATGAATCCTTCTCAGGTACGCCTGATCTCATATCCCATGAAATCACTGTCCTGCATCTCTGCGTAACAACAAAATGTCAGGTTAATTTTTTTTGTGTTGGCCACCTCCACCCCCACCCTCGTTGAGCACCAAGGTCTCTAATGATGATTCACGCTATTAACGTTGATAGAGTGTACACTATCCACCATCCAAACCGATGCGACCTAAAAACTTCAAACAATCAAAAATGTCATCCATTCACTTCATTAGGGCTCAAATTGTGCCTTGGAAATTTTCAGTCCGCCACCAACGAAGGTAGAATATAGGTGAAAAGTAGTTTTTGGTGACCTAGCAATCGTGTGGGGTATTTTACAATGATTTCGGACGTTGAAACGATCCAAATGGGTCCTCACATTTGGTGCACACCAAATAACGGGTCGACGATGACGTCTTATTCTCCACGATAAAAACACAACCTGTAAAGAATAATGAACCATGTACGCTCATTTCTTGTAAAAAGTGCAATTATTGTATTCTGGATGAAGAGTCTTGAAGTAAATATTTATACACTATAATTACTAGTTAAAAAATAATTATACGTTGAAAATTGATACATACGCACACAGTTTTTGGAAGAAGAGAAGAGAGAATTTCCGCTGGAAACTGAATTTTCGGTGTCAGACACTCATGTTTCCTCCACACGATCATAATATTATTGAGGATATCATTATGGTAACAAGAAAGGGATCAATCGCAGGTAGAATATATTCATCACCATCCCATATTCCTCTAACGTTGTAATTATTGAGTCGTTACGTCAATTAGGCACAGGGGTAGCCTTGATTAGTTCCCTACGTAGAGGCGATGTTAGTGATAGGAGGAGGATTAGAGGAGAGGGAAAGCCTCGAAACGTGGAGGGGATATAGGGTGGGTAATGAGGCGTGGTACTAAATCGAATCAAAGTGAGTGATGTAAAGACAGCCAATATGTGAACCCGTTGAGGTCCTCCATTGTTGGAACAAGACGAGATGAGGAGGAAGACTTGATATCAACAAGTCAATCAGCTAGTCCCAATCAAGCCTTTACAGGCATTTGATGTAGGTGATTCCCTTCTAGCTAGTGCCTCCGATCACTGAGCCTCTACCGTCTTTTTCGTCTCATTCCTCGTTCGACAATCAACGTTATTGCTTCTTCCCGACTCTGCGAAGAGATCTCGAACAAGCCCCTTTTCGTATTTTCCAGAACTATCTCCGACACTCACCAGCAGTTTCCTTTAATTCTTCTCAGAGCGTAATGTCTCCAGTCGTATTTAAACGTAACAACGGGCAATATCTGAATCGTAGTCTAGAGGCCGATTTCTCGCATTGATATTTCGCTAAAAGAGCCACATTTGGCTGCTCTGCCGTGCTAGTTGTGCCTCCGTTCCCACAGTTTTCACAAGGTTGGTTTTCAAAATAAAGAGCTTGAGTTTGCGCGTTTTGCTCGATACAAAGGCACTTATCAGCCAATAGCTAATCCAATAGTTTCTAAGAAAGATTCACCCCTCCTTTTAAACTTGAATAATATATTTGGTGCGGTCTTTTATCGTGTTTCATTGATGCCTGTTAGGAAAAATACTCTGAGTTTTATCTAGATCTGCAACCGTGTTAGGCCATAAAAGTTAAATCTGAAATAGACCTTAAAGGACTTTTGTTTGAAAATTTCATAGGAAGAAGAAATTACTCTTTCGCAAAGGAAATGTATAACTAAATATCTCATAAATTCTCTCCTCAAGAGTCCTCCATATTAACATGCACACAACTTTTCAACTGTTTAATACATTATCTTGACCAGTGTCGAACGGCTTCAATATGCTTTATTTTCTTGATAATGATTTCAAAATGTCGCAGCTCAAAGGTACATCATGAACCTGAACTTCTAGTCACCTTCCTTTCTCGGGTCACTTGACCGAGATGCAGTATAATGGCGCACATCATGTCCACGATCTTTACACCGCAGCACAGGAACCTTCATACAATAACACTGGAAAATCGCCATATTTTGTCTGAGCTTTAATTTTTGAGAAGGTCGACGGGGCACAGCAGACTGTATTATTCGTTAAGTTCGCTCTTCGTCGTCAGAACCTCTTACCTTGCTTCAAGCCCACTACCTTTCATTAGTTTTCCCCATAGAAAGACGAAGGCTGGTGCCGGGAAAATGAAGTACATATAAAGATGAGAGATGACGGTTTTTAGGATACACCTTCCAGCGTTGGTATACATACAAGACAAAGGTCTTTCATAGCTTTTTCGTCCTCGCTACCGTAGGGACGAGAATTACAAAGTTTACGTTGGCGATAAGAAATTCATGACGGCCGAGAAAAGGAGGAAAATATATTGCTTTATTTGAAAGTTTATTGTCACGATGGCGTGTCGTTCGAAGGACGAGCCCTTACCACATGGTGTAGGGCTTCGTACCTGTCATTCCGAGATGTAATTAGAGTTATACCATCCACTGCTCTCAACAGGCCAGTTTCTGCCCAGATGTTTAAGTACCTAGGTACCGAGTTGGTTTTAAAAATTACTCACATCTCCATCAATAATGTAAGATACACGCCGAGGAGAACCGTACGTGAGGTTTACTGTAAGTGAACTGTAAAAATAATGTAAAAGCACTTTTAAAATGATTCCATCAACTTGTTAAGCACGTGAATCATAAAGACTAAATTGTTTTGAAAACGTGTTTGAGCGAAATGAAAGGCACTAGAGTTACCATTTAAGATTAAATGTTAAATGGTAAATTCCATTTATAATAACAAAATTTGTACAAAATACCTATCATCCTCCTCGGAAAATATAAAATTCTTGAATTTTCAACGTTTCTATGTGTGTGGATTGTAAATCCGAATCCGTTATTTGCTGCTCGTTGTTCAATTGTGTCATAAACAAGATATCTGTAGTTTAATGGATAACAAATTCTTCTCCCTCCGGTATTGGGTGGATGCCTCTGCCTATTTTGAAGGCTTCAAAGATATTCGTTCCTTAACGAGCGGCATCATCCTGGATTAACTAACCATTGTGGAATAGGAAGGGTTTCAAAAAGTTGTAATATAAGTGAGTTTTATCATGGAACTCCCTGAATAACCTCGTCAATCTCCTTCTTACATCATAATTATTTATTAAAATAATACTATTTAAATAAACGTAATGAATTCATGTTGGGCAGTCTAAGTCCTGATCACCGTGGAATCGTGGGAAAGGCGCTATGCGCGTGGTGGGGCCTGATTCTGGAAGATTTCAAGATTGGAGCCCCCAACTACGGTAATATTGTACAACGTCTCCTCCTCGGGTCTTTTCTTTCCACTTCCCTTCCAACTCGTCTCGTTCTATCTGTTTCCAATTCAAATTCAACTTCCTCGAGAAACTGTGTTCAAGTTGGTTCGAGCTTCGATGCGACCGTCGGGAAAGAAGGGTCGAATTGGGATTTTTCTTTTGCAATTTTACTGCGCCTTCGTGGGAGGGAAAGCGGAAAGGTTTAGCGTTAGCGAGATGAATGAAACTTTGTGACACGCTTGAGAAGGCGAGAGCATTAGTGCTGGCTGCTGCACACTTCCCCTTGCTATAGCTTGCGGATGTTTACGTCCTCTGGAATGGATGAAAGAAAGGGGTTTCTCAGTGTAGGCAGATTGTCACCGTCCGGGGTTAGGTGGCAGGTACCACCAACCACCAATTGGCCGATGAACACAGACTAGAATACACATAAGCCCATTGTGCACTGAGCTCACTCTAGTGCATTCCGTCCGTCTTGCGTTGACCTCAATATACTTACAGATGCCCTGCGTTGGAATGTCCGCGTCTGGCTCATTCTCATTTCTCACGATTCTTGAAAACACTTCAATTTACCCGTCGCTATTGGCACTGAGAACCTTAAACCTACTGGCTACCCTTGACATATCAAAGCTCTGCGTCACTGATTCTTCTGCAACCATGATATCACCCAACACCGAATAAACTCTCAATTAATACTAATATTCTACGCATTATACTTTCTAATCCATTCCGTAAGTTATTGTGGGCCCTCACGCATTTGAACTAGCGAAAGTTAGAAAAACACGTTTATTTCCTGTAAACATTACATTGCACCCCCTCAATGTTTTTTCTTTTTTAACTCTAGTGTATATCCTTTAATAAAAAACTAACTCCCAAAGACCGCAACCCAGTTCAAAAATTTAAAATTGATCAAAGATTTCAAAACATTCTATTATATTGGCTTCGTAATAGATGTCCTAGAACCCTTCCTCATAGTAGAGAGCCTCCGTTATCGATTTTATAGAAAAACGAAATAGTAAATGCAGAGTAGTAAGCTTTCGTTATACTCTCATAGTTATCTAATCCACTCCCATGCTGGCTTCAATAAGTAGGCAACTTTTCCCTCATTCTCTAATCAGTTGGCTGCAAGCATTTGTATCAGACGCCGATCTTAATCGATTAGGCTCGCTACTTGATTAGCGGAAAAATTATTTTGCTATCAAGCTGGCTAGAAGTTTGACCAGCGGAAACAAGACGTTGATGAACTGAAAAAGTTTGTAGTGAATCTGGAACTTGCTTGAGCTTCTACTCTGATTCAATCTCACCGGCAAAGTTTCTCATTTCGAAGAGCCAATTACTACACGCGACTGTTGGCGAGTAACTGCCCATTCGGCCTAATTAAGCATAACTTATTGAGGCCTACAATTAACCCTAGTTTGTCTAAATATATCCTTCCCGGTTCCGCTTTCCGGTTGTAATAGATGGATGCTCATCGTCACGAGTTTACAAGGAAACCTCACTCGCTCTGGCTGATTACCACCATCGATCACAAATTATTACCCCCGACCCTCTTGTCAACTGCCTACATGCTGAGCAATGGCCCAAACGGAGTTCTAAAGTGGGGAGCAGGAGAGAAAGGGTTCGACGTGCAGAAAACTGGGGTGGCTATCCCTTTTTCTTGTTTTGACAGACTACTGTAGATTTGGCTGTCATTGGTTTTGACGCCGTTGGTGGCCAAAGCGTACTGTCAACAAGCCAACGATCAAGTATTGATACCTAAATAATGAATGATTTTTTGTCCTCACAAAATCCTTTGAGCATGGCTCCTGATAGTAATCAAAAATCGCAGACATTCGATAAGAACCGAAGGTTCGTGAGGGAACAGAGGGGTAACATAAGGTAGGCGAGCTCGGTTCCAAGCGCGTCATCGGAATTATCTTCCTCATGCCCCCTCCACTCATTTCAAAAATTTATTTAGTACCTCTACGCGCTGAACTATCCAAACAAAATCTCAATTTTTCGTCGCCGTATAAACAATTGATGCTGGTTGAGTTAGATTTGAAATTTAAATCTAATTAACATTTATCATAGTTCAACTATATCAACCGTCCGTGGGCCAATCCATAACAACTGAACCTTCGCCCTTCGGTGAAACATTGCGGAAACAGAGTACCTATCCTGTTCGAAGTGAGACCATGAATGATTCAGTCTTTTTTGACGAGTCCATTAGTGAATCCAAGCGACCAAATTAATTCCAACCCGGATTTCACTTAATGAGGCCAGTAAATGTGCCTATCTACGTATTGTGCTGGGAACCGACGAGTGTGGGGCGAACCCGTTCCAATTCGAATCTGTATTGTTACCAATTAGTTACATTCAGCTACAACTTCCGAAATATTTCTAATAATTAAAAAAATCGTATTTACAAGACAATGTATAGAACCTCTGAGAGTGCAATAAATGTGGGATCCGCCAGAAAACACTGAATATTACTGATTGTGACGTTGCAATACGCTTACCTGTTGCTGCTATAACATTGAGTTGGGTAGTCTACCTAAAAACGGAGATTCTATGTTCTTCCCAATGGTGTCCTGATGATTTAGGTTATTGGAGTGCAGGGAATTACGATGGTTTTTCGGTATAAGGTGGTGTGGATAAATACACGTTGTAGTCTTACTCTCGGACTATATGGGCGCGCTATAATATAGGCAGGTCTTGTCGCATAAAAACTATTTAAGAACCTAACCTAACCAATATTTATGCAACCAAACCTGCCTACCCCCTCCCCTTCAAGGTATTTCTCACTTCTCTCCTGCGTATCCGCTCCAAACCGATGCTTGGTGTGCCAAAATGCGGTACTCTGTGTTGATGAAGGGCCGCGAGAGGGGAGGGGGGTCAAATGCTCGATAGAGAACATTTTTCACGTGTGTCACAAGAGCGATGGGGCCAATTAGTGGTCCTAGCTAGAGGACGGGAGAAGTGCCGGCACTGAAGGAACCGCTCTCGGCGGTGGAGCCTGAGCTAATCCACATCGCCTGACAAACGGCGGCCATTGCATATTTTTACAAGGGACGGAGAAGGGAGAAGGTTGACCCAAATGAGCCGTGTTCTAAAAAAAACAGAAAGGAGATAATTGTACAAACAATCTTTCTCTTTCCCCTAGTTCTTTTTTCTCCCCTTCTTTCGCCCGCAACTTCCTGGGGTTGCGGGAGTCGAGGAGTTGCTTAACTCTCAGGCTAATCCCTCCGAGAGCATTGGTGTAGAGAGAAGATTAAAATTCGTACTTGGTATGTTATCATTGCTTTACCAATGAGGATTATGAACTTCTTCTCGACCCTAATGACTCGCCCGAAATACGTCTCACCTAACTTACAGAAACAGTCTTTTTTTTTGCCTGGTTAGAGACTTTTTTTACTCTACGAACACACAAAATTGCAAAGAGTCAAAATTATTGTTTAGGCATTGCTGTTGCTCTCACAGGATTCCACTGGATTATAAATATATTTTGGTTCTTGGACTGACTTAGAAGTGAATCCACAGTAGTTTTCTACCCCATGAAACGTCATCTCTTTTGTTAAGAACAAAATTGAATGGATTCGGAGGAGTGGATCCGTTCGTTTTACAAAGTATGTAAATTTTAAATATTTGTTGCAAGCATCGGTGTCCATTTGGAGATTGAAGATTACATGTTGAAGGTAGTGATAGGTTAGTCCGCTCACTGGATGAGTTGCCTGTAGTTGGTTGACAGGAGCCGGTAGGCACTCAACAACAACAACAACAACCTTCATCAACTGGAGGAACTCGCTTCACCGTGAAAAGCTGATCACAGAACCCGTCGACCAAAGGTCGAACTCGCGTTGGACACCCGGTAATTGACGGGCTGTCAGCAGCAGGATGATTGGTAAAGACCCAATTTCCCTTTCTCGTGGTTGCTGGATTGCTTTGATAGTTTAGAATCGTATCTCCTTTAGTTACCGAGCTAAGTCGACTTTAATCTCCCTGTACCCGACCGCTAGCATGGAGTTTACATAGGTGGATACCGTGCCAGTGACTCACGAGTGGTCAATGATGAGTGGTTATTGTTTGAACAGCAAAATCCACTTCAACGAATTAAACCTTGATGGCATGTGGTGTAGCCCTGCCGCGAAGTGGCCGCTGCTGACTTTACATCATGTAATGGTATTCCACGTTGAAGCTTGTTTTTATATATGTATAATATCTCGCTGTGCCGTTGGAGGTCAGTCACCTCTCGAATACTCAGAGAGTTTGGCCGGAATTGAAATACTTTGGGTCACTCATTACTTCTGGGAGGCACGCCAAAGAAGGAGCGTTCTAATGGTCGGATGACTATGGTAGTTATTGAGCTCGTGAAACCCTTATTTTACTGGACCTAACTTTAAATAAGAATCGCTAGCAAGGCCTCGGCTTGTGATCTCTGTTGCCATGATGTGGATCCATCGACCACGACACAGGGCCGCAACAACGTCTATTGTATCTTTTTCTCCTCCTTGGACATGGGTACTGTACTATTTGAATTCGTCATAGGGCTTTATTTAGGCATCGTAATAGTTGAATGGTTGAATTTTGTCTATCTTGAGTATGCTCCTCTACTGGGACATACCCATTTGTTCTCATTAATAACCAAACCCCAACCAACTGCCCAATTCATAAGAAAATTCACAAAAAAAAAGTTTTTTTTTTTTCTTTATTTCAACAATAAAATTAATATTGTTGTATCAGCCTCGTTAGTTGAGTTAAGGAGCCACCTTCAGTTTTCGAAATTTGAAACTGACCTTTAATAGATAAAAGTAGTGTCTTCTTATGACATCACAGTGGGAGTGGGAGCAGTTGGATCCTAACTCAGGTCTCCTAACTTATCAAAGCTACGCTTGAACTGACTTAATCCTGATTATCTGATTAGGGACCGTTTGATATTCAGCGGCATACTGAAACTCATGGCTGTGAAAAGGAAATGTGGACAGCCAGAAAACCAAATTCATTCAGTAGGGGTTTAAATGGAAAATGTGAAGTTTTGATCTGGCTTGACTTTAGAGTCTGTCACCGAGTTCTTGAGAATTGGATTCAAATTATTCCAACCAAAGCTCGACGATTATTCTTCTGGCCGGGAATATATGAAGACATCGGTTATTTTAATCTTGCCGAAAGTCGTATCTACAATTCAAAAGAGCCGATGATCATGCTGGAGAGGCCTGGACGCCCATGGTCAAAATTGAGGATGGATATACATGAATTGAAGGGCATGCCGTACTTACTTGGTCACGATGATTATCATTCACGATGGATCGAATTTTTGGGAAAGCTGAGTCGTTAAGATACAGAGCATGTGACTAAGGTTTACCATAGGGTCCATCTTCGCCAGATTCGGATTACCAGACGAAATTATATCCGACAATAATCCATTCCGGAGTCTACAATTCAGAGAATATCTGACGGAACATCACGTCAGCATAACACAAAATAGCCCAAACTATAGCCAGGGGCATGCACTAGCAGAAACGGCGAAAATCTCAATTGATTCGGCGTATAAAAGTCAATGGAAAATGGATACTCCACACGCCAAGGATTCTATTACGATTTTTTGTTAACCATATTGTGCCTTGGCTTGGCGGAGTACACCAGACGGATATCTTGGGAATTAAATATGCACATGTAAACGTAAAATTAAAATGAAACTTTAGGAAGATTGCATAGGTAATTATGTAAAATAAGAACGATAAACCCAAATTTTGTGGATTAGCGTTGAGAAACGATAGAAACCCATGTGCCATCCATGGAGTGCTATTATCGTACTAAGGCCACTGACGACGTCAAGTAATTATATTGAAGCTTTTTTGTATTCAAATGCGAATAACTGCAACCCACGAAGTTCTTGGTGAGACACGATGATCGAGATGGGCACACAAGGGATAGGAGAGTCCATTTGTAGGGTTTGATGAACATTTGTTCGGGCTTTGCGGTTGGTTCGGAGCATTGAGTGGTTCAATGCGGTCTATTTTGTCGGTTTTGCCAGGGTATTCTGCTCAGTGTACGAGCCCCACCGCAAACCTCAGTCTTGAGTCGCCCTCCCGGTTGAATTTCATCTCCCATTAGCCAAGAAATTAACTGCCATTTTCCACAATCGAGGGAATGATTCGTATCATTTGACACCATTATCAAGATGAATGTACGTGACGTAGCTTGGTATTTGGGATAACCACTTATTCTCTGACGTTTTTTTGAGATTGAGATCTCACTTTGACATCTCTCTTTGAAGAAAAAAAAGTTTGACATTACCAAGAAAAAAGTTGCGAATTACTTTATAACGTTTTCCCCATGCTCGCTCGTGAGGGAAAGTCTTCAGAATAATTACCTATTAATTTAGATAAAGAAGTGAACAATATTTTTTTCAAGAAAAACCTAACGATTTTCAAAATAACTATCTTGACCCATAGGTAATGACTTCTGGTGTGCTGCAATTCGATTCGAACCATTTACAATTGACCAAGCATTCAGAACCTACTACGAAACGATACCCCATACGAGCTAAAATTCCGAAAAATGTTTTTGAAGTGTCCATTCTTACCCATACCCTGCCACATACCGTTCTAGGCAAGTGGGCTGAACGGGCAGAACTAGGGTCAGAGCGTCTGTGCGCAGAAATTCATTATTTGAGGTAATTTAAAGGTCATTTGTAGCCCGGATGGTAAACAACGGATGTGGTACATACGGAGAACATTTGGGATATGAAACACTGTTTGAAATTGCATAGAAAGTACAATTTTGGAAAGAAAAACACATTATTTTCTGTTGGTCGATAAAATTACGTTAGTGTACTATTTCAATGAAATGAATGCAAACATGAATAAATAATGCAAACATGTTTGAAGCCGATGGGTCTTTGCAATAAGTAAACCGTGACTCTTAATTTAGCAATGATCCACGAAACCAACTTCCAAGCAAAGTGACTTCATGGCGTGTTTTCATATGCTTTAATACGAGTGAAAAACAGATGATCAGAAGTTCGTATTCCTTCCCATCCGTCTGCAACAGGAGGCTCTTGCTCGAAGCCGAAATACCCGTAGATATCGTCGACACAGCCGTTTCCATTGCGTGAAAAGATGAGGTTTAGCCCGCGCGTGATCCGAACACAAGTGTTGGGAAAATAAAGGATGCCAACTGTTTTTGGAGTGTTGAAGGAAGAATAAAAGGGAGAAGAGAAGAAACAAGAACGAAGGAAGAAGGGAGTTATAGATTTCTTACGGAAAATTTCCCAGGAGACGAATACTTGTGAGGTTGCATAAGTGACGCCAATATCATCGTGGGTTTGATGCTTCATGCCGTTCTTTCTTTCATCCTCCCAGAGGCGATCCGTTTAGAATGTGGTAACAGCAACCGGCAAGTTTCTCCTCAACGGTTTGTTTTCGTACGTAACACATCGTTATCAAAATGAACGACCGACATGATGTTTCACATTCACATCAACGTAGCATTTCTAAGAGCTTGTGTTACAACAAAATTGGATATGGTTTAATATTAATACTAAACTAGAGATTTCGATATTTCGTCATTGAGTATCTTTAATGACAACATAATTTAATAAGATTGGTATCGATTTGGGCGATAATTGTACGCTAAAATATGAGAAACACCAGAGCAACAAGATGAATATGCTAAGTAATTTTATCCAACCCCTCCCGCATTTACACTACACTGTGTGTCTATGATAAAACTGATTAAAAGCGAAGTATTTTATTTAGACACATCAATTCGACCAGTTGCAAAAATACACATAACCCATGACAAACTGATTGTATCTCCAAATTTGATTTCGGAGTCCCTTCTTGTGCTACATCGTAGTTTATCGAAAGATTTATCTATGATGGCTCTTTCGTCGATCACAGTGTGAAAAAAAAATAAAATAATAAGAACTTGACCTTTTCTATGGTATTTGCACTCCACTTTACGATGGTCACCCCTGTTTTTCAGTCGCCCGTGTTATTCTTGTCATTTGCTATCGCAAGTCATCGATTGAAACTTGAGGTTTCCTCTAGAGCCTTTTTTTTTTCATACCGATTTCACGTTCAACCCAGTACAAACAAAACGCTCCCTGATTGTTAAGTGTAATGGTTTTGTCTAAATTTAATTCAACTTTTTGTTTACCTTCATCTGGAATCGTTCACCTACGGTACCTAGGCGTGTGGTGTAAAATATGTTGGAATTGATTGGAATGAATCTAGAACACTCAACTCTCACTGCTTTTCCCCATTTTTCCCATTCTCCTGGTCCAAGGAATAAGAGATCATAAAACTTATACTGTAAAATTTTGGGCCAATTGATAAGGTCAAGTCCTCCATGACCTTGGGTATGACTTCAGGGGTTGATTATTTAAGGAATAACCAACAAAAAGGAAAATATCCAATCGCCAAGGCAATCGACAATATTACCTCAATTGTATTACTTCAACACGTCCGTCCAACAAGCAAGGACGACGCGAGATAACCTGACCGAGGACGGAGCATCGAGATGAGGCGTTCACGAATGATGAAGAAGGGATTAGTTTTGAATATATTAGAATGAGTCGGTATCGTTTATACCCAATGTGAAACAAACTGAAGTGAACGAATTCTAAATCGGCACGGTTGTGTTCTCGTCGGAACAGTTTAGGACAAGATAAAAGTCACGGAGAAAGATTTAGTCTTAAATATATCATGTACCTACCCCGCATGGTATATTTAGGACTCATTTCATAAGCCACCCCGGCTTAAAAATGATTAATTACCGGCAGGTAAATATGGAATTATTCTGCGTTCGAGTAAATTCAGCTGCAGGTGAAAGATTGGGGCTTCTATTTAACGTTGAATTTCCAAGAGGAATGAACGCTTGCAACACAGGGAAAGGAACAACCTGAAACCTCTTGTACAGGAAGCATATTTATTCGACACCGACGTATATTAATGACCTTTAATGCTGCCTGACTCGAACATTGTATTGTCCGTCATATCAGTGGAAAAAGTGTTTATTATGCAAGGTTGTGAGAGGAGGGGGTTGAACGGGGATTAATGTTGAAATGACCCGAACATCGTATCAGTGAGGCTGGTGTTGGGGAGGTGACGTGAAAAGGCCTTGGAGGATGTGTGGACCTTTTTTTTCACCTAGGAAGCGATACTTCCACAACATTTACTCGCTCGGCTGTGTGGGCTCCAGTTGGAGGCTCAGTGAGCATTAATCGGAGTTTCGTTTATCGGCAGCTGGCATCTTCAGGCCCGAACAGTCCCCCGTCACTTCCTTAGTCGAAAAGGGTTTCCTCAGGCCGAGGCCGCCTCAGCGTCTAACGCTTTTCTTCGCAAATTACTGCCAGAGGAGAAAAGAGCGGGGAGTCTCTGGGGGATAGACGATTAAACCCTTCCGGCACACTATTAATCATTATTCATGGGTATTCCTCATAAATCAACCTCCGTCGTGACGATAATGTGTGTCAAGAGTTCAACCCGTGACATCATCCCCAAGGGACGCAATCCCGTGCACCGCTGACTGTCTAAAGATCTGGAATGACTCGAATTGATTTTATTCTACTCTTCGCCAGACGGCCGAGGTGCCGAATAATATCAATCAAATGCCTTGGGGGCATGTATGTATGTGAAGGGTGTTCATCAATAACAGCTGAGATTTCCGTCATTTTAAATAAATGCCAAAAGAAAGATGCACTCGCTCGATTCAGCGCGTTGAGTTCAGTCATATTAGCCGTAAAATTGTTTTTAGGAATATAATTAAAATATCATGGTAATACAAAGCTTAAATAACAAGTTGTTTAGGGGAGTTTGTGAAAAAATATATTTGTCTCCGCCAATACCGAGTCGCGTTGTGTCGCGTGACTCCTCTCCTAACTTGGCATTTGTCTTTGAAACCTGAGTTTTGAGAGTAGTTGGAAAAACACTTCACATTCATGTCAGCCCCTACACCTGCTCCTGCACTGCAGCTCTTCCCTCACAAAATTCAAAATGCCCTGGTGTATGAATTTCTCTGAATTTTACAAAACCTGGAAGTTGTAGTAATAATGTTTGTGATTCATTTGTGATCTACACTCTAGAATTTTAAATTGATATCATTTTATTTGTTTATTTATTTTAATTGCGAAAGCACCCTGTTGGCGCTTAAATCAGCATAATGCCCAGTGTGATATCGGTTGGTGTGAATACTCTAGTAAAGACGATGGGAAACCGTCAGCTAGGTACTCTGATGAAAGTTGACGCTCACTGAACGATAGCGACGCGGGGACACCTCCTCGACCCCCCCCCCCCCCCTATTGTCGAACCGTACAAATCCGATGTTCCTATTTTCACTCGAACTCGTGTGATGAGATTGAAACGAACTTAACAAGTTTGAAGTTGAGGCCATCCAAGTTTCACACCAACTTACTAGGAAACTAATATAGTTAATTGGAGCTCGCGGGGTCGAGGCGGAAAGAGAAGGCGCTTTCCCTGGTGCAGCTCTAATGCAAATCTTATGTGCGAAAGCTTTCAACGCCATACGTGCTCAATCAATGCCTACCCCCCCCCCCTCCCCCTCACTCACCATTCACCGCCAGTTTGGGGCTTGCACGGCTGATGTATTCGCGCTGTGGCACCCAACTGGAATTCGTCGACAATCGAGTTTACGCCTTGTCATTCGGACGAAGGTGCGAGGGGTCCATATGGAAAATTAACGGAACAACTTTTCCAACGAATACGAGTTTCAAACGAAAAATACAGCGGGTTGAGACAATTTATTGGATGATTTCCAAAACAGGATTCCACAAGGGACTCAGAGAGATTTATTTTACCATTTCCCTTTGCAGAGTGAATGCAAAACAAGCCTAATGAAATCTATCAATTAACCTTTGAGATACAATGAACAGTTATCTAATTACATTGCTTTCGGTAAATATTCAGATTCTGAAGCTCAGTTACTTGAGTCTGTTTATTTCGATTACGGAACTTCATGAATAATGCATTTCTCATCTCGGGGAGCCTGTCTCCCGGCAAAACGTTGCCCTCGAAGATTTCATCTACTTATTCGTAGACATGAGGCGATAAATCTCATCCGCGATTCTCGAACACTCTTCGAACACTGAAGTGAGAGATACCAAACGCTAAGGGTACGAGATGTAGACACAATCCTGAATTGAACGAGGACACTGTGGGTCCCTTTCAAGGCTGTTGAGGTTATTCTTAGAACCGTTCTTGTAGGAATGCTGCAGCACTCCTTTTGCTGAACCACCTTCTATTTTGTCCTGAGATGAATCGAAACTCGTATAACTGCAGACATTCGTCACAAATAATGTTTCAGAATAGTACTGTTGAGCTTTACGCGTGATTTTCCGTTCCATTGCTCGTTGCTGTTCAAACGTAAAACAACAACGAGAAGTTGTAATTAAGATTGCCGCCCACTTGGTCGCTCACAAGTTTGATTACGAATTGAATTGAATAATGAGAACAAAATGTTAATGAGTTCCGAAAATAGGATTTCGTGAATTTCTCAAGATAAACATAGCAAGAAGCTTTCGACGACTTACCAATGTGACATCTCATTTTACGAACAAAAACTGTGACTCGAGTTAGAATAAGTGCCGTTTGCAAGGTGTTCCAAGACACTGTATAAAATCATCTGAGAACTCGAATTCAGCTAGTTTTAGAGCAGCCTCCGAGTTTCTGGACTAATAAAGGGAAAGGAACGTAAATTGGAAGCGGAAAAAGAATGCGGGGTACACGCCCGTTGGCGACAGCTTCATTCGATGAAACAAATAGCTCTCCATTAATACGAGGCCAAGAATGTATTATTCGGGAGGGTCGAACAAAAAGGTCATCGTTGGTGATACGAAAGTTTTTTTTTTTTCAATTGGTTTAGCAGATTTTTAAAACTTGACGGCTGACCGATATAGCCGTTCTAATGGCAGTGGGTATAAAGAGCCACAAAATTTTCCATAATTTAGTGATTAGAGATAGGGAGACCATACCAGTCCATATTTCCTTGCAATGTCAATAACTTTTTCCACCACAATTTCAGTCCGATTTTTTCGAATGAACTTTCAAGAACTGTTAGGATTCTGCTCTAGGTAGTCTCCTATCAGTTTCGATGAGATCTAATCAGCAGTACGCCCTGCGCATGTGCAAACGTGGTTCTTATGTTACATCCATTAGTCCATTTATTCTGAACGGATTTGGACCATAAGGTAGACATCATTTGTAAATAAACATCTGATACCAATACAACGAATTATATCGTTTTGCTTCTGAATACTCAAACTGCTGACAATAGAAAAACGCTGCGAATTCTTACACTGGGGATGGTTATTCCTCGGACCAGGCGCATGGAGACTAATTAAAAAAAAAAAAAAAAAAAAAAAAAAAAAAAAAAAAAAAAAAAAAAAAAAAAAAAAAAACCCTTTGACCCCTAATCCCCCCCTCACCTAAAAAAAAAGTTGGTCCGATTGGGCTGAAGAGTTTTGAGGACCAACTAGAGCCGGAAATGAGTCCCTGACCAAAATTTCAGATTTTTAGAAAATGGTCTACTACCCAAACGGCGCGGACGGCGGACGGACATTCGACTTTTTTGAACTAGACACCTTGAAACGCCCAGAAAAAAAAATATTGGGCCGGATTGGAGAGGTTGACCTTTTGCATGAAAACGTAGGTTGATTATTCAAGGAATAACCAACCAAAATGTGATATATTACGTACTATGGTTTTGCTCAAAGTCAGTCTAATTTATATTAAATATGTACCATTGACCTTGACAAATGTTATGATCAATGATGGAAAATAATTGAAAAAAATGATCAATTCTCCATATTTTTTCAGTGACTTTTAAAGTGAATTTAAAAGTCACTAGGAAGCTCATGTGCCTTGATAATGTATTGTCCTTTCAATGCCCCATCCCTTTCAAAATTAAATTTTATGGTGGCATTTCAAGGAGTTTTAGTCACAGATACGTGGTTCCTTCGAATAAATCAATTCGAGAAGAAAATGTCAACGAAATCATAAAAACACCTCTTTTTAGATCAGATGATTAAGAGCGTAACGTTTCTGGTTGCTACACCCCACAACGTACATAATCACCGACTTTATCCATAAAATCTCTGAAGGAATCATCCCAAATATACCCACCCTGTCCTCAACAGGCGTTTTACTGGTGAACACATGCTTACATCAGTGGCCACATCGCAGGAATCGGGTCACCGTAAACTACAGTGGGATACCGATGAAGCGGAAATGAAGTGATCGGGCCGAGAACGTGTGCTGATACCGCACTCTGAAGGTCAAGTGGGCAAACAGTTAAGTTGTTAACTGCAAGGAAGCAGTTCGCCCCTCAGAAAGGAACGCAACCTGAATAGACATTGCTTAGTTAGTATCAGGGACTGCCTCCAGTCGCCACCGCTCTGAAGTGAGTTTAAATTCCATCGGCTCCCCCAGAAAACTTATTTCTACAATAGAGAGAAAGGTTAGAAGAACCCCGGATTACAATCGTGATTTAAAACTCTCCTTCTCCCCTTAAGAGTACCTATCTTAAGATCGCGGAGCGTGCGAAGAACTGTATAATTCCAGTGATTTCACTTCTACGTAGTTCAGCTGTTGTACTGAGTAATGCCACAAGGAAAACTCGCGAGAACGAGGGGAAAATCGGTCGAATTAATTACACAGGTTGATTCCTCAAACCTTACCTCACGTTGCAACCCTAGCAAAATAATTGAGCGTTTATTAAAGCGGAATAGCAATTTTTCATTCCTCCGAGTGAATGGTTGAGTAGCAACCAGAGCACGGCAAGGACGAGAGAGTTGTTTTTCATTCCTGAAACATTCTCGATTTGAAGAATTTCTCTCAACATTCCTGTCATAGTAAAATTATTGTCGTCATGAAGTGTGGTCTACAAATCAAGAATGTTTCTACTGTTTCAAACAAAGCTGTCCCGTGTTTAAATCAAAATAGCCGACGACAGTTCTTGGAAGAAATGATCGGAATTGATTTCTCGATAAATATTTATTTATTCCTCACATTACGTCCGACGTACGATTCTGAGGGAAATTTGAGTACTACGGTGGATATCAGATGTATGGGAAAACTGCGGACATCGGGAATAGAGGGACGTGACCTAACATTCATACCATTGCCTTTGTACAGTGCTGTTCTCGACGGGTTCTAGGGTAAACTGGCCATTTACTATCCGACTAATTTTGCTGGTACTTGGTTATTTGATTCCACTAACATGTCGGTTAGATGCTACAATCAACGTAACTACCGTGTTCGCTAGTACAAATCTGATGCAATAATTAGCTGGAGGCAACAACCATTGTGTCTGATATTATTACTCTCAGCTGACTCCTGTTTCTGACTCGTACTATCGAATATGGCAGAGACGTCACAAGTAGCACTCAATCGTTCGTTTACTCTCTAAATATTATCTTATTAATATAAAAAATCGAATGTCTGTTTGTTTGTACCGAAGGGCTGGACAGATTTTCATGCTGATGGGCTCAAATTGACGTGCAAGTTCCAGAATATGAATTAGACTGTATCGAAATCCTCTACGCTTACTCCTTCAATAAGAACGCGGCCTGGGTAAACAACTATGTAACTAGGAAAACACCTGACATGCGCCAATCGTTCCAGCGCCCGTCTTATTGGATTCAGCGTCCAAAATTCGATTGAATGCGGTTGAATCAATTCGGTTTGTTCGAAATTCGATTCGAATTTTCCTACTACGAAAAATTGGCGTGGACGGTGGACGGACATTTGATTATTTTGATCAAGACTTTTTGAACGTCTAGGAAAAAAAAGAAATGGGTCGAATCGCAGAGATTGAGTTTGTGCATGAAAACATGAGTTATTATTCAAGGAATAATCAACCAAAATAAATCTTTGAAAATGCTTCATTATAAGTCGGAAGATTGTGTCATAATCAGGGTAACTAATACCTAGTGTTAGAATTCTGCATCCCGAAAAACCGAAATATCACCAAGCAAATATTTCGAATATGCCGGCTATTTTAAAAGTTCCAATTTGAGCTTGCGTTCGAGGAAGGCCCAAATATGAAGATATTCAGGGTTGAGGAATCGTCAAAGGAACGTGGAAATTAAAACCAATCAATCAAGGCTGATCATATAGCATGGGTACAGATACGGTTATTTCATCTGTCGAACCACCCAATAAATGTGTCTCCGTGCAGTGCACGTGTAAATATGAAGAGATCCGCGAAAGAGGAACGGTCAAAGGTACACGAAGTGTAGTATAAGTATGTGTTGTAGGATCTGTAGTATTAATGGAGAGGTTGGATTAATTTGTAAGTTATTGATATAAAAGGCCAACCATAGGTTCAATTGTTTTGAAGGGTTTTGATTCGTACCAGTAGCGTTACCAACGCGGTCTCATTTCCTCATTCCTCAAACGAATGAGAGGATGGCAAAATTGAAAAAGGCCGTAGTTGAACGAACAATGGGAGAAGGAAGGAGTGAAGGTGGCCGTGGTGGTGGGGTGGGTGGCCAAAATTTTACCACCTTCGCTTGTGACCTGCATTGGGTGGATCGCGTCTTCCACGTACCTGTAGCCACCAATGGACACGAAGGAGGTTTAGGATGGGAGTTAAAAATCTTGGAGGCGTGCGGGAGACAGAGAAAACAAAGCTCAGAGGACGTGCGACTCATTAAAAATACCACGTCAACATCTCCTCGAGGGCCTCTCACACACAACCACGTGATCACGTGACCCCCACCCCGAGCTCCATCACTCACAAGTCCCTTAGTTGGAGAGAGAAGCAGAAGTCTGTACTTCACAGTCCTTGAACGACATAAGTATCGCGCCTATCCTTCCCACTACCTTCTGTACTTATTGATTGATGGAGACACATCCCTGCCATTTGAGCTCATAAGTTTGTTATTGGCCTCCGCTCTGAGTCTGCAAAATATGAGAAAAACGCTGCAAATTCTCCCACAGGGGTTGGCATTTCCTCGGACCAAGAGCAGGGAGACTCATTCCGATCGATTCAGCGTCCATAAATTAATAGAAAACGATACCCCACACGCCTAAATTAAGGAAATATCGAACAAGGGAAAAATGAGAAAAAAAAACGGTGGGTTTGGCGTGTCCCGAACCCACTCCAATCGATTCAGGGTCCAAAATCTTGTTGAAAAGGATACCCCACACGCCTAGGTACCAGAAGTCTCGAAAACACACATTCAAAATGGGTAGATAGGTACCCATTTAGACCCATAACTTCATCCAGAGGCCGCCAATCTTTCCGGAACCCATTTCATTGGATTCAACGTCCACATTTTTGTGGAAAATGATACCTCACACGCATAGATACCAGAAATCTCGAAAATCCATTTTCCGAAATACACATGTTGACCCCTACCCCGCCCAGGTCCGATCGGGCTGAAAAGCTTCGAGGACCAACTAGAGCCGGAAAAGGACCTCTGACCAAAATTTCAGGTTTTTAAACAATTGTTCACTACGAAAATCGGTGTGGTCGGCTGACGGCAGAAGGCGTACAGTGGACAGACTTTTGCTTATTTAAATCTAGACACCTTGAAACTTCCAGAAAACAATTTTGGACCCAATCGGAGTGATTGACTTTTTGCATGAAGGAAGGAATAACCAACCAAAAGTTGGTAATTTTATGCTGAAATTGGAGGACGATATGCCACGGGTGTCGAGTTCGTAATCTCACAATTTCAGCCGTAGTTATTTTGCCGCTGTACCGCCAACATGTTTTCGATCGAGTCGTCGCAGATCATTTTCTTACCCTGACAGCTATTGTAGGTGATATTTTTTCCTTTCGTCCTATTGTGATGATACTTACCACCTTCCTCGGCCCATACTACACTACCTGTGTAGCATTTCTCTTGGAAATTCAACGTTAAATAGAAGCCCCAATTTTTCACCTGCAGCTGAATTTACTCGAATGCAGAATAATTCCATATTTACCTGCCGGTAATTAATCATTTTTAAGCCGGGGTGGCTTATGAAATGAGTCCTAAATATACCATGCGGGGTAGGTACATGATATATATAAGACTAAATCTTTCTCCGTGACTTTTATCTTGTCCTAAACTGTTCCGACGAGAACACAACCGTGCCGATTTAGAATTCGTTCACTTCAGTTTGTTTCACATTGGGTATAAACGATACCGACTCATTCTAATATATTCAAAACTAATCCCTTCTTCATCATTCGTGAACGCTCATCTCTATGATCTCGATACTCCGTCCTCGGCCAGGTTATCTCGCGTCGTCTTTTGCTTTTCCGGTACTTATTGGTTAATGTATTTTCAGACAAGATGCCGAATGTTTCATTCGCTATTAATACTCGATATTCCGAATTCTCCTTTCGTATCTAAGCGTTTTAACAGTAGTTATTTTGTCGCTGTACCGCCGACCTGTTTCCGATCGAGCCGTCGCAGATCCTTTGCCTACCCTGACAGCTATTGAAGGTAATATTTTTTCCTTTCGTCGTATCGTGATGATACTTACCAGGTTCCTCGGTACTAGACTACAAGACAAGTATCTAACGCGTCCCCTGCTAGTTACGGACATTATTCCTGGCCCACGACACGTCGTTCTCCATTTTCAGCATACAGTTACCCACTTTTTTTAAATCTCACTAAAAGGAAAATATTCCATTGCCATCATAATATGATGGCATTATTATCATCGTCATATCATTTGATATATTTAATTACCAATGAGGGATCAGGCTGTGCGCGTAGTATCATTGCCTTCTGGTCTTCAGGTCATTGATCATTCCTTTCTCAGTCTTCTTGTAAGGAACTCTCCTTTTGATGTTGAGCGATCCATGAGTTTAGTTATGTAGGAACGGTGAATCACGTTGAATCAGTTGGCAGCGTTTTTCTTCATGAACTGTTGAGAATTTTCGTAAAAATAAAAGTTGGAAAGGGCGAGATGGAAGCCTTAGTAGCGACGCGACGACTTCGTTTGAGTCCCCCTTCTTTGAAGGAGAAAACGTTAGTTAGTTTCCGGACTGTGGTACCTTTGAATGGATTCTGCTCCTTCATTTGGCGTGGATATTTCATAAATCCCTGGCGTCTCAGCAATTGGAGTTTAACCTTAGATGCCGTAGCGATCCGACATTTATTAAGTTCCTCGCAATCCAGTTGAATTGGCTGAATTTATGGTGTTACTGGTGGTGGTTAATTGCGATGGACGTGCTCGTCTGCTAAAAAGCTTCCATCAACGGATGTCTTGATGATTAGGATTATGGGCATTCCGTGCGTACGCTCAGGACAAGGATGTTGCTGTCGACTTCTCGATAGATGTGGTTTGTTCGCTTTTAGAGGCGTTGCCAATTGAAGCATGCTAATAATCGGTGAGTGCAAGCAATAAGAACCGGTGCATTAGTGCAGACGTTTAGCAGGGCAGCAGGAGTCCTCCTGAAAACCCCGACTGCTCCACAAGGTCCTTCCTGAGCTTCCATTAGCAGGTGAACGCAGAAGAAGGCGTGGCCTGATGGCAGGGAAGCCGTAGAGCAGGTCCCCCACAGGATCGAATGCACCATTGTCTAGGAAAGACTGTAATGGGCCTCGCAGCCTCAGGAACAGTCCGGCGCACGTAGAATAGATTATTGCCCCCACAGCTGAGAAGTTGAGGACAATCCAGCTAACCACGAAAAAATAAGATGAAGATTTAATCCCAATTGGTGTAGCATAGGACTTTCCGTGAGCATAGAAAAATATTGCTTTTTAAAATCATGGCCTGAGCGTTTTCTCATCCTGAGAGTGCTCTAGGAGGCACGAGCGTGTGTGGAAATAGGAGGTCCCCTGACTCTTTCTTCCTAGCCGTTAAGTTTTGTCATTATATCAATAGGACGGAAGGTTGACGGAGCCACGCGAGTGTCGTGAGTGGTAGGAGAGCGCCAGTGAAGCCTCGCTCAAGCTAGCCACCTTTGCAAATAAATGCCTGCCCTATGCCCTGCTCTGCCAGCCGTTATTCATCAAAAGAAATTAATGAGAGCGAAGAAGCGCATGCTTCGTGCCATCGCTCCCGCTGGCTCCGACTCGGAAAGTAACAAATAGCATCCGTGCTCGGTCATAGTGGTCCTATCGACTACCCCCATTACTCAAGGTCTTCCTTTCGTTCTGCATTCCCATTATCTTACATGCTGATTTTTTTCTCACCAGAGAAAATAAATAAACAGAACAGCTAAGGAAAGGCCGACCAACCCAGTCGACAACAAGTTGCCAAAAACAGATTGATGGTTCCGACATATACTCATCCGAACATTGTAATATTATTATAACCTACGGTTCAACCCAGAGGGGACGTTTCCAATGGATGTATTTCTTTTGTTGAATCCATACCTGCAACCTTTACAAATTCAATCGTGACCGACTTCAGGTTACCATATAATTCACTGAGAATGAGTCTAATCGACGAAACCATGCGACGTATAAAACCATGCGAGCTTATTTTTGCTTGTAACAATACCTACTGAGCTGTATAAATAAGTTGTATAGAGCTGGATGAGGCCTTAATGGCTTTTATGAGATCCCGACGGAAGATACTAGGATTTAGCTCGACTAATGCCCGCTGTAGGAGAAAAATGGGACAGGAAGAGATGATTGTGAGATAAAACCCTACACTCAATCTAAATCGATTCCCTCTCTTTTGTCTCCCACGCTTCGTTATTTGTGTGGAGGCTTCTTCGTATTGATATCTTCAAATTGCAAGATGTAGCTGATACCATTAATCAATGCTGAGAAAAGTGCTATAATAAATATAAGAAGAAAAGGACAAAACGGATGTGTGACCTGGGACCTGTATCATAACAGTAAGGTAGGGCCGTGGGGTGTGGACCGGTTCAATGGTAACAATAAACGTGTAACATACAATGGGCTACCCAGCCTTAGCTGGTAGAAGAGGTTGGCGTATTCAGATGTCTAGTTCATATAAATGAGTACAAATATAATTCATTATTATGAATATGAATGAACTAAAGAATGGATAAATTCATTTATTTACTAGCATTTGCTTGAAAAAAGATTTACATGTAATGTCTCCTAATGGCTCTTTTATTTATTCATTTTTTTTAATGATATACACACCTCTAAAAAAGTGTTGCATTGCTGCATTACCAAAATTGTCTAATGGGTGCGTTATTGTGGGGGCTATTCAAATATGTAATAAAGTACTGAAATTCGATGAGAGGAATTAGGAATAGTGAAACTATGCTTCCTACGGGCCTCATTGATTTTTTTTCTTCCTCTGAATGATGAATCCAAAAGTTTTATCTCCTGAAGGAAGCGGGTTTTTCCACCCAGAAACAATTAAAAGGTTGTTCAATACCTATACAGCCCATCCTTCAATTAATATTGAGAAAGTCAGGGTTGAAAGCCGACAGCGCCAACATAATAAAAAGTCACAAGAAAATTCAACTCTAATTTTTATTTTTTTTTTTAGTCATTAAACCACCCTTATTCTTTTTTGCCTTCTTCATGTACTGGCTACGCAACGATTGAAAATGATTTTGATTGTGTTGGTGGAATTAAAAGTAGAATGAACGGAAGAATTGTAATTATCGTTCGTTAGGCACATGAGTAAAATGTCTACTTCGGTCGGTTCATCGAGAATACCTACAGAGGAAAGTCATTTTTGAAATATTCTCACCTTGGCAGGTCATAGACGAGATTTGGGGCCATATCATTATTGTTATAGTGGTTGTTGTGATTTGCCGTCTCAAGGATGCGTCACACAAATAATAATAATGAACTGAGAGCGTGTGTCATAAATAAAGGGAAAAGGGCAAGCCTTCCTTAGAATAACCCTAGTGATACGTATGGACCTGAGGTGGGAAAGAGTTGCGTTACTACATTTATATACGAAGGGCACATGTGAGGAGGGCGCCGAGATATATTGGGGGTACGGTACGTTTCAGTGGCAGAAATGGTCCGTGTCATACAGATAATGAATGTCGCTGGGATGATTGAAAATACGGAAAGTTGTAAACTCCTCGCGTACAAGCGCCAGCTCACTCGGGACAGGAGAAGAGCATCAAATGTCGAGAGAGCCCGTAAAAACGTTCCTTGCGTCGTATTACTGCTAATGGAAAAGGGAGACGAGTTGACCAGTAAAACCGCTGCGGATTCTTCTACAGTGGTTTGTTATTTCTGGCTGATCGTGAAGGATGTAGTTCCCTTGACTTCACCCAACATGGGACCAACTATAAGTGCGTGGTAACAACTCCTGAACTCGACGATATGTAATGATTGATAAGTTTGTCTGTTCGTCCTACAGCCAAACTGCCGAACCGATTTGGATTGGAAGTTGCATCATCATGATTTGGAAAGATTGCTGACGATAAGTTACCTGAACTTGAACGGTAGGGATACTGTTGGCAAAACACACAGGCATCGCGCATTTTTTGAGTTTCATGTCGTCATTTTTCCCACCCAACAGTTCATTTTTGCGATTTGAATGTGCTCCCCCGTCACGTTTAACTGGTTCGAGGAACCACTTGGGATTGGTATTATATTTTTATCGTCGATTCGCCCGGTGCTATTTATTGTTTGGTTCATATTTATCAGAGTAACCTTTCATTACCCATAATTGGGTTCCAGTATTGACATCATCTGCATGTATTCCGAGATTTCAAACTCGGATAATTTCGTTTCACTTTTCGTGGAAGCGAAAAGGTGCATCGAGAATATGTGTGCGGCAAATTATTCTACATGTATGTGCACATCATATCTGGCTCGAACGAGAATATGCCCCCAGAGTAAATGAATACATAATTACGAAATCGGGGCAGCGTGTACCATGAAATTCTTCTTCTGGATACCATTTATGAATCGTAAGTAACGTGCATTGTTGTGCGGTAATCGGTACGGGACCCATATAAATCTATTCAATGTCCAGGTACAGTAGAATGTTATACTCCATGCTCATACTGTAGGTGTGAGAATTTGAGAAAACAATTTTAAAAATTCCTATGTTTGCGAAAATCGCTCTAAAACTATTGATTGATGATATGTATGCCACACGCCTGCGAAAAGTTCGGACGAAATTTTCAAAATACGCATGCACCAAGACCAAATTCATTCGTTTGGATTGGTTTCACAAATGCTGCCTGCTAGACGGAACCGAGGTGATGCAGTTCCCTTTGCCGGGCCCTTTCCACGACAAACTTGCCATCCAGGATATTTTGGATGCAACAGCCACGGCATTCTACTTGGACTCGCTCTACAGCAGCCTTGTCAGCTTTTCCTCCAGGGTTGGCCATTTCCACCTCCCAGGCTATCTGTTCTGCCTCCAAATTTCCTCATATAAAGAAGGTGTGGAGAGCGGTGTCCTCGCTGACGCTATGCAGATAGCACAATGCGCGCCTTGAAGAACTGTCGTTAGATTAATCCGTGGCTAAGAAGAGTTGCGCTGTGTGGGCGTTTGTTGACTATAAGTCCATCTCCCTCATGTTCCCTGATTGCCTGCCCGCGGCTGAGCGTTTGTTCCCGTTCCTATTGGGCTACTTGAGTCCGAGGCCCCTCCTACAGTCACTCGTGGATCCTGTTTCTCACGCTTGTAATCAGGTATGTTCGAATCACTCCCACCAACAGACGCTCTGCCGTCCCTGATACTATCTCATTGGCTCATCCCCGACTCGGAGGGCCCCTCTTCTCTTTACAGTCCTCTTACAATCACACGTTCCGATACTTCTACGCTACAAAGCAAGGTAGAGTGTATAACTGACACCAGAAGTCGTCTCTTACACGGTCTTGGACTCTGATTATTATAATCCTAAAGTTTCTACAAGAGCTTGAAGAAAATTCGATTTGTCTTTCTAACGACCGCACTTTCTAACCGCATAGTTGAACTGACTATGGCCAGTAGAAATGTTGAATTGCTGTAAATGTGTACTGACCAGTTGAAAACTCATTTCCTTGTATAAAGGGAGGTCCTATCGAAAAAACGACGACATTCCACTATGCGCACTACATACCCCATTGTGATTATGCTCCTTCATTTCCTACCTTTGAGCAATCGGTAGCATGACTGAACCGAACATCCATCATGTCTGTAAATTTAATTTACAAGATATAATTAACTGAACACATTGTAAAAAACTGTTCTCCGAAAAGGTGGTGAGATGCGTAATTTATAGTGATGAACTGGCTTGTGGTCCATGTTTGATGACTTTGCATACCGGGCGATAACGTTTTGAGTCATGTATCACTGCGCCGGTACTCGAAAATAGCCTCGTATTTATGACACTCACCTACACCGTCCGGAAGGCAATCAATTCAAAACGAGATGAATGTTGAAGGGATCAATAGGGTTGAGCAGAGCTGCTCATTCGCTCAGATTCAAAACATTTGCGATAATGAAGGTAATGTTTAGTAAAATGATACACATAATGAAACGTTAAAACTGTAAGTTTGAGGAGAGAACAAAAAATAAATAGTTTCCGATTTTGAGATGCACATAAATTCTTTTTTATTTTTAATTTTTGAAACATGGAAATTCATTAAGCGTACTCTATTGTCGAGCGTTACACCGGAAGCGGAACATGAATGGCACTATAAGAAATAAATAACTTGGTTACTGTACAGTGCCAACGGAACAAAAGTTGCTTTGTAACGGGCCCATTTCAGAGCTAATCGATATTTGACTTTCCAGGCTAAAACATATTCATGTTGAGTAATTTTGGCCTATGGCTCCATCCGAGGTATTCAATACACCCTTGTACGGGTTATTCCTTGTTATATTATATGAGAATAATAGAACAAAAGCGACCGTTAACAATATTTTGTCAAATTGGACATTGTGAGCGCTGGGCAGAGCGAATGCAAAAAGAACAGGAAGTTCCAGCTACGCGGTTTACGATCTTCAATAAACTTTACTGTTCTCAGGTATACCCTATAATATGAGCAGTTGGTCCCGTTTTATGACATCTGACAACGCACCATAGGAAAAAAAGAAAAAAAAACCTATAAACCTCTGTCACGTATTAACTTGAAGAGAACTCGAACGAATACGACACTTAGTTGGTGAGACGTTATAAAATGAACCTTACCGAATAAAATACATGAATGCTTGTAAACTCGGCGACCAATCAAGATGTGGTGCGGGCGACTTTTATCACGGTGGAGTAAGAACTCTCAGTGTTTGGTTGGGCTGGTCGTATTCAGTAACAATGTGTTGCCAGGGGATGGCTGTGTGTTCGTCGGAGAGCATTTGGCTTTTTGTTGAGATCGATTCTCTTGGAAAGTCCTTCGCGAAGGAAAGAGGACACAATCCTGTCAGTTTCCATTTCCATCATTTCACTCTTGCCCGACCATGTGATCAATGGCGAGCAAATAACATTAACATCACTATAAATTAGGTTCTGTTCGACGATGTCACTATGGAATGAATCTTTTCCATCGCTCGAGTAGCTACCTCGTTTTGACATTACTCGGTAATCATGGAGTTTTGATAGTAGAACATTTGAAACCTTTGAAAACATTTGAAATCTTGGTCGGGGACCTTTTCTCGGCTCTAGTTGGTCCTCAATACTTTTCGGCCAAATCGGCCCTAAATTTAAGGGGTATATGGGTAAAAAAGTGTTTTTTAGAACCTGATTTCGGGACTTTCTGGGTATTATCTTCTACCAACTTTCGGACACTAAACCCATTGCGATTGGTTCCGGTCCGATCGGTATCCACTAAGGGCGGGTATGGGTCAAAATGGGTACCTACATACCTACAGCTCTGGACACTCCACACTCACTGCTTGCCCCATATTCCTTATCTATGGAATAATTAACCAGTGTGGAAGAATTTCCTGAGTCTTTCTTGTTAATTATCAAGTAGAAAGGAAGGTTCCACAATGGTTGATTATACGTCGGGAAAAGGATATGATTGGGGTTCTCAAAGTAAGCACCTACCTACTTATTTCGATGAAACAAAAAAATGGACAATTTTTTTCCACCACACTTTCAGTGTGAAGAAATCGTTTGGAATCCACCCGAATAGATCAAGCGTCCAAAATGTAGTGGGAAAATCATACCCCGCACACGCTGTAGCGCGAAGAACTGTATTCAAAACACACATTTTTACCGATAGCCTGCCTCCGTTTGGTCCGGTCGAGCTGAAAAAACGTTTTAAAAAGTGCATTGATACATACGGAGTCAATTCGAGCAACATTTAAAAGTCTTCAGGGTCTTTTGAAGACCTTTTTTGGTCAGGACGGCGTAGGGAATATATAATATATATATACATAATCTGTACCACCAAGTGAAGTTTTTTATTAGCTGGGACACGAGTTCAATCTATTGGGTTGATCAGAATAGGCCTGGTGAGGTGTTGAATATTATTTGAGGACTCGGCCGATGTACCTACTACGCAAATACGTTCGTGCGCCGTAAATCGTATTTTTTTCAGTGAAAAAAGGTCATCTAGGATTGAGAGGTCGCTTTGATAGTGAGTTAACAAAGAGGGGTCCGAATAATTCAGTCGCGATGCAAAGGACTTAATGAACTTTATATTTCGCTACAAGCGATCGTGTGTGTTCGTGGCACACGTCCATTCATCCTCTTTGTAATAGAACTATTCGGGAGAAACGCATTCTTCACCGTTTTTACCTTCGATGGTGATGAAAATTTCACAGAGGAACAATATTGTGGGCACACCTCGTACCAGGCGCAGACAATGTGAGCAGTCTCAAAGGGGCTCAGCAACAAACGAGCCAGGTTTGCTGAACCTAAGCGTACAGCGATATTTTCGCCATCATGCATGGAATTCCCTGATATTCAAATCAAATCAATTTAAATAACTACACTCTTTCAATATCATGAAACGAAAAAAATCCTTTTAAAAAATTTCTTAACTCATTTCAGGCTAAACTCAAAATCTGCCTACTTAGTAGATAATTTATTTTTCATTTATTTATTTTTGTTGTAAAACATTCCAGACCACATACCACCACGAGAGGTTGGAGCCGACCTTGACAAGCTCCAATCAGTTTCTCCGCTCGGTAACTGCTCCTTATTCCGCAATCGGGAATAAGGCCTCTCTTATCACTGAATAACTTGCTGTTGTTGTGGGAATAATATCCCAAAATTTGCAAATATTTTTAGAAGGATGCGTACAATGCCAGTGGTTTACATTTGTTTCTACGCTACTTGACGATGTTAGACATTTTTTAATGAACCAATAGCTTCTTCGTTTTTCCTATTCAAAAGATATATAGATAAATTCACAATTTTGGTACATTATTTCTAAATAATAAGGCATTGTGATTACATCACAAGAATTTTTTTTAAATCTAAAAATCTATTCACAACATTGAAATTAATATCTTAAAAAGTGATTCAAAACAAATCGATTCTTCTCTTTAGCAGGGGCGGTTACAAACGACTAGGACTAGGAGGTACGAGAGGAGGAACCGGTTACGAAAGTTGAGGAGTGGGGACCTTGTCGAGGTGGGTCTTAACCCTCTCGCCTTACCGCCTGATACCAATACATCCTGATTTCAAAATTATTCTTCCAGCACCACTTCTTGTCCAAGGAAATTGGTTAAAGGCTCATCTAAACAAATTTTAACAACCAAATTCAGTTAAAAATTAGTTTCTAGTACTACAAATTATTTAAGTCTTGGTCCCCAACAATATCGAAAATTCGTGTTTCAAAACACTTGTTTACACGTATTCCCTACTACCGTGTATGGAAATGATTCTGGAATCCAATCATGTTGATTTAGTGTCCAGAAAATAATTCGGAAATTATACCCAACACGCCTGAAATCTCGTATATCTCGAAAATGAATTTTCAAAATAATAATTTTCAAACATACCTTGACTGCTCGTTTTTTATAAAAAATAAAATAAGTGAAACCTTGATTTTTCTACTTTTTGAATAACAGTGACGTTAAGTCACCAATATCGACGCTCCAGCACGTTGGTTCTGTGCCCTATGAAAGTAAATGTGAGTCAAGAAAATAGGCTTTCGGTAATTTCCTTCTTCGGAAGGAAAACCGTAGCGAGGTAGACCTTCGATTACACGCGAGGCGCGAAAAAATTTCCCTCCTGACCACACCCGATCGTCCGTCGGCCTATTATGTCTTGATCAAGCCGGAGCGCTTATACCATCGGATTTCCATTGTCGTCAATCTTCTTCCAAGACCCCGGTGCGTTTAGTGAGAGCTCCGTCTGAAATGAATGTCCAAATTAAGTTGGCGTGGTTCGAAGGTGATTGTCCCTCAAGTTTCTCGTCAACGATCGTGTTAAGGGACAGATATTGTACATGCCTGGCTGGAGGCTTTAGGAACGTTAACCATGCCATATTTAAGGCTATCGGGCTAATCAGGAATCTAACCAGATGCTAAATATCGTGTGCTATTGTTAATAATGCGTCGTAAGGCCAAAAAAATGAGGAAAGTTGGCATTTCAGTACAGTTTTCATTCTCTTCACACATCCCGCTTCAAACTGGGAAGTGTTGCATGAATGCCTTGAAGAATTTGACTGGCTTCAAAACTCTCGTCTCAAAGAAAAGGTAATTAAATGAGTAAAAGTGAGGAAAATGAGGCATTAAGTTAAAAAAAATGTCCCTTGTTGTCCTTTTCCTCCCTGGCAACGGCAAAAACCGGTTGTACCAAAAAATTAAATTTTTCTGTTTTTTGGGGCTTCCGAAACAATTAAGGTTTGTTTTCGTCTCTCAGTCCACATTTTGCTGCCACATTGATGACATCTACAGTTGTGGAATTGCAATCAAATTGGTGAATATCGTGCGGGCTGAGTTCTAAATGGTCCCCCTATAAGTTCTTTATATTCGCAATTTCGGGAAGAAATCAGTTGTATGTTCTGCGCATGAGCGATCGTAATTTTTTTTAAATCATTATCCATTGGAGTTAACGTAAATATCAAGCTTAATACATATTATCTTACGCCGTTTAATGAATTCTGTGATTCTGGAATCGATATAGTTTAAAAGAAGAAGCATATTTTGAAGGATGAGGAAGTTCCTATGTTACAAGGTATTTTGGGGTAATTCGACTGGCGTTGTTTCTTGGCCGAGTTATACCTTCGCGATTAGAGCGAGGCCTACCGACAGTGAGGCGGAGCTTTCATCGCGGAGATATTCCATTTTCGTTGGATTCCCTACACTTGATCTCGCCCTCATTTCCAAATAAACTGGGTGCATTCTGCACGACTGAACCCCAAACTCGAAACGTTTTGATGTCGGCCGCTGGTCAAAAGAACAAAGAGGTCCCTTAATATGGCGCGCTTCCCCTTTTATACTTAACAGATTCGGATGCCAAGTGGTCGGAGCCGCTCGTGCATGAAGAAACGAGTTAGCTTTTCAGGAAAGGGCCGGCCAGCGCGAAGGAGCGAGTTGGTTCTCTAGGAAAAGGCCGGCCAATTCGATAGGAAAAGAGGAAAACCAGAGGAATCGCTTTTCCTCTCACGACGTTCCACGGCCGATACACGCGCTGCACCCGCTCATCGGTATTCTAATCCGCGGTGTCCCCTCCACCCTTAAGTGGATTTGGACATAACATCATGCCGGAGGCTGAACAAAATGAACGATCGCCATTGCACGTTCCTCAGGTGGGCTCACTACCGTAATTCTTTGAAAAAACATTCGCGGATACATTGTGGGGACGAGTGTAGTTTTTTGCAATCCTTGCCTGTCCAAATAAATGGAAAAGTGCGCTATCCCGCTCGAACGGCCGAACCAATTGGAAAATCAATCATGAATCACGTAGGACGTCATCTCTGCAAATAAGAAAATTCGGACTCTCCGCCGCTACCGTTTATCCCTCAACCACCTGGGATTCACAGTTTTCTAAACAACGAGTGTGTTGATTTTGTCATCTCTTCTCATTTCCTCGATATCATGATGGCGATCAGTTTTCTAAATGTCAATGCTCCGCACACAAGCTATTGTGAGTTCCTCGAAAAGTGCGTCCTAGAAGGTTCGACAAGGGTACCATAAAAACTTGAGGGCTCGACATCAATAGTAACTCGTTTCTGGTTGGTTATTCCTTGAATAATCAACCTATGTTTTCATCAAAAGGCTCAAAAATTTTTTTGGACGTTTCAAGGTGTCTAGATCAAAAAAAGTCAATGTCCGCCCGCCGTCCGCGCCGTTTTTGGTAGTAGACAATTTTCTAAAAATCTGAAATTGGGGTCAGGGGTTGGTTCCCGGCCTAGGACGGTCCTCGAAACTTTTAGCCCATCGACCAAATTGGGGCGGGTAGGGTCAAAATGTGTTTTTTGAAAAATGGATTTTTGAGATTTTGGGCGATCTAGGTGAGTGGGGTATCATTTTCCACTAAATTTTTGACGCTGGATCCAAAGAAATGGGTACCAGAACGATTGGCCCCCACTGGAAGAAGTTAAGGGGTAAAATTGGGTATATATTACCAATTTTGATTTTTTGTTTTTGAGATTTCTGGTACCTGGGCGTGTGGGGTATCATTTTCCACGAAATTTTGGATTCTGAATCGAATGGAATGGGTCTGGACCCGCACCACTGTTTTCCCAATTTCCTCCATGTTGAAGAAAAATGAGTCTCCATGCGCCTGGTCTGAGGAATAACCAACCCGTGTGTATGAATTTGTAGCGTTTTTTCTAATCCTTCCTATAACTTCCTTCTACACACACAGGAAAATCACACTGGAATGACCATCACTCCCTTTTTTTTCTACACTACTAATTTAAATCTGATTCGGTACATGACTAGAACGACAATGAATTCCCCTTCCGATAGGCCTCATGATTTTGTAATAGCTTTTTATACATTTTGGCTTTAATATCTACGCGCACTTGTATTCATTTTAACGAAAAAACATATTCATGTTTTGACCTTTAGGTTGATTTCAATCGGGGAGTTCCAACGTCATTTCCAATAATGGATGAAAAATGGCCTTTATACGCTCCCAAAAATTCGAAATTATACTCCATTCGAGCATAAGTTGTCCCCTTGTGCTCACTCGTCTTCTGATTCTCCTCACGTATTTTCATTTTTGCTCTGTCACCGGGTTTAATTTTCAGCACCGCCGTGAGAACGTGTGTCATAAGTACTTTTTAAAGATAACTATTCAGCTTCCAGTCACAGCCTCCCTAAAAGTCACTTGCCTGATATCGCCGTGTCATTTTCTTTTTGTCTTTAAATTGTCATGTGGCTCTATTAACATGACGACTAACACTGGCCTCTTGTGCGTCTGTTGCAGGGCGAGTAGAGGAAGATTTAACTCAATCTATTTGAGAAAAAAAACATTTGAACAGTTAACGCACAAGTGGTCAGCCTTCAACAAAACCTAGTGTGATTTTGGTTTCACTTGTTGAATATCATTTTTTTCGAGTTGGGAAACATCTGAAATTGGTTTGCGATCAATATTTTTGTAATTTCAATAAATCATCAGAATACATGGAAACTTATACCTGAAGAAGAAACATCATTCTCGAAGATTTCAAGCTTAAGGAAGCGATGGGAAAAAAGCAACGCGTCAACTACCAGGTATTCCTCCGAATTTTTCATGACACGTATATGGCGAATCTTTATATTAAATTTCTGCGTACCAGAAAATCTATTTTTGGCAAAAATCCAAAAAAGAAAACCTTGGTAGGAGTGAAAACCAAGTGCAAATTTCATCCTCGGAGCCAATATTTTGGTGATTGATACGTTATCGTGCCTTCGTCGTTCTGCTCGGCGAGAGTCAGTTTCGACAGTCGAGTTTCCATGAAAACTTCCTCTGAGTTGGTTGATTTAGAAGAACCAACTCTGTTCAG
>CM034007.1:10180174-10215079 GCA_019603395.1 Cyrtorhinus lividipennis
CAATCAACAGAGTTATGAGTGAAGAATTTGAGCCACAACACGAAAATTCAACATTGAAGTGAGTAAACTCTGAATCAACAACAATTGGAAACAATTCTTGTTAACTTACCAAGTGAGCTCTGGGGGAGGATTGCCACCTACTTTAACAGTCAGTTTAACGGGGAATCCCTCAACCACAGCCGTTGGCGTCAGATATCCAATGAATTCCGGGCGCCTATCTTCAAGATAACTTCCACCTATATCACGGACAAATGATTTTTAGATGTCGACCGACGGAATATGTCTTACTGGGGCACTGGCCGTGCACCACAACTTCACAAAAGAACCACCACATTCCGACTCACATCAGCAGTTGACGTAGCCTCTCCAAGTCGGTTGGTAACAGTGAGTGAGTAGTTTCCAGCATTCTCGACTGAGGATTTTTCCACAGAGAGCCCAACGAGACCTCCAGGGGAATTAATGAAGTTGACGGATCTTGTATTGCGGAGTGGAAGTCCATCTTTGAACCTGAAACCCGATATTTTGTCAGAAATGTTATCTTCTGCTATATTTCAGGAGCTGTTCTAACAGCCGAAGAAATAAACAAACCATTTCATTTCAGGAAGAGGGAATCCCATGACTTGAGCTTGCAAGAAGAGAGGTTGGCCTTCAGCAACGGAAGCGTCTTCCAATTTTTTGATGAAAATTGGTGCTCTAGGACTAGCTGCAAAAACAAATTGACGTTAGGGCGATTGTTAAATCAAGTCCAAAATTAAAACCTTCGGAGATCAACTTACGATTAACCGCTACGGCGCAAATGCTCGAATCTGCTCCTAGAGCGTTTTCCACCACCAGTTTGTAAGCACCACAGTCAGCAGGAGTCGCTTCCTCAATTCTCAACTTTATGTGACCATCAGGACTGTGGACAAGCTGAATGCGGTCTGAGACCGGCAGTTCTTCTCCATCTTTGAACCTAGCGACGTGAAGAAACTAATAAATACAAGAACACCTCAACAAGCCAACGTTGTTGTGAACTGGAGATATTTGAACATGATTACCATCTGACTGTGGCAATGGGGCTTGCTTCGACTTTGCACTTCAGCTCCAAAGGCTCGCCTTCTTCCACCTCAAGGGCCCTTCCCAAGGATTTCGAGAATGAAGGTGACAGTTGGGCCAACTTGACGTAGCAAGTGGTGTCCACATGACCAGCCAAACTATACGCCCGAACTTTGTACTGTGAACAAATATAGTTTCAAGCAGCGTTATTCTAGGATAATGTGCAAAATGGCGACATGTGAGAAATGATAACAACGTACCTTTCCAACGTATTCTTCTTTGAAGTGGGGAATGTTCAAATGGCTGGAAACGCTACCTTCGCACCTGGTGTCCAGCGTCATACCTTCCGTAATCACAAGATCCACGCCATCTTTGGACCTGAGATGAATTTATGATCAATACCGGAATTGCGAAAGCACTTAATGCGGTGTCAAAAATCGAAACTGGTCAAGATAATGATCACATCCAAGATTCGCTCACCATTGTACTTCAGGCTTGGGAACACCTTGAGCTCGAACCTTTAGATCCAATGCAGCGTATTCACGTACGGTAACATTTTCGAGGACCTTGGTGAATTCAGGTTCTTCCACTGGAGAAGCGAAACGCATAAAATTATCAATCAGCTCAGGAACGTCGAAGATCACCAATATTTTATTACATTCCAAATACTCAAGTTTGTGCAAATGATCCACCAAGCGTACGATTTACAAATAAAAGTTCTCATGAAACCGTCGGAAGAATAGCCCTTCATGCATTATTGAGACGGATACACACCAGTGCGAGGCAGCACCAGAAGGCGTACCGGGGCGAGGCACGGTCCAAAGGTTGCCTCATGCGTTCAATTTTTTGGTCTTGAGGGGACAAATTGAGGCACCTCAACACATTTGGCACGCGAGGCACTATGGAGTGATCAGAATGAGGTCTGGTTGAGGCCAATTCGTTTACAATCATTGCTATTTTAGATAGCAAAAGGAAGGAACAAGAATGGCATGAAACCAGATCGCGATTGTCAGGAGACTGGAGGCACAGTATTATTTTATTGCACCTCTCAGACCAACAAGCGCACGACACGCATGCGTCTACCTCGGGCGCTTACATGTCACTTATGCGCTGCCTCATACGAGTGTGTACCCTGCTTCATTAAGGCCTCCATCAAACATGCAACCGCTCTAAGCCAGCCGTACGCATTTTCGTGAGGGGTCAGTCATGCTGCACTCGTTCTAATGCAGCTTGAAAATGGAAAAAGACATACAATTTGTAACAATGGCCTCAAGCCAATCTTAGGTGGATGGGGCCAAGCCATGTTTACAGGTCAATGAGGGGGGTCCAGGACAGCTCACCCTCACAACCTGGTACCGAGGTATCTCACTGTACGGCAGAAGGAGAGCACAATCTTACGCAATAAGCATGCAGCGGGTTGCCAGGTTATCCTCAGCAGCCCACCGCCAGCCGCTATTTAGTGCGGTTTGTCTCAAAAGGGCCTCACGTTCCTGGGGATTGCTGGATCTATCCTAGGCTGCAGCTTCATTAGGTAAGCTCAAACAGCCAGTCTAAAGCCGCGTACACACTTGTAACAAGTCCGATACCAGGTTCGGGGCGGCAAAACATCAAAGGAAAGACGATCGGAGGAGTGGAGCGGAGCTCGATCGGCCTGTTGGCGGTTTTTCCCTCCGCATCAAAGGAATGTTCGGAGCGGGCTGCACCTAGTGTGGCCGGGGTGTAGTTGAGCCGCTCGGCTCCCCCGAACGTTCTCCGCTCCTATACCTATACCTATACATTTTACTTAGAAGCCATAACTGAAATAGGAGCGGTTGATCTCCCGATCGCCCTCCAGTCCCCATTCGGAGCGGAACGACGTTTGGAGCGCTGTGATGTCGACAACAAAAGTTCGTTGAAATGTTCGGAACGGAGGAGCGGAGGGGATCGGAGCGGGAGTTTGTTACAGTGTGTACGCGGCTTAACACCAGCTTCATACACCAGTCCCTCGCCCAAGCCTAAGAGCTACTGCCTAGTCAGCCTTAAAATGGCAATCCGCCCTTAGTACTACTATGTAATCGCCTGTTTGGTGACGCTATTTCAAGAAGCCGCCTTGTTCTATTCCCCATGCCATTACCTTCGTTCTGGTACATTACACTGTTAGAAAAACAGATGACTGAAGAGAGAAAAATCCAGGAATGAAGGGGAATGAGTAAATCTTTCTCTCACGCCTTTTCCCAAAGTGTAGCCAATTCATATTCCATTACTTTAGGCAAGAGTGAACCACTTTACCACAGCAGCAGTCAAGCTATGCCAGACAATCAAGTAAAATGACGTGGTGTATCTAGGAAGCTTTGACTCACTGTGCATCTTCAGTTTCGCGTCAGCAGAAGCTTCACCAATCTCATTGACAGCTGACACAGTGTAGGTTCCAGCATCCTCAGGCAGAATCCCTTTGATTTTCAGTTTGTACACTTCGTTTTCGTGATCGGTGTCAATGATGAAGTGATCACTCGACGTTATCTTGTTACCCTCCTTGCGCCTGGAATGTGAAGAACGTAGAATGTTTCAACATCAACAATACTCACAACTCGTTAACAAAAAGCCATTTCTTAAGATGTTCCTTTAGGGGAACGCACATAAGACAATGCTGGACTCAAACAGCCCATTGGCTTGCCTCCCACATAACAAACATCAATATTCCCCGCTCTGGTTAGGAAGAAAAGGCAACGACGCTAAATGATGCCGGAAAAGTAATAGAAATATAAAGAAATATACATGTAACTATTCTGGCACCTAGCTCGTTGGTATGCTACTTTCCCATTTTACGTACCAAGTGATGTTGGCTCGCGGATTGGAGTTAATGACAGCGATGAATTGCGAATCTTCATAAGGAGTTCCCAGAATATCTTTGAATATCTTAATCTCTGGTTTCAAAACAACGTCAAGTCTTGCCTGTTGACAAAAAAAAATTGGAATGAGGACAGAGTGGTATCCAAATTGCACATTCAACAATGTTTGTTACACCAATACAGAATTTGAGACTTACGGAATTTTCGCAGCTTCCACTTTTGTTTTCTGCGTAGAATTTGTAAGTGCCTGTATCCGCGTGGCGGCTGGATGGAATGGTGAGAGTAGCGGTGCACTCCTTTAGACCGTGATGAGATATTTTTGAATCCAAATTCGTAACACAGTCTGGACTGATTGGTTTTCCATCATGTTCCCTGGACATTTGAAAGAAAAAAAGAATTTTGAGATACATCAATCAGCAGGAAGGGGTTTAGAGGGATGAGGAGTTTCAGAGCATAGGTTCTTTACATGACACTTCAGCATTAGTCTTTACAATTGACAGAGCTGTCCAGAAAGAGTGAAAATTACGGGGTTTTCAATCGCTGTTGCTTACGTTCCAGCTAACTTTTACAAGTATCTTTCGTATCATACATTAATTAATTGAAGTTGATGGGAGTTTTTCGTTGATTGGATATATCCACTCACATCAACGCTTCAACCAAATGAAACATGTGGAATCTGTATTAATTGAGTACATACCTACAACTTTTCCAGAGGTATAAGACCTTTGAAGATTGTGAACATGGACATTTAATATTAATAGCTCGGATAATGCGAGATAGAGCGTGTTATGACCGGGTTTGGTTAAATGAACATATTTTCATAAAGATCAACTCACCATTTGACGTCGGGAATGGGATCAGCTGACACAACGATGGACAACACCGCCGTGTGACCCTGGTGCACTTTGAGGTCCTTGAGCGGTGAGAGGATTTGAGGCAACCGGAAATCGCCAGCACCTTATAAGGACAAGTGTAACACAAATTTAGAATATTTGAATGAAGAATTATCAATTATTAGAAAATTACAGTGTTTTTTGTATAACATTATTAAAGCAATTTTATACAAGAACAAAAATGAACATCTATCTTGCGATAGATACAAATTAATCAGAACGCGAATTCACGAGTGCGAAACAGTTAAGAAATTGTTGTCTCCAGTTAGGAGACTTTCACTTATGCTATTTGCTGGTTCAGCTTGTTCATGGCACCCTTATTAGATACACTCGGGCTTCTGATTATGTGACATCGACTACCTAGATACTCGCATTATATCATCAATAATAAACGACACCGGCCATCAGATAGAAAATAGAATAGAGAAATCGTTAGTACCGTATCTTCATTTTTGCATAAAATTGAGACCTGTTCAGAAGGTTTATGTAAGCTCGCTATCACATTTTCCCCTAATTCTAGTAACTTTATATGTAATATTGGCAATAGAATAATCCCCCACCCTCCTCACTCGTCACTCATAAGCATCAATGCTATTGGTAATTTGATGAGGCTTGCACAACAGGTGTACCTATTTAATCATGATACGGTGTATAAATAAATCTACATTATTATTATTATAATTATTATCACTTAGCTAATATCGGAGGTTAGCAATATTACCTACTACTTTAAGGTTTGCACTAGCAGTTTGTTCCCCTAACACGTTGGAGACCACAACCTTGTACTCTCCAGTATCCTCTCTTTGAGCGTCGGTGATTTCAAGAATGTACTTCTCGTCATCATCCGTCATTTTGAATCGTTCTGTGATAGGAAGATCGTGTCCATCCTTTGTCCTGAACAAAATAGAAAAGTAAAGGGGTTTCACAACAATTAAATACTTGTGAAATGTGTGGTGGCCACAATAAAGTACTCTTGTCTTCTTCATTCGCATTTCACATAACTTATCCCAGTTAATAATATAACATTAGTACTGACAAAACCAAGTTACATTCAATAGAACACAACTAAGCTGATTACAAAAACAAGACTTACCATTTTGCGATTGGTTTTGGAATGCCATGAACTTCCAGTATGAATTTGTGCTCCCAAGTTTCAAACAGTTGAACGTCTTCAAAATGATTTTTCTTCAGCTGAGGGGCAACTGCAAATAAATAATTCAATAAACTCGAGGCTAGGAATGAGTACAAATTATAGGAAAAACGTTTATACTAGTTCATATACTGATTAGTGGGTATTTTCTGTTAATAGGGAGGCTATAATTTTGGAATTTTATGCTACTTACAGTGGCGATTACGGACTACTTTCTAGTATCAAGAACACCTTTTGTAGAACTTCCCTGTTTTATTTTAGAAATATTTCTTCTAAATTCAACAAGGGTCGATTTAAGCATCCAATTCGTTTTATGACAGCCATAAAAGTTCTCCAGTTTTATACACAACCACTTTAATAATGGGGTGTACCCACTGTTTCCGAAAAAATTGAGCGTGAAAAGTCTCTGGAGAGTATAAGGCCACATCACTTTTGCTTGAAATCAAATATTTCATTAAAAAAATAAGACAATTTCTTGACGTCAGTGTTCTCCTGTTAAGACAACCCAAGTGAGGTCCACCTAGATTTTTGTGTTACCACTATCATTGGTTTCAAAAAAGTCCGCGGCTGCATTTTAGTCAGTATTTTATCTAGAGAGACCAAGATATTTTTCTCTTTACAACAATAACAAAACCAAGGGGAGGAAATTTTAGTTGTCTACAGTATTTCTAGAGCGCTAGATTTTCTGCTGTTTTGGTTCTTTGAGTTTTCTGTCTCGAATGAAGCAGTCATTTCAGTATTGAGCGGTCAGCTTGTTCGAAAAACCCATCATCATCACTATTTCCAATGTATCTGACACATTTTTCCCCTTTCATAGTTATAGACAAAATCATTTGAAAACGAAGTTGATTAATTTCAGACCCATGGGTACACTCCATCATAGCTTATGTATGAAAATGCTCCCAATGACATTTACTATTCCAGATTGAGTGATTCTGAAAACTACCCTACCGAAAAAATATGGGAAGGCTATGTTAGATGGGTTATTTCTGGATTTTGATGAACTTATCTATATATCCCTTTTCTTTCTTTACTTTCTCAAAAATGTACTGTGTCTGTAGGTATGAAATGCAGTTGACATATTGAACAGAAAAAACAATACCTTGGAATTTATCATGGTAGCTCAACTGCACGTGTGGTTGGTTATTACATGAATAGGATTCCAGAATTAACAACAAAATTATATCTACATATAAGTGTAAGAAGAATTATAATAATAGAACGATTCTGCCAAATTTCCAAGCAGTACACATTATTGGTCATGCAAAGAAGTCATGCAAACAATATGCACCAAAGCACAAATAGGGCAAAGGAAGACAATTGCGTTACCAGCTGAAGAGTGGAAGCTGAAGGAAGAGCAGCAGAGCTCCTGAGGCCGTGACCACAAGATGAACGATTAATGAAGCGGTGTTTTATGCGTAGCTGTTTGTAGAGCTTAGTATAGTGGAAATTATAACTATAGACGCATTTCGGTAGGGGTAGACCTCACGCAGGCACAGTGGCTCCAGAACAGGGTGTATCGTTGAAGAGTCATCAGAGAAGGAGGAAACATTATGAAGTTGTCAAAAATTGTCATAAAATATCTTGTTGAGATAACAATGATTGCGGCTCTAGCAGATCTGGAACGATTGTACTCGTAAAGTGCAACGCGAGTGGTCGCAACTATTTGTCAGTTGGTGTGCTCAAGAAACGCTTGATGGATGGATAATGAGCCCGAAAGTCGGGACGTTGTTCCCTAAGGTAAGACATTCAAAATGTTCCATTCTTGATTTATCTGACTAGGCTGGAAAAAATTAATTGCTTCCATTTCTATACTTCTGAAAGGCATTGAACTAGAGGCGGATGCAGTTATCCTACTGAATGTCCGTGAGCAAATACAACAACGCACATGACGCATGAGGGATATCAGACTTACAGGGTGTAGCATGATATTATGATGTTCTGATGTATGAATAAATGCATATTGAAAAAATATATATGGGGGCTCAGATATGTTCAATGGTATATGTTAACCCTCACGACAGTTGTGACGATCAGACGCAGAAGGCTTTCCTTACAATACCATACCACTTGGCTTACAAAATTACTATAAGAACTTAACCCATACCCACCTCCAACGGGCACAATCGGTCCGGGACCCATCTCAATGGATTCAGCGTCACTATTTGGAAAACGATAGCACACACGCCTAGATCACCGATAGTTTCGAAAAACCATTTTATTAAACAAACATTCTCACCAATAGCCCCCCCCCCCCAATAGTTAAATTTTGGCCCTGCAAGACAATAGAATGGAAGCTAAAACTATGTGCTGACGGCCTCGTTCCCTCAAATAACGTCTGTACTGTACCCAATTCATCCACACTCAGCATTTGAAAATAAAAGTGTACCAATAACCTTGGGATTTCCATGTCAAATTTGGAAAAATAGGGGACTGAAGAACCTCCCAAATCTGGTGAATACAAATACAATCATACTAAAAATAAATATAAATGCATAGCGATTCAATCCCCAGAACTTACATGATAACTTCTCCCTTTTATTTATCAGGAAAGCACACACGACGAGCCACATTATGTCACAGGGTGTGACGAAAAATAAAAAGAAAGTTTTAAGCTAGGCGAGAAATCATCTTTGAGCGAGCAACGGGTTTTCAATTAGCGTGTATAAGCGGACATTGTTTACGTGTCAGGTGTAGGTAAATATGGAACAGCTTACCAGTTGCTCTCACTATCACAATGTGAAGGTATCTCAAGGTCAGCAGCTTGTGGATGCTCATTGTTAAGTGTGTCGAGTTGGGTATGCGATGATTTTTTAGGAGGTGCGTCAATATTGGTAATATCACAAGGTTCGTGAGTGTCTGCTGTCATTGAATTTTGTCGTTCGTCGAACTTGTCACGCTTTGTGTCAACATGTTCTTGTTTCTTAGAAAGGCTTCTTTTCAGAATTGGTTCAATTTCTGTGCTTCGCTTAATATCTGGCTGAGGTGAGTCACTTGACGCTGTCTCTTCTTTTTGTGGGTCAAAATCTTGTAGACTTTTCTTTACAACTGTCTTCTCATTGTCTAGCTCCTCTTCTATAGACTCCTTGTGGTCAGCTGGTTCATCAGAATAGTTTGAGGAGACATCGTCCTCATTCTCAGATTGAATTTGAAGGGTTTTCACTGGATTAGCAAGGGCAGTGGACAAATCTGCGGATTCGTCATGTGAGAACACACCATCATCAGTACCATATCCTTCTAAAGGATCAACTTCGATATCTTCATGAGTAGTATTCTCGACTTTACTGCTCGTATTCCCAGTTTCAAGGATTTGGCTACTTGATAAACCATTGACACCAGGTTCCAAATCATTCACACTACTACTGGACATCACGTCATTTTCCTCATCAGTCGCACTTGAAGCCTGCAGTCCATCAGTGGTTTTCAATTCATGTTGGCTCTTGTCTGACTGCAACACTTCATCCATAGCCTCTATTTTTCGAGAGCCAGTTTGATCCTCACCAAAGTGGTCCTTTTGCCCGTTGAGACAGTCTGCAGAGACGTCAGTAGACAAGCTATCAATCCGTTTATTGGTTTGACAGTCAGTTTTAGAGACACGCTCTGTTTTAGACTCAATCAGTTTCTCTTCAAGCAAAGTTTGATCCTCCTTGACGCTGATTACTGTACGTTCGACGATGTTTTGTGTCAAGCCGACTTCGTTTCGCTCTGTGATGGTAACTCGTGTGTGTGACGAAGTGTTTAGCTCAGAGTGACTCTCATTGGGAGGCGCTTCTTCTTGTATCACGATGGTGCATTCGTCACTGGCCTCACCCACCGAGGGCACGCGCTGTTCTTGCTTCGTGACTGAGTAATGGGCGTCCAGAGGATTCGGACATTTTACCGTATACGTCACGGGAGAAACGGAACCAGTGTCCATTGCCTCATCCTCGTCCTCGACTGGTCGAATGAAAAGCCGTCGAGAAGCGTAGGACTGGACAGGACTTAGCAATTCCTCATCGTCTGAAACCGACAGAATGGATACTCCTCGCGTGACACTCAGTTTCGAGCACTTGTCTTCACTGTCTGAAAACTCTTCGACAATACCACAACAGGACTCTTCAAGTACACTCTCAGTGGTCACTTCCACGCAACGATAACCACTGAAAACCGCTCTTCTCGTATGGACGACTTCAAAAAAGTTATCTTCTTCTCGTTTTTCCACGTCTAAAAGAGGTAAAAATGAGGTTTTGTAATGGTGCTATATGCAACTACATACTGAAGAAGCCATGTTACGACAATAATCATACAGCTCTAAAAAGCCCAGGAACACGGTCGTTCTGCAAGTTCCCAAATGGTTGTAAGCTTCTAGGTCAAAGCTGATTTTTCCAGTCAAACTGGAAATTTACTGAAAGCTACTCTAAAAGCGACTACACTGAATGTGGTTCGATGAGGTTTGAGGTTTGCGTATCCCTCATAAGGTCCAACTCTGGTCATGGTGGATTGAGATGGTCCTAAGGGGGGATAGGGGTCCTGTGTTAAGTATGTAGCGCCTTAAAGGAACAGGGAAAAGAAATCTGCAAATTCTTACACACGGGTTGGTTATTCCTCAAACCAGGCGCATGGAGACTGATTTGCACCTCGGACCAGGCGCATGGAGATTCATTTCTTCAACATGGGGAAACAAAGGGTTTGGCGGGTCCCGGACCCAAAATCAGAAATTTTGGTCAGGGGTCTGTTCTCGGCCTAGGACGGTCCTCGAAACTTTTTAGCCCAATCAGACCAAATTCGGGCAGGGTAGGGGTCAAAATATGTTTTTTTGAAAAATGGATTTTCGAGATTTTGTGCGATCTAGGCGTGTGGGGTATCATTTTCCACTAAATCATGGACGCTGAATCCAATGAAGTGGGCCCCAGAACGATTGGCGCCCACTGGCAGAAGTTATGGGTCAAATGGGGTATATTACCCATTTTGAATATGTGTTTTCGAGATTTCCGGTACCCGGGCGAGTGGGGTATCATTTTCCACTAAATTTTGGATCCTGAATCGATTGGAATGGGTCTGGGACCCGCCGCACCCACTGTTTTTCCAATTTTCCCCATGTTGAATAAATGAGTCTCCATGCGTCTGGTCTGAGGAATAACCAACCTGTGTGTAAGAATTTGCAGCGTTATTACCTAGACACCTTAAAACGCCCAGAAAATAATTTTGAGCCGAATCGGAGAGGTTGACCTTTTGCATGAAAATATAGATTGATAATTATTGAAATAACCAACCAAAACCACCTTTGACGGATGTCATACCCAGCTGAACCCTTTTCCTTCAAATTATATTAGAAAATTTTATTACAAAGAAACTTGAATCTACACTAGAGAATTTTCATCCTAATAGTATCTGAGGAATAAGGAGTTATGTTTAGGGGTTGTGTAAATAAATTCGCATAAAATGGTGTCTTTTGAAGTAGAAATGAGAGCATGAAAGATGGGTCATCAAAACCCGTGGTAATGTTGGGCTGGTGATATTGTATGGTGGTGTAACGAGATACCTTGCGTGACACCAACGTCCTCTGTGTAATCAACTTGAACCACATCTTTTTCTTCTCGAGTGAAGGTCTTCGCGTTTTTCGGTTCCTCTGACTTCACTTCGTCGGATACTGGCAACTGAGGGACGTCCTCAACGACGGATTCTTTCCTTTGGATGGCCTCCAACCTGCCATGGCGCCCCGAAGTGGCTGAGACAAGACACGAAAAACACTCATACCTGCGCTACTCTTGCGGGGTTAAGATGGCCTTCGATAAGAACCATTCACAAGAACATGCGAAAACAAAGGACTGATTCAAGAAAAACAAACAAATGTACCATACAAATACATGGGGGATATTCAAACAAAAAAACATAAAGCATATTTGAATCAAATCGATTTGGGGATCTAGAAATTGTGTGCACACCACAAGAAATACGACCCTAAAAAGTCGTCCATTGAATTTCACCCAATAATGAACACACCGTTCCAATATCCTGTCTCAAAAACACACGTTCACATAAACGAGAAAATAAATTATCACAAAAAAAAAATATTCCACTTTTCCACAACAATGTGCCAAGATGCCTGACCACCAACGTCCCAGATATGATTCCGACCGAATCCCAGACAGCTTACCCTGCACGATGACTGTACTCTTAGTTACTGCAGTGCCCATCTCGTTGACGGCACGAACTTCATATTCACCACCGTCCTCTTCTTTGAGCAAATTCACAGTCAATTCGTAAGTTTCCACGCGCTGTTTGTCCCGAGATATTTTTATATGAGCGCTTTCAGTCAGTTCATTTCCATCTTTAAACCTGCGAGCAAAAACGCAATTGTCAGAAATAGATGAATTTGGTTTGATTCTCTGAATAATAACTATATTTTTACACCTGATGTCAATCTTCTCTTTTCTGTTCAAAACTTGGGTACATCTGCAGTGTTGGATTCGGGTCGCCATATTGCCAGATAAGATTCGATGTAACGCACAAAGGCAATAATCAGAATGTGTATATTGCGTAATAATCATACGTGGTGATGATATACAGTATTTTGAATGGAAATGAAGTCATGAAATGTGAAATGATATAACAGATGATAATAATAATAATAATGAGAGAAATAAATAAAATTAAAATTAATAAAAATGATAATAAAACTAGTTATTTATGCCGATACATTTGAGTAACTGGCCAATCAGAAACGCATGAATTCATCTGCACACAGGCGATAGCTTGTAAACTTACTATCATGTTGTTTTCGATATATCATATAAGGCAGTATGGCGACTCGCCCCTGACACTGCAGATCAGCAAAAACATTAACGTTTTGTTTCATGATGATGAAATTTCAATGCCAAACGTCTTTTGCCTTAATACATCTATGCAGTCTTTGACAATAGGAATTTGTATAAAAGTATGGTCAGGGACTTTTTGTGCATTATAGTTGGTCCAAGAAACTTTTAAACCCAATCGTACTGAATGAAGGAAGAGTATGAATGAAAAGGGTATTTTGGCAGTCGATATTACTGCTATTGGGAGACCAGGGTGGTAATGAGAACATTTTTCCATAAGTTTGGATTTTGTTGTTGTTGTTGTACGAATAAAGTAAATGTTGTAGGCTGCTTCGTAAGGGCCCCAATATTGTTACATCCTCCTCCTCACATTGAACATTATGATTACGCAGTAGACTTACCACTTGATCTGAGGTTCTGGCGTCCCTTCAATTTCCACTTTGAGAGTGAGCGTATCTCCTTCGTTGACAGTAACATTTTTCAAGGGTGTTTTGAAGACGGGTCGACCTGAGGACATCCAAAATTGAATTTCAATGCAAAATCTTGAGACAAAAGTTATTTAGAGAGGCTGCCCATGCTTCTTCCCCTGTCTAATAATATCTACTCGATTTGGAAAATTGGGAAACTAGGTGTCAGAAATTATAACTCACAAGCATGGAAGCCCCACCAGGAGTATGCTAAGGTAAAAAAATTGAGGGGAAAAAAGATTTTATACTAACTGATGAAACGTTCAGTTAACCTTCGAACATTTTCACACCCACCCTTTCCTACTGGCACGAGAGAGTGGGGTAGTAGTAAAAAAAAAAGAAAGGATAAAATCTATAAACTGAAAGATGCTTTAAACTGGGTTACTTGAAATCATTATGGTTTTCACTCCAGCAGGTGAAACACTTGATGTTGATGCACTTCTGGGGTTGATGCTGCTTTATTTATCCAAGTTATTTAAGAAATAAAAAATGTAATAAGTACAAATTTTAAAAAAATCCAGGCAATTGAGATGGAAAGAAGGACTAACAGAAACAAATACAGTTGACTAGTCTCCATTTATTAAGACAAAGGGTGTGTAGGTAAGTAATATTTCTTGTACAGGTATGCTAAGGTCCATTGTGGTTTGAAGAATTCGAAAATCGTAGAGTTCGTCTCAGTGTGTCTCAGTCACCATTCTTTGAAGATCAAGTATCTTAGTGAAAACCAGTGTTTCAACGTTGGAGTTGCCTTCAAAAAATCTCATAACTGTGTCCAGAGCTAGAAGTGCTTGCCTTTTCGAAACAGGCGGCCTTCCGTCGATCGATTTAGTATCTTCCAGCAAACATGTCACTAACACAGGTGTCATTACATTACTCTGTGGCATTGGCAACATTAACGTGAAATGCTTCATTTTTCACTGTGAATAGCAACGTTCTGCCGAATGTTCTGGATGAAATTGGCAAGTGAATACATCTAGACTTACAGTTTAAGAGGAAACTACGTCAAGCAAATGAAATTTTGCATTTAGTTACTGACAGGATTGCCAGCTTTGTTTGAAGCCTTCTTACTTAGGGGGCCATCAGAAAACAAATTTGGGAATTTAAGGTTAGAATTAATAAAAGTCGCAATTCTGCCCATAAGAACCGATCTTGGGAGCCTCGCTAGGCTTTCAAGGTTGGTGAACGGGCAGAAAGGTGGAGGTGTTCTTCAGAACAATGTAGCCACCATGGAGAAAATAAAAGCTTGGTATTGAATTCTTCATTAGAAAAACCTCCCTTAGAACGCGGATTACATAACCCCCGAGAATCCGTTTGTGCGCTGAACCAATGAATAGGAAATTGGTACAGCGAAGTAGACAACCAAAGGAGTTGAGTGTAAACTTACACAAGACAGTGAGATCAGCAGTGGACTCGTTGCTTCCATACTCGTTTTCAATCTTACATCTGTATTTCCCAGCGCTTGACGCACTGACTTCTTTAATAATCAGAGTGTAGTTGTCTTCAAGTTCTTTGAAAGTGAAGTTGGAAGACGATTCCGTGATTTCCGATTCATTGTAAAACCTGCAAGTATAAATGGACTTATTTATCTAGTAAGAATCCACGAATCAGCAGTAACATGAAGACTAGGCGCCATCTTCCGAAGTTCTTATTATGAACTTGGCCAATACGAAAATAGGTGGTACAGTTGGCTTAGCCCTCATCGCACCCCAGTAAATTAGAATTGAATGATACCCGTGAATCTGAAGGGCTCTTACCATCGAACTTTCCCTTTGGGGAATGACGCAACTTGGACTGTGAAGCCAACGAGTGTGTCTCCCTCTTGAGCCATCACATGACCCATGTCCTTGATGAACGTTGGGGCTGTCTTTACGCAGACGACACCTTTATCAGTGTTTGTGCCGTGTAGATTGGTCAGTGTGCAGGAGTACTCTCCCGCGTCCAATGCATTGATGGCGTTGATGGTCAATGAATGAGTGTCGTTGTCACTCGTGATTTTACATCTTGAGTCAGTGACGACAGGTTTACCTTTGAAAATCCTGGAAAACCCGAGTTGAATTTGAGACACAATTGTTACATGAAGAAGTAACATGCTCCTTAGAAAATACGAAAATCTCTTAACCCTTCAATGAAAATCACTCACCATTGAACTGTTGGCATGGGTGTGCCATGAACTTTGACAAGGAAAGTTAAACTGTCACCTTCCTCTGTTTCAACTCTTTTGATGAGGTTTCGGGTGAAAATGGGAGCACCCTCAATGTCGACCTTGCAAAATTCTGAACACTGACTGATGTTATTTTTACAAACAATTGAGTAGGATCCAACGTCATACAATGAGCAACTGGCAATATCCAATGTGTACGTTTTGCCAACTTCAGTGATCTTGATATGTTCGGACTCGAGGATCTGCTTACCATCTTTGTACCTAGAAACATCAAGGCAGAACTCAATGATGGAATAGCCAATGGGACGCCAAAATATACGCAGTGCATAGACATTTTAAAAATACGGCAACGTGACTTGTATATGTATCTAATGACTCACCATGCCACCATTGGTTTAGGATTGGCTTCAATTTCAACTGACAACTTGATTGGTTGCCCCGAAATGGTATGGACGTCTGTTAGTTTTTTAGTGAATGTTGGAGCAGCTGAAATGCACGAAAGGAGAATGAGCATTACAACATATTTAGGATGTAAACCCATCATAATTAGGAGTGTGATATCTTGAAGCAAGATATCAAAGTAGAGAAACATGAGTCATAGCCACAGCGTGTTAGCTCTCATTTCGCACAACGTGTTGTATGTATTTTTGAAAGCTCAACAATCGATTTATAATGGTAAAACTGAAGCTGCAGCTGCACTGCTTTTGAGATTTTTTTGCAAACTAGGCAATGTGGGGTACCATTTTCCACTAAATGTTGGATGCTGAACAAATTGGAATGAGTCTGGGACACTCCACACCCACTGTTCTCCCCATACTCTTGCTCTAAGGGATAATAAACCATTATTAATTCAATGATGATCAAGCGGTCTCAATCTACATAGCATTCTCACTGAGAACTAGGGACTCCATAACAATCGTTGAGGTCATAAATCCTGATGCATCAGATCTCGCATATCTTTGTGAATGGAATGGCCCAGGAGCTGCTGTTGCTTACTTTTTTCACATGTGTACAAATGAATGTAATGCACAAAATTATACATGTCCTGACTGGGCCTTGAAAATCTCCGGCGTATGCTGAACCCTCCAACAAGATTGAACACTTTTTTACCTTTAACATTCAGAGTGATGGTGTCTTCTGATGTGCCAGTCACATTCTGAGCTACAGCTTTATATTCGCCCATGTCTTCTAAACAAACGTTCTTGATAACAAGAGCGATTGTTTCGTCATCTTCGTACAGTAACTTGCAGCGCTCAGTATATTCAACTTCTTTCTCGTCTTTGATCCTTTGTTGAAGCAAATATATGGAAAAAGAAGGCCTCACATTAGAATTTAATGTTTTTAAAGTTGAAATGCTAATTTGATTACTCATAGTGATAAAAATTATGTTATGACATGATTGAGTAATGCAGTATATATTGGCATTGAATATTCTAGACTGACTCACCATTTGACATCAGGTTTAGGATAACCAGTGACTTTAGTTTCAAGCATTGCGGATGATCCAATGTTAGTATCTTGAACTTTAGTCAATGCTGTCACAGTAGGAGCTTCTGGTTCCCTGAAGAGCAGGTTAACATTGCCTGAAACATAAAATTTATAAAGTCTGCTGGAAGATTTTTAGGCGGTGTATTGAGGGGGGGATTTATTGGGTAAATATTCAGGATACAGGATATTTTGTTGAAAACTCTTCGTAATTGTCTCAAGGATAACTTTGCAAAGAGAGCTCAGGTTTCCATCCTTCATTCTTTAGTATTACCTTGAACAGTGAGTTCAGCGCTGCAGGAAATTTTTCCTGTTGAAGTGGAAGCAACGCACGTGTAGAGGCCAGCATCTTCAGGTTTGACATGAGTGAAAACCAAAGCCAGTGAATCTTCTTGATCCTGAAAACCATTATCATTTACCGTGAGTCATCCAACGCTACGGATAAGAATGTCGTGCACATCACAATCAACCCAGCAATGAAGAACTCAGCGCACTTTATGAACACAAAATGACAAACACACCTGGAATAAAACCTTGAACCTTTCTTCAGGGTCAAACGGTTGGCCATCCTTGATCCATTGGAATTCAGGGTCCATTGCTTTTCTGTCACCAATACCTTGAAACACTTTTTTGTCCTCTAGAAACACCAACATTGACCATACCATTATAGTTCATTGCAAAAATCAGGAACATGTAGAAAATTGAGTTAAAACGACTTATAAAATGGCGAACAGAGATACAAGGAGCTCCTAAAGGAACACCGAGAGAGGACATAGTAGTCTCACTCAAGATATTGTCAATTGTCACTGTTTAGGGGGATGATCTTCAGAACTATTTAAATGTCACTAATAGACTTTGAAACACCAGTTATCAAGCAAACCATGAAAATAACTCGGTCGTTGTTGTTCCAACTCTTGCGCTGAGATAAATCGTGAATGCCATTCAAGTCCAAGAAAAAAAAATATATTTCAAAAGAAATGCATTGTCACTTGTATGCATTTGAGAACCGCATTTCCATGCTGTAATGATGACCTGATCAGACTGCGTCATATTACTTTTTAACCCACACGTTTACCTTTACTAGGAGAAGCACCTGGTACCACTGGTTGGGTCTTGGGACAATCTGATTGAAACCAATATATAGTTGGACATAAAAGTTTCAATACTTGACAATGTTTTAGGAAAACTAAGCGCAACATAAAATAATGGATAATGGATTGAAGAAAGGGAGATCCTCTTCTGAAAATTAGGGACAGTTCCTTCCCCCTTGATCACTCGACCTGTTGTTCTTTTTGGGGGGATACTAGAAATCGAAAGTGTACATTGATAAGCCTTGCACACGATGACCTTAAAAATTCCATTTGTCAGGGAAGCCGTGCTGAATGAAATTTTGGAGAGAGCCGTCCGTGGTCTGCAGAAGTGGATCCAAATTTGTATCCAGCAAGAAGGACGTCATCTCAAAGTCATTATTTCCCGAACCTAAATATGGTATGTAATTTCTAAGCTGTATTAAACAACTTTTCTTTTAATACTTGTTTTTTATTACGTATTTTCAACCTATTGGGTCCCAGTTTTTCAATATTGAAAAACATCCATTTCCTCTGCAACACCCTGCACAAACCTAAGGCATTACACTGTTACGTTTTAATTTAAATGTTCAAATTGATTACATAATATGTATTGTAGCAAGAGCGTAATAGTCATCCTCAGTCAACTTAATTTTTCGCGAGAATGAAACACACGGATTGCTTCTAGTTTACCATAACGCAGAACAAGTCAAGAAAAGAATTATTTTCCCAGATTTTCTACGAGAGCCCATCGCATGTAGGAGGCAATACTCACGATTTACAATGTTTAAATGAATCGAATGGCTGGAAACCTGTTTTTGGGTTGAGACAATGACAAAATAAGCTCTTACCAACAACTGAAACAATCCCCTCACAAGTCGCTTCACCGAATTCGTTTGTAGCCACGCATTTGTAAACGCCAGCATCAGACCTGGCAACTTCGGGAATGACCACTTCATAATAACCAGTAGCAGCTTGCTCAGTTTGGATGCAGCAGTGTGAGTTCTTGTAGGTGATTAAAACATCATTGTGAAAGCTGGAGGTATAAAAGTATTTACATTATTCATCCGAAAATATAACAGGTAGGTTCTAAGGACGTCAGAGCCTAGAAAACACTTTTAGGATGGCTTACAATTGCACATCGGGATTAGGAACACCTTCAACTTTAACCAGAAAGCGAAGGAAGGTATTTTCCATTAGTTCTGTATCCTTCAGTCTCACAACAAACTTGGGTTTATTCAAGCTGGCCTCATCCACTAAAAAACAACGAAACCCCGTTTTGAGTTTTAAAGGAATACAACAAAATACAGTAAAAACAAGGTATGTGGACTAACCTGGTTGTACAATCAGATTGGCTGTGCAGGAAGTAATACGTCCATCAGCCAATGTTGCGTGTGCAGTATAAACTCCAGCGTCAGATAGTTTAACGTCATTGATCTCCAAACGGTGTAGTTTGCCCTGAGACAATTGAGTGGCACGTCCGGCAAGATCCTCATCAAACGGCTCATTGTCCTTTAGCCAGATGAGTGATTTCAATTCCCATTCAATTTCACAATCAAAAGTTGCGGTTCCGCCAGCTGCAAGAAGTCACAGAATCAGTTTAGTTTCTGGTCCTAGAGTATCATAACATAATCGAGTCCCCGCTGCGCTATTTGCTGTGAAGAAGGCCAAAGAACAGTCAATTCAACCACATTAAAGTGGTTACACGCGTTTTTGTGGAAATCATTGCACCTTCACTTAAGGAATAAACAGCAGGCAAAAATGGCGTACCCAAACTCCTTCAAAATTACGTGTCGAGTATTCAATGGATTATCACCACAAATGCATGCAATGGTCATGAAAAATGGGAGCTGAATAGGCAACAACTAGGATAATATATCCAGTATATGAGGTGGAAGTAGATGCAATTTTAGAGTACCCTATAAGGGAGGTTCATATTTTGGCTGAAGAAATCTCTCTTCGTCAACAGTTAGTAGGTTAACGATAGAGCCCTCGACGCAAATGTGTGAACTTTATCTCCTCATTCAACTAAAGCAAAAATGACCCACATGATGGGCACTTTGGTCATAGCTGAAGATTGTTTCTGACCTGAGCTATCTTAGAGACATTTGCACTCCTCTGGTAATTTACTACTTAAGAGTTACCTTGTTTTCTTGTCCATCAACAAAATAGCTTACAGGTCTCAAACTCTGAGCAACTCTGTGACCAACTAGAATTAATCCATTAAAATATAGTATCCTCCCTTGACTGCACTCTTCTGGAAGATGAGGAAACTAAGATATTATCCATTGCATCATTGTTCTTTCCTTTGGCTTTTCTTTTGAAATCTCCCCACCTATAATATACCTACAACATTCAAAAAAACATTGAGGTATAAACCCCTGGCTTGAGATAACAATTGTTGGTAAAAAAGCAGCCAATGAACAGGGGAAAAAAGTAATTTTGTGTCACAATTAGTGTGTCACTCTTTTCCTCCAGATGAGCGAAGCCAAGGAAGGATATATTCTCAAGGACGAACCACGTTTGGTGCAATATTTTATCCTCTGCCTTCATTGCCTCTGGTGTAATAATATTGTAAGTATACAACTTTGGATACCACTGTTCCTAGACTCACATTAGTTCACTTCCTGATGATATTAGCAGTTAAGAAGGCACATCCCATATAAATGGGATCTTACCATGAATCAAGTGCCTGAAATCTACACCTTGATACATCACACAGCCCAGTCATAACCTGGGTTTGACATTCAAAACTATCCCCACATTCTGCTTCAATAGCAGTTATCTTCAGGCAAAACCACAATGTATGTTGAACTGTAAGCAATGAATGATAATGATCTACTGAATGTCAAGCATAATTATTAGGTGACCATCACTTGGCTAGGAACAATTTTCAACATGCAAACTGCCTCAGCTGGGATACCACACAAACGAATCATGCGACAGTGCACAATTCTTCAGAAAGCCAAGCGCATTGAAGGCCACCCATGTCTGGATGGCAGTTGCGGAGCATCGGTACAAGTACTGTACTGGAGCCACTGTGTACGTAGAATAGGGGTTCAATGTTGATGAGGGAATGAGCGACAACACGAGTGCACAAATGAGAACCATACTCTCTTATTGAACGGAGGTCTTCCGAGGAATAATTGGGGTTGCAATACTCCTTGGAGTAGAATGCTCAGTATAAAGTTCTGAAGTCAAGACGAGGAGACAGTATAACAGGAAACAAACTGAAAGGTATCAAACGAGTAATGAACTGCTATATCTTTAGCTCACGTTCAGCATTGAATCCTTCGAGAGTTTTGGAGAATAAAGATATGTTGATGTTGCAGCGACTAGTTGTGTCTTCTGGCACTTCAGGCTCGGGTGTTGGAGACTTTTCAGGCTCGGGCTCTGGCGTGGGTTCTTTCGGTGGCTCTGTGAAATGCACACTTCATACTACTTTGTTATCAACTAAGGTGAATCACAATCAATGTTACAGGTTACTGTTGGAGTGGAATCAAGAGAAAACCGTTTGTTGATAAGGGCCTTTTCTATTGTTGTTCAGCCAGGCACCTCAGCATCATCACCTGCCGTTGTTGTTCAGCCATTTCTAAAAATTATACTTTTTCCTTGATAATGTTAGAGGTCATATTTGTGAAGTTTTTTCCCCTTTATTGATAAATAATGGGGGCATTTCCATGTTGCCTATCAATATTGGAGGTCTGTTGTGTCAAAGTCCATGTTTCACTGAATTTGTAGCTATCCGTTCCCGTTCGGAATGAATTTCTCTGTGTGTATTCCCTGTTTTCTCGCAGGAAGAACTATACTAGATTGTCAAAGCCTGGCAATCCACGCCAGGACGAAATGCTCGACGAGATTGTCATCTTTTGACCTCCCAGCAAAGATCTGTCAATGGCAACCTCATCAAAAATTGGATTTAATTTGATTCAATTGTGTGATTAAAATAAACCCCTACTTTGTGACTGTTTACATGGACGATTAGAAGTTATCATAATCTCTTCCCCCACTGAATTGTAACTTTCTTTTTTTTTCTTTAATAGTTTTTGCCACGATTTTTTTCATTGTAATTGGGCTTGTTCCCGTATTTGTAATAAATAAATAAATATATCGTATTCACATTACCTCTCATTTACAGTAATATATAAAGTTTATCAAGCTGGCTGGACGATAAAGACGCGAGATAAGGCCATGGGTTCTGGCTAATGATAACGGGAAAGGTCATTTGATAAAAGACCAGGACCAGATCTGTGGGATGATAGTGGTCCAAAAGATACCTACACCTACACTCCTCTCCATCTCACCTCTTGTAAGGAGAGAGAAGAAGAACGATTCCCAGTCCAAGAAGAAAATCTGTCCAAATAAAACATTGGAAACTTGGTAGAAATGGTATGTAGCTGGTAGAAAGTCTAACCACGCCCTCGTATGCCTAATCAATTGTCACAGGAGTCAGGAAGAGGACGACTAGATCAATTACATATACTTCCCATGAATTTCCTAAAATTTCAGTCGAAACCACTCCATATAAAACAGAATACAGATAAACAAGGAATGCATACATAGCTAAGCATCTATAAAGCATTTTATGTGCAAATAAATTGCGCTTAACAATACATTTTTCAGCTTACCAAACCAATGAATAAGCAATCTACAAAAGAAATGTTCATTATGACAACGAATCAAGCAAAATTGATCAGATTCTGTCCCAGTGATCATGATCTGATCATGCTATGCATTCTGCAAAATACAGCAACAAAAAACCTAGTTGGCCCATGCAGGTAAAACAAAAACTGGTATATCAAAATGTTCTGCACTGTGTTTCTACATGTGACATAAGGAGCCGTCAAAGATTTTACTCTAATGGCGATGAATCAATTCAGTTGGATTGACGGATAATACAGAACTGCGCATTTTGAATGAGACCACTGAGATGTACCAAGTGAGTTGAGAATACCCACAGAATTGATCCTCTTGTGGAGTGGAAGGAATAACATCCTCTGTTCCCTCTCTGGAATGATCTAGTACGCCAAAAGATAAGACACGTAAATTCAGGATGGCTAAGCTAGGCATGCTACCTTCTACAGTTTTCACAACAGGCTCTGGAGGAGCCTTGGGCATCTCTTCGTCTGAGAGTGCTTGTCCAAATGCCAAGTCTAATTCGACGCCTTTGAGTGGTTCAAGTTTCTCGTTTTCTTCAATTTGGAGTCGCAGATCGTCCGCTGCGTGCTCGGCTAATGTAACTGCGAACAAGAGCCAACCATCAGACATTCAACACGATTTGGGAAGCCACACTATAAGGGATACCAATTGGTACCAATTGCTGAATGCATAAAGTACTCACTCTGGTTCTTGGCGTAGTGTTTGATTTCAGCAATCCACGGGTCTTTAGCGTAATCTTTATGGCTAGTAACTGTGAATGGTCCAACTTCAAATGTGGTCGGGTCGTTTTTGTGGTCCCTTAATTCAACTTCAGGTAACTGCAAAGGAAAACCCGTGAGGATTAACAAGCGAAGTCCGGAAGAAGTTAACGCCACAAAGACGGGAATACAAGCCTTTACATGAGCACAAAAATACGTGGAAGGAAATATTCGTAAGAAGGGAATAAAATGACGGCAGAACTCACCCTAATGATCTCTTTCAGTACAAACACATATCGGTTGTCTCCAATTTTTCGTACTTTGCAAACGAGAATTCGGGCCTTGAAGAGAAAAAGATACCGATCGTGTGGCTTCCCGTCCTTCCCTGTAACCTTAAACCAACCCTGTGAAAATAACAGATATGAAAATTAGTAAAACATGTTTGAAACGAGAATTGTGATTACTAGTGATGAAGAAAATGAGATGAAATAAAAAATTACAGCTCATCAGAGAAGATTTTTTCTTAAAAAAATACAAGCAACCAGAAATTTGAATTCACTAATCTATCAAGAGTAACCCCTTTTGAAGGGTTTAGGGAATAGTAGTAAAATTATCTATTTAAAGATACTAAGCTTATCACGAGGGACTTCAAGATACCAGGAAAGTTAAACAACGGATGACTGGTCATTAGATTAGATCTGTGCCCTGACCCTACTGACAACCCTATACCTTCCTATGTAACAGCTATTCACCCTAACTAGGTTTTCACTCACTTGAATGTCACATCACCGTTTTTTTTTTTTAATTCAGAATAAAAAATTAGAGCGAATGGCTGAGGAAGAAGGTGACAATGTAGAGCATTTCAGCCACCACGTATGCGAGCTCAAGAAACGTCCGCCAATGGGGTTTTGGAGATTCGTAAGTTGCAGAAGAAGGGAAATACTGACACTGGTCCGCTGTGCGCGCAATTTTGGTAATAGACAATTTGCAAAAAAAAAATTCATTTTGGCCAGGGACCTCATTTTGGCTTTTGTTGGCCCTCGAAACTATTCAGCTCGATCGGACCAATTTTGGGGACGGTATGGGTAATTTTTTTTGTTTTTGTTTTTTTCAATCTCGATTTTTGTGGCCGTTTGTGAACTAGTGCATGTGGGGTATAAGTTTCCGCTAAATGTCGGAAGCTAATTCAGTTGAGATGGGTCCCAGACCGATTGGAGCCCACCGGTGGTGGGTATGGGTCAAGATGGGTACGCTGCGTATAGTCTTGGACACTCCACACAACTGTTCTCCCCGTACTCACGCTCTATGGAATAATAAACCATAGTAGATTAATTTGAAGAGTTTTGTTCTTATTTGCCCATTTCACGAACAAATTCCTTCATTAGCATTGATGAATACCATTCCTGACCGGAGAAATCAGTCTTTCCTTCTAGGATGGGTAGACTCATCTCCCTCCAAGGTCCCATGAGTACCAGGGCACTTCAATGAACATGAAGCCCCCCCCCCCCCTCTTCTAATCGTTAAGTCCCTCCTCGCTCCATCAGCGTAGGGGCACCCCAACAATCGTGAAGTACCAAATGGTTATACTTCTGAAGGATCATTTATGCAGGAACACGTATGTGCTGGGTTCACCATGAAGACTTTTCATGTTACAGTGTACTCTGCGTCATCAACCTGTTACTACTCAGAGGACTGGGAGGGCCCGATTCCTGGTGGAGGGCCACTGATGCATCAGTGTATCGATCCGAGAAAGGTTTGGTTCAGACACACTTAAAAATAAATAAATAAATAATTTAAAAAAAAATACTCGCTGGTACCGTATGGGGTATCACTTAATACTAAATTTTGGACGCTGAATCCAATGAGACGGGTCCTGGAACGATAGGAGCCTACCAGAAGAGGTTATAGACTGTGAATCGATTGCGGCAAATCCCCATGCTCCTGGTTCAAGGAATAACCAACCCCTGTAAAGGACTTGGCAGCAATTTTTTTTTTTTTTTTTTTTTTTTGTAAAGGACTTTTTTGGGCAGTTTGGACATTGAATCATTTCCATCCCATTAAATGTAAAAAACGCTGCACATTCATTCACAGGGGTTGGTTAGCCCTCGGACCAGGCGCATGGAGATTCATTTCTTCAACATGGGGAGGTGGGTGTGGTGGGTCCCGGACCCATACAATCGATTCAGAGTCCAAATTTTAGGGGAAGATGATACCCCACATGCCTAGGTACCAGGAATCTCGAAAACATATTCGAAACGGGTAGATAGTGACCCATTTTGACCTATAACCTCACCCACAGGGCGCCAATCATTCCGGGGCCCATTTCATTGGATTCAGCGTCCAAAGTTTAGTGGAAAACGATACCCCAAACCCCTGGATCACCAAAAATCTCGAAAATCCATTTTTCGAAATACACATTTTGACCCCTGACCTCCCAAATTCGGTCCGATCGGGCTGAAAATTTTCGAGGACCAACCCGAGCCGGGAAGAGGTATCCTCTAGCAACGAATAAAACATTTTTATTGATTGAAGCTGAGTGAATATCAATTAGATGTCAGCTTCAGGTTTGAGGTTCTAACATTGTTACATTGGCACTTACAGAGTTAATGTGTTCTCAGGCCTTTAAACAGTTCTGTCAGTTGGAACCTGAGGTCTGACCTCTCACAGAGATCGTATTCAATAGTGATAAGAAACTGTGGTAAGCGCAGTGGTAAATTGTTGGACATGCTGATTTTTTCAACATAATTCTGTAGTTCAATCATGCTACAGTGTATCGATCCAAAATAGGTTTGGTTCAGATACACGCACACACACACACACACACACAAAAAATTTACTTGCACATACTATGAATATGTTTGGCGTGTGGGGTATCACTTTATACTACATTTTGGACGCTGAATCCAATGAGGATCCTGGAACGATTGGCGCCTGCTGGAAGAGGTTGTGGGTTAAAATGGGTCACTAGGTACCCGTTTCGAATGTGTTTTCGAGATTTCTGGTACCTAGGCGTGTGGGGTGTCATTTTCTATTAAATTTTGAACTCTGAATCGATTGGAGTATCCACGCTCCAGGTCCGAGGTTTGATTAGACATCATGAAACGTGTACATATGAGAAATTTTGGGATCAATCGGACATGGTCGATCTTTTACGATCTCGGGCATGATTACAAAGGTGATTCATGTTGTAACCAACCAAAACGAATTTGTTGGTTATGAAAGACTCATCCAGTATCACGTGGCAAATGTGATACCTGATAATGATACAATGTGATATAATGATAATCGTTGATAAGTGACTAGTCATTCAATGTTCGTGTGTAAAGGGTTAAAGTATGAAATATAAAAAGTATAACACCCACAAATGGCTCAATACGGACTCGTGGTTTCAGTTCGGAGGTACATGGAATGATATGTTTTTAACGTGACTCAGAAACGATACTGATCCGGTCTTAAATTATAATTTTGAGAAAACGTACGTCAGCACGGTAGTGGTGATTTGATCAAATACTCGAGCGTTGAGGGCACAACACACTATATCCGACGCCGGGGACCGAACAATTCGGAGATAACTATCAATAGGCGAAGCACTGAACTGGGGACCGACCGCTCTGACACTTGCACGAGACGAAGTTGAGGGCAGACATAATAAAAATATTAGCGTAGGCCTGGCAGGAAGGGGAGGGATGGTCGAGAGTATTTTTGGTAGCTCAGTCGATTACTCGACAGCTGATTCGTGAGGAAAAAAAGAGTCAGTCAACTTGAGATTGCTTCCTCCGCTAGTAGGGGTTACCCTTGTCATTGAAACAAAACGGCCACCTGTAAGGACCGTCGAGTTGAACCGGGTTCAACAAACAAACTGGGCAATGATCCGGACTCGTCGATTTATTTGAGGCAAGACGCCTCACGGGCTCGTCAATACAGCCATCATCCACATCCTTACAAAAAGAGTGGCCAGTCCTTCTTTCACAATCAGGGATGACACTGAGACGTGTCCACAGTGAAGAAGATGGACTGGGGATACATAGGTGTCCAACGAGTTGTCCTCCCAACCCCTCCTAAAATTGTTCAAATGGGAGTAAACAAAAAAATTTTTGCGCCTCGCACAAGTAACACTTTTTTATTACAAGTGGGAACTCAACATTTTCATTACAGATTCGGCTTCTACCGCAATCCCGAAATTGCCAAAAAGTGGATATGATGGTGAACTTTAATGTGTGGCACATGCATTTTTATTGTTTTTAACGTTGATTAGAAAAATCATCTTTTTTCGGCGCGTGAGTTCGTTTTTATTTATCTATAACTCCACCATTGCCGCTTAAAAAAGACGCCTTTTTTCATGCGAAATAAACAAATTTCGGTCATTATTGCGCGACTTTTTTTCACCTCTCAAGGCAATAACGAGGGGGACCAGACCGTTGATGTGCATTCAAGAATCCTTAGTACAGGAGACTTGTATAGCGTGACAATGGCTTTTGGCTGGAATGTTTGTGAAGTTCCTTGTGTTCCTCTTCATATGCCCCTCTCATTGCTCTACTGAGTGTCTATAAAGTGAGCCCAATCATTATGAACAACACGTACCGCAAAAAGAGAATATAAAATATCTAGGTGACCACATTGGTGACCTGGTGAAAAGGTTAAGAACCCGCATCAATATCCTAAAACCACTTATCGGACCACAATATCCGCTCACTTTGAGCAATAAAAAATTAATTTATTTAGTGATGATGGCCCATTTGGCAATAAGGCTGCTCAATCTGGGATCCGCCACTCCCAGGTCAAAAGGGTCACAAATGCGGATTGGTACTTGAGAAATTCTGCGTTGCACCGGGATTTAGAGATTCCCGTTGTTGCTGAGGTGATCGCGAAAACATTCCGACGACAATTTGACATTATCATATCTCAACCAAACCCTACGTTCGACGGAATCGATGGACGCCTTCTACGCCACAAACTGGAAGGTTACGGAAAAGAAGGAGACCTGTAGACCTTCTTACACTGTAGCATCGAGAACCTCATCAACTCACAAACTGCGACAAAATTACCTACTAAACTAGAAACTATGAAACAAGTTGTGATACAAATAAGTCATCATATTATGAAGAACACTGGAAAATAAAACTAACAATTATAACTTGACTTATTTCCAAGGACTGAGTACAGATGGGTAGATGCCTTGACTGACGTGTCATTGTACTTAGATATAAGTACGCTAAAACTAATTACTTAGTCGATACAACTGTAAAGTAAATTTGTTACCAAAGTTTTCTGTTTAATAGAAGAAAAAATACATTAATGATATGAAGAATGAGCCTAAGTGTATGGCGGTGATGAAACGCGATTGAAACATCTAAATTTCAAGTAAATGTCATGTACAAGGGCGAAATGTATTGTACACAACCAAAATTGATGTGATAAAAACTAAGTAGACTATCACAAACCATGACGAATGAATGGCAACCTATAATTTATTTACTTTGATTGCTCAATCAAAGAATGAAAAACATGCGGTTACGCTCAAAATAATTGAAAATCACGCGGTAGATTTCATAGTATAAAAGTTTACAAAGTTGAATTAAACGCCGAAGGATCAGTAATCGGTTTTTATGTATTTTCGTTATCAAATGAAGAACTCACGTGTCTAAGGAGGCGGCCAAGCTTGTGGATGTCACCGTGGTATCCTTCTATATTGTTGAGGTACTTCAAATCGTCTGCTCGATGTGGAATACCCAGCATCAACTCGAGGGCCTTCTCGAGGTCGGTAGTATCTTCACCGAGTTTTTCGCAATATTTCACCAATTCCTGCACAATGGACGTGAGAATACGAATGTGAGAACATTTAGAAGCGAACTCAAAATAGTTATATACCTTTCCGGATTCATGTTTATACGTATCATAATACAAAAACATTTTTGGTTGGAGAAATAGTTGGGAAATAGCCCGATGAGAAGTTGATATAAATTAGAGCGTTATTACTTGGTGATTCCTTGTATAATCAATCAATCATCATTTGCTGTGAGGGATACTATTTCTTGAATGATCAACCTATAATTTCATGCCGGAGGTTATGGGGGATCGACCATTTCCTATTAGCCCCCAAAAAAATTCCTCAGGACGTTTCATTACGCCTAGAACAAAACGCTGCAAGTTATTCCTTAGAGAAACAAATGGGGAAGACAGTGAATGTGGAATGTCCCGGACTCACAATTGATTCAGCTTCCAAAGTTTAGTGGAAAGTGATTTCCACATGACAAGTTTCCAAAAAGTCCCTAAAATCGAGTTTCAAAAACGCCGCAAATTCATTCACAGGGACTGGTTATTCCTTGGGCCAGGCGCAGGGAGACTAATTTCTTCAACATGGAGAAAATTAGGAAAACAGTGGGTGTGGCGGGTCCCGGACCCATTCCAATCAACTCTGGGTACTAAATTTAGTGAAAAATGATACCCCACACGCCGAGGTACCAGAAATCTCGAAAACACATATCAAAGTGGGAAGATTATGACCCATTACTTCTTGCGGTGGGTGCCAATCGTTCTGGGATCCATTTCAATTGGATTCAGCGTTCAACATTTAGTGGAGAATGATACCCCACACGCCTGGATCGCCAAAAATCTCAAAAATCCATTTTTCAAAATACACAATTTGACCTCTACCCCGCCCAAATTTGGTCGGATCGGGCTGAAATGTTTTGAGGACCAACTAGAGCCGAGAACTTTTGGGATTTAGCATTCGCAAAAGGAATTTTTTCTCCTTTATTGCAGTATTGTACAATTGAACCCATTAGTTAACATCTTAACCTTCCGCTTGTGTTTAGTTTTCTGAAAGTCGTATCTGACATATTTATATTATTTTGAGGTCACAAGGAAGCTCATGTCATATCACCTTGACAGTGCAAATTGCCTTGAATCAAAATAAGAAGATAACAATTCTGGTTTTCTGCCTCACGGGTTACTGGAAAAAACAGTTTGTCATGGTTTTTGAAATCCCAGACGAGTGGTGTATCATTTTCCAGCTGTTTAACAGTTGAATAATTGGGGTAACGAGCATTTTAGGCGATAGGGTATTGGTTAAAATTTTCATTTATCTATTTAATTACAGGGACAAAAAGCTCAAAAACAGCTTTGAATACAAATCCGTTTAGGGTCCGTTTGCGTCTAGCAGAATAATAAACCGTTTTGGAATAATTTTCTGTGTTTAACTCTCAATTTTACTTGTACCCGGGAGCTAACAACATTTTCGTATGAAAGGCAATATGATCAATATCTCTCATATCAAGTGTCGTGAAGGAACACGATCGTATAAGTATGCAATTTGTCATTGGCACATGTCTGTGGTTCGCCAAATCCCTGACCATGAATAAAATTTCGGAGACGAGGCGACTATTGACAATATTCATTTAAAGTCTCCTAATGAGAGGAAAACGGGGGTGAATTCACGATTATTTGCATGCATTCGAGAGTTCAAACGTAATTAATTGTTTAAAAAAATCTAATGTTTTCAAATCTGTTAGTATATGGGCGACCTAGTAAACCTGGCGCTATTTCCGATCCCCTCCCACGTAAACGCACTTCGACATTTGGACTGGGTCCAGTAGAAATGAATAACTTCTGGTTCAAGTCAGAGGGATAATGATACGAAACTCAACACGGATGACGCCTATGGGAGCCTTCAAGGAAAGGCGGAAACCAAGGAGTGAACTGAGAGCATAGCGAGAAGGGTATAAATTATTTTAATTATTCAAGAAAAAACTTTTTCATTAAATAATCAACCTCTTCGATTCTCTCCAAAATATGACAGTGTACGTTTCAAGCTGTCTAGATACGTAAAAAACGCTGTGAATTCGTTTACAGGGTTAGTTATTCCTAGGACCAGGCGCATGAAGACTCAGTTAAATCGATTTAGCGTCCAATGTTTAGTGGAAAATGATACCCCACAAGAATAGGTACCGTAAATATCATACACCCACGTTCAGAATAGGTAGATGGATATCCATTTTGACCAATAACCTCTTCCTGTGGCCACCAATCGTCCCGGGACCCGTCTCATTGGATTCAGTGTCCACAATTTAGTGGAAAATAATAACCCACACGCCTAGATCGCCAATAATCTCGAAAATTCATTTTTCGAAAAACACATTTTTGGCGATTCAGGCGTGTGGGGTATTGTTTTCCACCAAACTTTGGACTCGATTGGAATGAGTCTCCATGCGCCTGGTCCGAGAAATAACACACACCTTGTGATTTTGATCTAGACATCAAATAGACATCAGATGAAAAATGGATCAAAGTTTTATTTTACCTACTTGTGAAAATAAATGAATTAAACACATAGGAAGCGATGGATAACCTCGCATTTAGGCAACTAACTGCGCTGAGTTCGAGACCCCAACACAGGGGAGACCCTCTGCTCATTTCTCCATCACACCGTGTTTGCTACATGCAAATTTTCTATTTTCTTTTATTTTTTAAAACTAAGATTTCGGTCAGCGACTCCTTTCTGGCTCAATTGAACCTTGAGTTGTTTCGGCCCGTTAGCCAAAAATTGAGGGGTGAAAATTAGTATTTGGATAACGGGGCTAGGAGGACTAAATTTTGGACGCTGAATCCAATGATACGGGTCCCGGGACTATTGGTGCCCACCAGAAGAGGTCATGGGTCAAAATGAGTATCAACCCATCCAATTTGAATGTGTGCTTTCGAGATTTCTGGTACCTAGGCGTGTGGGGTACCGTTTTCCACTAATTTTTGGAGGCTGAATTGATTGAAATGTATCTCCATGCCTCTGGTCCTAGGAATAACCAATCCCAGTGAATGAATTTTCAGCTTTTTACTACTATTATTATCATTTTTCAATAATTGAGCATCCGTTGTCCCATAGATGTCCCAGATGGGTCTGGTTCGCATGTTTTGTACGAATAGTTGACAATTACCAACCTCCGGCCGAAAAGAAATAACGTTCGAGAAATGTCATCGTCTTGTTGACTTGGCTTGCGTCCGAATTGTGGCGGTTCGATTGCTCGTTTAATTACCATTATGTGCCCCGCGCGGAGTCCGTCCACGCCCCATTTCCCGCGAAGCCACGTATCGCTTGCACATTGAAAACAGCGGCTAAATGAGTACACTACCCCCCCCCCCCCCCCTAACACGACACGTTGCCTAAACCCACGCTTTTCTAAACATAATTTCCTGCAACTGTAAAAACATCATTGAAATACGGACCAACAACCGGGAAAAACAAAATGCAATTATATCATCCCCACGCCAACCAGCCAAGTTTAAAAAAACACATTTTGGTTGGTTATTCCTTGAATAATAAACCTTTGTCTTCGGAATGTCCTCGAAACTTTTCAGCCCGATCGGACCAAACTTGAGCGGAATAAGGGTAAAAATGTGTATTTCGAAAAATGGATTTTCGAGATTTTTGGCGATCCAGGCGTGTGGGGTATCATTTTCCACTAAATTTTGGACCCTGAGTCGATTGAAATGGGTCCGGACCCACCACACCCAATGTTCCCATTTTCCCCATGTAGAAGAAATGAGTCTCCATGCGCCTGGTCCGAGGAATAACAAATCCCCGTGAAAGAATTTGCAGCGTTTTTATCAATAAACTCCCTGAATTCGGACCACACGGTATGAAAAGATTAGAGGACCAAAATGAGCCGGAAAGGAGCCCCAGACCAGAATATAAATTTTTTGAAAATTGTCTTCCAAAAACCGCTTGGACGGCGTACGGCGACTGACATTTCCGTTTTGGTTAGTTATTCCTTGAATAATCAACCTATGTTTTCATGGAGATTGTAAAAATCTCTGATTTGCATCGAAATGATTTCCTGGGGGCTTCAAGAGATCTAGATCATAATAAGCAATGTCCGTCCGCCATACGCCGTCCACACCGTTTTTGGTAGTAATGAAGAATGAAGAATTTCCTAAAAATCTGAAATTTTGGTCAAGGACCCGTTTCCGGCTTCAGTTGGTCTTTGAAACCAAAGGGGAGTGGGGTCAAAATGTGTTTTTCGAAAAATGGGTTATCGAGAGCGCATGGGGTATAATTTTCCACTCAAATGTGGACGCTGAATCCCACGAGACGGGTTCCAGAACGATTGGCACCCACCGGAAATAGTTATGGGTCATAATGGGTACCTATCATCTTATTCAAAAATACATTTTCGAGATTTCCTAGTGCCTAGGCGTGTGGGGTATCATCTTCCACTAAATTTTGGACGCTGAGTAGATTGAAATGGGTCCGGAACACTCCACACTAGCAGTTTTCCCCCACCCTGCTTTATTTGGTCTTCGAAACATTCCAGCCCGATCGGCCCAAATCTGGGATGGGCATGGGCAAAAATTTTTCTTGAAACACGATTTTTTGAATTTTTTTAGAAACTAGGCAAGTGGGATATCATTTTCCACGGAATTTTGAATTGATGGAAAGGGTCCAAGACTATGGACTCCACATTCACCGTTTCCCAAATACTCTTGCTCCAAGGAATAATCATTCCATCCATTTTGTAGTAATTTGACACCATTGGACACAAAATGTGTAAGGACAAATCATAACAAACTAATGCATGACATTATAGCGTTATTATTTTTAAGAGAATAATGTACCACAAACAATCAAAGGCAAATTGATCAAATTAGATTTTCCCATCTACCTCACCAATGAAAAACCAATGTGAATCATTCTAGAACATTACTCACACTGTGTATTAGTCATATCAGTCATCAAAATTGATCATTGATCATTATTGGGAAACTTGAATCAATTTTATTACAATTTGAATCGATCGTGCAACCTGATACACTTCCCTTCTCCTTCCTAATTGGTTGAGTTCAGTCACTTTTTGTGAATACCGTGGAATACAAGCTGTGAGAGAATTTTCAACTTTGTTAATCTTTTCTGGAGGTAGCACCCACTATGGACAGTTTAGATTTGAAATGTTGAGATTTGATCTGACCCAAGGCGTTACCGGGATGCAGTCTGATGCCGAATCGTGTGTTGTCAACATTCTGAGTCGTTTGAACGGGAAGGAACAATAGTTCTGAGGTTGTACGTTATACATGGACTGCGAAATGTTCATTCATAACATGTCAGAAGCGCTTCGTTCCTTTCAAACTCGTGCACAACAAGAAAGCTTTAGGTGACGTGCAGATATGATTGGAGAATGTTTTTAGCCTTGTTTACCGTTTTGCAATTGAATCTTGACGCTTCAAAAACGCAAAAACACGCAACGCATATCGTTGCTAGTGACGAACCAAAACAATCGAAATGATAACGAAATAAAAACTCACCTTGAGAAGAAGTTGGTAGTCGTTGATTCGTTGAACTGGAAGCTTCAGATGTTCTCCCAAGTTCTTATCATCGCGTAGTCTAGCGGCCAAATCCTGTAAATAACAGAGCGCGTTATTTAAAGTTATCCCCTCCCGTTCGGGTTATAGCGTTCTGATGGAAACGTGAGAGGGACGCCTCTTGCGATGGACTCGCAGCCCATGTCAATTGTCGTTTGTACATGAAAATCCATTTTCCTACAACTGGAAGACTTTCATAGGTGGAAAATGGATTCTTACAGGATTAATATAAACATATTCTACACATTAGGCCTTCTTTGGGCAGGATGGCAGACGCATTTAGGTTCATTAATCGTATTCGCATTGGTATACATCTTGT
>CM034007.1:10215179-10271980 GCA_019603395.1 Cyrtorhinus lividipennis
GAACCTTGTTGAATGAAAACATAGGTTGATTATTCCTTGAATAATCAACCAATAAAAATGAAGCTATGTAACCCCGTGTATTCCAAATTTGAATAGGCGAAAAGGATAGGAAGGCATCGTGGCTGGAATATTATAATGAAGTCGTCTTTCATCCCCAGTCGCTTTGAAGTAGAAGATAGATTTCTTCGCCGCACCACTCCTCTTCAGAATGACAGAAATTTGATCCTGTGATGAACCAATTTCAATCATCAATCGAAAATTAATATCAATATTTACAGAAATATGGGCTCTTGTCTACTTCCAAACTATTCAAGAAATTCAAGAAATTCAAGAAATTCAAATAATTTTTACTACTACTCATGCCAGAGAAACGTGGCAATGAATTTGTAACGCCTTCAAAAGTCAAAAATTGAATTACCCAAGCGGGCTGCAATTAGGGATGGTTGCCATGTTCCCCACTGCAAAAGACCGTAAGCGACCTTAAATCTTCAGTGTTACCACTTGATCCTAATAAAAAGTTTGAAGCAGTCTGCAGCTTTCTCACCCCTTTAGTTCTTGTACGGGAAAACAGGGAAACTTACTTTTGGAACGACCTTCGTACAATAGCAGCGAAATACCCACCGTGAGGATTTGAACCCTTTCAGTGTAACCTACTTTAAATGTTTGCCCTCTCTTGTATACATAATGTAAGACATCCTAGGCACAGAATTATGTGTTCGTAATTTGTACGAACGAAAATTGATTATGGTAGTGGATACGAAGGGGGATATTGGTCGTCATGGGAAACAAGGTTGGAGTTTGGTGAGTGCCGATGTGCATTGGGTCATGACAATGTGCCCAATACGAAATTAACCAAGTGAGGCCGGAAAAGACAGAACTGCTCCAGGGAAAGAAATATTTTTCCAATAATTCGTCTTTTCGTACTGTAGGGTCACTGATTTGTGAGTTATTGGAAGTGTTCAGAGGAGAAGATAGATATTGGAGTAAGGTATTCAAAGGTTATTCACAATTTATATACTAGAAAAAACGCGTCATATCCCATCTTCAGAACCACCTCGAACTCATCCACAAAAACTTGAAAAAGTGCGATCTACCTTACAGTTATAAAAACGCTGCAAATTCTTTTACACGGGTTGGTGCATGGGCATGGAGACTGATTCCAATCGATTCAGCGTCCAAAATTTAGCGGAAAATGATACGTACCAGAAATCTCTAAAACCCACATTTGATATAGGTAGATACATAGATATCCATTTCGACCCATAACCTCTTCCAGTGGGCGCCAATCACGCATTTCAGTTGCATGCTGCACATTCTCCTCTACGCGGGAATAAATAAGGCATTTTTTTTTTTTTTCACTTGAAATCCCACCGCCGATCCAATGTTCATCGACAAAAATAGTTCTCAGTAAGAAAAAATACTTTCCGGATGTGAAATTCCTCTGACCTCTTACCAGTGTATTCATCCAATAAAAGAACTCGACTCACCTGCAACAGAGAAACAAAACGAAAAAAGTCAATGTAACTTCATATTATTGCTTCCGCTAATAAGTTGAGCGTGGTAAAATGTCGCAATGAGAGAAAAGGGAGCCTGCAGGACACCCCGAACATCGCTAAGGATTATTTTTTCCATTCCTTTTCTCGGGTGAAATAACGGCCATTTTAATAGCTCAGTCTACATATTAAGCTGCGCTGCCGTCGCGAATATTTCAAAGACGCTTGTTTTCTCGGAGCCGCCTCAGGAAGCTGTTCATCACTAATTAATAGTGTCCATTAATAAAAAGGCCTTTTCAACAACCGAGTTATTTTTTTAAACCTAATTACGATGAAAGCTCATCATTTACGATATTTTGAGACACTGCAGTCTTGGGTATTCAGGAATTTCAGGCGTCCTCCATGGAATGAGCGGGAATAAATAACTCTACACATTTTCTCGAGTAATTTTCAACTCTTTTTGAAAGCAAACGGAAATTCGAGTTTTTCCTCAAATCACGAAGTGAACGGAAGTGCGACTAAGAAGATGTAGGTGCCATGCAGTCGGTACGATTATACAATCTCCATAAAACAGAAATGATATAAGATCGTACCTACGTTCATTTTTAAGAGAAATGTCAACGCTGGGGGTGAATTCGTATGAAGGCTGGCCACCAACGTGCGAAGCGAGTTGAACTAACATGATCACCGTCCAACCAAACTCGTTGTTTTCCAACGTAAAATGCCACTAGGGAGTGCCAGGTCAGGATCGGCTATGAATTTTCAACGCTAATTCCCAACATGGGTTTGAGGGCAATGAAGGGGAAGGAATAAAAACCAGAGCTCCCATTCGCCCGGTAGCGAGATTTAGAGCTACTCAAACATTCCTACGACCTGTTGGCAGGTGATTTCGGCGGTTTGGTGGCCGTAGGTGGTGAGTGTTGATCGTTCTAATGAATACGGAATTCGGTTGGACAATGTGGAGGTGCAAGTGAACGGGCGAGGACGATGAGCTGCCCTCGCGCCGCACCGTCGTATTAATACGTCATGACAAGAGGCAATTCAGAGCTAATCGGAGCCATTCGTTGGTTTGAGTCATGAACATCAGCTCGAGTCCCTCGAGTGCGTTTGAGCCCCACACAATACATTACATATTCGAAAGGCTAAGCACATGAAAGAATTCCTGTGGGTAATAACCTTCAAAAACACCGCCAAAGACGCGACAAATGATCTTCCCGTGACCTTGAAAATATGTTGCAGGAATTGAATATTGAGGTAGAGGATCGTATTTACTCCATTGAGTTTAACATTAATATCAAGTTCAGTAATACAAGACAGTCACCGAAAAGTAGCGTTTACGCATGTGCGGAGTGTATACCGTTCATTCGACTCTAAAGAAACTGATAAGGGTTCGTCTGGAGCTAAATCCGAACAGTGCCCTAAGGGTTGATGGGACTTCGACCAGTACTGCGTAACATATCGTTTGTGGCATGGAAATGTTGGACAGACAGACTGACACAAAACAAAATTTGTTCAACAGGCTCTTAACCCGGAAACAAATAATCAATAATACGCGCTTGTTACAGATTGCAAATAAACCGGATTCACCCTGGGTTTTTCTCAATAACGCTTCAGATCTGCTAAATTAACGTATTTCAATGTCATATATTTTGGGTTGGTTATTCCTTGAATAATCAACCTGTTTTCGTGCAAAAATTCAATATCTCCGATTCGGTCCAAAAATTTTTTTCTGGACGTTTCAACGTGTCTAGATCAAAATAGGTCAATGCCCGCCGCAACATCTCCGATTCGGCTCGAAATTTTTTTCTGGACGTTTCAAGGTGTCTAGATCAAAAAATCTGCAAATTCTTACACACGGGTTGGTTATTCCTCGAATGGGGAAAACAGTGGGTTGCAATCGTTTTGCAATCGTGTTGCTGACTCAAGTGGTCCAAGAAGTCAGTAACACGATAACAACCACTGCAAACACAGTGGGTGTGGCGGGTCGCCAACCCATTCCAATCGATTCAGGGTCCAAAATTTAGTGGAATATGATACCCCACACGCCTAAGTAGCAGAAAACCCGAAAACACATAATCAAATTGGGTAATAAATACCCAATTTGACCCATAACTTCTTCCAATGGGTGCCAATTGTTCTGGGACCCATTTCATTGGATTCAGCGTCCAAAATTTAGTGGAAAATGACACCCTATTCGCCTAGGTAGCTGAAATCCCGAAAACACATATTCAAAATGGGTAATAAATACCCAATTTGACCCATTACTTCTTCAAGTGGGTGCCAATTGTTCTGGGACCCATTTTATTGGATTCAGCGTCCAAAATTTAGTGGAAAATGACACCCCACTCGCCTAAATCACCCAAAATCTCGAAAATCCATTTTTCAAAAAACCCCTACCCCCTCCAAATTTGGTCCGATCGGGCTGAAAAGTTTCGAGGACCCATCTCGGCTGGGAACAGACCCCTGACCCAAATTTCAGATTTTTAGAAAATTTTCTACTACCAAAAACGGCGTGGACAATGGACGGCGGACGGCGTACGGCGGACGGACATTGACCTTTTTTGATCAGGACATCATGAAACGTCCAGAAAAAATTTTTGAGCCGAATCGGAGAGGTTGACCATTATCATGAAAACATAGGTTGATTATTCAAGGAATAACCAACCAAAAAGGTCAATGTCCGTCCGCCGTCCGCCGTACGCCGTACGCCGTCCGCCGCCCGCGGCGTTTACGGTAGTAGAAAATTTTCTAAGAACCTGAAATTTGGGTCAGGGGTCCCGGCCTAGGACGGTCCTCGAAACTTTTCAGCCCGATCGAACCAAATTTGAGCGGGGTAGGGGTCAAAATGCGTTTTTTTGAAAAATGGATTTTTGAGATTTCTGGTACCTAGGCGTGCTGGGTATCATTGTCCACTAAATCATGGACGCTGAATCCAATGAAGTGGGTCTCAGAACGATTGGCACTCACTGGAAGAAGTTATGGGTCAAATTGGGTATTTGTTACCCATTTTCAATGTGTGTTTTCGGGATTTCTGGTACCTAATTTTGAACACTGAATTGATCGGAATGGGTCCGGGACCCCCCACACCCACTGTTTCCCCCATTTTCCCCATATTGAAAAAATGAGTCTCCATGCGCCTGGTCTGAGGAATAACCAACCCGTGTGTAAGAATTTGCAGATTTTTATTTAAGTTTTTAGTGATCATCTCCGATCAAGCTTATTTTTGAGTCGCACCTTAATAATTTACATTATATGTCAATACCATAAAATACATCCACACCTTACTTTTTCTCATTTGAGGATTGGAAAACGTTTTTCTAGCTCAAACCTCAAGCATTATCAAAATCTCGCTACAAATGCATTGAATTCACTCTAGGAGCGATGTATTTCCACTCAAGTAACAAGAATAATTTTTTAAAATCGTACCAGGAGCATGAAGATTCATACCAATCGATTCGTCATTTAGTGGAAAATGATACAACACACGCCTAGATCTCGAAAATCCATTTTTGAAAAACATGAAGTATGTTTCGGTAGGAATAACCGTGATACCGGTATTGGTATCTTCCATTCGATTCTTCTAGTAACAAAGAGGCATTGGTACTATTTGCGGGGTGGTAATATAACTTTAATCCTGATATCGATTCACAATACTGGTACCTCAACATCCCTAGACGTGCTGTCAAACCCCTTCAAAGTAATTAGGAGTTCAAACCTGCATCACTCACTCGACGTTCTGGCCCTCGCCAGTATCCGTGCTAGGGGTATCTCAATCAAAAATGGAAGACTCATGATTCATTCATGATGAAATTGGTAGTGAACCATCCAGGGTTCAAATCAACTTGAAATTGTTGCTGTTGTTGTTGTGCCACAAGGAAATGTGGACAGAAGACAGAAACAAACTCAAATTTATTCAACGCCAAATGAAGGAAATTGGTGGTCTGGCGCAATTGGAAAAGCGTGCAAGGAGGGGGGGGGGGGGGTATTATCCTCGATGAGAAATAATAACACGTGTATCATCGAATCTCTCAATTTATTAGGATTGTGAAAGGAAGTTAAATATTCACCAACATCCTCGAGTAATTAAGGCCTATGCAAATGTTGAAGAGCACTTGACTCCGCCGGAACCCGAGCGAAATACCGCTTCATCTAATACTCCCAGGTTAAGATTCCCGCACTACTGATTGTTATGTTTTTGCCTCTTTCTGCTGGGTTTTGCAAAATTTAGTCGAAAATTATACCCCACACGCCTAGATCGCCAAAAATCTTGAAAATCCAAATTGCCTACTTCCAAAACCGGTGTGGACGGTGGACGAACGTTTGCGTATTTCGATCTAGACACCTTGAAACGCCCAGAAATTTTTTTTAGGCTGAATCGATGAGATTGACTTTCTGCATGAAAACCAAGGTTAACCAACCAAAATGGGTTGAAAAGAGTCTGAAACTCCAATTTCAACAAATCAAGTCCTTAATTTATGATTCCCTACTAACCAATTCACTTAATGAAATTTTCCTACAAGTATCTGTGTGTTGGGATCCGGAGGAGTGAGAAGCGCTAGGTTAGCTGAATCGTCGTTCTACCTCACTCCCGTGTAGTTTGAAAACAACGCAGTTGAACAACCTTAACTCTTCTCTGTGTTACTCGTCACAGGAACAAACAATAAGTAGTTCTTGTTACTGATGATAGGGGAATGACGATGCAAGAAATAATAAATAGTACTGATCGATAATAATAGCTATACGTATAAAATGTTGAGAGCTATTGCCGGTTGTTAATAGGGTTCCCTTCTTGAGTGTAAAATTAACATTCTTCTATTAAATTCCATTTGCTGAAAATAGCCCAATGGACGTGTGACGGCATTCAGCGTGAGCATTCAACTTATAAATTTTAATGGAGTGTGGGGAACGTAGTTTAAAAAAAGGGTTTCCTTTAACGACGCTATAACACCGAGACTCTTCCTACAGTTCCCATCTCGATCCGTCCATTCCTTATTAATCGAGAACCGCAGACGAGCAAAGAAGAAAAAGTTTACAATTTCGTTCAGCGTCAACCGTTTCCGTACTAAATAAATCATCGTCTTGCGGTTTTCATTTTGACCTCACGATTTTGATGCTTGCGGCAATGATTCCAGATAGATCCGAATAAATTTGAACGCAGCAATCCCGTTAAAAGGAAAAGTGGCGGTATTGTGATTCATTGTAATGTGTATTTGAGATGAGATTTTCACAAAAAAAAAAAAAAAAAAAAAAACGCTGCAAATTCTTACACAGGGGTTGGTTATGGACCAGGCGCATTGGGGGCGCCAATCACTCCGAGACTTATCACAATAGGTTCAGCGTCAACAATTCGGGGTTAAACAATACATTGGTGGAAAACTAATTCCTTCTTCATGTTTGTGTTTCATACTTCTGTATGCTCCGTTATTGGCAAGGTCATCTCTCGTCTTCACTTGTCTGGTACTTATCGGTAGGGAGGATTGCTGGCTCTACGAGCTGATTGTCCTCTCTTTCGTTTGAGGGCCCCGTCGTAATACAGTACTTATCGGTACATATATTAATATACATGCATTAATTAATTAATGCTGTGTTACCGAATGTTTCATTCCCTATGAAAACTCGGTATTCCGTGTTCTCCGTTCGCGATCTAACTGTTTTAGCTGTAGTATTTCGTCGCTGTACCGCCAACATGTTTCCGATCAAGTCGTCGGAGATCCATCGCCTATCCAGACAGATAGTGAAGGTAATATTTCTTCCTTTCGTTATTTTGTGATGATACCAGTTTCCACGGTCAGTAGTGGACTACAAGACAAGGTACTAACGCGTCCCCTGCATTGGTACGAACATTGTTCCCGGCCCCGCAACACGTTGTTCTCCGCTTTCAGCATTCTGTTGAGTTCTTCGATGTCTGCGGGAAGTTACAAATGGTCAGTTAGGTTATCAGCTCAATACTCATCACTTCTTTAGTGGACACTGCACTCTTCGAACAATAATGAACCTGCTCGGATGGGTTTCCGGGGTATCATTTTCCACTAAATGTTGGACGCTGAATAGATCGGAATGAAGGGACACTCCACATTCACTGTTTTCCCCCCATTTTCTTCAAGCTCCTGGTCCGACGAATAAAATGGGTTTGTTCCATGACCAAGCCAATAAAATAAAATTACTTACCGTAACAAAAAAAAAAAAAATGGATGAAAATATTAAGGCATGAGTCTTATTTTAAAATTATTAAGATTAAATATGAATAATTTGACTGTTATTAATCATGTTTCGTTATGTTTTATTGTTTGAACGGGGTTTGAATTCTTTTAATGGTGTTACGATTTCAATTAATTCAATTTTGATTCATGATACACGCCATATAGTAAGAAACACACTCCTTCGCAATCCTCGTTGACGAAGATCCAAATTCTTCGCCTGTTCTATCTGCGATATTCAATTCCTAAACTCCGCAACGCAGAGGGTGAAGGAGCCCTTCTCCCAAGAGCTATCCCGGTAATGGACTCATATGTGTACGAGTGATGAATATATTCATATCATGAATACACCTCCGCTCCGACCAATAACATTAGGAAGGAGACGCTTATTGCCGAATACCACTCTCCAATTTGGAAATCATTTCTGGATTTGAACGATGAAGGGAGCTGCGTTGAATCGTCAGGAGAATGCCTAATAAATTGAAACACGGTCTTGTCGAATTGAAGGGATCCACGGAAGGAAAGAGGAGGTAGGAATGTGAAGTGAAGGAAGATTGTGTGGCTGTATGACGCAAAACGTGATCACCCTGTTGTGTTGAACCTTTCAGTGACTTGAGTGACCCATTACGTTAATTACAATTTATTTGAGTCTTTAAAAAGCATTCGTACAGATTCTACATAATCATTAGGGTTTTCAGTTCGAATCCAATGGCTAATAACGTAACTGATGTCTGGAAGAACATTTTGAACATGATAACTTTGAGCTTTTGTGCAATATACGAGAAATATCACCATCCGATTTCATGAAAAATATACAAAAGTTCTTGGGTGCCTGCATTGAACGCGTTTGTAAAGTGTATTTCCTGGAATAATAAACGTAAAATATATGATAAAACTCAGTACAGGTCAGAGGTCAGTGTTGGCCTCGGCTTTGGAAAAATATTGAATAATAACATTCATTCAGCTGATTTGAATTGTATTGATAACATGTGGGGTTGTAAATTTGCGGTCATTCCCTGGAACGATCCCAAAATGGAAGTGAACTCCAAGTTTGAGGAGGAGAGGATAATTGAAATTTTCAATGGCAGAAGATGTTGATAAACAAACACGGAGTCGAGGGAAGGTGGAAGTGTTAGGGTTTGAGGCACACGTGGATTAAAACGAATTGACTGTAAACCACTTCCCTATGAACTGTTACAACTGAGATTGTTGGACGACTTTCATACGGGAAAAGGGGAAAAAAACCTGCCGAGCCTGGTACGGTTTGTGTGGAGGGAGAGAAAAATCCTGACAAGGGGTTTCCTTTCCACGAATGTTAAGAATACTCTTTTATTCATGACGTTTGATCGGATTTGTTCGATAGATGAGTAAACACTGATATCGAATGAGATTTACAAATCGAATCTAGAAGGGATCGCAGGGTCGTGCAGTGGAGTTTTGCCGCGAGTCACGAAAACCGGCCCTTGGGTGCCATTTCCACATTATATACATCACGGCCTGCTAGGGTAATTCCCAGGCTGTGATCGGTGAGGGAATACCGTGGTCACCATTGATTATAACACGTATAATTTCGGAAGACTCGCGAGTCGTTCGGATCATCATTGGAAGGGGATATTCACCCTGACATGTGACCCTGTTCACCCTGTCATTGTTTTCTCATTTAGGGTGGATCATAGAAATTTAGTCAGAGTCCCCTTTAAATGGTGAGTCATTCATTTAACACTGTCCTCTGACAAGTTGTGAGGAAACATGGAGGTCGGTCTATCAAAAATGTCGCGGTCGGAGTGGTCACTTTTTGGATTGCTTTTGTCGTCTAAATTGGATGTTTTCGTAATTAGGAGTCACTGCCTGAGATAATTCACAACTGTGCGATTACCTGGGTTGTCGTTTGATTACGATCAAGATGCGCGGGAATAATGATCAAAATTGAATATTTCCCAGCTTTTTCGCGGAATAAACGTCGTTATACGAATCGTCGAGTTCGTCAGTAGCCTCAAAGTGGCAGTAATTTCACAGTGAGAGTGTAGAGGCACGTGGAGTGGCAATCTGGTGGACGGAAAAATTGGTTCTGATAAATCCTGCGGACGCGGAAACGCCTTTTCTCACTTCACGTTGTACAAGTTATCAGATGAATATTGCTCATAAGTACTACTATAATACTTATAAATTTAAAAATTAGAGGGAAAAAAATCACTCGGTCCGCTCCTAGGCTCGTTTAACGATTTTCAGGAAATGGAGAGGTGACAGGCATCTATCTAAGGCTGGAGCGAATGTTTGAGTTTCGTTCTGACGGGTTAATGTAAATATATTTCCACACGCTGAACCAAGATTTTCTCCCACAGGTGGGTAGATAGCGACCCGAGAAATCTGAAAGTGGAGCTATGGCCAAAACGTTATCGTAAATTGAAGAATTGGCTGAATAGAAGGGCTTTCACCACATTCAGAATCGATTTAAGATCTTCACTTAATACAATGGTGTTAGATTTGGTGAAATTTAAAATTTTCGAAAAAACACATTCCTCCATGTTTCATTTGACGGTTATCATCCTTCCCAAGCCACGGAAGGTACGTAAAATAAGACTGCAAATACAGAGCCTTACCACGTGCGGTCATAATATGTCCTCCTTTGGTGTAATCCAAGATAAAGAGAGTCCCCCCGGGGACCCATACGTAAGATATGGGGGGGAATAAGTAAAGGGCGGTTGGCCAGCTTTGGGGGTTGGCAGAGGGTGAGGGGGTCCCTTCGGGAAGAAAAAGTGCGTGGGGTTTGGAACCCGCGCGGGTTCGGTCCAAGTGAGAGACTAGTTTTGGCCCATCTGCACCTTTATTTTCGTCCTCAGTGACACGCTGCGGATTACCTTCTTTGAGGTAGGTACACTCTTACGACACATATCCTTCTCACCTGCCAGCCGCAGAGTTAGATATGCATATTGTGCTTAATTTTCTACCTTCAACTCGCCATACAGAAACAAAAATGCCTAAATTAACTGCCAATCGACCCATCAGCATCATAACCAGTCATGTTGATTGGAAACGTAGATAGACTGAATTGAATCTGTTTTCGGGGAAGAATGTTCTGATCCAAGTGAAGAATGGACTTGAAAGGATAATTCCAACACATGAAATTTAGCATTAGCGACCCTTAGCTGCACAGAGTTCACCATCAGGTCACATCATAAATCCCTACGCGATTTCCTTAAGATTGAGGGTTTGACAATCATTTTGTGCCATAGTGTATTCATTCTTCCAAGAGGGAGAACTCAATAAAAATATGTTATCCTGTTTTAAACATAAATTGGTCTTTCAAAACTTGGGAGTTCTTCTGAGATCGGAATACGTTGTAAAATACAGTTGATAACGGTCGGCAGGAAAACTGTTTTTCAGGAGAACCAGGAGGATAAAAGGGGCCTCTAGGAATGACGAGGCTCGAGAAACGGGCTCGACTCGAATTCTAAACGTGAGGTGAGGATGAATGAGGAAAATTCCTCAGAACCGCCCTACGTCTCCTTCCTCCGTCAAAAATCTTCCTCGCACACTGCTCGAGGGGCGCCTTACTATTCGGGTGATGGGAATTGAAAACGTTGAGTGCATGGGGCCCCAAGACGAATCGTGTATTTGGAGTAGATATAGTACAAATCCTACACATTAGTCAAGTTGGTTCCTCAACTAGGTATTGGTCATCAGACACTCACTAACAATTGAGGGCAACATCTCATGTTCAATTTCGGATGATGATGTTCGCCTTTGAAAGGCCGTTGTGAAGCTGCTACATCTCGAGTAGATTGAATAGACAAATCGTTCAAACTCCGAAAACAGGTTTTTCCAAGTTTGTCCTCTGAGAAATCATACAGATGAACTAATATCGTCAACTCAAAGCTTATTTTGCCAACCAACCAATTAAAATGTTTAGTGTTTAGAAGAGGTTAATTCGGGCAAACATTTTGTATTGTGCAAAATCTTTTGTAAAACTACTTTGGAAACCTCAGAGATTTGCTTTGCCTCAGTGGAAACATTTCTCTGCGGAAAATTTTATGTAAAATCCGGACGTGCGACAAAAAAAAAAAATCATATTTTAATCCGCAGCAGAAAATTACTGAGGGTTGTAATCCAATCCTCTCAAAGCTTGTTTAAATTGTTTAGCAAGCTTTGTATATTAGAGTTGGGATATCTTGTGTAGCAAGACTTGTTCCTCACTGTGATGCTCAACAGGAGTACGGTAAAGTTGAACAGAAACCCGTTGGATAATTTAAGTAGAATGGAAATTACGAACATATTAGACCGCAGGCTAGGGACGAGAATACAGGTAGAATACAAATCTAGTAACCCAGTGGAATCGGATTCTCTCAGGTTGTCCAGAGTCATATTTACGGAGGATTATTCAAACTTTGCTCCAGTTCGGAAGACGGAAGCGAGGAGGATCTGAATAAGCGTTTCTCGTCCTTGCGCCTCTTTCAACAACGGAGATCTTGATTAAATCTGACGTGACGTCTCTGTACACAAAGATAATGCAGCTGAGATCGTTACTATTTCATGTACGAGGCTCGAGTGCACCCCGTAAATATTGAAATACGCCGTTCACTCTGCTTAATAATCTTGAAACGGGATGGTTTCCTCTACAATCGCGGGGGACTACAGGAATAACCTCGGGCAGAATAGGGAAACGGCCATGAGGACGGCGAGGAGTTTCCTGGAAACCAGGAATATCGCTCTGCACACATTCGATTCACCCAAGCCAGTTCACATGAGAGGCCTTGAATTAATTGCATTCCTTACTCAAATGGGAAAATCAAATAGAATTGTTGTTTTAATCTGAATATTGAGCTCTTTAGGAACATACGCATTTTTACTCATTTTCATCCCGACCGCTCCAAAGGAGGAGGAAATGGATAAACATGAGTAATATAAAATTAGGTTTTCAACCTTTCCCCCTAATTGGGGCGCTCGGTAGTCTAGTGGAATAGACGAAGGATTGGTGTGGTACTCCGAGTGGCCAGGGTTCGAATCCTGGCTAGAGCAACTTAATTGTTTGTCTTGACCCTCATATTCGTCCTCTTCACTTAAGGAGGTGAGGCAATAAGTAGCCACGAGCGGAATCGTCAGATCAATTTACGATCCTCTTTGGAGGACGGCTGACGACGTCCGCGACACCTGACCAAGGTAGTCGGACGAAAATCCATGGTGAAAGTCCTTGTTTACTTACTACTACCTTTCCTCCTAATTGTCTACTTTGGAAACCTCTTCCAACTTTCCAATTTCCACACAAGCAAGATCCACTTCATGGCTGCTGATAGCCAAAACGAAGGTTTCCAACTGTTATCATGATATTACGGTTCGTTTTGAAAACATTGCCTATTTGAGCCTTTGGTAAGCTATTAACTTAATGTTTTGTTAGTTCCACTGATACCAAACCCCAGATTTCTGCTCTAAATTCTGGATTCAGTGATAGATGGCTAGGAAAAAATTCTCATCAATAGAAAATAACTAACAGTTCAAATAATACAAATCATAGGATAATGATTGGCACTATTCTACAGTGATCACGAACAGCCAAAATACTGGCAAATGGTTGGGACTATAACCGCCAGATGGTGTCTGAAATGACAGAACGTTTTCGTAAGGAGGTATACGTGGTGTCCAGTACATTTTTCTTCACACCGCAGCAACAGGAAAGTACATCCTGATATCTTCTCTTTTGTCGTTGATCCGTTGTTTTGAATTAGTCGGGAGCTGATTCTGGTTTGACATGCAAATTAGTTTGGGCTCACATTGCCCCAGACCACATGAGGCGCGGCCTTGGTGTTTGGGTGGCTTTTCGCGTGTGATTCCGTGCTCGGTAATCGATGGTGTTTTCCTCGTAGCCCACAAGGGGTTCCCTGTGAGACGTATCGCAAACATCATTTCCCAGTCACACTCTTGGGAGATTATAACCGACTAAAGCTGAATTACAGCGATCTTGTGTAATTTTGCGCGTGATATTTAACCTCGAATGTTAGCAATGTTCATTGATATTGGTTTCTGTGGGAAAGGTTCAAAGGAAGCCACATTTTTACACATGTTGTGTCCAAAATAACCTTCCGGGATTGACCTATGCTCAATTCAGGAATAACTGGATAATAATAGTATTTCAATAAATTATGATGGTAAATTAATGTAGAGATAGTGTGATCTACTGGGTCTGTTTTTGAGTGTTGAGTGGATTCTTGGATGGTTATTCCTTGAATAATCAACATATCATGTTTCCATACAATAAGCAAATTTCTCTGGTTCGGCCCAACATTTTTTTCTGAGCGTTTCAAGGTGAGTAGATCAAAATAATCAAATGTCAATCCGCCGTCCGCCGATTTTGGTTGTAGAAAATTGTGTAATAATCTGAAATTCGGGTGAGAGACTGGCTCTAGTTGGTCCTCGAAACTTTTCATCCCAATCGGACCAAATTTTGGGTTCAAAAATGAATTTCGAGATTTTTGACGATTTCCGCGCGTGGGGTATTATTTTCCACTAAATTTTGGACGATGAATCGATTGTAATGAGTCTCCATGCTCCTGGTCCGATGAATAACCAACTCTTGTGAAAGAATATGATGCGTTTGATATGAGATTTTTCGTTGGTAGCAAATTAACTCATTATACTCCAAAAATAATTTCCTAGAATAAATTAATTAATGCATAAGTTTTCGACGTAGCGTAATCTTCAGTCTCAATATTTTTCAATTGAAATGTTTCCTTGAACGATGAATCCACTCCCAAAGAAGTGGAAGAAGTTCCGCAGGTACGTCCTCAATATCCAGGATTGAGAGCGACTTCATTGTGAAAAACTTATGATCCAAATCCAGTAGCCGAGAAAGCCATTTAGGTTAGGCGTTGACTGAGCCAGGAAGCCGCTCCTCCTACTTACAGTGGTGTCCTTACATGATATCTATGTTTTGGCCATGATCTGAGTTGCGTCAGGGCTTGTATCTCTTCTGTGGACTAAAACTACATAGATTACCCGTGGTGATACTTAAGGTACCATGTAAGTCAAAGCCAATACTTCTACGTCAGTTTCCCCATGCTACGTGAAGCTACTCCTACGTCATGCGCAATCCCTTGACGCGTACTGCCTCGACAGCTCTCCTGTGAAGAAAAATGTTGATTTTCAACATCCTCGCGTAGACCTGCATCCTTTCTTTTGACAGTTTTGGCTAGTTGATAGTTTGCAGTAGGACTTTCTTGGTGTACGAGCTGAATCCAAGTCGTTTTGCCTTAGATCTTTTCGATTTTCAGACCTGGTAAATGATTAATTGATTTTCTTCCTGATTTTCACAATTTTTTTTTTCTGGTTGAAGCTACCAAACTAGTTATCAACGTGAAGCACGATTAGGACAACTCATCCAAATTCTCCTCCAAAAGACAGGAATCAGCATGATCTCAATTTGAACCCAAACTTTTGCTGTAGTTTTTAGCTAATTCCAACAATGGTAGGTATCGTCACTTCACAACACCCACTCTGAGACAGATTCCATGTAACAATCACGGACAAATAAAAATACGTTAAGGACGTTTGGTATTAAAAAAAAAGGAAGAAATTCAGGCGAAAGAGACCGAAAGAAATCTCATGGCGTTCGAAAATAGCTTCTCCTTAGTCATTGAAACACTCGCTCTCAGATTTCTCATGCCGACAGAAAAGTCACTCTTGAATGAGACGCACAGTTGGTCACATTATATTGAGTTCCAGAACCAGTTTCAATGGATTTAATATACCCCGGGACGGCAGTCTAATTTACAGAAATGCAAATATTTTTTATCAACGTCCGTTTTAATACTAGGGACTACAAATTCATTTCAGAAAAATATGAAAACGCAGAAGCTCAAATTAGCTTTTGATTCAGAGCACTCGAGCGGACAAATCCTTCTTCACGGAGTTCTACAGACTTTACTGAACTTACCAAATGATGAGAGTCCTGGCAATATTACGGCTCCGATGTTTTTTCCCTTGTTCAAAGAGCCTTTTATTGCCGGAAGACAATATTGATTACAGGTAATAATGAGGGTCAAGAATATCAATTAGGGTTTTGGTTAATAATAATTTTGCTCTGGTTAGAAACAGCCCAAGGTGACGAGACATCGAAGAATTCTAACGACCCACCGAAATTTGTACACTGGGGTTGTATGAAATCACTTTGATATTTTTAGTGTAGAATTCGTTTACTAAATTCTAAATACCACTCATGTGTCAAAGGTATTTTAAACCTTTTTTCGATGGTGTAGGGAATCAATTGCCAGGCAAAAAATGTAAACAAAGCGTTACAATAGGCTTTCCCGTTCCTCTCTCAGAACTCGACCGCATTTTTTCGGTTAGCATGGCAGTTAGTTGTTCATTCACGGGCCCCGTTGGCTGCAAGTACTCTCTAGTTTCTTTTGTTATCCCCAAAAATGTAGCCTTGCTTTATCGATCAGGGAAGTTGAAAATTGATAATTAAATGTTGAGAATCATCCAGACCATACAGGTCAGTTGAGAAGGTTTGAGGAGAGGTCAGCTAGTGAATGCTGTAATGATGGATTTTTACGCACATATACTGGACTGCTTCTAAAATTTGCAGTGATACTCTGAACGATACATATACGTACAGAAGGAATCTCTAAATCCATGGGTAAGCACATCTAAAATCGTGAATTTCGAGCCAACTCTGACCCAATAGTGGTCCTCGATCCAGTACCAGATCATTAGAAAGCAGGTTTGTTGGTTTATTCGTTATTTATTTTATTATTTATTTTATATCTTAAATCAGTTTCACCAATCCGCCTAAAAATGTGATATTTCAACCATCAAGAATGTCGGTTCAAAGACCGAATGATCGGTCTTTTTTTTTTCCTTGTTAAATAGGTATCATACTTTTGACGCCAAATCGATTGAGGCGCGTCCCGATACAATTATCATAATAGTAAAAAGAAGCGTGAACCCTTTCCTATGCCATAGCGTGAATGTCGACACCGATGCCGTCAACTTCATTCGCTTGTACCTACTCATATTATGGCGGTGTCAGAGATCCTTCTCATTGCACGAATCCGATAAGTGAGAATAACTTGATTTTGATTCACATCACTGACCTCGTAGCTCGTTGAGGGGGTTGGAGATCCCTCATTTGTCTAACGAGGGCGTCTGCGGAGACAGCGGTTGGTGGTGTCAATATTCTACTCCATGGGACGGTGCTGTCCATAATCAATAGTTCAATTCTGATGGGCCTAATACGAATCGCTCTGTCGGGATCGGTTGTCTAAGTGCAAAATAACTCAGATCCAATCAATCCTATGGTTCCTGGGTAGTCTACTGCTACTGCGAATGAAGGAACAGTTATTATTTCTTTACTCAAACAATGAGACAAAGAAATACACCTAGCAGAGAAACAGCAATGAACGGTTTTCAAAAACATCGACTTGATCTAATAATCCCGTACCTACAGGAAACAGTGCCAATTATGCCACTCCGGTTTATTATCGTGCTTGTTTAGAAAATGTATCTGAGTAGTCATTGAAGTAAGTGCCTACCGATTTAGAAAAAAGTGAATAAACGATTGATTATTGTTTTTCCCCAAAACAAGTAGAGTACCGAGAGTGCCCGTAAAAGTCTCCTTAACCCATACATGCCCTCTGTCAGGGTGGCAATCCATTTGGAGACAATCTAAATCGGTTCTGCGTTAATGATTTAGCGGAAAATGACCCTTAACGAGCGCCTGATCTCCAAAAGAGTGCCATTTTCAAAATAGAATTTCATATCTACAGCCTTTCTCCGCTCGATCATGTTGATCAAAATTTGAAACCATTTTAAAGACTATTTTTTGGCCCGGACGGCGTAACAGATTTTGTATTAGAAATCTACACAATTAAAAACGTAAAAGGTAAACTTTTGGGGGAAGGAGAATACGTATAAATCGCGTATTCATCTAACGTAAATAATGGATCAAAAGTCGTGCGAACTTACTCTTGTAGCGTATCGGGTCAGCTAACTTGCGTCAATATTTACTGCGCAATAACGCTCCATGACCAATTAGCGCGTTTTGCATCTCTCAGAGGTTAAAATTTCCAGATAACTGTGGTGATGTCACACGTAGCACACAACTAGAATGCGTTTTTCAGGGTAACATATTACTGGAAAACCACTGATAAGCTCTGAATCATCGTTAGGCAACCATCTCATCACGTTTTACCATAAAACATTTCTGATCAAGCCAAACGAAGCGCCATTCTTATGGCTCATCCATTCGGTTCGGAACCAAGAATGGTGAACCACGGTTTTTGGTACACCTCTACACGTCATAGTCTTGTGTGATCTTTCTTCGCAGTCATGGGATTCAGCTTACGAGCTTACGAGACTTCGAGGCGGGAGGACGAAGGGCTGATGGGTCTCTGAGGCGCTTCCAGTTTATAACATTCAAGCTTATTAGATGCAAATGTAGACAATTGTGCAAACAGTGATATTAAACCATAGCGTAGTTTATCCGGAAGATCCTCAAGTGGAGTTGGGTTAATGAACAAGTCTTAGTCTTAGTGGCCCTTAGTTTCGTCGAAATATCCAAAAACCCTTCTGCGCACCCTTGTTGGTTTCTCTCATGGCGGGCCCCGGCTCCCTCAACCCGATATACCAACACCATCAATTCATCTTAACATCAACTTAATAAAGCTTCACGCTTTATTCGGTTAATGGGAAAGAGAACATTAATCCCTTCTTCAACCAAGGAAGGGTAGGCCCGCTTGAGCTAGAAGAATTATAAAGTTTACGTCACCGAGGTAGGTAAATGGATTTTTCCATCCAGATTACTCCGTGTCCAAAGGGGAGGGGGGAGAGGAGGTTGTGGGAAGATGATGATGGTGAAGTGGGGGGGAGCTAACGTTTAAAAAGTTCAATTATCCCAAGAGGATCAGGAAGAACAGTCCATTCCATCGATCTCAGTTTTTGTGGCAGTCATTTATCTGGGCTATCTCCTGTGACATGATCCAAACTCAATATTTCCATTTTATACTTGGACTCACTTGGGAATCGTCAGGTATGAAGGCAGTCGCGATAACGGTGAGATGAGTCCTAACAGTCTTTGATAGGCTGGAGGAGGTGGTGACAGTTCAGTTGTTACGTGAAGTCGAACATTTGAAGAATTCGGAGCCGTATGGGGGTGCTCATATTAAAGCCCTTTTGGTAGTCCACCCAAGCCCCATTGTGTTTTGGTTTATTATTTTTATTAGAATAACACACTTTTGTGTGCAATTTTTCAAAAGCAAAAATGACCCTCTGGGTTGATGAGGGTTTTTGAAAATTCCCGAAAAATTAAAAAAATCGCACATTTGGGTTTTAGTTGGGCTTTAATCATTTTCAGCCATGTCGCACAAAAGCAAAAAACTATGGGTAAAAAAAATTGGCTTTTAAATATATTTTGTAATCTCTGGATTGTTTGTTTGTTGTCCCTGGATTGTTTATCGTACACCTCCAGGTCCAGGTATGTGAATTGTCTTGCAGTGTTTATTTATTCATTTTCCTTACATCAATCTCATTTCAACAACATTATTACATCTGTCTCTTGAGCATCGTACGTTTCCATTCGTCTGCTCAAGCTGTTGAGACCGGAGTGTTCTAATCCTAAATCGGCTAATCCGCTCCAAATGAATTCGCCCAGTTCTAGTTTGAGAAGGCCTTTATGGACTCCAAATCAGTCCGTCCATCAAATTATGATGATTGCTAGCTTTACCTCTCCAATTACAAGGCTGAAACCGCCCACACGCTCCCTCGTGATTCCAGTGCTCAGGAGTCAATAACGGCCAATTATTTATTGAGAGAGGTTTTATTCCGATGAGTCGTTGGATGGATTCTGTATAATGAATGATTATTTCCTCCTTTTTACCGGCCCGTTCAGGCCATCGACTGCGTTTACACAGAATCGATCGCTCCATAAAACTCAGTTTTTCTGAACGAGTCGACCGTCCCAATCTGAATGTATCGCGGCGGTCCTGGAGTTAGTCATCCCTACTGTATATTGGGTAATTTGTAAATCGTTTGAATGGGAATTTTATTTGTTTGAAAGAAGCTCTTGGTTATCATTATTTTTCCCCTCTATTAGAATAGGTACCAGTATCTGCCAAAAATTATAACTAATCGGATCTATAAAACAGTAACAAACAGAGAATGTCATCATTTAGAACAACCAATTATCTGATAGGCTGCACCAGCATTCGGGCACCTGCTCACATCGACCTGAGGAAAATGAGGTTGCGGCCTGTCCTAGTCGTAAAGTCTCACACCGTTGGCCTCCTTCAACTTTTACAGCCAACTACTATTCCACTGGTCGACACTGGAACTTGTCAAATGGCCTCAGAAAACCGCTCTCTTGTTAACTCGAAAGCATCCAAAGAAAAATCCCAGCGCCGCTAACGCTTGTTACAACTTTGTGTCTGAATGTAACTGATAAGTCTTTGGTTGGATGATACGAGAAGTAATTGGAGTTTTATGCAGGGGATCTTGGAAAATGTTATGGCTACGCATTTTCTCTCAAATCATGCATTGCTCGATCAGAAGCAGCTTAATGTGAATTAAAACCTGATATAAGACAATTTTAACTTAAATACACTGGCAATATTATTGCAGATGGAAATTTATTTAAAATAGCAGGAGTATTTTTAAAATGAAACAAATCCCGAGTAGATAGGAGGTAGAGGGGCTCTAACCGCTGGCGTATACCAAGTATCGTCGTTAGTTGCGACGTTTTTCGCTGGCACGAAAAATAATTGAATCCAGGCAAACGGTAATCATATCGGTTGCTCTGTTTATTTGTATAATCAACATCGGCATCTGTATTTCCCGCGAAAATACCCTAGTGGAGACTTGGCGAAAGATATTTCAAACCTACGACTAGTAGGAACCCGGTCGAAAGACGGAATCAGTCGGTAATATGGTCGAATTGTTACTGTAAAAGATTCCTTGTTTTTGAAAGCCCATTTAAAAACACGTAATTGCTGCAAAATTGGCCACTGACCGAAGTATATTATTATCCATTTTGTAGCCTGCTACAAAAAATTGCGATACCTTCCCCCTTAAGTCGACGATTCAACACTTTTAAAAATTAGTAGGTAGGCGAAATGCACTCAAACGCAATATTATACGTTAAATTACAGTTTTTTTCCAATTTAGAGCTTGAATCTAACAGTATTCTCTATGAGACAGTAAGAAGGATCAATCTACAAACACACATATCTGCAGCTATTACTTACTTCCTACTCGTCTGTAGGAATCTTTTTCTTGGCATTTCGCAAGCGTTGGCCTACCGGACAGATTTTGGTGAAAAGGTAAATGTGATCTGTGATAAATTAACTGTATCCTAGATAATTATCTCGAGAGATGTCTGATGTCGGAAAATATGTAAGTGGGATTCTCCAGTCTCAATTTTAGGTCATGTTGGAATTTCAAAAAGACTTGGCGGTTTTATTGGCGAGTATAGAAGTATAATTACTTTAGGTGGCTCAGCTACGGAGGCCCCCTTTTCCTTTTATTGTAGTTTTTCATTGCAGTGGGGCCAAGGGGAACCTCAAACATGTCCAAAACCGGGTGAAAAACTATACCGAAAATATTCGATTTAGGATCGTTCTTGTTGGGTTTTGTCAAAAACTTATCAATGATTGCGGTCAATCAATTTTTTCCTCATTTAGATTTACAAAGAAAAAAAGTAACTTTCGTTGCCTATATTGGAGCTATTGGTAATGCGAAATAGGAGTATTATGAGCCGAATTATATTGAGGCTCTGTCTTTACCAAGCAAAGCGAGTTCCTGGATAAATGTAAAGTTCACGACGGAATGAACATTGTAAGTGATAGCTTCCTTCCCTTGGTAAATGTAGAATATTGTACGTTCTGGTTAGTTCTGGTTTATATACTCGCGTCCTTTGAACAATAATGTAATGAAGAACGGTACTTTCCTGCTCTTCAAAAGTGGAGCTGACTTCTGGTTTGTTTTATTTATTTATTTATTTTTTCAAGGAATCTGACTCCAACCAATTATAGAGAGTGCACGTTCACATGCAAGGGAACCTGAACCTTTGTCCTGGCATAACCACCCCTGGTGGACCTTTTGGTCATTCGTAAGCGGAACATCGGTAGGTACCTGTGGGCGGACTCGCCTGGACTATCATTTACAATAATATATTCAACGTCGTATCCCAGTAGATTGGTGGAATGGCCAATTAATCACGCGTTAGGATTACGATACTAGTTATAATTCGGGTCATTAGTAATGCATGCAATCATGACGTCTATTGTCCCCTTGGATTTGGATCCTGGGGCTCGTGGGTATCGATCACCTTGCGAAGAGGTTGATCGACGTTTGCTGAGTGGAGTCAAGTCGGATGCGATGATCCGTTCGATCATCATGATAAATATCCACGATTTTTGATGTAATACAAGCACCTCATGTACATAATAGAACTCGAATTGCCGGATTCTTTCATTTTTGTCTGGTGTTATATCGTTGCACGTTTTCCATTTTCATCCTTTTACCACAAGTCATCTAGAGGTCGAGTTTGGTATTGTGAATTTGTACACACTCGTCCTCAATTCTCTTCTCTACGCTGCTTTTACCACCATTAGAATCAACGGTGTTCCACGTCGCATCGGCCGATGTACGCCCTTGTTTGTCCTCTATCGAAGGTATTATTCCCTTCAGATGGAAACACATTCACCGGTCGAACCCTTCCAATGGCCTGCGATCGTTCCGGAAGGAGAACACAGTGACTGTTGTGCACACGATAATACAACTCCCCCGTTAACGTCCGTCATTACACCGCCCCCATTGCCCATCTTCAGTTCTTGATCACTGGTCATTTCACGATTTCCACCCGATCAGTGAAGAGAGGGCCCTCACGAATGATTTGGTCGGTCGATTTGTACTAATCCTTGGCACAAACGTGGAAGGTGCCAACAGTCTTGGACGAGGACACATGTTCTAACAAATTGTTTCCACCCCCTCGATGAGTGGGGATTCCTAGAATAAAAACTTCCCAATATTCGTGTTCTGATTAAAAAAAAAAAATAAAATAATAATAATAATAAAAAGAAAAAAAAGAGGGTACAACAGCAACCCATTTTCCACTTTCCCCGCATTATCTGAATAGAAACTTGTAATTGATCTAGAAGTTCTCGTGATGAGGTTTCAATGGTTAGGAACCAGTTATCAAATTGGTACGAATTCCCTCAGATTTAATGGAAACTTTTTGTCCCCACTTCGCAAAATGTCACTTCCAGACTTTCAGAAAGCAGGGGGAGCCGCTGAAAAGCAGTTATTGAAATAATCGCATTCTTAAACCAAGAACGCTATGTACGGATTGGTTGGCTGTAAAAATAAGCGATTCGATTAAAAAAGCGGCATCGCTTAATTGAAAACAGCGAAGCCAGGTAAGAGAATGCTGATATCGTTATACGGTGATAGATTGTGTATGGAGGTGATAGTATTTTATACTCCCATTCCTCGTTTCAAGACCCCGTGGGAACTGTTGAAAAAATTAAAATGTGTTGGGAAACGACACTATGTTATTAGACCCTCCCAAAAGCTTATTTTATTACTCCCATTTTCACTCAAACTCTGTAAGTGGCGGTTGGCCTGAGAGGTTTCAAGAAAATCAAGATCAAGTGAACATAATATCAGATTTTCAAAGGAATTCCTACACTATACGCTATATCAATGATTGTGCTATTTCAATGATTGACCTCGTGCGTGGGGAAAAAAATAGGTATGCTTTTGAATATTTAACCAAAAGCTCTGGCCTGATGTATTTCTGTGCAGTTGATTTGGCTCAATCAGAAGCTTCTTGGACCTTGATCTGTGGAGTTTTGGACAAAATCGATATAACTGTTTTGGTTGGTTATTCCTTGAATGATCAACCCATGTCTTCATTCAAGAAGACGATCTCTCCGATTTGGCCCAACATTTTTTCTGTACATTTCATGGTGATTCTATACAATAATAAACAAATGTCCGTCCGCCGTACGCCGTCCACGCCGACTTTCTAGAACATTGTCTAAAAATCTGAAATTTTGGTCAGGAACCCGTTTTTGAAGTCTTCTCGATCCTCGAAACTTTTCGGCCCGATTGGACCAAATATTGAAGGCGGGGGGGGGGGGGGGGGGGGGGTTCAGAAACGTACTTTCGATATTTTCGGCAATCTAGGCGTGTGGGGTATCATTTTTGACTAAATTTTGGACGCTGAACCTAATGAGACGTACCGATGCGATTGGTGCCCACCGGAAGAGGTTATCGGTCAAAATGGGTATCCACCTACCTATTTTGAGTGTGGCTTTTTGAGATTTCTGTTACCTAGGCGTGTGAAAGGGAATCATTTTGCACTAAAGTTTGGACGCTGAATCGATTGAAATGAGCCTCCATGCGCTTGGTCCGAGAAATAACCAACCCCTGTGAATGAATTTGCAGCGTTTTTGTGTTAAAGCTAGCCAAAAACCAAAAAACTGCACCGGTGAAACTCCGCCTAAATCTGAAATCCGCCTTCGTCGGTCGTACGTGACGCTTTCAGGATGTGAACACAACGTACCAGGTTACAATTTCACTAGGTATCCCTTCTACCTCACTTTAAATGGTCAGAAGCTCTGCACCTAAATCGAAGGGCGCTCGAAACAATGGAGTCAACGCTTGAGGTACTTCTAGCCCAGAGGTGCAATTGTAGGGGAAACGCCGCCCAAATCCGATTATGCGAGCGCCGAGATAACAGGAGAGCAACAACTATTTATCCATTGTATCTCTCGACAAAACAATATACAATGTATATGGAGAAAACAGCAAAGGCAGAAAGGCCTAGACAGTTAACACTATCTTGTCGAAATGGGTTGATAGAGCCGGTGCACGAGGGCCGCACAAATGGAACGGAATAGAAAGAAAAGAAAAACACACCACAGCAAAAACACTTTTTTTTTCCTGTGGTTCTCTCCCTGCTGTAGGATATATTATTACACGTTGCTATTTTCCAGCGTGGGTGAGGTTTTGTTTTCGTAGTGTGGGGATTTCATTAAAGTATCGAGGTTTTGATTAATAAATTTTATAATGGTTGCTCCAAACGCCTGATTTGAAATAGCATTATTATTGAAATGTTGCGCCACCGTGTTTGTGTGAAAAAAAAAAATAGGTGTTATCATTTAAAATCTTCAGTATGTTGTTCACAACTGGGCCAGGAAGACCTCCGTAATGCTTTGAAAATTCGGAATTTTAGCACAATGGCTAAATTTGGCTCCTGATGGTCACAAAACTCTTTTTTTGACTCCGACAACTCCAAACAGCCGATTGCCGCACACCGGACCCAACACCGTCACCTTTCTTTGTTCGGACATCCAGGTATCTTTCAGGTACTTTGCATAAAGTCTACGTTCTTCCAGCCAAATTATCGTTTTACCTGACTTAGTCGAGGCCGCTCAGAATCTATTCAAATCCATATCTTCTGCGATTGTCAACTTACATAGAAAATAACGATTGGTCACATTTATATTTGGAGTGAACCCTTCCCTTCCCTCCAACTGGAGTGATAGGCATCCCAATACATTCTCTCGACTCCCTTCTAACGGGATCGTGAAATATTTGAAGTGGATACCGTACGTGAGTTCTGCCACGTGTTTAGCTGTGGTTTCGATTTGTGTTCTACGTAGCTTCGGGCCGGTAGGTACGTGCTTTTACTTTCGAACAAAGTGGGAAAAAAAGGAGGAAAAAATCGGATATGATGGAATCGTTTGTGGGCATTACCTCGTCTACTGGGGCCTACTGATCCGATGAGCTAAGAAAACGCGTTTCATGAGATGAAATGAGTCATGAAGGATTCTCGTTACTTTTACCTGTTCAAGTATACTATAACCTTGCTGAAAAAAATTAGCTGTTTGAATAACCATTATGAGAATATTATACCCTAAACTTGGTTGAATCACATTTTGAAGTGAGTGATCTAAAACGGTCTTTCACTACCCAATATCTTGAGCAAACACAACCTCAATTAGAGTGGTCTGAATCCGATAATTAAGTCCATGGACTTTGATGGGGCTGTAGTTGTGACCGACAAAATACTGGAGGGATTTGAGTTGCGGCGAAAACCGTTGATACCAACACTTGTATACCGATGACGAACTTATCAAACTTGAAAAAAATGAGCATCAATTCACGCCATGTTTGTTCCGGGTTATTTTTCGCGCTTGCAGGCCTCATAGCAAAGGTACTAGTAAACCATGCTGAAACCAGACGTCACCGTATTGTACGTCTAAAATACTACTAAACGCTGAGGGAATATTCATGAAGTCACCGTCGGCTACGATGAGTGACCAATTATCAATCAGCGGCTCCTCCTCTCTGACTGCTGTCTATCCATCATTTATTTTTACAGTCGAATCGAACTTTTTTCAAGGAGAAAAAAGAACAAATGGAAAACGTTGATTCAGATACAACCCTAACATAAGCCCAACCATTGTTCGGAGCTATTATCAAGTGAGCCCAAGCACGCATCTGAAGAAAACTCAACTTGTTATACTCACGATATCTTTATAAAGGTATATTACGGTTCGAACTACGGGAAAGTTGAAAAAAAGTTTCCCCCGTGGTACCTACTTTCTTCTTTTTCTTTCTATCCGCTCGTCAAAGTACGTTTCTCTCTCACTATTTTATTTCTCGATTATTGGAGGCATGCAAGTTGTGCATGTTAACTCCTGTTTCTCTCGTACCTACCTGGATCTCAACTTCCTGTTTTTTTTCCTCTCAAGCCTTCTGTTTAACTCTCCGGCGAGGAAGTTTATCCTTCATACTCACCGCATCTACAACTGACGGTACCTGGTCAAGTAGTTGGTTTGTCATTATTCTGATCAACGTCCTGTCTCGTAATAGAACAACAGATGAGAGTATTGCAAATAATTCCATATTCGTTTATTATTTCAGGTGGGAAAGCGCACCCCCGAGTTTGGCAGGCCTTCGGGGCCGATAAATAACCCTTGACATTGGTGCCACAATTGATTCGAAGCCCATCAGAATTGATTCGGCATCCAAAGTATAGTCCCCGAACGCCTAAATAATCTTGAAAAATCAATTAAAATATCCGTTTTCACCCATTCTTTCGCCTTCGTTTCGACTATTGGTCCCAAATGGTTGCCGAAGACCCTAAAAATCACGCGAAAACCATTTTTAAGTTTTAATTTGCCTCCGCATTGTGATTACGTTACAAATGAGTTGGGCACGAGTAGAACCGGACATTTTGGATTGGGAATACTACATGGAGAAAGCAGGTTTGGGAGTTTTCTTTTTTTTTTTTTTTTTCGGTACATATATGAGGCTGAGCCAAGAAATCCAAATGAGCGGAGTTTTTAACATTCTTAGCTTTCGGACCAGGCCTTCAGATCCACGAACACATCTCATTTGAATCATCCTACGAAATAGTGCGAATTTCTTCTCGAATTAGACGCGTGTGCTTTGACATTCTGAATCAATTCTGCACAAATATGAATTCACTCAATCATTATACTTCATTTTATTGTTGTTTTGTGAATAAGAACCCGTACAAGGTATTATGCAAAAGAAAAGTGGGCTAAAAGAATACCGAATTGGTTAAAAGGCATTCAAGGAAAGCTAAAATTAAGGATTAGCTAAAACTTGAATTAAAAATTCAGCTCAGCCCAACGTCAAAAAAAAGTTCTTATAAAAATGTTCTCCTAGTTAAGAAAGCCATGAAAAAATTATAGGCTCTGAATAAAATATCATAATCTGGAATTACGTTCCCTTAACATCGTTTTTTCTACTCAAGAATGAAGGAGCCGAAGCATCTCTCTTAATATCAATCACGTATGAACCGAGTAACGCGATGGAATGATCAAAGTGACACCGCAACGAGCGCTTACTGAAGCTAATAGATTCCTGACCAACGGATCAATTCAGGGTCTACCGTAGCCAAAATAATTTCACTTCGAGTGGCAGTTCCACAATAAATTATTCCCATGTATTTGTAGAGGCGCCGAGTGGTCAGATCGAGAGTCCTAACTGGCGCGTGAACAATTAGAGGTTACCGAAGTTCAATGGGGTGCTGGGTGGTGGACTCGTTCGTGTGGGAATGAGTATCTTCGAGGTCTTCTGAATTAGAACAAATGTGAACCGAGGGTCTGAATCGATTCGGCCTCTAAAAATCTGAAGGAAATGATGGGGGGTCTGCTTATGGGAAACGAGTTTGAAACCCAAAAGTTTCGTGGCAGAAGGAATGTCACTAAAACACAAAAGGGGTTTGAGAAAACTGAAGAAAACTGTAGATTTCTGCAGATCCGCGGACATGCGCTCCTCTGGGGATTTTCAGGTGAACGAATTTTTATGTAGGTAGCAGTAAATGAAGTACTTGCCTTTTCAAAAGCGCTTCACGAATGTGCTCGTTCCTCCATAACAATACTCGTGTGACATGTGGATTTACCTATCTTCGCATTACACGATCGGTAGCGGCACCGATAGGTGGCCACGGTCGTAAACTCCAAATATTTGAAATTGTCCAACGCCATGACTTTTTTCCTCGACGATGTACAAATGTTTCAGTCACGGGATCTATCTTACACTGACTGTCGACTCGATTCGAGAACCATAGAGGCTACGGATTAAACCCAATATATATGACAAACTCAACATTGCCCTAAAACCAGCACGCCAGGATTTTTTTGTAGCAAATGTTATTTTAGATTCACGCAGTTTTCAGCTTAAAGTGTTATCAGCTCAGTTAGACTGTGACTGACTTTTTGGGTTAAAAACTCGATTGACCTGTCCCCAGAGACTCGGTGACGGAGTGAAAAATGCTAGTCCAGTTCATAGAGTTAGATGAGGTCATCTCCGCTCCGCAGAATTTTGACAAAAATTAGCAGGATTTCATCAGGCGAAGACAATTTTCCTTTTGAATAAGTGAAGGATTGTAGACTACACATTAAATATTTAAAGGGACAAACTGTGGTAAAACCAAGTGAAATCAATTTATTATGACTTGGGGCACTGAGGTAGCATTGTACCACATTCAGAGCGGTTGTAGGGTAACGTTTTGAGCGTGAACGCCTTCTTCAGTATACGAAATTATAAGTGATTCCGCTATAAAGGATTTTCGCGTTTCTATGTCGGTAGGTGTTGAGATTGAGTAGGTGTTGTCTTAGACGGTCTTTCTACTCATGATTCAGGCAGTGTTTTGGAACAAAAGGATCGTATCAGCCCGCGGGCAGAGGTGGGAGCAAGAAGCACGCCAGTAGTGGTAAGTAAGGGTTGATGGTAGTGCGGGGGAAGGATGCCGTTTCTAGGGTCAAAACGTATAACTGCTCTTAGTCCTCACGCCCCCCCCATCCCTCCACCAGTGTCTATGGTTTCAGCGAGAGCCGCAAGGGGGCGGTGCAGCTTGCTCCCAGCGGAATCGTACATTTTGATATTTGTCATCGCGTTACGATACTTGGGCGGGAAGCAGAGCATTCTTCACGCTTATACTGCTCCAATCTAATGCCCCCTTTTCCAGTCATTTTCTTTTTGTAACGGCGTTCATTCTATCCCTCTCACGAACGCCAGGTCTTTCACTGGTCACTAGCCCCACGAGTGCTTCGGCCCTGTCCTGGCATGTTGTATTTTTCGTTCTCGCTGGTATAACGACGGCTAACGGACAATCCGACGGGAAACGAACCGGAAGACATGCACAAAGAGGTCCTCGAACCGGAAAGAGTTACCTGTACTAGTGGGTTCACTGGTTCACTGATAAGTCCCAGACTCACCTCAATCGATTCAGTGTCTGAAATTCAACGCAAAACAATACCCCGCTCGCCGGAGAACCATTGATGTATCGAAAATAGCACTGTTACTCACATTGTTTTCACTTTCAGAAGAGGTACACACTTTCTCTGTCCCAACATACAAATTTTAATTCACATTTTGCGTCTGTGAACCCACTGAAGGAATTTGGCTTTGTGTCTGCCAATTCGTCTGTCTAGATTTTCTTGCTACGATAACATCCGAAATTGTCATTTGATTGCAATAATAATTTCAAGAATCGTGTGGGTACAGCTTTAGACGGTCCCCTTTCAGTTAAATTATAATCAAACCAATGGTATGGCCCTTCAACCTGCAATAATATTTACTTATAACGATGTAATAGAGACAAGAAGAGTGGGTATGAACGTCTAGCTCAGTATTGACCCATCTGATGCACAAACATTGATACATACGAATGTCGAACAAAACCGGGTTGCAGATTCATTCCAAATTCAATAGACATACTTCATATCTGTAGAACAATTCTGCTTGGTTCGAAAATGAGAGCTAATGTCCTCGTTCACAGAAACCGCACTTATGTGTCCTGGCGATATGGTTATGGTTTGATATTCTTCAGCCGTTATGTTCAACTAAAACCTATCTTGCTAACTAAATGCGTAGTGCAGATTGCAAAATGGTACGTTTCATTGATATTGTAATACGTGATTAACTGATGTTCCTCATATTCATTGACGATGTGGCCAGCATTTTTGGACGGGGAGTATACCACCTTCTGTTTGCGGACGATCTCAAAATATTTACCACTGTGAAAACCCAGGAGGATAGTGCTGCTCTTCAGAACGATTTGAACAGATTAGAGAAATGGTGCAGTGATAACCAACTTTTTCTGAATGTAGGCAAATGCTTTACTGCCTCGTATACAAGAGCCCGTTGCGTGTTGAATCACACGTACTACATTGAGGGACGAGCTCTTCCAGGCCGGAATGTGGTGAGGGACCTTGGAGTTCTTTTCGACTGCTCGCTCACTTTCAGAGCCCACGTCGAGTCCATTGGTAGCAGAGCCATGCGAGCGTTGGGATTCGTCAAGAGGAATTCCAGCGATTTTTCATCGGTGGAGGCCTTCGTCGCGCTCTGTGGCCCTCGTTCGTCCCATCTTGGAGTACTGTTCATTGGTCTGGTCGCCGCTCTATGGAAGCGGCAGGATGGAACTGGAGCGGGTTCAGAGGAAATTCCTGCGATTTGCCTCATTCAGATCTGGAGTTGCCTGGGAGGACTTCCACGTGGATGAGGCGCTGAGACTGTGCAGTTTGAGGCCACTCGGGGAACGTAGATGGAAGTCGGACGCCTTGTTTCTGCATAGACTGGTCTCCGGTTCTGTAGACTGCCCTGAACTCCTTTCCCACTTGAATTTTTTCGTTCCACCGCGCAATACGAGATTCCAGCAGACCTTTCAAGTTGCCCCAGGTACAACCAATTACCTTCTCCGTTCCCCTTTAAATCGCTGCCAGGATGAGTGGAACCGCCTCAATTTGGACATTTTCAATACCTCTTTGGCAAAATTGAAACGATTTATGGCTGAGCCTCTTGGTCAATGAGATTGTTGTGTTTTTATTTACTATGTTTTCTGTCTGTTGTTGCTATCACGAGCTACTTGTTAAATATCTTTATTATTATATTATTATTATTGTGAATATTGTAAATATTCACTATATTATTGTTATATTATCTTTATTATTATATTGGGCTGTCAAGTCCGTGTTACTTAAATAAATAAATAAAATAAATAAATAAATAAACATATACTTTGAGGGGAAAAAAAAAAAAACTGGGCATCTTTGCTGAGACACAGGACACATTGCTTAAAAAGGAAAAAAAAAATTGGTCTTACCTTCTGGATTTTTTTTAAGTATCTCATAAAGACATTTCTTGTAGAAGAAAAGAAAAGCAGCCTTCTTGCACCTTCATTCACACGTACAACAGAGAACATCGAAATCCATTTAATTCCAAATTGTTTTTGTAGGTACGAATGTCTACAGTGTCTTTCTGAAGATTCGCGTTTTCATGAATAAATTATACTGACCACGGTCATTGTTCTCATTAGTGAATACGATGAAAGATTTTGAGGCGAGTGGACGGCTTTTTATCCGTGACCGATGGCCCCGCGAGGATGGTAAATGTGAAAGCTTAGCGAGAGCCGACCTCTCCGGCGTATGAATACGTTATAACATTATACCGAGCGGGCTGCTACGGTCGAACCAAAAGGTGGAAAGAAGCTTTGAAGGAACTGCCGTAAAAATTAAGTGGAGCAAATAATCTGGCCAACGCGAAAATGGCACGGATAGGTTCGAGTATTCGGTTATTCCTACTGAATCTACGGTCGTGTTGCTTCACTAGCGAGTGAAAATAATTGTTGAACTCAGGGGGCTCGTTTACATAAGTGGATGAGTTGAGGTGTGCGCTTTCAACTTTCCTGGTCCTTTTCAGTATGAGCGTTAGGAAGTGAAAAAAATCAGTTTGCTACGTTCCTGTTATTTCTCATAACGTGACACATTCTTATAACCATCTGTAATTATTTTTCACACAACATGAAAATCGCATTGGGACTTTTCTTTTCATTGAAAGAAAAGTCTAACTATGTGATACGACGACAAAAATATAATAGGGACTGCAAGGGCTTCCATTTTCATGTGGAGAACTTCAAAAATGGAACCTGTAGACACTACTATTCACTCTACGTCTCAATAAGATCATGTATAAATTGACGGATTAACTTAAGTTGATTTTATTTGATAAGTAGGTCATGTATTAGCCTAGTGTAGGCTGGATACATTTTATTACTTGATGCAAAGAAAAATGAAAACTTGAGAAAAAAAAATTGTTCCTCCTTCTTTCAAGAGTAAATGAGTTGTGGTAAATGTAGTAAATGGTGTTCCGCCAAACAACAAGAAGAAAAAGATTCATGGGAGACGAAATTGAATGAACTAATTGACAAAGCGGGCCGGGAAATGGAATCAATGGCGCGTTGGAGTTATGTGAGACATCCGTAAGTTGTTGGGAGCATTGCCTGCGCTGAGGTCGAGTTGAAAGAGTAAACACTTGTTCAGGAAATGAGGTTACACCCGGCTTTCTGGAAAAGGAGCGGGCAAAAGGGAAAAGAGAGAAGTGAGGTTATTCATCTATGTCCACAGTTGGTTTATTAGGATATCATGGTGGTAATTGTAGACGCGGAGACCTATTCGGGGCGAAGAGGCGGCAGCTCGCAGGGTGTGGGGCAGTCGGTGAAAAGGGTGCCGGACTCAATAAATCTCACCGCACCCCTCCTTTCCACCGTCGTTACCGAATGCCTCTTCAATGCCACTTCTACAAAACCCCCCACTTCAACACGCTCTTCCTAATCCACGCTATAAGGCTCCACTGTTCAACGGCTTAGCTCCCCCCTCCCCCATCACCTCCGGGAACCATTTATTTTACTATACAGAGGTTCGGTTTGGTAAGTCCCGATTGAAACCTCCAAGATAGAACCTCAATAGTTGAAATACAAACGCGCCAAAACAAACTCTTGTCGGCTCAAACTGTACAGAACGATAAAAGGACTGATTGATTGATTGAATATTTTTATTTATTCATCCCTATTGCTTCAAGCTCAGTAGCCCGCTCTTCCAGCACATAAATGCATCGTACGCATTCGTCAGCAGTCAATCAGATATTCAATTTCATCAATTGGTAACTGAGGAGTTTCTCCCAAAAACTGTGAATTCTTTCAAGGGGTTGGTTATTCCTCTGACCAGCAGCATGGAGACTCATTCAAATCGATTCAGCGTCCAAAATGTAGGGGAAAATGATACACCACACGCCTAGGTACTAGAAATCTCTAAAACATACATTCGTAAGTAGGTACCCATTTTGACCCATAACCTCTTCCGGTGGGTGACAATCGTTCCAGGACCCTTCTCATTGGATTCGCAAGGACCAACTGAGCTGAAAACGGGACCCGAATTCCAGATTTAATAGAAAATTTTCTTCTACCGAATTTGGCGTGGACGCCGGACGGCGTACGGCATACGACGTACGGTGGACGGACATTTGCATATTTTCATCTGAACAACTTAAAACGCAAAAATAAATAAATAAATTAATTAATTAAAAACAAAATTGACGGCGGAAAGATAGATTTTTTGCATGATAACATAGGTTGGTTATTCCTTGAACCCAACCAAAACGGAATGTATCCGACTTCATTATATTTTTTTGCATTTTCTGTTTATTTTTCCTGAATCACGAGGTGACTCGTATCGATTGCAAACCAAAATGAATTTTATCCCACGATGATTGAAGCTAAACCTATTTTTCTCCCCTAACGCGTATATATCATCTTCGTAGTTATAAGGGGTATTTCATGAAGCAGAAGCACCCTTCGTATCGTTGTCATATCGTAAATATCACGAGGATCTCATGATCAGAGGGTCGTAATGTCGTAAGCCATATGACTTGCCAATTAAATGTTATCATCAGCACAGTTCATCTTATTCCTCTATTCACTATCGGGGAGGGTACGGATGAAAATGTGTTTTTGGATACTCCATTTACGGTTTTTCTTTCGGAACTGAGCAGGAATTATTTTCAACTAAAATGTGGACGCTGAATCTATTGAAATAGATCCCTGGCCGATTGGCACCCACCTGAGCTAGATAAGGGTCAAAATGGGTACCTTCCTACCCATTTCGAAAATGGGATTTCGAGTTCTGGGGACCTAGGTGTGTGGGGTATCATTTTCCTCCAAATTCAGGACGCTGAATCAGTTGGAACATGTTCGAGTCACTCAATGTTTCCCCCATATTGTCACTATAAGGAATAATAAACAGTTGTGGAAGAATTATCAGCTTCTTTGATTTTCTAGACACCTTGAAATGCAAATAGTCCAGTTTTTGGGGAAATCGGGATAATCAATCATTGGCATAAAAACATAGACTGATCATTTCCGGTATAACAAACCGGTTGCAATGTCCACTGAGAATATTTCACTGTCCTTTGATGAATTTTCTGGAATTTGTAGGAAAGTGCATGTTGACTCGTGCCTCCGCCAAGTCGATTGTTCCTGATCGGAACATTTGACCAGATTACTTTGGTCGTTAACATGCGTTGAACGTAGCAAGAAACGCGTCTTGCTATCAGCACCTTACAACAAAGAGGGCTCCGTTCAGAAAAGTCATGAACTGGGAAACATCCATCAAATGTCACTGAGCCACCTCGACAATGGGTGGGTGGATTTCTTTGTTCAACAACCGAATCCGAACGGTATTTGGATTCCCCTCTCGCGCTGAGATTTTCTGATTAGAAAACGAGAAAGAGTAGAAAAACACATTAGGCCCACCTATTGTTGTTGCTCGCCATTTACCCTTGGTTTACTTGTGTGGTTTGATTCATTGATTCAGATGGGAAAGTCGAGTTCCCTCGCAAACACCGTCTGAGCCCGGAGTATATTTTGTGTCAATTTGAGAAAATATTCGCTGTCTGTGTTGTATTTTGGACAACAGTAGTTTTTGCCTACTATTTTACTGAAATATGGACTAATTTAGTACAGTATGTAAGCAGTTGATTTGGCTTCTAAAAAGAGAGAATAAGAGACATTTCATTCTTTGTTTTATTGTTTTGCAGGACAATTTTGATTGTTTTATGACAAAGAGATCTGATTTCTGAGGTTGATCAATTTTATTTGCTCAAAGCGATGTTATTTTACGTTTCAAGATGTCCAAGTTTAAAAATTTTGGAGCGTCCGCCCACGCCGATTTTGGTGGTATGAGTTTTTCTCGGGATCTGAAAATGTTAATTGCTAACTAGGTAGTGGTACATATTAATTTAGGCTTTTTGGCCCTTGGAACTTTTCAGCCCAATCGCTCAATACGGAGGTCATTGGTGTAATGGGAAGGTTGCAGGGGACCCAGAAGACGCTTCATTCGACACTGAATCGAGTGTCGAGTTCATCGAGTTCATTGAATTTGATGAAAAAAAAACCCAGTTCAATCATTTACATTTTAATTTCAATTATTAAGGCTAGCTTAATAGTGAAATATATGTTTGAACGGCAAACGCCACAGAACTTTTGATTTATCACTTTTTTCAGTATATTTAATATTTTAGACTTAGGCAGAGTGTTGTACACGAATGAAATTTTGTAGAATATAATCCGTGTAACTCGATGTACTGTATTGGGAGGGACTAAATGAACAAGTCATCGCAAAAAGGTAGCTTATTACTAGGTAGAACGCTCGGATGTTACCTCGATCTCTACGGCGGTGATCCACCCCTCCCTTCCCTCTTGAATTCACATTTACTCACCTAGAACTCCAACTCTCGTGAAAAAAGGTCCGCCCCAGTATCAGGACCCTCTCAGGCTTCCTGGACGGTCTCAACTTTACAAAGATGTTATTCCACGAAAGAAAGGGATACGAATTATGTATTCAAAACCGTTCCCAAGTTTGTAGAAAAGAAAATTCAACAGTTTCTATCATCCACCTAATAAAGAGCGGCGGTCTTGGTCTTGCTCGCCAAGTTGAAATGAATGAAGATTGAGCCATAAATTCTCTTATAAGAAACACTTCCGTTTTCGTTCGCCTAACTCCCCTAAATTGAGTGAAGTAACAAAAGAGCTTTTTCAGGGAAAAAAGAATGACGTAGCACACAAAGCCGATTCATCATACAAAAGTTGTTCGGGATACAGAAAAGTTGTCGCGGGTGTTTTTCCTTCAAAAGGCCGACTCCACCTCGCTCCTCAACCACAAGGTCCTCGAGTAAGTTATTTAATGAAGTTCAGTTCGATGTTCAGTGCAAGGAAACGTAGAAAACGGCGAGAACGGAAGGGGAGAGGTGCCTGAGAATGATATTAACTTTGGTAAATTGCGTAAGTTGAGGATTGGCTTTGTCGCTGGGAGATCACGTTCTTTGAGAGCCGCAAACATGAGCCAGACCAGAGCATCGGAGCTCATCCGAGGGACGATTTCCACGTTCCACCTCAGTCGAGGTATCTCGTTTAGATGGTACATCTCTACCTTCCTCGCCAGTTTCACCAACCCTTCCTTGCGGCCGACACTTTCGACCGCCTCTTTCCAACAGCTTCATCCCAGATCGAACCCACTCGCAGAGATCGTGACTTTGAGCGCCGGTCGTTGGAGCTCAACTATCGGCTACTACTCATCAGCGAAAATGGTCGCCTCGACTTATTCCAACGAGAAAGATAGACGTCGGAGAGGATTTCAGCAGTCGCGTATAATGTCCGCTCATTCATCTGAAGATTAACAATTTAATTATAATTTCCCAGGCCACGGATGAGCGATATGTGACCGTCAGTTTGATCAAGAGACGAATCTCTTGGGGGATTTCAGTGTAATTGTGAAATCTTGTAATCCTCGCAGATTGATCAACAATACCATCACCCTTTCAGACCCCCCCCCCCCCCCCCAATAACAAGTTCTCATGAATATATCACAGTAAATGATCAGATGAACCTTGGTGTTGACGCTTCATCGCTTTGTGAACCACTGAGGCATTTACGGGAGCGCATGCATAAAAGAGTTCATCTGTATAAAGCAAAAATTAAACTAAGAACATTGAATTACCTATGTTCACTCCATCCATTTGTACTGACTCTGGAATAAAACCTCATGTTTTCACGCCTGAAGTTTGCCCCTCTGATTAACCCCAGTATTTGACTATTTTTTTTTTCAAAGTTGTCTGTAATCCAACACTAAAATGTACGTACGCCGTAACTAACCACACCCTTATTCAGTAGGAATATTGTCAAAAAGTCAGGAATTTGGGCTAGCTGAATCCATTTAAGCTTTATTCGGTCCTTGAAACTCTTCAGCCCAATCGCTTGAACAAGAGGCTGAGTTAACCGCAAGAATGGGTATTTTGTTCTATCATTTCTCAGATTTTTGGGAGCTGGTGAGTGTGGAGAATCTTCCTCTTTGATTTTTGAACGTCGATACTATTGAGGTGGGTTTTGACTGGCGGGCAGGGTAATGGTTATTTTGATAACTAGATAGATTATTCTTCTTCAAAAAAAGTTTTTTTTTGCAGTTCTTTTTTAGCTTAATAAATTTATGCAACTTCTCTTTTAGGGGCTCCCCTCTCAGTTCTGCTGATCGGCAACAGCCGATGGAAGGGGCACCCCCTCCACTTGCAACGTTGCATCTTTTACTTGCCTTGTTCTCTTTCACTCCTTCTGACCGCCTTTGAACAGACGAAGGGACGGGGGCGAAAGCGGTGAAAACAGATGTTTTATTGACATTCCAGAAACATTTCAACAGGAACGTCATCTCCAGCATCTTCTCTAGTTGAAAATTGTTGACTAATATTTTTGGTATAAGAATCTAGATCATCGCTACATCGGTTTAACTGACATTCTATTCACGCATATAATATCTTTACAGAGGACGAGCCCCTGCAGCGATTGGTGCAAGATCCAAAATTGTTGTACACGCTCGTAAATTCCGCGTATAGGTAGCACGTAATCACGATTGGTATATTTGGAATAGCCTTGCCGCATGTCGGGGTTGAGAGTCCAGAGCCGTGAGAATTGAGCTGGGACAATAAACCTAGATAACGAATTATGATGTCGGTGTCACGTGTGAATTCGCCCCCTCTCTCACCACTGTTTTTCGACTCAATGTTAGAAGAACGGGACCAATATAGCGATCTCACAGCGGTACGACGCAATATTGGGAGCCTCGCGGGCGTTCGGTGAAAATGGTGTCGGTATATCAGACCAGGTAAAATATCCCGATATCTGGCCTCACCCCCTTCACCTCACTTCACACCCCCATCGACGCCGGAATTCAAAATCGGAAGATTGCGCTAGGTTCAATGATGTATAGTGGGGGCGAATAAAAAACTCTACAGCTATCGTTCGCTCGTTTCCTTCGTGTATAACGATGCATTGTTACTCGCCTAGTACTCAATTTTGAACTGCCTTGCTGAGTGCGAAACCAATGAGTTAATTTATGCATTTGTTAAAACTTGTTCGTATTATTTTGAGCCATAGAAAGGAGAGGAGAGGGTAGTAAAATTTAAAAAATTCAGTGATATACAGTACATAAGCAACATTATTCCTGTTGAGCTTACAAGCGCCTGTAAGTTCATAAGTAACGTTCCATGTGGCGTTTCCATACACGGAGTCGCATCATCGTGGGTCACAGAATTCTTCACGGAAAATTCAAATCTAGAAAGTTTTTTCGACCACCCTCAAGCCTTTTTTTGAGCGCTTATAATCGGCTGCCCTTCTTTTCCCTTTCTCCTCTTCGGTGGGAGCGTCGATAATCCGATTGGTTGTGGAGATTTATGTAGTTCCAGTTGAACGGACTTTACCGTAGTGTCTGCTCAGCAACAAACTGAAGCGCGGACTTTTCTCGACAATGATCTAATCAACTTCCAGCCCTCAGCTCTGGTTATACTCGTAGTTTGAAGAGTTTGAAGCTTCTCTTCGCCTGATCCTCTCACCATATTGCCTGCTAGATATGTAGATACACAGTAGGTTGTTGTCGCTTTGTATTCTCCCCAAGGGACTTCGCTTATCAGACTCGCGGCAGTTTTGAGGCAGCCACCGCCTACTTAATCTCCTCATCCCAAGAAACTCGCGCGAGGGGGAAGAATACGCTCGGGAAGTTCGGTTGACGGAGAGCTGTTTCGTCGGATCCGTTATCAGACGGTTTCCACTAAAACGCTCGACGTATCGCCCTATGCGTATCTTGTTCAAGGTCAACGCGTGCGGTAGGAGGATGAGATGCCAACTTGAAGATCCTTCGCCACGCTTCCAATCAGTAGCTGAGCAACGGTGCCCACCCCTCTGTAAATCCAAGGATAAACCTCGATTAGAGTTGCACCAACAAGTTTATCAGGGCGGCCTCCCATTACCTCAACGTGCAGGAATGCTCATCTCCCCTCCGCACCTCATCTTTCCCGTTAGCTCTACTCAGCGTCCCAAATCGCCTTTATGTCTGTTTGAGTTTCGAGGGTGAATTCGCCCAATTGTGGTGGCTTGTACGCTTCATGTAGTTCTCAGGGAGAACCACCCCAACACACAGTAGTATTATTAATACAAAAAAAAAGAACATACCTCAAAGAATCTTGAATAAGGCTAATTAAGTCGTCACCTGAAGTTTAGGGCGGTCTGCTTCAAGGACGAGATTTTTCCATTGACACCCCGTTCATTTGTGGCCTGAACTATACCAGTAAAGACTCGGGGTTGTGAAGTCGTACGAACGTAAAACAATACACAATATATTAAAACGGTCAAAAGCGGTCTTAACCAGTATGGAGATGAAGATGAGGGTTTCAAAGGCGTTTGAAGACTCGGAGAGACTCGGTAAATCTATTGCAATCGAGAATGGTCGGGGTTTTGTAATAAAATAACAGCAACGATTTTGCCAAGAGCTGCCGGAGGGTAAAAGTTCTAGTTACACTGAACAGGTCACAAGTGGGAAACCTTCATGTTACGTTCCATTTGAGCGAGATCAACCTATCCAGCATAAAAACATTGAATTATTCAGCGTTTCATATTACGACATGATTCTGACTTAATTTTAAATTTACGTTGTTTCAGGTAAGGGAATTGATTTTTTATGCTCTCGTCCATCAACGGTCTACCAGCTGTCCGTGAGTACCTATTGTATAAATGTAAAATAATAAAAATAATAAATATAATAATAATAATAATAATAATAATAATAATAATAATAGAATTTTTTGTGATAAGACACGCCAGTGGCTTGGGAGATAGTCTTTAAGTGATTACTCTGATTAATATCGTACTCATTCGGCCATTCGGTTGTTTTCGAACTCCATTACGAAACATTTGATACAGTAAAAGGCCGCTATAAGAATGCCATTTTCTCGCGTGGCGTAAACTAGGTGCGTTTTTCATCAAAACTCGAAAGCTATCTGACATCGCGACATTTGGAGACAGGTGGAAAAATGTTAGCTCCCCACCTCTTCATCTTCGAGACTCGCTCTCATTTGATAAACTTGTTTTGACATCGTCAAAAGAGACAAAACAACTTTCCAGAAAAAAAAACTTTTCCCAACTCCCGTGTCATTTTGACGATGGATTTACTCGTACTTATATTTTCGTTGGTGGAAGTAAATGTGTGTCTCTAAAGGGCAATTTACAGATTCATTTTCAGTGAAATTAATCGTGATGTTAATTGAAATTATTTCGGAATAATAGAAAATAAATTCACGGAAATATTTGATCAAAAACAATCCGTATCATGCATCCGTGTTCTTTGCATTTCTATCAGTAGCGTTGATTTAAACCTCAGTTTTTTAACCGTACTGTCTTGTCCTTCACCATAACCATCAGGTTCACGCATCCATCTACGTTCCCCTTATAGGACCGATTGATATGGTTTCTGCATTATTTGCCGTAATTAGATTTGCCCGTGAATTTTGCAACGTTCCATTACGATGTTTGTTGCCGTGATTGTTTGTTTGAGTGAACTGACATAATTATACCAATTTATTTTTTGATGTTTGATGATGGTAATTTACCACTTTCAAAACGGTTTCATAAAATTCCGATGATATTTCGCTGATTGACTATGTAGAATTTATGATCCATGCACTCTTCAATTTATTTTTCTATCGATAGAGGCGGAAAAATATATGGACGAATTCGCTCATGCTCCAAAAATACTATAGAGATATCGCAGTTGAAAAAAAATCTTCCGCGGAGTTCAAAATCATTGAGCAAAATGGGAGGTTTCACGGTTTATAGAACCCCTTGATGAGAACCCGTCACGTTTTTCGATACACCCCCTCCAAGTACATTTATATTAAATGACGTCCGAGCGGCTTCTTTCTATTCGTTTTATATTCTCGATTGCCATCGGAACAATGCAAGACGAATGGAAGTAAGCTTACGTCAAAGATATTGTAATCGAGAAAACAGGCGGCCGCAGCCGGGGTGAGGAAAGTTGAGTGGGGAGATATCGACTGGGAGATGAATGAGGCAGCTTGAATTGATGCCTGATGTGATGGGGGAGCACTTAGGGACCCCTGAGTCGGCAGGGTATTAGCAGAGCATAAAGGCACCTAGGAACCTTCATATACAGTGAAGTACGACCCCCCCCCCCCCCCTACGGAGAGGAAGACAAGGAGCTGTTCCAAACCTATTTGTTTCCTTGGCATCTCGTCCCAAAGCCTGCACCCCTCGTTCTAAGATCTGCTCGGGGATGATCGAATTGGTCAACATCCATTAGCGGTAGCCTCTTCAATTCCAATCTCGATATTCCAGAGGATCTCATCTCGTTTCAAACGCTCTGCTCAACTCGGCTGTTGGGATACGTGATACTGTAGGTGCACCTGATCGAGCTGTATTCACAACGTTCGCCAAACGAGTCTTCCCCAACCCGCACGACTTCTCTGATGATTACCAGTGATGACAGTAACACTCGTAATGCCGTATAATCAGGGCTCTATGCTGAGAGTCTACTCCATGGGAATTCTGCATTTTGCTCGGTTCGATTACTGCAACGTTGATACCGCCAGCAGACAGAAGATTCAGCGAGTAACTAGAACCTTGTACTTTACGGTATCCTTTTCCAAAACTTCAACGAGGAATAAGCGATTTTGTTTCCTTTTTAATCATATTGGAATACAAATTTTACTCCTTACGTTTCCAAATTGTTGTAGAGGTTCTTGTTGTTTTGATTTTATAGAATGGAAGACTCAAGCACCCAACGTCCAAAACTCAATGGAAAATGATACTTCACAGCGTAGGTCCTGAAAATTCTCAAAAAACTACATCTGAAAATATCCATCTATGCGCAAAATATCAAAATTATTGAAGCATTTTAAAAACTTGTTTGGGCCACTAAGTGCGCATACAGAAATTTTCCCTATTTATAGAGAGTTAAAGGGTGCATTATTATTTCAATAAACCATGACCACAAATTACGTACAAATAAATCTCGATTTTTAATATATTTCTATTTTTAATTTTCATTTAATTTGAATAGTGTTATTACTAGGTATATTTGGGGCAACACCTTAAATATTTTCAAGTTCTGGGCGCTAAATTAAAACTAGCTCTTGCTCATTAATTGAGCAAGATCGTTGTGGTTACTGTTCGAAATGGACCAATGCTGGTATGTCGTCTTAGAGGACATTTTTGGGCTTGAGCTAGACTTGACCCGATCCCACTCAAGGTGATCAGGAAGAGCCATGTGTCAGTTGGGACGAGTTCCGATCTGCAGGAATGTGAAAGGCTGACAACGTCGACGATACCAAACTTGGTCAAATTTGGCTGAAATGCTTTTCGGGCTGATAAGTACGAAGCGTGAAGACTGAAGACGTTATCATACAACGGACTCTCTCCGTAATTCAGTCCACATTCTAGTTTCTAGTTTGTGGCAGTTGAAAACATTCCTTAAGGAGCGGTAAATTTTCACAGTTCGTTCTCATTTTGAACCGCAACCCTCTGCCGTTGTCCAACTCACTGGTCACAACTGTGTCCCTACTCGTTGAAAAGAACAAAGAAGTGCATGTGTTCTTGTAATCCAGAGTAGCGGATGAGATGTCGTTGGGATGTGAGAGTTGTGTACTTACTACCTCATTAATGACCGCCCAAAGCTACGAAATCCAACGCAACCATAACAACCTCTGTCCGGACTCTCGTTTAGTATTTGCAGCTGTCACAACCTGTCTTTTTCGTGTCCCTTCAGATGTAATTAAAAATAATGATGTAAATAATTATTCTTTTGTCTGTATTCACTAAATTAAACACCAACGTTCCGCGAGATTTTTCTCAGCGCAGAGGAGCTCGAACAAAGACGCTTCCAGCCAAAACGAATATTTACATAAATGAATATGTATTCGGGGCTTAGGAGAGTGAACGATAAGAGTGAGGCTTTGTAGAGGAAATCAGGGGGTAGAGGATTTGAAGTTCGCGAATTTCGTCCGGAGTGATGACGGGTAAGTTGGAGCTTACAGCGTTTTACTTTTACCAGCCGCAAATGAACCGCGAACGTGCTGAAAAATTCATCGCTATCGAATACATGAACGAATTCCGGACTTTGGCTGATCGAGGGAGTCTCGGCTGATACTGAACGTGTTTAACTAGTAACATAGGTGGGAATCTTCATAGAGAAGATATCAGTGACGCAGGACTACCGAATATTTAGATGGTGATAAATTTAAGAGATGAGTCCTATTTGAAAGAATTATCAGGTTTTTCCTGGTGAGGCAGCCCATCATTTTACTTCGTATGATTTTATCGATTATTTAAAAAACTAATAATAATAATAATAATAATGATACGTGGTGGTATTTTATTATAGGATTACTGGCAGAAAAAAAAACCTGATATAGTGAGTTTAGAAAATTCAATTTAATGACCCGTGGGGAGGAAAAAACAGTGGAACTGGGGTCAATATGGTACGCTGTCGGCGTTGTTTTTCAAATACATTACTACAATCAGGGTGGAGTCGCTGACCGAAATTTCAGATTTCTAGAAAACGTATACCTACACCGTTTCAGTTTTCATCTTGACATCTTGAATCACGATCTCAAATGTTTGGGAAATTTCAGAAAATAATACCAAGCACTAGTTGAATGAACAATGATTGAATGAATAAATTATACCCATCCTATAGGCAAATTATAAAGAAATTCGTGTCCTTCATTGAATGATCGATTGACGTCTGGACGATGGATACGACAGAGAGAACACGAGTATGACCACAATTTAGGACTAATTTGTTAAGTGTGTATTTCCGGCCATAATATTATTATAATTTGGCCTTTAAGCGACCATGCTCTGAGTATTCGTCACACACCAATTTTTTAAATTTTTGATTGATATGTTTTAACCAAAACATCGATATTTACTATTATAGTTGATCGGATCATGACTGAACATTTTGCGATTCGAATACTGCGGATGCCATACCAGACATGCAGCTAAATGTCACCAACATCGTGCTGTGACCAATACCACATAATATTGGCAAGCTTCACAACAAACCATTGTTGAAGGTTTTGTAGAGTAATAACCACGCGGAAAAAAATTGGACAGACAATCAAACATTAATGTAAGAAGTAATTTCAAAATACTTGTTGGTTGGTTATTCCTTGAACAAAACTATGTTTTCATGCAAATGGTCAACCTCTCCGATTCGGCTCAAATTTTTTTTCTGGACGTTTCATGGTCTAGATCAAAAAAGGTCAATGTCGTCCGCCGTACGCCGTCCGCCGTACGCCGTACGCCGTCCGCCGTCCCCACGCCGTTTTTGGTAGTAGAAAATTTTCTAAAAATCTGAAATTTGGGTCAGGGGTCTGTTCCCGGCCTAGGACGGTCCTCCAAGCTTTTCAGCCCAATCGGACCAAATTTGGCGGGGGTAGGGGTTACCTCCCGTCCAAGATTATCATAACAGAACTTCATTCGATGGATTTGATGTCCAAAATTTCGTTGAAAATGATACCTCACTCTCGCCTGTTTTCAAAATTTTCAAAGTTCTGTTCTCAAATTACGCATTGCCATTATTTGCCACCGTTAGCGTTGATTAGGCTGAAAATTTCGCTAGAGACCGCAATTGTGTACAATTGAATTGGGAATAAATCTTATAGACTTCTACTTTGGTCCATTAAGTCATCCAATGCTTGATGAGAGAAAAGTCGTGGGGAAAAACGGAAATCAACTCGAGTTTAGCATGGGGAGTCTCGGGAGTCATTATGTTTGATTCTTTTGTGGAGTATCGACATTCTTTGAACTTTATTTGGGAAGGACCACCCAACTTTATTGAAAAGGAACTGCCACGGCCCATCGGACAGTTTTTAAGTCTCCTAAGAACAGTTTTTCATTAATGCGCCCTTCCAACAGTCCCGTCTTATTCATTCTTTTAAAGCGCGTCTCTCTCCTACCCTCATCGCTCTCACTCTTGCCCCAAATCATATTGAAATAAAAGGCTCGTTGGTTCGTTTTCGCGTCCTCCAGAACCCCTCTGCTCATCCGATCCTCAATCTGCTGACGATGCTTCACATTGTGTTCAACCCTCCCAAGCGTAGGTCCTCCGTGGTGTATCTTCATCGGGTCCAAGTGTGAGGAGACGCAAGTTGAGTGTGTGAGAATTGAGAACTTCACCTGAGCGAATGGAGATTGAGGGTTCGTATGGCTAACACTAGAGTGCGCTAGCCAATTGAACAATTGTGTTCCGGCCGATACTGGCTTCAGTCTTCTCGAAAAGAATACAAATTATTCCCGCAGTTAAGAATTATACATACATCAATTTCCGATTATTTTTCTAAAATAATCTCCTCTCTAATTCAAACCTACATACCTACTATTTGATCATTAACGTCAACAGCTGTGCAAATTAAAACCCATTTTTACAAAATACCTTTTTTGACCCATACCATCGTCTGGTGACTAGCCCGGGGCTCATTTCAGTCGATTTAGCGTCTAAATTTAGTGGAAAATGATACCCCTACAATCTTAGTACCCAAAAATCTCGTTTCGAAAGACACGTTTTCACCCATACTCTCACCACATTTGGGCCGATCGGGCTGAAAAGGTTCAAGGGCCAATTCATGGCGGAATGAGGTTTTAAAAAATTTCCTACCAAAAAGGGCGTGGAAGTTTTTTGATCTTGCTGCTTTTTCCTTACAACCTGTTCTAGACATCTTAGGGATACGCCCCTCCCCTCCCCCGATTACAGTCTTCCTCGTCGCTCAAAACTGCCTGAGAAAAGCTTCGAATCATCAAATGAGTCTCAAACATTTTATTGGTCCGATTCCTGCCTCGTTGATGCAGTCAACACCAATAGAGTCCTCGCACTCCCTCCTTCGTCGGTGATTAGTACTTGTGTCCCGAGCACTGAGGTTGGAGGTTGGAGCTCCAAAATGAAACCACCACACCGCAAGCTTTTATCAGTACTACACCGTGCATCCATTAGCGACAACTCCACTTCAAAATTGTCTACTCTCGCCAGTTTCAATACTTTAGCGCTGCCCAGGCCGAGTACTAACGGGGTTCAGTTTTTAGCGAACGCGCTCACCCGAGTGGAAGCCGAGGAAATTACTCCCTTTTTTCGAACCGCCACTTCAACAAATAAAAATTCCGTCCAGTGCGTCATTGTTTCTTCAGCTCGTACTCTCGAGCATTTCCCTCGCACATATTGAACTAGACAGCATTGATGAGTGAGGCTCCTGAAAATGGTTCAAGGGTGGTGGAGGTGACGAGAGTGGAAATTGATATCAGAAGGATTGCTTCTACGGCGGGGAAGACCATGAGTAGATTACAAGAAACTAATCTGAACTAGGGGGCTCAGATAGAAAAGAGGAAATAAATAAATAAGGGAAACCACCACGAAGGTAGGTCCCCTGACCACATTGACTGGGAAATTCAAATTTCTATCAAAGACTTATTTCTAAGCTGTTTAGAGCTTTCGCTAGTAGCAGTTGCCCAAATGCCAACCCTCACAAAAAACACAATCTAAGCTGTCCTTGACTTCCCCTGCATTGAATTTTCTGAATGACTAGAGACGACTCGTCGACGGAATCAGATTCATCCAGTACTTCTCGTAGGTATTATTTTATAAATTTTTCCAAGCACTGATGTGAGGAACAGAATCATCTTTTGAATATATCCATCTACCTTATTCATGGCGGCTGAATGAGATAATCCGCATAAATCCTATAGGAACTATGCGGCACTGGAACGATAGCAACGTGAATTATTCAGTAAATCATTACTATCGTCGGGTTATTTGCGGGAGGTTAAGAAGATTCCGAAGCCACTTTTCGATTTTAGGCTCCCTCCGAGCGTGTCAGTCTTGCATGACCGTTCGCAATCCGGAAACACTCTTAATAATTCACCCGAGCTCCCAGAAGAAATATCAGTCCAACCCTAGGGCATCGTGTAATCAAATATCTTAATTTATATACCCATAATCTTCTTTTACATAAATTCTCGAACTTTTGGCTGAGTTATTCGAATATTGTAACCACCCGTCGCACGACGACTGAAGTCAGGATATCTCGTGCTTCAGTGGAGAACCAATATTATCCGAAGATGAACCATTTTTCTCCTCACTTAATCATTGATGAAGGTCTGATACCTTAAACGCGATGCCGCAACTGCTGAAAAGCCCGTCGGAGCTCATCTGAAACAATCGGTTTCCCCCCTAAGTTTAACCTTGAACAGAATTAGGTCTGGTGGGAAATCGAATTGCTGTTCCAGATTCGGGAATGGTTGAGTGTGTTTGCGTCCAACATACTCTATTTTGGGTAAATTGACGTATACTTCAAGGCGTTCAGGAACAATACCAGCGACGAATATGCCCAGTCGTGAGAAAGAGGGTGATCCGAGAATCCATCCTTCGGGTTCTGATGGTTTTTGATCGGTCTAGAGTTGAATAGTAATAAATAATCCAACTTTTTGACGTACGAAATCTGCTAAAATATACTTGAATAACTTCTTATATGTAAAATGTTGTATCTATTTAGTGCGCGTAATTACTGCCAAACTACAACGAACTTCCTACCGAATGAAATTCAGCAAAACTCCATTGCTTTAATGAAGTTGAAGACACAAGTCGGCCAATTTTTTCCATTCTTACAGAGTTACCAATAGTGGACATCAAAAACTTGAAATTTGCATTTGCTCACCTGTCTTAACACGTTAACAAACACTCTTCCTTGCATAGCTCATTTTGGAGAAAAATATGAATGGCTATAAGGGGGGTACACCTCTCAATGCTCCTAGGCTAGTCCGAAAACCTAATTATCAAACCGATATTGCGCATTACCCGTTCAATGAGAATCCTAGCTACACGGGCTCCAATACTCGTTCTTATTTTGGCTTGTAAAATACCCACCTTGTATTAGAAAATAGCACGACGCATCATTTAAGTCAAAGAACAGTCGCCGAATCAATCGACCAACCAGCCCCGGCCTACAACTGTACCTAGTGACTCCTACTAGTGACTCTACCTACCTATACTAACATCATTCGATTAAATAGTGCAACCCTCTTTATCTTGGTTCATTAACTAAGGTTACTATTCTTCCCTATTTACGGGATTTGGCCGCTATTCAAGGATATCGTGGAATTTGGGTTTAATGAACCATTCGATCAAAGAGGCCGATTCGCAGTTATCCGGGACTAAGCTCGCCACGTTGTTGGAAATCTTCCTTCTCCAAAGCTAAGCCGTTTCCTCACGCCAAATCCCAGCTAATCATTAAAGCCCAGCTAATCTTGCTCGACGGAGCAACGCCTAATCGACCGGAGTCATCATTTTACGGTACCTTTTTTCCTAGTTGATATTCGATTGCTATTGGCTTTTTCATCTATGAAAGGTGTGATTAGTGGTATGATCACATGATTAATTGTCCGGAAACTTAATTACTCACCTGGAACAGAGCCAAATCTCTGTCGGGGGCGGGTTTAGGGAGTGAGAGCGCAGTTTCGGTTCTAACCTGGGAATTCCTCTATCCGTTGTAAATCGACGAAGCAGCCTCGAAATTCGTTGGAAAATCCATTTTTCTCTTTGTTCGTGTTTCGAATTCAAACAGTGAGATGAATGTGAAAACGCTATAAAAGGCATTACCCAAATTTGCGAATCTGGTGTGTTTGTACATTTTATTTCAACCATGAATACAAAATTTTTGTCTCGAAACACGCCTATGGATGCTGAATGTTTAGTTTTCTTGCTCATGAGCAGTCAAAACGGGACCTTGTGACGCCATAATCGCTTAGTAAATTCTATGGTTCACATAAGTCGCAATATTCGCCACATCATGAAACTCATGAAACCTATTTCTGAAAAATGCCAATAAGTATACAAAATGAGGAATGAGATTATCACAATTTTTTAGTTATGAAATGATTTTATGAAATGATTTCACGGCGGCAGAGCATCAAATTAAGCTCAGGTGACCTCGGCTTCCGATACATCAATACATGCGGCATGAAATGAATAGTTTGTGAGACTGAAAAACCTTAAAATGTCATATTCATAGATTAAATGCAGGAGATTTCTAATCAGGACGGCCCAAAAATCCTTGTAGCAGCAATCCGTTTGGGTCGTACTTGTATCTAACTCATTCTGAACCCAATTACCGGTCGTCTTCGTAATTCCTGAAGTGTAGGGTAAAGAGTGATTAGTTTAACTCGAGTTTGGGCGGATCGGCAGGGGTTGACTCGAAATAGTTTTCAATATTGATGAAGCTCCAACTGCCAACTGAATTCCTTTCCACTGATTTTGATGGCATGCATGATTTCTCATATAATTCCGGGAGATGTTCGTAAGTTGACGTGCCCGTAAACTCCATCAGATATTCCAGCGGTTTTATCTAATTTATAACGGTGATACCCTTTGATCCGTCAATGCGGTATTACGAAATCTGCGTAACGTGTTACCGAGACGGATTCTGTCACGATCTTGCAGGCCCTACATCCTATCCAGGCCTAACAATAATTCGGAGATCAACGGGTCTTCAACCGCTGCTTGAAGAAATATTATCTGTCGATCTGTCGATTATTACTCCGCTCTATTCAAAGGTTTCGACTCCATTTCCAGTTCACCCGTTCCTTCAGAATTATTGGTGAATGTGATTGAAATCCTCCAGGGGTAGACTGTAGGTGTGTCGGCCCTTATAGCCAAGGTATCCCATTTCCTGGAGGTTGGGAGTTGGTTGCGAAGGGTGTGAGAGTAATATTCTACTTGATTGAGAGAACTTCTGCCGTCAGTTCACGGGAAAGGGCCTTTCGAGATCGAGGGCAAGTTATAACCATAGTTATGGCCCCAAATCCTAATTACTTCCCTTCACAAGTTTCTCTAACTGAACGTCTCAGAGCGATTACCTGGTAAACTTATATATTATATATATCATGTAATATATAAACCTCTTTTATTTATTTCTGGACGATCAGGATGTGAGAAAACTTACTTTTGAACTCTCGCGGACGAGATTATTTTGTACAAACGACGTTCTAATTGTGTTCGAGGTCACGGCTCTGAAAAGGGGAAACCTTACTTTGGTTTCTTCTCGAGTTTACTATTTCACGGGTAAACTCCGTCGCGGAGTAAAAGATTAGGTGCATTGATGGGAGAATCAGCAGCCTAATGATATGGATCGGTGAATCCATCTTTTTTTAGTGGATGAGCCAGATTCTACAAAATGTTGAATATTCCTAATTCCCGTTTCATCGTTCACGATACGGGAGAACCATTAACGAAATCCATTAGCTCGTTCCACACCTCGCGTTTCGTGATTTCACCATTCGCTTGAAATGCTCAAAAAGGTTCTCTACGCAAACATATAAAATTACATAGGGACAGCGAGCATTTTTCACAATAACGATAGCGTGGAAGTGTCTTTATCTGGGCTACTACACTCTCAGACTCGAGGGAGTTTTACCCCTTATGCATACTAATGTTTCCTTGTCACCTCAATCCTATACAACCGAGTTTTCCTTCGCACAGTTTAACTGGTTAAAAAAATCATTTCTCAAGCAGCGCAATATTATACTTTCCAGTCCCTCGTCACGTGACCCCGTTCCAAACGTCAAGTTTTGTAAAATAGGACCCAACAGTTCCAATTTTTTTCCTTCGGAGTTTAAAACCCGTTTTCATATTGGAGGAACATACAATATGCTTTCATTTGAAGAAGTTAGTATATCAAGTGCGCTTTAGGGAGAACATTTCCTCTACTGTCGAGTGGCTTACGATTTTTAAGTGGATGACCCTTGTCGAATAAATCGACATTTTAATCTTCCAGAAATCGGTCTCATCTGTTCGCGATTACAACGTAAAGAACAAATGTACTGTTATACTTCAACAGGTACTCCAGAGTGGGGTAAAAACTTTTCTCCGTGATGGGAAACATCCAAAACTCCTGCGGATTGTGATTACAGCCGGGAATGATGAGTTAACTCACGTCCGGCAGTTCGATGTTTTCACAACACCTCGGAGAGAAAAGAACGTATGTTTCCATCCCAAGCCCTTGTTACAACAACTGTTGATTCTACAGGATGAGCAACCACAACCCACCCATGTCATTTCACGTCCGATGGAAAATTAGGAAGTTATTAAATGGTGTAGTCTTCTTCCCTCTTCTTGTACCTACACGTTGATTTAGATTGAACTCAGATCCGGCGTACTAAACAGAGTGTTTCCAGAACGAACATATTCAATTTGGAATACACATTAATTTTGCAACATTTTCTCATCTTATGGTAACATTATGTGGTTCCCTGGAGGAAATGAAACGGAACGATTTTCTGGTATCTTCCACTCTTCAACGGACTACCGAAGAAGTGGCAGTACGTGGGTTTTATTTGTGGCGAACTGGATGGTGGTGGGATCTTTTGGATGACCCTACAATTTCATGAATTTTTTTTTAGCTATATTAAAGTTTTTGTTGACCAATAATTCATCCCATCATCAATAAGATACCACAGAGAAATAATTCTAAGCCTTGGGGCTTTGGGCTTGGGGGGCTTGGGCTTAGCATACCAGGTTATAAGCGATGAAATCAAGGGCAGTGTCACCGTCAATACTTATCACGATGGGCCTCAGAGGAGTAAGAATTTCTCGAATGTATTATTTTTAAATACTAATTTCTTCTCTATACATCGCCTTTGCTTCCAGAATCTGGGCTGAAAACGAGACACGCACAACCAGGACCCCAACGAAGTCTAGGCAAAAACTTTGAGACTTTTAAGAGCATTTTTTAAGGAATTTTGGCATTAAACTGCAAACGAGAATTGAAAATTTTAATCTAAACAAGTTTTAAAGTCATGGCAATATCTTTAGAAGAAAAACCCTTTTAAAGAAAAAAAAAAACCTTATTTTAGCCATTACACAATTCTAAGGTCTCTAATTCAAACTTCCTAGAACGGAATTTATATGTTCTAGATTAATTCCAGTATATTTTTGCTGAGCCCAAAGGGCGCAAACCCTATTCAGGTCTATAATGGAACATGAGGACCAATTCGTGAGAAAACGAAAAACAAGCAGCTGAGCTCGTTATGACTGATCCCGAGTTCATTAAAGGCGCATAGAATTATCTTAATGTTAACAATGATTCGCCTATTCCAAAGCATAAACGCTCGATACTTTTACTTCTTGTCAAATGACCCCGGAAAGAGAGCGAAGCGTTGTATGAATGGCAATGGGGAGGTGTCAGTATAATACCAGATTGATTAGCTCTCAAGTTGAAGGAAGAGCAATCCCAGCTGAAATATGAGTTCCTTCCAACGTGCCACTGTATCATTCGTTTAGTAATTAAGACAAATGATGTACAGTTGTTTTCTCCTTTATGCGTACAAACGCTAACCGACGATATACCAACGAGCAAATCCTCAGATCGTGTGATTTCATCCACTTCTACTACACGCAGAGGCGAGTTTTTTTTTCAGTATCCATGGAGAGAAATGATAATGCTCCGTTGATTTTTTAGAGGTTGAACTACGATTTTCATCTAGGAATAAGACCAAAATTAAGTAGCTTAACTATATTGCCCCCGTCGAAGCACTTTAATGCGAAATAAAATTACAAAACGTGACTAAACAGCGTTTTTTTTTTTCTCTCGTGTTCGATTAGGAACCGCTGTAATTTTCCTCTGGTGGTTAGTTATTCTTAGGTTGATCTCGCTTTTGCGCGGAAAAATCAATTAGGTAGATATTTTTTTAAATCTTGAATTTTCACAAAATACAAATATTGACCAACCAGGTTTTAAAGAGAGAAACCTTTCAGGGTAAAAGAGGTAGGAAAAACGTGATGTTCAGCGAGTGTGGAGTATTGACACGGTTTGGTCATGTATATGAATTCTACCTCCACCAGATATGTATTATATTTATCTATAAATGGCACATTTTGATAGAGCTATAGGCAAGCTTAAAGGTGTAAAACCTTAGGTCGATGGTTTACTAGTTAGCCAACTGGCCGTGCCAGTCTCCCGAGGATTTTCAATGGGCCTAGATCTGGGTGGTTGTAAAATGATGGGATAGTCCAGCGGAGGATAGGCGTTACGTAGGAGGTCGAGTAGAATGTAAATTGCGGAAGAGGGCCGCTGCTTTGAAATGTTGATGTAAGTTGTCGAATAGATGAGGGGAGGAGGGTGTGATTGGTCCGATGGTGTGCTTTACATAGGTTTATGTAGATCTTGGGCCACGTCTATTTGAATGCGCTCAACCTTGAGAGGCGGCCGTAGTGAGCAAGTGCTCCTTGTTGCTCTTATTCTAATCACCGAACTCTCCCTTCAGCTTTCTCCTTCACTTCACTGAAAGTGGACGGATTCTTTCGTTGGCGGAGTGTTTTCAAGATGTTGTTGAAACAACCACAACCGGGGAAACCTTCAGGCATCCAGTCATAATTTATGTGGTTTCCCTCGGTCGTTCCATGTTATAGCTGGAAGAAGAGACGTCTGGGAAAGTCAATCATAATCCAAAAATGTTGAAATTGTGTTGTTATAGTTTATACTTTAGAGAGGCGAAAAACAATGAAGAAAAATAAAGAAACTACTAATACCAACCGAAGTAAAATTGTATTACTTGATGGTGATGCTAGTAACTTTGGCACTTGGAATCATGGCTCATGCGCAATAAAAATACTTCATTGTTAAGTAACATTTTAAAAAACTGGTTTCCAGGATGTAGGGTCAGTCTGATTATTTTACATAAAACTAAATTTTGGACCCTGAATCGATTGGAATGGGTCTGGACCCCGCCACACCCAGTGTGTTCCCCCATTCGAGGAATAACCAACCCGTGTGTAAGAATTTGCAGATTTTTTTTGTTTTTTGTTTTTATTGTATTTATGTTTGGAACAACTTTTATTAAATACAATCCTACTCCCCTCCGTAAGCCAGGCTTGTGCTGAGGGGAGGAGTCGTTCAACCCATAACGTAAGAATGCACACTATTTTCATTTATTTCAACTCTCAGATATATAAGAGATACATTGATAGATATGTTTAGAGATAAATATTATAGGGTATATTTATATAACTATAAGGGAATGAGAAAAAAGTGAAATAAACAATTTCCTCCTAGATATTGAGCACAGTAATGGGCACCAAACAATAGAAGAACATTTAATCCTGCCGAAAGTGCTTTTTTAGTTTTGCCTTGAAGGCGTTGGTACTTTTTACCTCACTCAGCTCTTTTGGAGGATTATGTACCATTAAATAAACGGACACCCCTTTTATCAAGACACTTCTGATCACAGGTGGTCAGTCGGAGGGTATGTTTTATCAAAATTTCCCCACGAATGTGAGCTATCTGCTTTTATATACTGTGAGGAAATGATTGTTTGGACGAGGATGAGAGATATACTCCCCACGAATACTTTATTGGCGATTTATGAACAATTGGTACCATTTCGAGGGTGTTGTTCCTCCAAAACAAACCAAAAACGCTGTGAATTACACACGGGTAATATTTTTCCATGAAATTGCACTTTTGTATGTGATAGATAATTACCTCCCCTTTAAGCTCATGACTCATTTATTCAGTTTAAATGATTTATACAATGTAAAATTTGAATTTAAGTTGGTGCAGATGAAAATGACCTTACGCGAGTGCTCACGGGCCTGAATGGAGCGCGAGTTTTGTAGGGTTAAGGTATCTAGTTTTCATTTGAGCCAAGTCAGTTATTACCTTAGCCTAGTTGGGGGGACGAAGGTTGAGTTTCTGCCGGAAATTTCTGCTACATTATTTCATCACACAATAAAACTCAACATCATATTGTTCTATGTTGACAAATCAGCAGATTCTTCAATAAATAATTATCTACATCACGCTCGCAGCAGCAAATATTGTTGATTGGGTCCCCAATCTGACAAAAGTATCGTTCACCAGGAGATTCCGCAATGGTACCTGAGTGACAGTGAGCACTTTCGCAACTCAACTTATTTATCCCGTTAACATATGGCGAAAAGTTACGAGCTTATTCGTAATTTGTGAATCAACTATTGAATAGGGCACGTCACAGAGAGACTAACCTGACTATTACTACGTACTATGACTAAGAGACCATTTTCAACTGAATCAACTTGTTCTCAAAATGTTTAAACTGGGTTCTTAACTTTGCGTAGCCACCGTGGGCGTTATCTCTATTAAGTAAAGTGAATATCTTCGTTGACATTGAAATACGTAAGAGGCATTATTGGCCAGCATTGTTTGCGCTCATGGCATCATTTTATCAACTAGCGCCTTTGGTGCAGTACCTGCAAGCCCTTTCCCGGAAAGTAAAGGCGATTTGCACTTCATCATGCCTACAAAGCGTTCCACATCAGAAATAGTTTTGTGTGAAATAAATCTATATCAAAGAAAACCTCGATACGGAAGGTTACTTCCGACTCAATGCTCAATTTTCCACAAGACACTGTTTTGCCTGTTCATTTTTCCGAGGGAGACAATAGGCCTTGTCTGCAAGCCAACCGTCGCAAACGATAACGGTGGATGAAAACAGCCCTATTTGTCAGCGAAAACCATCAATAATTTTTTCTTTCACATTCCTCACTTTATTCTCTTCCCCGCGCCCTTTTGTTTTTAGAAGCGTGGTGAATGAACGGAGTTATACAGAATAAAGGAATGAAAAAGACTATGTGCAACATCTACATTAGATGGGTGGCATTGACTGAGGATTTGAGTGATTACTTATCCACGGGTTTCGTTGGTACTAGGTACAATGGGAAATCGATCTAAAAGGATTCGGTTGGTCGTTGATAACTTTATTAGGAATGTATTTTACCTCCGCTCACGAATATTCTCAGTTACGGATTGGATTGTGATCTTTTGGTGTTATGTCTTACCATCAAATCCAATCATTCCAATCGAATCATCACAGCTACCTAGTCTGAAATTGTTCTCCTATTAGCTGATTCAGTACTGCAATATAATCGAAATTTCGCGTCAGAGTTCGCTTTGAACATCGAAAGTTACCCTCGTATCCACGTATATTCGACGGATCTATTCCCATCTATTTAGGGTTGCGGTGCTTCACACCACTATGGAATCTACGCTATTATTCTAATATTCTTGCACCTTTAACAGTGTTTCTGTATTTATGAGTCGAACATACACACTAAATTTCAACTCCTTTACTGAAAAAAATACGAAAAAATTGAAGTTTTGGTTATACGTGTTGTGAGTTAACAGTAGATTCCCCATCTTGATTTTCTATAGCCTTCTGGGCCATGAAATGCAATCAGGTTGACCGATTTGATGACAGTTATTGTGCACAGTCAGTATACAGGGTTTTAGATAAGGTAGCAGCCTTTAAGGAGTAGATTCTTCAGTTAACTTGTAACAAGAAATGTCTCACAGGCCTTCTTTTGCGCTTCGTTTCCGAGTTATTCAGGAT
>CM034007.1:10279019-10459558 GCA_019603395.1 Cyrtorhinus lividipennis
ACGAATGACTGTTAACACGTTACTTTGCATATAACCTCAGAAGACCACTTCCAGCCTATTCCATCTCGAGAGGCGATAAAACGCCGTAAATTACATTAAACTGCCCGTCCCGCGCTCGAAGAGGCAATGAGGTTGTTTAAAATCCGCCATTCAATCATCACACAATCCACGACGTCGGTCGGGACGCTGATATCGTGACAGGAGGTTCGCGGGTTGCAAAACAGCTCAAACGTTTATTAGTGGAAAGAAGAAGGTCAATGGGTATACGTCACGCTCGATGACTGGTGAAGGAATGCGGGAGTTTCCTCAGACTACTCGAACATCCGGGCGTATGGAGAAGACGAGGTGGAGCAACTTATTGAATAATGACTTATAGCTCGAAACACTGAAAATTATTTCACGATGAAGTTTTAGTCCAGGTTGATCTCGCTCTCTTGTTAAAGGGCTGATGGAGGGGGGGGGGGGTAGTCAAATGTAGAATAACCGGCGACAGAATCATGTCCCCAAAAATGTAAAAATAAATACCCATTTTCACACATACCCGTACTAGAGCAGCCGGTACAAAGCCCATCTCAATGGATTCGGCGTCCAAAATCTAGTGCAAACTGATACCCCTCCCGTTTGTGGCGATTATTCTAAAAATGGTAACGGAGAAAGTGTGGAAAATCTCGGATTTTTAATCAGATTATTTTATATGGGTTTGTCGACCCGAACATTTAACGGGAATCGTAGCTTAGAATATTCCCTTTTTTTCGGAGGAAGGTGAGGAAAATTTGTATAATATATCAGGGAGGGGGGTGTGGGTGGGGGCAACCAATGACCAAAGGCATTCATGAAGATGTTTACCCACTAAAAACCTCACCTCCTTTCCCATGTTGGGCCCAGTCTGGAACTGTTTGGCACGCTAGGTTCCGATTTTTGCCTGCTAGCCGGCCCCAGATGTACCCTTCCAAGGTATAAGTTGTTTGACTCGCAGAATTTTCTCACTTAGAAACCTAAAAGTGAGAGTTTCGGGCGGAACAGGCATTTTTTGCCGATTCGAATACTAGCGTGTAATACTAATTGTAATGAGAATAATAATATCCAACTATCTGGCATTATCTCCGTGCTCGTCAATTCTGTCTGATAAGCATGTGCATTTTCCATATCGTAGTCTCATAAAAGCGGAGGCAAGAACGCATGTGACGTCATGGCCCCTTACCTTGTAGACGAACAACTGGAATTGGATACATTTTTCATTCATCCCTTGGATCGAATCTTCTTGGATAAATCTTGGATTTGAAGTTTGCTGTGGATTCTCTCTAATTCATGTTCTTCAGTTTAAATACTAAACTCCCCTTATACAACTCGTAAACTTTCCATCCTCAGAAAAGCTCGGTCAACTTTTCCCCCCCTCACTGGGTGACCGGCGCTTGACTGAACAAACTTTTCAGGATACTGGAACACTGCATTCCAAAATGAAAAAGTTTCTATCTGCCCGATATTCAATCAGCGTTCAAAGGAGAGAAAGTAAAGAAAAGAAAGAAAAAAAAACTTCTGACCGCTTTGTCCTAAATAGGCGTCTTTATCTTTTTGTGTGTTTTAAGGCCTACTGATTCCATTCCCCGTGGTTCTTAATCGCTTTATTTCGCCGACTTCTCCGACATTTCAACAGTAAGTAAGTGAAAAGCAAAAAATTATACCCGGTGGTTTTGAGCCTATTGTACCGTAATGTTGAATCGCCTCTAGATTGCGCTGTTCGAATCATTTGCAGCGGCAGGCAGTGTGATAGACTTGTGTACCTTCACCCACATTCATAGTGTCCTTGGGTCCTCTCCGTGATAATGGTTTGATCACCGGCATGTGATCTGACCAAAGCGGTGTGATAAAAATAGCCCTAACTTTTCCTTCAGAGCGCTGTACTTGAGGATGATCGGTGGTGCAATAGCAATCCTGGTACCCAGGTTGAAATTCAGAGAAGAATTTGGCAAGATCCCTCTATCTTTGATGCCATATTGTTCTTGGGTGGTTTCAGTGGCGTTTTAGCATGGACTGGCCCTATTGTCCGTTTCAGACTCCGGTGTTCCTCAGGATCCCACCTTGGCTATGCAAACGCAGGCACCTCTTCGCCGATGATTTTAGTTAGTGTGGCCGGTCACTAAGATGCCTCCTCATTGCATTTTGCCTCGACAACAAAAGAGAATTAGATAAGTTCATCTCTTCACCTCAAATAGTGTCACCATCGGTCAGGATCCTGACCTGACTTTCCTCCTGGGCTGACAGCTCGATTTCGTCAACCAGATGACTATCGACTCCCTTGCCTCAAGCCCTCCACGTGGGTGCGATGACGATAGGTGTTCCTCCACTACCTGGCCTTCACACTTGTGATTCTTCATCAGGACGACAACAAGGTCGCCTTTTGCCTACTTCGGCCTTCTGGTCGTCGGTTCCCAGTTGATATGGTCCTTCTCCATAGCGTCTCCTCTAACCGTGAGGACTTTTCCACGCTACTTGCCCAGTTTGCTCCCTCAGGACCTTAGTAAAGATTCAGCTGTCCTTTCAGATATCCCAAAACTGACATAGCCTATTGCCACCCTCCATCGACCCTATTCGTAGATTGAACATGGACAACGGTTTTACACTTTTTCGTTGTGCCTTTCCATAACAACCGTCTGTTGTTCACTGTCGATGATATTAGGCTCACCTGTTTAAATAATTAGGTAAACTAAAAAATATGTAGTCCATGTGAATAGCGAGCACACCTACAACCAGGTCTGGGCATGAGTTTGTGGTGATATAAGTGGCAAGTCGGCTAAATTAAAATTGGGAAGACCTCAGGAAGATATTTTTACGTATGACTTTGGAAAATGTTCGTTATATTTCTTATTGTGAATCAACCATCATGACTGAAGACAAATTTTAATCGTACCCTTCGTATAATCAGTTGTTTCGTATACTTGAGCGATTCTCAACGATTCCGGCATCGAATGACATGTTGAAATTCGAAATGCCGAAATTTGCTCTTGAATCTGACTGGCTGTAAGTTCTGTTATTAAATCAGACGGGCTATAAATTAGCATTGAGATTCAACGAAAGTATAACGTTTTCACTATGGTGATGAGGCTGTGGGGTAGGAAATTTGGAAGGCTTAGAGGACGGAAAGTCGCGATTGCCGTACTGCTCAAGGAAGCTAAAAAGGGATAGATAAGTGCAGGACCCTCAAAGCCCGGTAAATTTGAAAAGTTGAGCCGCAAGCTACCTCCCTCGATTGTTGTCAACTCAAACACGGCTCCTAAAAAAAAGCGTTGGGTTGGGTCACCTTTTGAAAATGGAGGTATACTCCAAGAAAAGTCAGGCAATAAGGCAGGGCCGGAGAATTAACTTTTCAAATGGGCTTCAGAGGGAAAGGAAGAAAAGAAGTTGAAGAAGCAGACTCGAGTAGCCTTAATACATATGGATAGCCCACAGGAGGGAATTCTCTGGCAGAAACGAGGGCAGAAACTGGAAGAAACGTCAATTCGTAAGTACTACTTGGATTCACTAGACGGTGTCAGTCGTTCTAAGAGAATCGCCGTTCACTCACACGGCTCAAATTGGCTAAAGCTGTTGGAATACCGAATGAACAGCTGCGTTCTGCACTCATATTTTTGATGAATGATTCTTGCGAATAGCTCAGTTTCTGTCGATACGCCATAAGGCCTCACCCCCTTTTTCCAGCTGTCTCGTAATAACTCCCTTCGACGATCTGAGATCGATATTTTTGTGTGACGATTGATGAAGTTCTTAGCCAGGAATGTAATTACATTTCAGCGGGCTTGCGGGATAAGGATATAAGTATACAGACGTACTGAACATTTTTATGATGATATATTTTGATGAAAAACGGGAGACAGCTGATTTGAAATGCTTTTCACCAAAAATAACTGTGATGTTGCTATTCTGAGCCTCTGTTCTCACTAGTTGAGCCATTTGCTGCTAGAGTTAATCCTCGGTTGTCCCACAGTTAAGTTGGTGTTGGTGAATGAAAAACCTTTTTCATTTCGAAAGTGAAAGAAAAAAGTTACGGTTGAAAATTATGTTAAAAGTAATTATACTTTTAATAATTAATTAAATAATAATAATTACTCATTACTTTTTATTCGAGACTGCCTCAAACTTACTCTCGCTACCGTTTGAAGTGAAAAAAATCTTTACGGATTATTGTTATTCTGCCCATTTTGGTTGGTTATTCCTTGAATAATCAACCTATGTTTTTATGCAAAAGGTCAACCTCTCCGATTCGGCGCAAAATTTTTTTCTGCCGTACGCCGTCCTCCGTCCGCGCCGTTTTTTGGTAAGTAGTAGAAATTTTCTAAAAACTTAAAATTTGGGTCAGGGGTCTATTTCCGGCCTAGGACGGTCCTCGAAACTTTTCAGTCCGATTGGACCAAATTTGGGCGGAGTAGGGGTGTGCTTTTTGAAAAATGAATTTTCGAGATTTTGGGCGATCTAGGCGACTGGGGTATCATTTTCCATTGAATTTTAAACGCTAAATCCAATGAAATGGGCCCCGGATCGATTGGTGCCCTCTGGATGAGGCTATGGGTCAAAATGGGAGCCTATCTACCCATTTTGGTTGGTTATTCCTCGAATAATCAACCTATGTTTTCATGATAATGGTCAACCTCTCCGATTTGGCTCAAAATTTTTTTCTGGACGTTTCATGATGTCCTGATCAAAAAAGGTCAAGTCCGTCCGCCGTACGCCGTACGTGTACGCCGTACGTGTACGCCGTCCATCGTCCGCGCCGTTTTTGGTAGTAGAAAATTTTCTAAAAATCTGAAATTTGGGTCAGGGGTCTGTTCCCAGCGAGAGGGTCCTCGAAACTTTTCAGCCCGATCGGACCAAATTTGGGGGGGGGTAGGGGTCAAAATGTGTTTTTTGAAAAATGGATTTTCGAGTTTTGGGCGATCTAGGCGAGTAGGGTGTCATTTTCCACTAATTTTTGGACGCTGAATCAATGAAACGGTCCCAGAACGATTGGCACCCACTGGAGAAAGTTGATGGAATATCTTATACATCCATGTAACATACGAACTACAATTGCTCTCCTTAGACTGTTAGTGTCATGAGGGTTTGCAGCTCTGTTCATTTAAGTCTCATCCTCCTTCTTCTAGGTTGTAAGAAAGTGAGTACAAAAATATATTGTTCAATTGCTGTGATCCGCAGTTATAATTCCGATTTTCTCACCAAGAAAGTTGAAGAGAGTAATGGGTCAAATTGGGTATTTGTTACCCATTTTGAATATGTTTTTCGGGATTTCTGCTACCTAGGCGTGTGGGGTATAGTTTTCCACTAAATTTTGGACGCTGAATTCAATGATGTGTGTCCCAGAACGATTGGCAACCCACCGGAAGAAGTTATGGGTCAAATGGGTATGTATCCACCCATTTTGTATGTGTCAGGATTTCTGGTGCCTAGGCGTGTGGGGGTATCATATTCCACTAAATTTTGTACCCTGAATTGATTGGAATGGGTCTGGGACCCGCCACACCCATTGTTTCCCCCATTCGAGAATAACCAACCCTGTGTAAGAATTTGCAGATTTTTTTTATGTTTTCAAGATTTTCGGAACCTAGGCGTGTGGGGTATCATTTTCCACTAAATTTTGGACTCTGAATTGATTGGAATAGGCCCGGGACCCGTCACACCCACTGTTTCCCCCATTTTCTCCATGTTGAAGGGATGAGTCTCTATGCGCCTGGTCCGAGGTTTAAATTAGTCTCCATGCGCCTGGTTCGAGGAACAACCAACCCGTGTGTAAGAATTAGCAGATTTTTAATTTGGGTTTATTGGATGGTGCTGAATTTAACTCGTAAAGATTTTTTATTTGATCTGACGTCACTAAAACGGCCATTACTACCTTAATTTACAAGAAAATCTCTAATCTCAGTACACCGTTGGAAAGAACATACAATTTTTCTTTCAGGGGTTCCTCAATCTCTCCAATAAATGAGTATTCATAATCACTCATTTAATTCCCCTGGAAAAAATACTAAGAATTCTCACATTCTATCTTGGAAAAAAAGTCCGAAAATACTAGCTTTTCAACGGTATATTAAAATTCATTTTTGTGACAAAATGTAAGGGTAAAAAATCTGCAAATTCTTACACACGGGTTGGTTATTCCTCGAATGGGGGAAACACTGGGTGTGGCGGGTCCCAGACCCATTCCAATCGATTCAGGGTCCAAAATTTAGTGGAATATGATACCCCACACGCCTAGGCACCAGAAATCCTGACACACACAAAATGGGTGGATACATACCCATTTTGACCCATAACTTCTTCCGGTGGGTGCCAATCGTTTTGGGACACACATCATTGAATTCAGCGTCCAACTTTAGTGGAAAACTATACCCCACACGCCTAGGTAGCAGAAATCCCGAAAACACATATCCAAATTGGGTAATCAATACCCAATTTGACCCATAACTTCTTCCAGTGGGTGCCAATCGTTCTGGGACCCATTTAATTGGATTCAGCGTCCCAAATTTAGTGGAAAACTATACCCCACACGCCTAGGTAGCAGAAATCCCGAAAACACATATTCAAAATGGGTAATATATACCCAATTTGACCCATAACTTCTTCCAGTGGGTGCCAATCGTTCTGGGACCCATTTAATTGGATTCAGCGTCCAAAATTTAGTGGAAAATGACACCCTACTCGCCTAGATCGCCCAAAATCTCGAAAATCCATTTTTCAAAAAACACATTTTGACCCCTCCCCCCCCCCCCCCCCAAATTTGGTCCGATCGGGCTGAAAAGTTTCGAGGACCCGTCTCGGCTGGGAACAGACACCTGACCCAAATTTCAGATTTTTAGAAAATTTTCTACTACCGAAAAGGGCGCGGACGATGGACGGCGTACGGCGTACGGCGTACGGGGTACGGCGTACGGCGTACGGCGGACGGACATCGACCTTTTTTGATCAGGACATCATGAAACGTCCAGAAAAAAATTTTGAGCCGAATCGGAGAGGTTGACCATTATCATGAAAACATAGGTTGATTATTCAAGGAATAACCAACCAAAATGACGTTCCAGGTTGAAAAAATGACACATTTTCACAAAAATCGGGGTTTTACATGGATGTACCAAATTCCACGAACTTGATAGGTAAGTGCCTACTATTGAACTTTTTTTCAAGCTGAATTGAATTTTGACACTCCCCATCCCTTGAATGTGAGTAGCTAATGTGAACTCTCGAACGCTCACATGATCAGAACAAGTCGTGGCCGGACGTGGCGGGTCTACCCCTCCTGAAACTCCCAACAGTCTTGAGGTTTTAGTATCAACATGAATGTTCCTTTCTTTGATCACCCAAAACATTATTTCCCGTATCAGTTCATTGTTGTTACGAAGGACATTCTCAGAGTTTTTATGAGTATTCGTTTGTTGAATAAATATTTGAAATTCATTTGTGTTCAACTTGTATCATGTAAAAACCGGTTTTATTTATATTTTTACTTTATTAGGCCAATAACTAACAAAAAAAGGGTTTATATTGATTGTTTATTTCTGTTTTATTGAATGGTTTGCTATAAACTTTTAAAAAAGTTGCTTTCTCTTAATGTTTCACTACCTGCCAATGGCTTGAAAATACGTTACAACGTTCTCTGATTGAATTTTGCGACTGATCATCTGGTTGATGGATGTGCCTGCGTATTAGATGTCGTTGAATGAGGAGGCATCTGAGCGTCGTCAGCTAATATAGGTTCTCACTAGGTTATCTCCAGCATCGCAATACGATGGCCTCTACTACAGTGTGTGAACGAGGTGTCCGAAAGTCGGATTTCCCTCAGACCGGTTGGAGTTTCGATAGCTTTCGTAAAGTTGGGATGAGAAGAGAGTAATGGAAGCCATCTCCTTAGCACAACTGTCGAGGAAGGACATTAATCAAACCTTCACTCCTTCACCCGCCAAAGCCATGAAGGGATCAGTATCGTCGATGTAGGTCCAACTTTGATTGAAGCATTCGTTACGGGCAAATCTTCCATTCCCCTTCTGCCAATGGGCTGTTTACAAGGGCGAGGTAACACCTGAGGACTCCTATTTTCCCCAATATGTTCGAATAAATCTTGGAAAGAAATGAATGCTCGCGAAAGCCTTTTCACCTCCTCTTTTCGTTCAGCGTGAAATCCGTAGGAGATCGCTCAAAACTGCACGGCGACTGGACATTTTACTGGTCGCACTATGAACACTATTTGGGTGACCATGCGTAGTTGGTAGTATTGAACTATCTCTAATGATGAAAAAAGAGTTGTGTTTAGTGAAAATAATGTACATTCAGCGACTGAGAAGTGGGTGGTTCTTTTTCAATGGTCAGGATAGCTGGGTAGCAACCATAAACCGAAGGTCTTGAGATTAGAAGAGCTCGCCAATGTAGTGCAGATGTCAGTTATCTTAATCGCGGGGGTCCAAGATGGATTGCCATCCCTCCTCACCACCCTGCGGCCCCCCTCACCACCTTGTTCCACCTCCAACGTTACTTAGGAGGCTCACCCTCTTCACCCCCAGACAACCCTCACTGGTTTAAGTCCAATCTCGGGGATCTTCGCCCTGAGATTCTGTTATGGTTGGTGGAGGGGTTAGTATTTGAAATCAGTTCAAGGGCCGAGGGAGGGTTGGGAGAGAGTGGGTATAGCAGGCCGTCAAGAGTTGCCTCGGTTATTACTTACGACCTCGGCTCCCGTTCCGCTAACCCCCCCCCCCCCCCACCCGGTTTCGACCACTGTTAACTCATCAACCTCCGACCCGAATGAAAATTCGAACCGGTGCTAGTTAATCTCTCCAACATCCCCTTGCCGTGTATTGCGTCCCTTCATACCCTCCAACCACAACTAAAAACCTCATTACACTAAGGGTGTAACAGCATGTAGGCAAATTAACAATTTTTCCCTTCAACCAAGTGTCGTCGTTCTGAATTGCCCAATCAATCGGAACGTGGGATTCCATTCCAAATGTGGGGAAATGTAATGTTACTATTTCAAATTTCAAATTAGAACGTGCTATGCAAGTTTCCGCTTGAGGGTCCTGAGTATTGCCATGACAACTCGTTCAAGAATGACTTGAACAGTTTGTCCGATGAAAATTCGTTCGGGTCTCTCAAGAAAGATGGTGACAACCAATCTGAGATTCTACCTCTCCAAAAATCGTTCAAATTATTTACGTTAAAAAAGATTGTGCTCGATTTCAACGTTCTCAAGCTTACAAGGACTGTTTCAAACAAACTTGCGGGCGTCGTTCATTCGGATCAAATCACGGGAATTACTCTCTAAACGCTTTGAAAGATCATTACTCGCCTATGTTGTGACTTATCTTGAATTTTAAACATAGTTCTACAGCAAAATAGGACGGCCATGATGGAAGACCTCTTCTCTCGAGAAGTTCCCCTTTAATTTTGTTTACCTCCAACAAATTTTCTTGGAGGACACTTTTCTTCAGCTTTAGTTATTTGCTTTTCATTCTATGCCGTTCAATTTTAATAGTTCTAACCGAACGAATTGTCATATGGCTAGTTCTAGCTTGCTCAAGTGTTCAGTCCCCTCTACCATCCACCGCAACCGGAATGTCGGTGAGTTCTCGTTCTCTCAATCCCAGCGGTTTGGCGGTGAACAACTTTCAGTGGCCTCGCAAGAGGCGCCAAGTATTTAATCACTGCCCTCTTCTGAAGATAGCCATTTATAAGCCGTAAACACTTGGATAGTTATTGTTATACGGAATCTAGAAAAACATATATATTTTTTTCGCTTTAGAAACATGTTTTAAAATCATTTTTTCATAAATACTGCGTCCGAAAATTCGCAAGTGTTGATTTACCCAGCTGAACTAAAACCCGAAATACCTTGAGTGGCAAAATCATTACCTATACCTTCTTTTAACGTGAGGTAGGTTCTTTCCTTTTTCCATTCAGAATGTCATTTTAGACCCTAACCAGTGAAATCAGGTGGCGGGCATTCTTAGTCCAGATAATCTCCGTACAAGCACTGTACAAGTTTTTCGAAAGTTATAGGGAGTTGAAGTTATGCAGGTGAGTTATTGCAGTCGATGGAGTGTTCATGATCATTAAAATCTTGATGATCGACAAAAAATGGTGGCCCGGCGCCCACGCTTTAGGAAGCATGATTGACAAATTTCAACTCTAACATTTATTCTATATTTTGCCGATGTCACTCTTCATTAGAGCTACTGTAGTTGACCCATAATTGAGAAGAACTTCGTGTCGACACAATAGTTTTGGAGCGAAATCGTCCCAGATAAGCCAGCCGTGCATCCTGCACTCATTAAATAGAAGCCAGTTAGTTAGAAACTAACTTTCTGAAGCCGAGCTGATTACAGAAATTGCCCAGAATGGAAGGTAGTTCCACGTAGTCTTTCCAAGTTGTATTGCACTCGATCGACCTAGCTGGTGATGTCCACGATAGTTTTTGAAGGATGTACCTCATAAAGGAACTGGAAGTATTGAAAAGTTTATCAAGTTCCAAGTTGTTCTGAATAACGAAAGAAGTTGGAAGTCCCAACTCCGATAATGGCTTGTAAACGAAAGAGCCTACTGGGATGTCTCGGTGCAACTAAGGAAAAAAAGAAAAACTCGTTACTGCTTAAGTAGACTCGAAATTCAATTTGAAAATTCCATAACGACATTGTCTCCCTTATTTCTCCAAGGAATGGAAAAAGAGCGTTAAGCTTTTAGAGTGTCGTACTTTCCCTGTAGTATGAAGAGCATTAGCTCTCGAAGTGAGTGGGTAAATAAACCAACTTCGTCCGTCGAAGTTCTTCCAATGGAGTTCCGATAAGTGATGAACTGGAGTAAGCTACTTAGAAGGTTCCTACTTTCAAATGTGTCCAACAACATTAGTGCAGAACGCGGGACATGTTCATCACGGGAAATACCAAGGTACTTACCTGAATGACTGGGCAGAAGTATGGACGAGTGAATACCTAAAATGTATCGCTTGCGATGTGATTCCGGAGTACTGGTGTGTATACCTTATGATTCGTTGAGCCACTAGGTCGGAATTATTAAATTAAATTAAATGATCAAAATGTCTATTTAAAAAAAACGGATTATCTAGGTGTGTGGGGCATTATTTTCGAGTAAATTGTGGATGCTGATTCCAATTAGACCTGGAACAATTGGGTCCTGGAACAATTGGCACTCATCAGAAGAGGTTATGGGGCAAACTCTATCTACCTGATTTTTTTATTTATTTTACATTTTTGTCTATCTTTTTTTGAAACTAATAAACAAGTATCATATTTGTTTACATGTGTATTCTTCTTTTAATTCTTCGGAGGAGTTTGAAATAAAATTAATGAACATGTCATAGCGCGAGCTGACTTGTTTAGAGACATGAGCTTGCGAGTTTGTGCGTCAAGTGAAGGAGAGATCACAATGGAGGCGGAGGAAGATGTGAGGACCACAACCTGGCGGTAAGACGTGCGTCAGTTCATCCAGCGTCAGGGGGCGGGAAGAAGTACATTAGGGAAGCACAAACGGTCGAGATTATAAATGATTAACCCTAGGTACGTGTGAGAAGGAGAGTGAACAGTGAAAGCCAGCCCAGACTGAAAGACGGTGAAAACAAAGCCCTTCTTCGGGTGGTCTAATGAACCGTGTCAAGTGCAAGACGAAGAAGGAGTGAGACATGAGCCTCGGCATAAATTACCGACGAAATCTCCCTCCGATTTCATGGTTTGTTGTGCTAGGAGCCTAGAAATGTGCGTTACTCTACTTTATGTGAAGGTACTGAGGCATTTTATTGATCCATTGATTCGCTCAACTGGCACGTTAGTAGCGACTGGAGACGCTTGAGAATTGTGAATTCAACTATATATTGTTTGACTTAATTAAAAATGAAATACTTCTGGAAAAAATCCCTTCGGAGCTCCGGCAGTAGATACGTAAACACAGAGAACAATACTGTTACAGTCGTAGTCTGGTAGAAGTCTCGATAAGCGGGAAGGCTCTTTGGCGTAGTGTAGATTGTGGTCGGATGGGATGGGTTGCCTAAAATTAGATGCGTCGATTTCCCAAAGCACGGAGCCCCTCGTCGACAGAGCGATCCTATTTGGCCCCGAACCCACGACGACGAATGATGATGGGCAATAGAGACTTGTTGGACAAGTAGGGTTTGGGCGTGGCTGCTCCCATTTACCGAGGTTGTGAACATAAAATAAACGCCCATGATAAATTTTCTCCAAGTTGACATGACTCAGGCATCCATGTCTGAACAATGTCGACAATGATAGATCATTTAGAGTTTTAGGCATTCTACAACGTCCGAGTGGGGCTGCTTGATCATCCAAAAGCGGTTACGAGCTGGAACACTATGGAGAAAATATATCGAATTGAGCAACTGCCGTTTGCTGTAGAGCTATTGGACAGAAACTGACGACATGGGTCCTAGGTCTGCCGTTGGAACACAGGATTTATACTTCCAGAACTAGAAAGGGAATCGTCACGCAGTCCCTTCACCGTTCACCTACCCGCCCGTAGAATTACCAATTAGAAAACATTATTCTTTCGAATTAAAAATAATGTGTTCTAGATTGAACATGAACTTTTCTTGAAACTCACAATTTATAACTCATTTAGACAGGGATTGTACTGAACTGCTTTCGTGCCGAGCATAAAACGTAAACGCGAGGGTCAAACGTGCAGACACGTATATGTATGTTTTTCACGTATAAGATGTCATTAATGACTAACTATCGTGACAGCCTGCTTTGCTTGCTGTCTGAGATTCTGGGGAGTCACCTATAACATCTCCAACGCAAACAAGGCGAATCAGTCCTAAGGGAAGGTCACTTATTACTGGAATTGGCGCCTGAACACATGTCTTAGTCCGAATTTCAAATAAAATTCAGTTTTCCTGAGATATTGGATCATTCACCACCCCAAGAAACTCAAATCAGTCACAGCACTGCACCTCTTCCTCGCAGTCTTTATACGAAGAGCACAAGCGCGAAGTCAGGCTTTAGGAACGCACCCCTGTGTAAATACCTTCTCCTGAAACCTTTTCTCCTACAGGCCACCCTTCACTTATCATGGGGTAAAGTCAACTTGAGTAGAATTGTCCTTCACTCTCTATGCCCTATACGCAGCCTACTGCAACGAAAAGTGCTAAAAACAAATTGTTAACACTTTTTAAAAATACATTTTTATATATTTTTTCAATTTTATTTATTTTTAATATAACTACTTTAGAAATATCATATCTTCTTGAGCGTGGTCAACCTGAATGACAAACCACGAACGTACTAATAATACTTAATAAGTACTTAATATGAACCTAAGGGTGTAGGATTTCATCATAATGGTCAAAAAAGTGATTCTCGAACAGTAATGCACGCAGTGCAATCTTGTACTTGTGTTCATTACCGCACCTGCGATTCTACTCGCAATATTATCATTTTCTAGTTATGTGTGAATAATCGTTTCCATACTGTGTTCATTCGGATTTGATCGACAATTTTAACGCGAAACGTGGTAAAGGCTGAGGGTGACGGCGAATGCTGATTTGAACATCGGTCGGTTGAAGCGCTGAAAGAGGCCTGGGAAAAGGCGCCCGTGGCCTCGGATGATTACACGCACTAATTACTTCTCATTACGTGGATGCCTTGAGGGGCCTATAGAAGGGCTGAGGGGCACTAGGGGATGATCACGATAACCTGAATGTTCCTCTGTCATGCGTCTCTTCCCCCGATCGCCCGACCCGAACAAAACCGCCGGAAAACCTTCCATCCTCGTCCGCCATCCTTTTCTCTCAACCGCACAACTGTGCCATTTTCTCCCAGTACATCGTCACCACGAGTGCATATTTCTTGTATGTACTAAGCGCCGGGTTTAAAAATGGATTGGATGTTCGGATACCTCTTGTCCGGAGATCAGAAAATAGTCTGTTTTTCGAACGAACGTTCCAACACGTCCGAGAGTGCCCACTAGGCGACGGAATGCCAGCTCGAGGTTGGATTATTGGAAGAGGAGAGTTGTAAAAGAGGTGGCGACGAGTAAAATGATTTCAGACATTTCGAAGGACTCAAGGAGATGTCAAGGAGGTGGATGAGAGCTGAAGGACGAGAGAGACAGATTCGTTACGATGAATAGATGAATAGCTGAAGGAGCGGTGAGGGAGGGGGGTTTGGATGGTGGCTTCTCCCACGAAGATAGCAGCTAATTCATTGGGATTATCCCCCTCCACCCCCATCCGCTAGAGCTCTTTCCGCCTTTTCCGAGTCCCCCAAGCTGCAGGAAGTTGTGAACAGCGAGGAAGAGGTAACACCACCAAGGAGAAAGATCTACAATTTTTATAGGGGGGGGGGGGGGGGGGCTATAGCCGAGTGGCCTGAGAAAGTTATCTGAGTAAATACCTACCTTAGCTTTCGATCGACCGTCTGATTAGCGCCTCCCCTCCACCCCTACTACAACACCTCCCTGCATCCCTGCACATGCCTTCTACATCCTGGTATTGTCTGTTCTGTGAAGAAAACGAAAAAATGAATTTCACTTTGACAGCGATGTGCTAATACTATGAGCAATGTGGTGCTCATTGCCAAGAAAATACGAGTGTCAAAAACATCCGGTTTTATCGCTTCATTTCCTATGCATAGCCCATTTGTAGGTACCCATTATGCGACTCTGCGTCAGGTTACTCAGCGTGCTCCCTCCTATTTATGCTTTTACGGTATCTTTCTATTTTCTCCCGTTTCTATACTTTTTATTCACATTCATCAGCTCGTGAAACTCCATCGACGCCTCTCATCTGACCCTAGCGAGTTATTGGACTGAATTGTTCTGTGATTTTTGTTCCATTATGTTTCCATTTGGCCCTCGTACCTTTTAAGCCCAATCGCCTATAAGAGAGGCAGGATGTGGGTGAATATTATGAAAACGAGGTTTTTGAGATTTTGGCGGCCTAGGCACGTTGGATTTGGACGGTGAATTGTTTGGAATGAGTCCGGGAGATTCCACACTCACCCTTTCCCCGGAATAATGAACCATTGCGGAAGAATTCGTGGCGTTTGTTTATGAACAGGTCTACTTCGGCACAGTTTCACACTTGCACCGAACACCAAAACTTGATTTTGCATTTGATCATATTATGACAATCGTATCCAGGGGATCCCGGGCAAATGCTGCCATTGGAAACACCAAAACTGCAATCCGACATTATGAAGAGGTTTCCTGCGAGCACGGCCTTCGCTTTTTCAAAACTCGCTGGAAACTCTATCAAAATTAGGAATTGATAACAAAAATCAAAATCTTGCCATCAGCCCGAGACTTGTGTAACTTCTAGCTGTCTCGCTATATAGTCTTCTTATAACTGTCACTAGTGCTCCATGATATGGATCGTGGAGTGCAGCTTGGATGTTTTGGCGTTCGTAATGACGGCATTTCGCCGTGTGAACATTGGGCAATCACCAAGTTCTTCAATTTTTGTTGTCTTGGTTGTTTGGATGTAAAAAATTCGTTACCCATGTGTTCAGGACAGTATAAATACTTGATGTTCTTGAATCAACAACATTTCCTTTTTGTTGAGTTTTTTAATTGCCTGTAATTTTTGGCTATTGAAGAACGATTCCATTCCTCAATGCCTAGAATCGTTGATGAAATTTCTTAATGAAAATTTAGCGGTTGGTAAATTCACGAGTTGAACGTAACTGGACCCGTCACCTAATTTTCATCAGGAGTCAGAATGGAGCTACCATCAGTAGAGTCTTTCAAACGAACAATGTTTCCTCTCCTCTGGGACAATCCAGAGAGAATTACTCATATCTTCAATTCTAGGGCTAATGAGGTTATCAACCTCGGTGATCAATTCTCGATCTACTATCATTCAGCTCTATTATTTTTGCAGAGTATTGACTCGATAACGCAAGGTTAACTGTCTTTCTCGGATGTTGTATCAGAGTTTAGTGCCACGTGAGTGGGATGAGTTAATAGACCACTCTGCCGTTACTACGCTTGACGTGAATAAATTAGCTTATTTTTCGCCCGTCAGCGCGAAAAAAAAACTGCTTGTCATGCACGGGGTTCCTTAATATGAATTAAAAAGGTAGATCCTTCTTTTTTCCCCTCCAAGCGATTTGAAATGGGGGAAAAAACGCAGCCCGGCCAAAGCGTCGTCAAATGGCATTGTTTAATGTCAGAACTGAGTCAGCATGGTATTTGGGAAAATGACATTAAAGGACGTGATCCCACAGGTGACATGGGAAGGGCTAATTTGGCGTTTTATTGGGCGAAGCCCTTTTCTCATTGTCTGTCACTCATTACATTTAAGCGTGTGAGCCGTGAGAGCGTGATAACATCGTCCCTGATCTCATGAATATTATTATAGCTCGCATTGCGCCTGTCATCCGTCAGCGAATTCGCGGAGAAAGGATATTTTAGCAGAGTCAAAATTCTGGAAGGGTGAATGTTAAATTTGAGCTTGTCTCTGTCGCTATATGTTGGACGTAAGCGGACATTGCATATCCCCGTGGATTTTCGACCGCATGGTGACTAGTGGAATATTCATCGTTTACTCGAATGTGTTGAAATTTTTGTGATGAAGGACGCTTCGAAATCATTAGTATGTTCGAAACTTTGTAGCTTCTTTTTAAACTCAGCGTTAAAGGTTCTTGGATTGGTTTTCAGGTCAAACAACAAGTTGTTCGGATCATAAAATTGACATCCTATGCACAAAATGACCTACCATTCGCCGATGTTATGTGCTTTGGCCCATGTAGGATCCCCACTCATTTTCCCATCACCAAGGAGTTGCCTCATTGCCATAAAATGCTCACAGAGGTATGCAAACATGAGCAGCTTGGAGTGCGAATTTACTGTAGCTACCTTCATCCACTCCAGAACTTTTAACCACTCCGGCTGAGCGATTTGTTCGATTAAGCTGATACAATGAGGAAATACGATTGCGATTCGTTCACAATGGTTTATTATTCCATGGAGCGAAAGTGTGGGATACAATTTTAGTAGAAAATGACACTCCACATGCCTTGTTCTGAAAAAATTCTAAAAATCCAGTTTCAAAAAACATATTTTTACCCATTTCATCCCCAAATTTAGCTACTTCCAGCTAAAATCTAAAAGAGTTTCCTGACCAAAATTTTTTTATTTTTATTTTTTGTAAATTGTCTAATACCGAAAACGGCGTCGATGGCGTACGGCGTCATGTCATTTTCTCGGCTGTTTCAACCAGAAATGGGTGTTTCTCACGACTAAACGAATCAATTCAAGATTCTTTAAATTTTTTTCAATAAAATATTTTTTACCGAGAGTAAAAAAAAAAATAATTTTTCTCAGCACACTTTTGGTTGGTTATTCCTTGAACAATCAACCTATGTTTTCAAGCAATAGGTCAACCTCTCCGATTCGGCCCAAAATTGTTTTCTAAACGTTTAAAGGTGTCTAGATCAAAAAAGTCAAAAGTCCGACCACCATATGCGAGGTTTTTGGTAGTAGAAAATTTTCAAAAATTTCAGATTTTTATCCTTATTATATATTTTTATTTTAATTAGGGTCAGGGGTATGTTCCCGGCTCGTGTTGGTCCTCAAAACATTGCAGACCTATAGTACCAAATTGTTATGGGGGGGGGGGGGGGGTGTCATATTGTGGGGTATCACCTTCCACTAAATTTTGGACGCTGAATCTAATGAAATGGGTGGTGGAACGAATGGCACCCTGGACGGGGTTATGGGTCAAGACGGGTACCTACCTACCCGTTTCTAATGTGTTTTTTCGATATTTCTGGTACCTAGGCGTGTGGGGTATTATTTTCCACTAAATTTTTGACCCTGAATCGATCAGATCCCCATTTTCCCTGTTTTCCCCATTTTCGGGATTTTTGGCGAGTTAGGTGTTTGGGTTGTCGTGTTATACTAATTTTTGGACGCTGAATCTATTGAAATGAGTCTCCATGCTCCTGGTCCGAGGAATAACCAACCCCTGTGAAAGAATTTGCAGAATTTTTCTCTTATTATCGATTTCTCAGCAACCACTGACGAAAACTAACACAAGCCCACCCCTGGCTGATTACAGACTAGTCGACTTATTTTCATGAACCTCTCGACGTGTTAACACGACGTTGACATTTCTCAATCGACAGGAAACCCCTAGTATCGAAGATATTGTATAATTAATGCTGGGAACAGGCCGTTAAAACCAGCTCCCGCCTTAGGGCTCTCAGTAACAGCAGAATGGACTCAAAAGGTGTAGAGATCAGAATATGATTCTCTGATTTGAGTCAAAGACGGAACATCAGTTGAGCAGCCTGAGTGAGGGAAGCTAAGCGATATTGAGCAGGAATAGTTTGGCTTCCAGCACTCCATGAAGCGATGATGAGAACACCCTTGAGGCATCAACTCAGTGGACTTGAAACCCCTGCGAAATGTTGGCCAGAGGCAGTAAGTTGTCGACGATACCCGGCCCCAAGGAGCCGGGGAAAGTCATATTGGCCTGCGTTGGTTTGGCTACTAATGGATGTTTGCTCTCCACTAGACGGTCTCCCCTGTCTTACCGCGTACATACTTCAACACCGTTTACTCTTCCAAATTAACTACACTGCTCGCTTTCTACCTTAGCCCTCCCTCAAACCAAACCATCCACTTTCCCGCCACTTCATCCGAACCCCTGCAAGTTTCCTACAGAGTTCCAGGCTACGGTTTCCATTGAGCTCGAGCAAAGCTCCGGATCCACCACAATCAGCCCCAAGTAGCCTGAACACGTGAGATCCAATCAGGGAGGACTTGTCGTCTCCTTGGAGAGAAATGGGACGGAAAACTTGTCTCTACTCGAAGGCTCAGAGGATTCAGTATTCAAATGGACTGCTGCGAGTCAACACGATCTCTTGAACATGAGCATCCCTCCATTTGATCTGTGGCTCATCACGGGACATCACACTGGTGACATCGGGCTCTCAAATTTTAATGGAGAATGTGCTCTTTGGGAGGTTATTCGGTTTCATTGTGCCAATACCAATTCGTCCACATAAGATGGGAACTGCTGAGCGTGAAGGTTGAGTCTGGTCCACAGTTAGCTCCACCACCACGTCCTATTCTGCATTATACTGGGAATCCCCACCAGTTCCCTGCATGACAACACCGCAACATGAATTTTTTCCTAGCTCACACCCATCTTTTATATAATCCATCAAAAACACGCTGTGTGTAGCATCCCTTGATTAATGAGTTGCAGTATAGCTGCATAATTCAATTAGTTTATCAAGCTCGCAAAATGATGATACAGCCAAATGTGATGCGTTCGAAGCCACTTTTATGTACGATGAGCTACACGAAGAGTCTCCGTATAACTTTAGAGGTGAGTGCTGCCCTCTCATGTTGAGAAACCTAGCTACCTCCATGTCACAAGCTCTTTCCCCAGCTACTAGAACCATGGACGCTTTTTTTCTGGCTCCACCCGTATTTCCCTAAAGCAAAGTTACTAAGCCGAAATGTTGACAACACGAGTCCGTCCCATCATCTGGAGTGAGAGATAGCTGCGGTGTATACGGTTTTATTATTTTAATTGTACCACTTATTTTCGCTCCTCATTCATAAAGACAGTATTCAAAAAGAAGTCCGTTTTACTTATTATTATTATTTTTTTAATCCACTATTTCACATTGAAACTTCTGCACATTTTTGGGCATCCTGGGTGTTCCCCTGACCATGTTATGGCTGGCTCACCATGTGGAAAGGCGTTAATTTCAATCCTATATCGCAATGCTTTATTGCGTTGGAATCCAGCGCGTCATTTTGGGTTCTCGCCGTTTGGGTCTCTGTAACGTTCGTCTTATTCGATTAGACAGGTCGTGCTAACATCACAACGTACCGCTTGTTCAACTTTCTCGGCTCTTGGGAGACTGTGTTTGTTTTCGATTGTGGAACTCTGAAATTCAAAAGCTCTTTAGTTTGCTCGGGTTCTCACTTTCGGAGTGAGCGAGTTCCATGAATAAAAGATGATTAATTTGGTAGTTTGATATCTCCTCGCCAAGGGATCGCTGATTTGAAATTACAATATTTAATGTATCAATATCCCTAAAATTCTGATCCTATGGCCCTTTCGTTCCTTTTTCCTTCCAATTCCTGCCTCCACCGTTATTTATGTGTTTCTACAGCAGTTATACCAGTAGCTTGATACGGATTTTACGATCTAGATGAGAATCGAATATTGCGAACCACTTGAACGTACCTGCTTTTACTCGTTGGGTAACTACTTCTGATTCGAATGAAAGACGCTTGAAAGTTTTAATTACCTTTTTCCTAAACAGAAGGACTCGTGGTTAGCTGGATTTGTTTGAATACTCCTGTTGCTGAATACCACTCCAGGAAGGGGGAAGGTGAAACTTCGATAGGAGAATTCCTTTCCTCGGAACTTTGGGCTTTATTCCGAAAACGAGGTCGAAATTAGGACGCTAGTGGTTTTTGAAGAAAACAGAACTTCCACATCATCTCTCAAAGTACCTAGAGACATATTGCTAATATCATCGCGTAAGAGCGAATTTCTCAATACGGAGGGAGGTTTCATGATGGCGTATCGGAACGCTCAGGTTTCCAAGCGAGGAATGGGCCACCACGGACCTTCATTATTCAGATAAGATATTGTTTAACAATGGAAATATAAGATCAATCATTTTTTGGAACAAACCAAAAATTACTTACTATAAAGAAGGAACGCTGAGAAGTCACGAGTTGCTGGTGGCCTACCGGTATGGTACTCTCTCGAACAGCTTCATAATGTATTAAACGCAAATTTTAAAAGAAAGGATTTGAAAATGGAAAAAATTGGTCTATTTCAGAGTAACAAAAAATGTCATAGGACATAATAGTGTTGAGCATCCCCTGTCAAATCAACGCCAGCAGTCAGACCGCGTATTTCTGTTGTATTTGAATGGAATTCTTCATTGGCATACCATTTTTCGTTCCATTTGTGCAGTTACAGTGGGTCGTTCGTGGTTTGCTCAACAGTGGGCCTGGTTTCCGAAGGATTGATAAAGGGTGGAAAGCCTCGGATGATCCACACGTTGTTAGAGTAAAAATCTTGATTGACGAATTTTGGGGAGAGAGCGAACATCAAAGCAAAGACCTATAGGCAAACCATTAAATCACCAAGATAATAGACGTAACGTCAAAATCAGAGTTGATAGAATAATTCACTTGAACAATAGGCTCGTGAGGGTGCTATTGACATGGCGGAGGTTGAGGGGGTTGACTTACTGAAGGGGTGAATGGTTGAGGAAGGGGGTAGGTGGTGGGCTGAGTGGGTTGTTTGCTCGTGTGTGCGTTTGTCGAAGTGAAGCCGTGGTGGATATAAAGGAGTAGGTACGTTTTTGTCCAGTGGCCCAGTGACACATCTTCCATCTCTGGCCCGCTTTTGTTCGAACAATTCTCTCCAGGTAAGGCACAACAAGTAGCGTCGCCCATCCCGCTCAGACCAGACCACCACATCGACTCTGTCTACCGAGCGTCAATGGGTGAGCCAACAAAAACTTGGTTTTTCCGCCCTACCAACAGCTTTCTACATCGGACCATTTACCAGTCTCAGGAGGTTCCGGCACATTCCATCTCCGAAATACTTCGTCACCACCCACGTCGAAGTCACCCTTTCGGTGATCATTCCTGTTGGAACAACACATTGTTTTATTATTGTACAAAAAAAAAAAAAAAAAATCTATATTTTTCTGAATATGCGTAAATAAGGGAGGGTGGGACGAAGCCACGCACTTGAGTACGTAGCTCAAAGTTGGCTTCGGTTACTATTCCAAGACCCGTTTTTGGGAAAGCAGAGATGTAGTTTGCGACAACTGTTGCTGTTGTTGAGTATCCATCTACTTATATGACCATGAAACTTAATCCTGTTCTGAAAACCAGTTCGCATTTAATACACATTCTTGAACAATCTGGTCAATGAAGGGCAAAATCCACGAGAGCCTTTAGAATTTTATCATAAAAACGCTGCAATCTCTTTCATATGGGTTGGTTATTCCTCGGACTAGGCACATGGTGACTCATTTCAATCGATTCAGCGTCCAAAATTTAGTGGAAAATGATACCCCATCTGCCTAGGTACGTTGTAGTTACGGGTAGATAGATCCCCTATACTATAACCATAACCTTTTCCGGAGGAGTCAATCGTTCCGGGACCCGTCTCATGGGACTCAGCATCCAAAATGTAATAAAAAATGAGACCCCATACGCCTAGATTGCCGGAAATCGCGAAAATCCATTTTTCGAAATACACATGTTTACCCCTACCTCCCTCCCCATTCGGCTCGATCAGGCTGAAAAGTTTTGAGGACCAACTAGACCCGGAAACGGGCCCCTGACCAAAATTTCAGATTTTTAGAAAATGTTCTACTACCAAAATTGGAGTGGACGGTAGAGAGACAATTTCTTATTTTGATCTAGATCACCTTGAAACACCCAGAAAAAACGTTTGGGGAAAATCGGAAAGGTTGATTTCCTGCATGAAAACATAGGTTGATTTTTCAAGGAATAACCAACCAAAACGCATACACGAGTGAAAAACGATACCTTGAAATGATTCTATAATGGTGAATTTTTAGCGGTGGGTCTTGCTCGTAAAGCGTATCTTCGAAGTTTTAGAACAAGTGATTAAACTGCACATATAGATGTGAATTAACGTTACTTCTCTTCCAAAAACCTGCGGAGATAGGATTATAGTCCTAAAGGTTCCTACGTTATTTATCCACCAAGAGCATTAAATGAACCAACGAGTTCACGTTGCAGTATCTCTACACCCTAAGTAGTGTGGAAGTGTATTTTTTTTTCGATGATCCTAAAATGTATTGTATCACTTCTGTTTCAGGTAATGCGGCTTCTCTTAGGACTGAATGAAACTGCCTGGCAAGTTACGAGAGTAATGATGTTACTTTTCCTTCTTCTTGGCTCCAGCTGGCCACTACCAAGCTTTCCTAATGAAAACACATGGGTTTTCTCGACTAATTTCGACATCGTCGTCGTTAGTCCTGACTCTATGTTAGTTAGGGCGTGGTGAAATATCCGATGTAGTATTCCTTATTAGAGGCGGCGTAATTTAAAACTGCATTGTTTGTACATAACCGCCGTAACCATATCAGAAGTCGTTCCGAGAATATGATCACTTCCATGAAACCATCGGAGGTTAGAAACTCATGAATCTATTTAATGAAAACCTCTCGAAACCACTGGTTCAATTCAAACTCGCACAAATCTTTACAGCATGCATAATAAAGGTTGGCGTTTTGTTTATTATTTAAAGCACTTGTGATCAAACATTCATGCTGTGCTCACGATCCGCTGCAGTTTGAAATCACATAGAACGCAAGCACGATTTGAATCAGACAATCGACCAAAATCAATACAATGAATTAGTTATTTTCGCCGCGTGCTGCCGTTGGTGTTGGGAAACGGAATCAAACTTACCATGTTTTACTTTTCATTCAATTAAATCTCAACCTGGTTACTGACGATAGCAGTTTGGAAACAAACCGTCGCCATACTACCTCCAACTACGTCATCTGAACGTTGATCTGCGTTATTTCGTATGTACTATCACTTTGGAGTCACTAGACGATGTGAATGTTGGGAGTTTTTGCTTATTGACAAGTTTCGTTTTGTCGCGGAGGGTATTCTGTTAGTCGCCCCTACGCCTACGGTGGGTTGAATTTGATTGAGTTGTCTCGTCTGAGGCAGAAGGAAAATCAAACATCGCTGAGATAATATTTGAAGGAGATCACTAAACGTTTGTTTGAAGGAAGGGGAGGTAGTAGAGAAATAGCAGCCGGGTTTCTCGGAAGTATTTATTGATTTTTTTTTGTTTGGATAAATGCTCAACTCAAGATGAAATACCCTTATCAAGAGCCCTAGCGAGTTGTAACCACGAGAGTGTTTCCGTTGACGAAGTTCTTCCGTCTTAGAATAATATTACGGAAGGATCGCACTCGAGTCTGCCCTCAGATGGAAGGGAATAGGAAAGTCGACCGCAAGGAAAACTGGCCTCTCAACGTAAATCAAATTTCGAGGAAGAATAAACAAATCACCAGCAATGAAATTATCGAAAATGACGGACCTGGACAATATTCAGGGTTGAAATAGAATTGTCTGACTTGTACCGAATTTTAATCACAGTGCATGGAACTAACGTGAAGTACGCGCCACGCGTACGCGGCGCGTAGTATGCGCCACGTGCGTTTACTCATGCCAAATTGGCTTTTGGAATTTTCCAAACTCGTCTAACGTATTGAACTTAGCAGAAGTTCTCTGAGTGTAACTGGCCACAATTTTAACTCTCTCACACGTTTGAATATATAAACAAAAATTGTTTTTATTCCAGAAATTCCTCAAATTTTGAGTACGTTTTGGTTGGTTATTCCTTGAATAATCAACCTATGTTTTCATGATAATGGTCAACCTCTCCGATTCGGCTCAAAATTTTTTTCTGGACGTTTCATGATGTCCTGATCAAAAAAGGTCGATGTCCGTCCGCCGTACGCCGTACGCCGTCCATCGTCCGCGCCGTTTATGGTAGTAGAAAATTTTCTAAAAATCTGAAATTTGGGTCAGGGGTCTGTTCCCGGCCGAGACGGGTCCTCGAAACTTTTCAGCCCGATCGGACCAAATTTGGGGGGTCAAAATGTGTTTTTTGAAAAATGGATTTTCGAGATTTTGGGCGATTTAGGCGAGTAGGGTGTCATTTTCCACTAAATTTTGGACGCTGAATCCAATGGAACGGGTCCCAGAACGATTGGCACCCACTGGAAGAATTAATGGGTCAAATTGGGTATTTATTACCCATTTTGAATATGTGTTTTCGGGATTTCTGCTACCTAGGCGTGTGGGGTATCATTTTCCACTAAAGTTTGGACGCTGAATCCAATAAAATGGGTCCCAGAACGATTGGCACCCACTGGAAGAAGTTATGGGTCAAAATGGGTACGTATCCACCCATTTTGTATGTGTCAGGATTTCTGGTGCCTATGTGTGTGGGGTATCATATTCCACTAAATTTTGGACCCTGAATCGATTGAAATGGGTCTGGGACCCGCCACACCCACTGTTTCCCCCATTCGAGGAATAACCAACCCGTGTGTAAGAATTTGCAGATTTTTCGTGTGTTGATTCCGAATCCGAAATACCCCGTCGCCGTCCCTACAAAAAAACCCCCCAAAAATGCTCTCGAAAATCTCAGATTTGGCACAATGACTCTCCTTAGGTCTATACCTGACTCATTTTCATCTTGATCGTCTCTCTAACGGAGCCAGGGTGGTACATCAAAAATACGATGATTCATGGAGATCTAAGCATGTGAAGCATAATGTGCCTCACTTAATCGACTCAAAATAATCCCGAAGCGATTGCTTCTCATGGCAAATCATTATCCATGCGTCTAATTATTGATACGTTTGTCGTATTTCGAATAGTCCTGTACGGTTGGGGTTGGACCATTTTGCTGATGTTTTGTGACAGGTAATACGTTGCTTCATGGACGGGTCCTGGACTAGCTGCACACGAAGATGTGAAAAAGAATGGAGAAGTCCACGTTCCATGATTTCAGTCATGATATGTGTGTCCGCTCACTCGAAAAGAGAGGAGATTAGAGAGTGCTCTTACCTACGCACCGGTACAACAGCCAAGTCGAGTAAATTGGATATTATATGGGCTTTCTTCTCTTCGTAGGGGGAGCGAGGGAAAAAGCGTTGCGTCGATTTCGCTGAGCCGAGTTACTACGTCTAGTAGGAAGAATTCGGGTGCTGGTGCTGGCTTAACGATGTCAGCTTTGTCTCACCTTAGATCCCACCTTAATAGGCAGACTTGTTAGAAGGAAACAAAGAAACCTAAAACCCTCGCTACACGAGATAAGCCAGTACGAAATCAACTTGAGCGTGGTAAGAGCCCAGTTTCTCTTCGGTGAGCCGCCGGCGCCAATCGGATTAACCCTATATCGTGAACACTTCGCTTCTAGATAGCGCGATCCTAATGGTTCGGGAAAGTGGACAAACTTGTTGGAGTTAACAAGAAACGATTCAACTACTCATAGTCAGATTGTGCCTTGAATGGGCAATCAAGAGTGCTGAGGTCCTGGCGAGCGGGATCTGGGGCGATCTTCAAGGACCTTTCAAAGGCCTCCAGCTGGCTGGGCGCCATTGCATGACCATATGAATGTGTGTAAAAAAAAAAATAAATAAATAAAATAAATAAATAAATAAAAAATTAAATAAAAATAAAATAAAATAAAATAAAATAAAATAAAATAAAATAAAATAAATAATAATAATAACGGGGCTTTTGATTGTCGTGTTACACAACATCATTGTCCTCGCTCCCCAATCTGAGAAAGAAGGTTTCAGGTTTTAGCAACGACCCTAACAAACAAGGTGTGTCGTGTGTTACTGGCTTTACACATCTGTACCCGAGGCAGCTATCTCAGCCCTGTTGTGATTGAAGAATGATGAATAGTGTCATTAGAGCCCTCCCCCCGCCCCCCTCCAATTGTTTTATAAGTCAAATTAAAGCCCAAAGGTTGTAGATGATGGATGCAGTTGGTAGTGAAGGTGAAGGAGCCTTGCTCATTGTTTCTCAATTTGTGCCAACTGGCTCATCCTTCTTGTCTTGATTTCGCCAAACCACATCGCCTTTTCGAACTGAAGTGAATGTAAAGTAATGCGGCATCCGAAGCTGGAGAGAGCAATGTCCGACTCCTGGTTATCCGCTGTGGACGTGGTTAGCCGATCTCAGGGTGAGATCCCAACTCCTTCGAACCAGTTGTTGCTCGAGGTCCTCCCCCCACTTTTATTCAACTTCCCTTCAAGCATTCTACTAAATGAGACGAAATATTGCTATCACATTCTTGATCGGTATTTAGAAGGCAGAATTACCCATAACCGTAGTCACATCGCACGTACTTATCAGTGCCCTTTCGTTGAGAGAATTCCTTGATAAGACGATCTGCAAACACAGGAACCGGGGAGTAATTTAGCGTTAACTCGGGTCGGTGGATTTACTACTCGTATCTCGTTGACTGTTAAGAGAGGAATGTTCCAGTTGTCCAGGGCAACATGCATTTCAAAGTTATGAGATGAATTTTCATATCAGGGAAATGCGAGCGGCTCTTGGACCTCCATTCAGCAAACCCACACGACAATCGGCTTGATAGATGTAGTAGAAAATTATGCCGGGAAAGAGACGAGTGGCGAGAAAGAGGTGGGGAGACAATGACGGTGGGAGATAATGAGATTTTTCTCTCGTCATCGTCTACGCTTAATTCATCGGGTATTTGTGGATTCGGCGGGTAGAAAGATGAGGTAGGGTGACTTTTGAAGGGTCAGAGGTTTCAATTACTCGCCTAACTGAGGGTGTACTGATTATTGAAACGGATGTGACAACTCAGTGTTAATGATAGCAAATGAAGAACTCGTTACAATCCACGTTCACCCGAAATATTACCGGATTAACGATCGGCAATTAACGCTTTCCTTCATTTTTCTGATTAGCTTGAAAAGAATTATTCAACCCTGCTGGACTGAGTAGATACCTGATGAACACACCCAAATAAGCCAATAAAACTACTTGAGTAAAACGGACAAAACAATAGTCACCCATCGTCGGGCATTTATTAATGCTTTACAATATAATATATTAGTTTAATATAACCTATTATTGTATATTATTGGAATACACATGCATTGTTTTATAACCATATAATTCATACTTATTGTTACTTTTTAATGATTTTATTATTATTATGTTTTTTTTTTTTTTCATTTATTTTATTTTTTTAATCCAGTATTCTAGAGATTCCGATCAGCATGAGACTCTACAAAAAACTATTTTTTTTCCTTTTTTTTAGGTGGAACGTAGTAAAGTTGAACACATTATACGACTATAGAGTCTAGATCTCAACTCCTACACGACAGCAAATAGAAGCAGTACTAAATACACTCACTGCTTAACTTCCATATTTTACTCTTACAGGGTTTAATTGTGGGCATTTACAAAAAGCAAGTAGAATCGCTTCAGTTTTTCCCTGAATACAAAGTAGGCATCTCCTGGTCAATTCTCCAGAGATTTCCTCCATGAAAAATTCTGAGGCGAGTTTCATGCTTCAGTCGAAGCTGGGAGACCACGCACTTGACTTCGCCAGTTCAAACAGCTCCCCAGACAATGATAACCATCGATGGCATACCATGGACCTAACTTTTATGTTTCGTCACTGATCCACTAGGGACTGGCTGAAAATAATTTCCGCCAGCCGTTTGAAGGAGAGTGCCGTTGCTTTTTTTCTCTTTAAATATTATTGGATTTTGATATTTTACATGGGTATTCTTGAACGGAACTCTGGCGTTCATAATTTAAAATAACATTGTAATGCGTGAAAAATGAATGCAAAATTAAAAAATAAAATTGGTTCATTGTTTTGAATGTGAAGTGTATTATATTATATGGAACTACAACATTCAAAATGATAACTAAATGCCCATTTTAGTTTTTATAGTATTTTTTGAACGATTCCACACTTTTTCGAACCTCCGGTTAGCCAATTTCGAACGGCACGTTCAGATTTGAACCCCCTCCCCACTCACCATTGATTGGTCCTGAATTTCACGTGCGTTGGTATCAAACGTGACGTGGTAGATTGCGATTTTACCTTCGACGTCCTTCGCATTCTCTCCCTCGATGAGATTTTGGCTTTTCAACCGCAAGTTTCCCGTTCTGCTTTAATTCGTCCCGCCTCATGTTGATAACGATCCATATGAGGGCTTGGTACTTGTTTAATTTTCACGAGTCGTGTATATTTTCCATCGTCGAAATCCAACATGAAACATTATTGGCCTTCACCGCATACACGAGGAAATCAACGGTGAGACTACAACGCCGCATGCGCGCTTGAACCTCTCTAATGTTGGCTTGATCACCGTGACAGTTTGAAAAAGGGTGTTGAGGAAACAAAAACGTGATCTCTGGTCAAAAGGGCCATGGGATCACAACCCTCTGTGGAAGTAATCGCCATGCAAAGACGATCTTGTTGGTGGGAATCATTCCAATCCTTTTATTGGAGAGGTGGGGGGGGGGGGGATTTATTATTTCGAGTGAAGTACTTATTCCTTTGGTGCGGGTAATTTGTGCGAGGTCGACTGAAAGTGGCCCATTGGACGGCCAACTCTTCGTATCCGGTTCCTTTCGAAACGATAAAACTACATTGGGATGAGAAAACCGATATGGGTGTATCAATGTTCCAAAACAATCCCAAACATAAAACCTCTTTGACGGAGCGGTGGTTCAGTCGTGACGGCTCGCAAAAACGAGAAGGTTGCGAGAGAGGAGGACGTTAGGTGTTATGGCGGAACATTCGAACGAGAAGCTCTCGAGAAAGGCTAAAGTGGGAGCTGGAGCAGTAGGCTGCTATAATGGCGGAAGGATTAGGACGACGGAAGTTGTCACGTTTATCGCTGCTTTGGCCTCCGCCTCGCTTGCGACAGAACAGCCAATGGAAGATGTGAATAAAACTGAGCGTTAGCGTGGGTCATTCCCCTTCTGAGCAGAAGGTGTCAAGAGACGAAGCGCTAGGAGGGAACGAGTAAAATTCTCATTTTAGCGAGCAAATTGCTGCGGCAGCACCACCCCCTACAACTAGGTTCAAGTAAATTATAGTTATTCAACTCATGATGCAGAGGTGAACAGCCTTCGATGAAGCAGCAAACAAAAAATCAATCTGTATCACGTCAGCCAACCATTTTGCGCCATTGGCCAAATTGGCCGTCATTGTGCCAATAGAGAACACGTGGGAAATTTGAAACGTAACGAACAAAAAAATTCTACGATAAAGAAGCGTGAGGCTGTTAACGTGGTAACGGTGGTAGTATTACTTTTTCCTACTGGATTTTTCTCTGTTGAATGTGAGAATTGGTCATTAATCGCTTGTACAAGGGCATTACATGGTCCAATTAATATCAAAGCTTGGGCCATCAAAGTAGATTTAGAACTAGATGCGAAATAGAGAAAAATAACTGCGCAGACCTAATATTTTTAGGGGGTTTTTTGGTAGGGACGGCGACGGTATTTCGGATTTGGAATCAACACTCGAAAAAACGTACTCAAAAGGAATTTCAGGAATAAAACCAATTTTTTGTTAATATATTCAAACGTGTCAGAGAGCTGAAATCGACTACAAAAATAGCTACATCACTCGGAATCTAATCAAATTGGCAAGTTTTTAAGCACCTGCGTTTGGTTCATTTTTGGACATGACTATAATTCATCTTATAGGTAATTCCTTCGAATTGTATCGACTGAGAGAGGAAAATTCCCTCAAGTTTCACTCAACGTTTCAAAATGCCGATCGACCTAAGAAAAACTCTGAACAATCCAGAAACGTACAGAGAGACATATTTTGTTATACTTGTTCTTAAAACACTTTTAGCCCAATGTGTGATACCGGTTATTTTGACAAAAATTGTTTTCTTTTTTGAGATTATAGTGGAGTGGAGATCACCTCCTCGTACATTTCGGGCAGTGAATTGATCAAGATGGGATTTCGACGATTTTCACTACAGAAGAGATGAAAAAATCTTTTTGAGAACAATTACCTACCCACGCATTCCGAGACGAGGTTGAAATGTGTTAATTGCATTCTCTGGAAAGAATACTTGGTACTCCGCAAGTTATTTACACAGTGCATTTACCTGGTAGTTCGAGATAACTTTTTTTACATAGCTGAAGGGAAACGCCTGCTTATCAAGCCACACTTGAAACATAATAGAAAAGTTATTAAAAACTGGCTCTCCGATTACCTATTGTTATTATTAAAATTGAAACTCAGTGATGATCAATAGTGATGATCCTGAATATTCTTTCTATTTATAAAAGCTTTTTTTGCTTGTTGCTTCCCTTCACTCAACGTCAGTCAGCCACTCCTCCCACACAGTAGGTTTATTCGATCGTTGAGCCCTTCTACCCGTACGGAATTTTCGTTAGGCGCAGTGAGGGAGGAGATAAGCCCTAATATGATTGGTAAATACCTAAGTGAATAAAGCTGTACTTGGAATACAAATGACTGATTAGGAAGGGAAAGACCAATCGATAGAGTTGTGAACTTTCTCCAAAACACGAGCAGGTTCCTGATAATGGAATTAGCTTTTCATCTCAACACAGGCGTTCAGGAAGTGTGCCTCCCTGTCTTGAGGGCCACAATATTAAATTCTTCCCGCGTTGACACTATACCCACCTTCCACTTGCCAGACGATTCAATCAATCATGTCTTCTATGGTGAAATTCGGATGTTTTTCTCGCTTCATAGATTCGGGAGGCAATCCACTGATGTGACAGAAGAACATAGAACTTGGAATATTGTGATATGAGTTCCTGTTGTGACAATTGAATACTAAATAGGACTCCTCCTCATTTTACGGCTATTTTAATACGTTAACTGCACTACTAACCTGAGATAAGGTCACATTTGCTCAAATTTGAAGGTGATGTCAATAAAACCTCACCAATCTATATAAGAAGACAAAAAGGCACCACAGATGGCCCATATTATACATGTACCATACAGAAGTACCTTCTTACTATTATAGTCCGTCTCTCCGCTCATTTTATCCTGCAAAAATTATGTGACGAGCAACCCTTTTCCAGCCATTAGGCGCGTAGTAGGTGTCATGGAAGCAAAAGATCATGAGGTCGAAAATATTCATCCCCAACGAGAACAACCGGGGTGACGAGGTTGTTGAAGAAATGACCTCCACTCGAAAAGGTTAGAAGTGGGGCTGTAGAAAGGGTTTTCATGTCCGAAAAGGACGATTAGCCACTTGTAAAGGTCTCACACTCATTCTAACACGCGTACGGTCCGCTGTGTTTTCCCACAATATGTTCTTTATGAGCTGAATAATTTATTTACTCAGCAGGACGCGTCATGTAGTCCTTCCCATTATCGAAATGAACTTCTAGGAACAACAAGGCGTTCGAGGTCGAGGATGCACATGAATGTATGAATAATACTCAAGTATTGAAGTTGAGGGATGACCCACACGCTCAGTGTATTTTCTATAAACGGTTTCACTGAGTTGGCAACTTTTCCTCCGCTCGCCTCTCAACCTGAGGGACGAGTTAGTCAAGTTTTTGACAGTTTAAATCCCGGCGATGATGTATAGTGTTTCTTTTCCACGTCCCGATGAACACGAACGTGCGCCAGTTTTAGATACCTACACACGATATCCAAAAAGTGGTCAAGAGAGCATCGCAGCCCAGTGAGAATTTGCATTTTTCGCTTTGATGCTGTTTGAGTAGAATACAATCGTTGATTGATGCATACGATAATATTATCACGTCTTCTTCAATTTTTTCTTTTCAAATAACACATAACTAAACAAGCTGAGCAAATACGGGAAGAACCCTGTATTTATAGATATAAATATGGTACCAGCGGATTAACCACGTATACTGTGTGAAACGATTTGTTTTTCTTCTATTTTCGTCCAAAAATTAATTCAATTTACCTTTCTATTCAGATGATCAAAACGTATAATTTGAAAAGTAACCTCGCCGAGGAATGACATGGTAAATAAAGCTGGGATTATGTTTACTTCATAACTCGAGAATACCAGGAAACTTCGAGTCCTATTTAATGGGAACAGAATCGAGGTTCGACAACCGGCTGGCTTAGCTTGATCTGTTCATTTTTGAATGCCCGATACAAATATAATGCAAAATTGAGCAATTACGTGGGAACGGAAAAGGGCACGTAAAGAGCGGAAGCGGGGGAAGGAACGGAGGAAATAAGATTCGCAAAAGCTTCAAAGCATTCGCTTTTCCTTTGCTGGCACATTCGTAATCAAAGCGAGATTTTTCACCAGGGAAACGGGGTATACATCGTGTTAACATTGCAGAATGGGAACAGAACGATATTGTCAACACCGTTGAATTGGAAATCTCGGGAGGTTACGAACCACGAGTTCAGAAGAATCGGTTTGACGCATAGCGACGTCGGGGGGAGCGAGACTTCAAAGGTTGGCGTATTCGCCACAACACACGTGTACGCGCTCGTAACGAATCAAACAAGGCCGTGGCTCGTTACGGCCTAGGACCAATATTTATTCGAGTCATGTGGCGGACAATTTCAGGTGGAGCTGGATCCACCAATGTTGAGCTTCACTGTCAAAGGCCTCGGATAAGAATATCCGTCATCGATCAACTGCTTAATGGGAACTATTTCTGATATTTCATATAATTATTGTCTGGTGAATGTGATAAGCGATCTAACATCGTTGATTACATTCTCACCATCCACATTTCGATTACACTGCTCTGTCAGCACGACTTCGGCCACAATTCGGGGACAAAATAATTATATAGGAGAAAAACAAACCCATCAAAGGATACAGTTCTTGAAGGTTGTTCAAGGAGAATATTGCCACTCTCTGAGTACTGACATTTGGCTGACACACCTCCTAGTGAGCACTCCAAAATCTCCATTCTATTTAACCAAACGACTCCTCCTGAGCCACATCATTCCACATTCCAATCCATCAATCCTCGAAAACGCTGCTAATTTTTCATAAGGGTTGGTTATTCCTCGGACAAGAAGCATGGGGAAACAGTGGGTATGTAGAGTCCTTGACTCATTCCAATCGATTCAGCGTCCCAAATTTAGAGGAAAATGGTATCCAATACGCCTAGGTACCAGAAATCTCGAAAACCCGCTATTGAAATAAGAGGTAGGTATATAGATACAAACGTTGAACCATGACCTCTTCTAATGGGCGTAAATCGTTCTGGGATCCGTCTCATTGGATTCAGCGTCTAAAAATAAGTCGAAAATGATACCCCACACGCCTAGATCGTCGAAAATCTCAAAAATTCTTTTTTAGAAAAACGCGTTCTGATTATTCAAGGAATAACCAACTAAAAGCTCATGTCTCAGTCCACTGTATGCCACTAGAGCGCAGATAATATGTGTATTGTCCCAGCGCCAGAATCATTCCTCTCGTTCTTAATACGTGACAGCAGATGAACCCTCCATAATTACGCAAAACACCGAGGAATTTCTCAAGAATTCGTTGGGAGAAGCAGTTGGTGGCTGAAGAGATCATCCTTCATGCTAACCAATCCCACATCCGGAGAGAAGGCAAAGAGATGGTCATAAACTCTGAATGGGTTAGAGTCACCGACTCGAGAGAGCGGGGCTGGATGGCAAGTAGAAGTTCAGTTCCCTGATTCTCGGCTTATAGGCTGTTGATGGAATAGTTGTATATTTACTTGGCATTCTTGCAAAGAAACGAGTGCTTGTGTCAAATCAAGAAGGATATCTGCGAAGCGGTTGACGAATAAGTGGCCGTATTCTCACAAGAAATCCAGACGACGTTTCACCAAGTCAGACGATCTTCTTGAATAGACGACACACTCAAGAAGCGGCGTGAAGTAACTGAATCTTCTCCCGAGAGCCGCCCAAGGACGGAAAAGGAATTGACGTCCGATTAAAGGAGAAGATACGATTTGCAGAAGGAGCTCCGAGGAGACGAGAAGACTCGAGCTAGGATGTTGAACCTTCACACTCCATCATCTTGAGCCGCTTGAGCATCCCCACAATGACTTCAATTACCAGCTACCCCTCTCCCAACACGCCCAGTTCTCCATGGAACCCGCAGAACTACCTACGAAATCATTCATAATGGCAACCCCGCTACCTTCCATCCCTCGCCTCTCACCCACACCGACGTTTATCCCTCACTCCTCTCCTCAACTTGTCTTGTTTTTGAGTTTGCACCTTCCTTAGTATTGCGATACAGTCATTCGCAGTCTTGGTGTTAGCGTTATAGGGGTTTCAACATTCAAAAGTTGAGCAACTTCTTCAATCACCAGGATGGCGGAACGGAACTCCACTTGACTCTTAGTAATCGACCGTCCAAGTTCCCCTACTAATTGAACGAGTCCCTAGCGTGGTCTATTTGCCCTCTGGGAGTAAGGACCAGTACTAAGATGAAGAAATTTCAGCAATGCACCGTAAATTTAAATAACATGTTCGAGGTGAGACAGACATCATTGTTGATTGTTGACACTTCAGCCAGAGAGATAATGAAGTACATGAAGTAATATTGAAGCGAACCCCAGTTTGACTTGATAGAGGCATCGAGTGGAGGCGCCCTTAAAAATCATCTAAAATTGTTCGCATGTCCAAGGCGCTTTTTCATGTTTCGTGCTTTCTGGCAGGTTGGCCATGAATTTCGATGTTCCAAAAAATCGTTATCCCATACTTCAATTTCATCCGGTTTCCATGTCCATTCCTTTTTAACGAGTTTAGTTATCTGATTTTCTCAAAACATCTGATCAGGATAGTTGGCAAAGGTCGTGGAAAATGAATCAACTCAACTGTGACTTATGCAATTATATTCCTGGACCAATACGTCACAATAATAGAAGGAACATGCGTGGCTTCTATTTCACCAGAACTACAGAACGGTGCGAGCTTTCTCCGCGACGATAACAGGGGCATAGTACCGGTGTTTCAATTTTATGATGAATCTCGATAGGCCGATCCCTTTGTGGCAATCGGAAAAAGGGAGATCCGTTCCAGCGCTACAGGGTGGAATGCGCCTCGTCGAAATCGGAGGAGTCAGTGCGGTTTTGCGGGAGAATTGAGGTGTAAAGGGGCGTTAGAAACATTTCACGGGAAGGATTTGGATAAGGGATCAGGGCGTGGAACTGTACCTCCCTTGCTACGATCATGGGAAGACCATCCTGGGCCAAATGGGCACTCACTGCCGCTACCCTATTTTCCAAATACAAGGTTTCCAACCTCCTTCTTATCCTGTTAACTCCCACTCGACACCCCTTTATTGGGTGTTCAATAAACTTGAACGATATCCGTGAAATGGCTTTCCTTGAATATTATTCCCGGCTCGTTGTTTGAAAAGGCCTACATAAATAGGAAAACTAATAAAGAAATGGATTTCCCTCAGTAGAAGTGGACATTGAGTTTGGAAATGAATTCAATTGAACAGAAATGCATTTCTCTCAGCGTCTCCTATTTCCAGCCCACTTTCATAGTGGCTGAGGATGAGTTCTTAGCTGATTACGCAAAAATACATTAATACATAACACGTATTGTTTTGTGTGCTAGTGTTCAAGTCTGGTGCTCACATAGCGTACCATCCCGGTAATCATACCATCCCGAAGGGAAGGATTCGTCAGTCTTGAAAGAGTTAGGTAAAGTTCCATGAATCGGGGGAATAGTAGAAAACTGTATAATCTGCAAACAGAACACTGCCAGGCAGAGAGAACTGAGCAATATTGTTACCTACGGGATGAAAATAATCGGACCAAGCACTGAAGACCTGAGGCGGCGAGTATGACATTGTTTCTGAGCTTCTGGTGCCATTCACTCATTGCCACTATTTGCCTGCGATCCCTTAGGTAACTCAAGCGTGTGATGGAATCAAGGGCGTTAGCCTGATCCAAATGGTTGGCGACTGGCTTCTTTTCGGAGTCCAAATCATCGGATATTACGATGTTAAGAAGGCTGGTAGCGTCCTGACTGCCCCGCTTGCCTCTGATACAACATTAAGCGTCCGAGAGCAGGCAGTTTTCCACCAAGGGTTCGGTTATCTGCTCTTTAGCGCACTTTCCGATTATTTTTGCGTCTGTAGTTACCAGCTCACTTTTTTACGTGCTGTAGGAAACGGGCATTTGCATCAAATTATGTTATTATCGGAACTGCTGAGAAAAAAATGGTTTTATGATGATCAACAGACTACGGCTTCCTGTTCACATCAAAGAAATGAAGGGTTATTTCTTTCCTCGCTCACAGGAAGTGGCCCCTATTCTTGAAATCTACACGGGCTTCACCACAGTAGTTGCTTGTTGCTTCACCTTGGACAAGGGTTAGTTCGTATTCTAATAATGGCAGTGACCGCATTATGCGCTCACTCGTGCTTCAACGTAATATTGTTCAGCAACTCCTTTCTTTAGATTGAAACATTTTTACGAAGCACAAACGTCAAAGAAATGATCACAGCTCGGATCCAAGGGAAAATGTTTCCATTGTAGTTGGGTGAATATTAGAGAAAGGTTTCCTTTCCGGGTAGAACCTCTGAAATATTTTATTGTTAGAGGTCTCGTAATGCTTTCTTTTGACAAAAGAATGGTTGCGGTTTTCAGTATACAAACTTTTTTCAAAGGTTTCTCGTCATAATACTCACTGGCGGCCGGTCCAGTGAGTAATGTAGAGGAGGAATGTGAACAAAGATGCGAGAACGAGCGATGCGAGAACCTTGGGAAAAGATGGATTCCGTTATTTGGGGCTTTTTTTACTCGCGTTCCCTACACGCTCGTAGTGTGCACCGGGTAAATACGTAGAGCACATTTGCCCTGCAAATAGAGGCAGCTCCTGGCCCTTGAAGCAGCTTCCTCGCTCTAATGGCCGTTCGCTCTTTTGCTCCCGACTATTCTCAGTATTACACTATTAAACGGCTCTTTCACTTCCCTTAGGCAGGGTGGAGCCGCTGCGTTCAAAATGGAAGATTTCCGCCCTAGATCCTGGATGGCGTCGAGTCCTTGGAGCGAGCGCGGTTCAGGACAGCTTTCCTACCAGGGTTCTGCGCCTCGGAGATATAAGGATTAGCAGGAAAGTTGTTCTTCAGTGGAGTTGTACACTTTGTACGCTCACTATCAAACTAGCAGTACACACCTAGTGCGATTTCTTGAAGCAAGAAACACGAAACAATGACGAGAGACAAATATTACTGAGGTTCTCCCTCTCAAACACAAGGCAATTTGATGCGGACCTATTGATATGAAGATTGATTCCAGTGTTGTATAACTTCGTAGCCATCCAGACCCACACATGAGCATACATGGAACGAATTAACGGGTTTTGATCGTTATGTATATGTTCAGGCTATCGTTTAAAAGTGGATGCCGGATCAAATGGGACAATGCTGTTTGGAGAAGGGACGTACAACACAACCTCCAACGGACACAAAAATCTAAATCACCAGCTTTGCAAAACAATCAAGCCAAACAATTGGAGCCTAATAATATTACAGTTGAGCATTTATTAATTTATTGGTTGGTTATTGCCTTGAATAATCAACCTATTTTAATTAAAATATAGACGACTGCATTGCCTCGATTGTTCTCGTTTTAATTATCGAAATCTTCTTCAGGTAATCTTTTCTCTTTTCAATCAAAGGAAATAACAATACTGGCAGGGTTATCATGTAGAAAACGAGCAATATTCTCCACTTATTCAAGTGCTAGAGCGTTCAGACATTCATTTTTTGGTTGGTTATTTCTGAAAAATTATGATGAACGTTTTCATGCAGAAAGTCAACCTCTCCAATTCGCTTCAAAAATATTTTCTGGGTGTTTCAAGGTGTCTAGATTAAAATGAGCGAATATCCGTCCGCCATCCGTCATTCACGCCGCAGGCAGCAGAATATTTTCTGAAAGTATGAAATTTTGGTTAAAAAAAAAGTTTTTGGCATTAGTTGGTCCTTGAAATATTTCAGCTTGATCTGATCAAATTTAGGGGGAGCAGGTGTCAAAATGTGATACTTTCCACTACATTTTAGACGCTGAATCGATTGGAATGAGTCTCCATTCTCGTGGTCCAAAGAATAACCAACCAATGTGAAGGAATTTGCATCGTTTAATTGTTATTTTAACTCTATTGATTTTTAAATTATTAATAAAAGAACATCATCATTACGTTAAATGACTATTGGATCTGCCTAATACATGAGATACGCGCGATTGAATTTAGTGGCCAAGAGAAAGGTAAGCGCCTGTGAAGCTCATGTTGAGTGCTTTCTATCATGCACCGTGTACGGGCCAAGTGGACACTTCAATTAAGTATCATTACATTCGATTATTATTGTTATCTTGTTATCGAGGTTGTTTACTGTTGATGTTGTGCAGGTGCTCAAAATTGTTTAATTCAGAACCGAATTCCGGCGGTGGAGGCGGGTCACAAACATAGACCAAACATCCACAATTTGAAGGGAGAATTCACTAATGTGTATTGTTTGCTCAGGTAAATGAGATCCTGATTAATATACATAGAGCAACCTATGAGTATCCGCAATTAGTCGGTAGTAATATTTTTGTCCGTATATTTATTCTGTGCTAGAAAATGACAAAAATTACCATTTTAAGCAATAAGGATTCTTCGAAACAACCAGTTGTAGTCGTTGCTCTGATGAAGAACTTTAAAAGGGTGATGTTGTAGAGGTGCACCAGGGGTTGACTCTCTAAGGAAACTCCGTATTAAGTACCTAAGTAGGTTCAAGGTTAGTTAACCTAGAAAATCGATTGTGTGTTGTTGGTTTTATGTTAATCATGAGGGGCATGTTGGAAAGGGAAATCAATGTAGTTTGCGTTCACTTCTCAAAGAATCGGCACGTTTTTGGAAAATTACTCAGCATTTATTATTTTCTTTTTGCGCACAAAATCGAGATATTATGCGCTGAGAGGAGACGAGAATCGTGTTTCACGTGGAGAACCTAATTGATGCGGACTCTGGGAATCGGCTTATTCTGCGTTGACTAGGAGTAATGTTCTCTCAGCAGCTGTTTGACGTCTTCCCCCGTCTCAGGCTCTTGCGGTTGTGTTGCGGTGACGAACCTGCTTCTAGGGGCCGTTTTCCCCTCTCATTGACGCGTCAGTTGATTTGATGTGACGTCACTCACTTCCTTCCGCGAGCGCGAGCGTATCCACTCGTGTCGAGTTGTTGACTTTGTTAACTAACCCTCGTTTCCAATTAGTCTGAGATGATGGAAACGATGAGGCGAGAGTGAGTATCTCTTCTTGTTGTGAAGAGATCATTTGCCTCCTTTAACCGTTAGAAAAGCGTTGGTTCTTGATTAGGGCAGAACCTAGATGGTCCCGAGGCAGTTAAGATCTAGTAACATCATGCTGGTTTACACATGAACGACAAGGTTTTTTCCCTTCACATTTTAGTTTTTAAATTTATCAAAATCTGATTTGATTGGATGTGCGTAACAGCACATTACTCATTGTTCAACTTCCTTTCTTTGCATATAACTAGTCTTCCTCCAGTGTGATTAGTCCGAGAAACATGGATGAAACCGACATGGTGACCAAATATTAGTGGAAAATGTTATACCACACGCCTGGGCCCCTAAAATCTTGAAAACACGTTTTCAAATTTAAGTGTATACCTTCACCTCTAAATACCCAACTGGAGCTAACGTGCGATATTTCAGATTTTTCGGAACATTTAAAAGGAATTTTTCAGCCTGACGGTCAACGGTCATTTCGAATTTTGAATCTACAGACATTTGACGTAAATGGTAAGAGTTTGATAAGAAAACAAAATCTTTGTCAATAAGAATACATAGGTGTATTAATTTAATGAGAATTATAAACCAAAATATATCTGCCTAAAACTTTTTTTGTAGTAATTTAACAGTTGTGCGGAAGGTCTATAAATGAGGACGACAATACGGGGCAAAAATTAGTCAATGGAAAAATTTGACTAAACTGGTATTAGTTTCATAAATTAGTGTTATCTTTATTATCCACTATCCGCTGGCTTTGTTCGCCATTCGAGTTAATTATCCCGAAGGTGAGAACAAGGATCTAAGACGTTGTATTTAGATTACAAGAGTGAAGACTTATTGACAAGATAATGAGCGCAGGCCGAATTCCGTGACGAAAAGGATCCAGGAGATAGCCTGAAGCTTCGGTAAGTGTCAACAGCACAGAGAGGATGAGATCGGTGAAAAGGCAAAGAAAAAGGCGGAAGCTCCTGACGGGACAAGTCGGCGAAGGGGGGATTTATAATGAGGCTGATGAAGGTCACTAACAAACTTGGTTTTCTATTTGTAGAGAGTGAAGCGGAGCGGGGGGTTTGTTGGGAAAATTGCTGACAAGGAAGAAGCGTCTTCACCACGGCTTGAAGGGTGAAAGATGGGGGGGGGGGGGGAGTTATACAAGCAAAAAGGCCCATAATCAACCCCAACCGCCGGCCTTCCTCGTCGTCCGCAGCGTGACCATACGCCCATCCAATCAGCTGTCCATTGACACCAAACGACTAAGAATGAGATTCATTGGCGATTTTGTGCAAGCTGATGGCCTAATTGGTTAAAATGTACCGTCCAAACGCGAAAATGATGTATAGGACGTACAGTGGATCAACAGATGTCAGGGTCTTGATGAGTAGCTAAGTATTGAACTGTTGCTGATAAAATGATTACAAACATAATAATTCGTAAAAGTAAACCGCACGAACTGGGAACCTATGTGATGCCGGCCAGGCTTGCCAACGTTGGCGAACCAAAGATCCTGAGGCCCACGGATTTCTATAAAACCCACCTCTTCATTTTAATAGTAAATGAATAATTGTTTTGATGAGTTAAAAACTATCTAGAAGGGTCGAAAGAACATAGTCGAAAACACTGATTATACTCGGGTGCCTAATTGTATCCACAAAATGGAGTTCCACCTGAAACGCCTTGTAATAATTTTGGGTACTTGCTAGGGACGCTAGACTTGCAGTGCATATTTTGCCAAGGCTCGCTGTCTTCATGCTAGCGCGAAGCACAGGTTGAGTTGGACGAAGGAATGTACAAAGGGAATTCTTTACAATAGCAGCTATATGTCTCATACAAAATTCATCGTGATTTGATAAGCAGAAAGAGAAATAATTATTAATCAGTCGAACTTGGTGAGACCATCGACGATCCTAGTTTGGTGATATCTTCTCCGATGAATTTATTTGCTTTGTTTTGACTCGTTCATTTCGGTTACTCCGCGTCCAAGATAAACCAAAATGATGATAATGAATACGAAATCGAGAAGGGAAGTGCAATTTAAATCGTAGCAGGAGAGAAGCAGCGCTGCAGTTACACAGAAGGGAATCACGCGAATTTTCCCGGCGAATGCGCTCAGGGGCTAGGAAATGTCTCGTAATGTATGACGGGGCTCCTCTTGGCAGTGGATACCTACGCCTCCCCAGGGAACTACGACCGTCCTATAGGGGGGGGGGGGGGGTTCTGGGATTTATGAAGCCAATAACCTTGTGCTCCTGTGATGATTATTACGGTAGTTAATGGCTCTCGTGGACCCTCGATAACCCCCAGATACCGGGTTATTCATTAACGAGCTTAATCATTAGACTGAACTCCGTCACTGTATAATTACTCGGCGTCTCCCTTTTTACTGTATTTGCAAAGTACATCACCCGCTCATTTTTTGGGAAATTCCACTTCGTTACCAGTCTTCAAGGGCGTAATTTTCATTTATCCTTCACGGCAAGATCGACTTCTCCGGTGTGCTTGAATTTAGGCGTTTCGAGTTTCATGATGTTTCGATTCTATGATCCAAAATTTTCTCCGGGCGTTAGCAGTTTCTGACGATAGGAGTCTACAAGTCTAAAATTTTGGTCGGTGATACCCATAGGCTCCTGTAGATCCTTGAGACCTTCCAGCACAATCAACCGGAAGCTGGGTATGAGGAAAATGAATATTCTGAATATATTTTACCCGGATGATGTATGTGTCATCTTTTCCTATTGAATTTCGGACGCTGGTACCATTGAGAGTTTGGAGTTTTCCAGACCTCCATGAAACGCTTTTTATTCGAGCGATATCCACCCAAAATTATGATCGACTGTGAAATTGCCTTTTCAGCTGGTTTTTACTATCAAGTTTCGTCCAAAACCACTTTCATGAACCGGGTGAACACACCCACCACATGAAGTGATAATGAAATAATCAACACCTCACCGCGAAAAATCGATTGCTGCATCTATTGTTGCATATTTTACGTCGCTCCATGTAATTTAGTTCGGGAGTTCGCATTTTCATTGGTCACGATTGAATTACGTAAATCGAATTTAAACAAATAATTTAAGTGACTCAAACAATAGAAAAAATCGGATTATTTTTTTAATTGACTACACATGAATGGAATAGAATATAATAGAATATTTTCGATATTCAATCCGAATATAATCAAATTGAATGTAATTTGAACTGACCAGTATTAAATTGAGCTGTAAATTTATTTGAACCGTCATTCACGTGAAAAAATTCAAGTTCATGATCACAAAACTACCAATTATTGACTTTACGTCTCAAATTATAGCAAGTGCCTGTAGTTATAAGAATCAATATTACGGAGTTTACTCGCTCAAACGCTTGCTTTTCAGTTCACCAAATCCAACCCAAGTTAGTGAAACTCATTGGTTGGATATTTCTCGTTTTTTTTTGTGAATAACTTGATACGTAAGCTTCCTCTCAAGACTGTGTTAACAACTCTTTAAAAGTCCATTAAATTCAGGGTCGAATGAATCCTCTAACTTTGAAATTTGATCCGTTTTCATTGGAGTTATTGTGTGTCAAAGTTGAACTTTTTTCCGTGATCAAAGAACTACGTATTTTTCGGTATGGCATACAAGTTGTAGTGAATTTAATTCGACACTTGGAGAGTACTTCAACTTCAGACGAATGATGAATAGTAATATCCGGGATTTTCTTTCTTTTTTGATTCGAATAACGTACTTTTATCTCTGATGAAGGATGTTAACAGACCTACTTAATTCTGGAACTTGGAGCGACGTTAAATGTTACGTTTGTGTAAAAGTTGAAAATTTTAAAAGATTAAAGCTAAAAAGTTGGAAATTCCCTGAAATATTCACTTTATTCAATGTGTCCATGTTCAATAGCTTGATCCACCAGCTGAACGCTAATGGAACTTATGAATTAAATTATCAGTATAATAAGCTCAAATATGCATTTATTTCAGAAACCACTTTTAAACGTGCGGTCTGGCCCAAAACCCGTTGAGGTAACGTCAGAAAGTGTAGCGTTTATTTAGGCAGATGAAGGTTTTTCTCTAATTTACCTCCCGCATTCCGGCCAATTACGTTTTCTTTACTGGGAACAATTGCGGGGCAAATAGGTGACCAGCGGTGCCAAGAATGACCTCCGACTTGGCCTCCAGCCTTCAACACAACTGTAATCAACCCCCTCTCCACACCCTTCGCACACCGACCACGACTACTTCACTATGGCCACCCTGGCTGGCTGTGTCTCTCCCAGCCTCGTTCCTTTTCCTATCATGCGACTCCTGGCACACACTACACTTTCGGACGCGGTTATTTATTTTTCTCCACCTACCCGCGCGACAATCCGCCCTCTATCGTCCAACGCTGCAATTTTTCTACACCTCCACGAAACCCTTTTTCCGCAATGGTAATTAAAATCCACCAGACTCGGCTCTGGTCACTCGCGCCCTACATCCCCTCCGAAAGCCCAAGAACCGCAACTATCTCTAGTTTTTGGGGACGAATTTGCGCTACCCCGTGAATCAATCGCTACACAAGGCCAAACTGGGGACTTCGATTTATTATTCTCTGAATAATAACCCTACGATTTCATGCCCGATGTCAACATGGTCTCAGTCAAGACCAATAAAAATGAATAAATAAATAAATAAATTGAATAAATTTTTCGTGTGTCGATTAAACAAAACATTGATGAATTACGAGTATTTCTCAGGGTCAAATCAATTAGTTATCACATGGTTAAATAATGTTTTTTGCAGAGGCCGGTAAGAACTTATTGTTACAGTGAGGGCATTAGTCTCGTCGTTAAAAACTATAATTTCTCCATAAAATAAATGTATGAAAATTCAATGCGAGTAGACTGACGGTATAAATAGATTTTCGGAATTATATTATTTAACCGAATCCCAACTTTTTTATGATTAACTTACGTGACCAGTTCATGGTTTGAATAAATCATTTGATAATTTAAGTTCCTATAAATTACTTAAATGGGTCGTTTTTACTACATTTTTTGTTTTCGGTCAAGTTTTTGGGCATAAAAAAATAGGCTAGTTCGTCGCAACCAAGGCCAGGCAACTCCTCACTTTTACGACAAACCTTCTATTTATAGTTCTCTGATAATAAAATATATTAGACTGAGCAACTAGGGATACCAAGGATGAACATAAAATACATTGAAACAAAATGAATTATAATTAAAAACAAGGACTCGTTGCAAAGGAAAATATGCCTCAACCTGGGCTAGAATTGATACAAGACAAAGAAATTCGACAAAGTAAATTAGACAACATGTGGAGCATAAAATACAATTAATACAAGTGACATGAAATTATGATATACATGAAATACAATTTAATGAACAAGTGCAACAATACCGGCTGACGAAAACGGCGTCGACGTCGAAGGAAAAACAGGAAGGGGCTCGCTGTCCCGCAGGTACACAGCAAGGCTTATTAACTTGAGTCCTTTATCTCATGGGGAACACAATATTACAGCTTCGGTCGACTTCAGCACGGTAGAAGAGTTCACTTCAGAGCGAGCACAGGACGAAGCCAGGATGGACTGAGTGAGAAATCTCTTGCACGACAGGGTTACAAAAATATATACTCCAACATGTTGGGCCCCCAGTCAGAGTAAATATAAAATAATAGAGAAAAAACTGCCGCGTTTTTTTTTTCTTCTTCATACACAGGAGTTGATTATTCCTCGGACTAGGCACATGGGACTAATTTAAATTAGATCAGTGTCCATAACCTCTTCCGGTGGGACCCATTTCATTGGATTCAGCGTCCAAAATTTAGTGGAAACCCACTTGCCTAGATCGCCAAAAATCTCAAAAATCCGTGGACGGCGTACGGCGGACGGACATTTTCCATCTTTGATCTAGACACCTTGAAACACCCAGAAAAAATTGTTGGGCCGAATCGGAGAGATTGACTTTTTGCATGTAAATAGGTTGATTATTCAATGAATAACCAACCAAAACGCTGCAAAACCTTTCACGGGGGTTGGTTATTCCTCGGACCAGGAGCATGGGGACTCACTCCAATCGATTCAGCGTCCACAATTTAGTGGAAAATGATACCCCACACGCCTAGATACCAGAAATATCGAAAATACACATTCGAAATGGGTAAATAGATACCCATTTTGACCCATTACCTCTCCCGGTGGGTGCCAATTGTTCCGAATTTGTCCTCGCTCGGTATGGTATTTAGGGTATGTAGCAGCTATGGGTGTTTTTGATGACCAGCGGTCTTACAGGGGAACCAAGGAAGCAATCAAGATGCGATCGAGTCTTCAAATAATGGTGGGAATGATGGAAGGAGTGATCGAGGGGGTTTTCGATGCATTATAAAGGCCATTTTGGGCCGGAAGGTGGACAATACAAGGGCATTTTTAATTTAGAATGTAGGTACAGACTTCGAAGTCAAAAGGTGAAACTTTGTTGGGAAATGAAATGTTTATGGCTCTTTCAAATTCCAGTCAGATTAATGAACCAAAATTATGAAATAATGAAATGAAGAAGCGATGATTGAAATCGTTCAGAGTAGCTTCCGATGTTCTTTATGATTTAGTTCTCCCATCCCCTTGAGTATTCATATCATTAGAGACTTGTCCCGTATTTCTTGTGGAACTAATGCAGAATAGGTTGGCGACAGTTGTCCCAATCAGTTAGGCATCGGTATTTACTTGTCGACACATGTCCAGCGAGCCCAGATCGGCCAATACGGCTGCAGCCGTTATGACACCATTCCGAACAGTCGGGGCCCATGTTCAGTCGAAACGGTTAGGAGAATCAATGAATATATGATCAAATAGAGTCCAGCGTTTGAAGTGATTCAGGTTTCGAAGCTTGACGATCGTGATCGTAGGACTCGCTTCAAGTTCCAAATCTCAACCCGCGATATCTGAGTTCAGTTGCGAATTAACGTCGCCTCCCGGGTATATAATTCATGACGCCGAAGTTTCATTAAACTTGAGCCCCCACCGTACCTGGTCCAGTTACTTGCTGTTCGTAATAACACGAGTTCAGAGGAACCTTCAACCTCACTTTTGAAATAACTTATAACGTTTCCTCTTCTGGATGCCCTGCAGAACTTGAAATTATGTTAAGCATAGCCAACGGCTACTTTTGGTTGTATTACTATTATGAAAATAATACAAACACATATTTATATTGAATAAAAAAATTATATCCCGAAACATTTACCGTTCACGTTGTAAAATGTGTTGAATCCAAATACGAAAAAAGGCCTTTAAAATGATTTAGGAAATCAGTTATTTGGCTTTGATAACGTATTCTCAGGTCAATCTCCTCCAACGGACGAAGGTTATGGATGAAAATGGGAATTTCGAAGGTTGGTTCTAGAGATTTTCGGGCTTGAACTAGTGTAGGTGTATCACTGTGAGGCCAAATCAATGTAAAAACGCTGCAAATCCATTCATAGTGGTTGGTTATTCCTCGTACCGGGAGCAAGGAGACTCATATCAATCGATTAAACGTCCAAAATTTAGTGGAAAACGATACCCCACACGCCTAGATTGCAGAGAATCTTAAAAATCCATTTTTCGAAAAACACATATTGACCCCTACTCCTTCCTAATTTGAGAGCCGGTAACGGGCCCACGACCAAAATGTCAGATTTTAGAAAATGTTCTTTTACCAAAAACAATGGAAAAACTCGGCCCTCTGGGCCTCGCCAGGGGGCAAGCCCCCTGGACCCCCGTCTGCTTTCCGCTTAGAGCCTACGGCTAAAATCCGATAAACATGGACCCATGTTTTAGCCGTCTGCAATCGGAATGTCTATTACGAATGTCTATACGAGGTGACTGATGACTCACTACTACCTTACAAGGAAGTAGGTATGGTATTTTCTGATGACTCACTACTACCTTACAAGGAAGTAGGTATGGTATTTTCTGATGACTCACTACTACCTTACAAGGAAGTAGGTACGGTATTTTCTTCTTGTCTTATAAAACCCCGTGTGACAGGAGCGTCTGGGGGGAGTACCGAGCCGAGCGGCTTCGGCCATTTCCGGCCCTCCTCGGCTCAATATCACACACCATCGCAATTCTTCCCCTTTGGCGCTCGTTTCAAAAAAGCGTGCTCCCTCGTTCAACGTCAACAATTCTCTCTTTATCAGGGATTTTGGTAGAATAGGAACTTACTACCTACTAGCCTAAAAAAATTATTAGGAAAATGTGTTTCAGCAAACAAGCTAAAATTGGCTCACACAAATTTTGAACATATCTGTAACTCACCCAAAACACGTTTCCAGCAGTTCACATTAGTTTAAAAAAGATATGTAAGATATGTAACTATAAGGTCATTTGTAAAATTTGTATTATTGTTTATATCTGTAGTTTCACCTATTTTCAGGCTCTACCCTTATAAGGCCCAAGACTGGTATCATGATGGAAGTCTTTTTGTAATGCAGGGCACTGGCTTAGATTTTTTAGTATCTCTTTCAATTCCAGTTTTCCAACTGAAAAAATCAGCGTGGTTGTCAAAATGCAATTCCTTGTTGGATAAACGTACGCCATGAGCGCCAGATATGTGCTCAATGAGATCACCACGACAGGTCACTACGGAACTACACATATTACAATTCAATGAAACAGAAGTGTGCTGTTTCTGGCATCCTCGACTGCTTTGCTGGTGACGATCCAGATTAAACTGTTTGTCGGTGACATGGTTGCAGTTCTTGCACTTAGGCATCACAGGAACGGAATAATAACAAATAACTAAATTAAATGGAATAGTAAACACGGAATAGTTAACGAATAAACTAAAACACTAGAAGCGAACGAGAATGAACGGAATAACGAACAACGAAATAATTACGAATAAACTAAAACACGGAACTAGTAAATGGAATAGTAAACACGGAATAGTAAACAAATAAACTAAAACACTCAAAGCGAACGTGAATGGTGACGTTGTGAAGAAACTATAAGTTCGTTCATCTATGTTGTGAAGATTCAAGATAAGGGTCTGGCCACATATCCATCCTTATTATCACCATGTAATGGAAGTTGGTAGAAACGAACCAAGAGAAGTACTTATATGGACGAAAACTCCCTCATTTAAAATTTCCCACACAAAAAGAAGAACCATGTAGACACAGTGGAATAACGTTGTTCATGACGACCTTCCGAACTGAGAACCAATTTACCGGTGGACCAATTTTCTGTTGAATTGTTCTGAATGTCTCTGAGTCTCATTGGCATCGTCCGCACTGGAACGATTTGGACTCTCTCGATTCCGGCGCTTTTCTCGAGTTTGGGAGTCACTTCCGCAGTGTTCCAACCGTAAAGCACCGCCTCCGAGAAATTCCACCACCAGTCCGGAAGACGCGGGTTATAATCCTCGACTTCGTGAAGCGAGGAGTCTCCAAGTTGAGAGGCAACAACGAAAAAGCCCCCCCCCCCCCCCTTGGTCTTTTCCACCTCCACCAGCTAACACAGACACACGCACACATACAACCCTCTCGACGACAACAGCGTAGGTACCTACCTACCTGCAATGCGTGATTATCCGCACGTGACGAATATTCACGGGTCAGAGGAACGAGGAAGTTTTAATATATTTCTCCCTTGTTATTGAATACTGCACAGTTCCACTTCGTACCTTCAAGAGGATCTTCAAGCGGGGCAAAGCTCCGAGCTCGGTGCCTGCCTACCGTCTCCTTTCGCGCCGATACAGCAAATAACTTCCCGTGAATTCTCGTTGCTTCACAAACTTCAACTTCGAGAATGAAATAACAACTTGCCGCTCCCATTGAGACACCCGCTCCTGCTTCTTGTCGAATTTCATTATTAACCCGGTTCCAAAATATTGCGACAACCGTCGCTCGACGAAGTTTACTCAACACGCGGATTGTGGGATTCGTTGTTTCATCAGCACGACAATGCCGGCGTTCCTGTGTTGTGCATTTAAATTTGGGTTTACGTATTTTTGAAGGGAATTGCAAAAGTTGCGATTACATTCATGGTTGCTCTAGACGGTTTGTACATATACGAGTCCTATGACAAAGAACAAGAGACGCTCCGAGTATCCAAAACACTCAGAACAAAAACAAAACACACCAAACTAGGGCTAATATTTTTATTTATAGTTTGCTAGTCTCTATCATACAATACACATATTCATGGAAAAAAAATCCCCAGATCATTAACTTACGTTACTAATGAAAATGTTGTGTGAGTGATCATTATTTGTACGACTGAGCTTTACATTCTGCAATCATCAAGTATCATTTTACGTGAGTGAATTTGTCTCATTTTTCGTAGTGGTTAAAAATAATTTGGTGTTGCAATTGCGTTGGAAGGAGCCAAACTATGTTTTAAAATCGCAAAAGATCGTGAAGACGAGGAACGTTTCTCACGTAGACTTCGTTCGGGTTCCATACCCATTATATTTTCTGTTTTCGAATATGTAAATTAGTAATTTCCATTTAATAATCAAATTCCCCTAGTTTACTCGCACTAACTTTTTAACCCTTTAGCTTAAATGGATCCTCCATTTGGCAACAGGAATTACGTTATCAATAACAAGGGAAAAATTGTCACTAACTAATTCACAATCATCTTACCGATTTAGAGTATGCATTCCGATTTAGGGAAAGATTATATGTGGGGAGGAATCACAATGAATTTGAACTAACCTTAATAAGGTGCCTAAATAATTCTAAACTCGATTTTGAGGGGCATGGTTTATGAGTAAAAATGGATATATGGAAAATTCGAGTGTGTCCGGTGTTGGAGATTTCTCCGGTCACCTGTGAGGTTTCATTTTCCAGTTATTTTTGAACACCGAATCATTTGAAGTCGTTCCGGGAAAACTCTGAAATTTTGAACAAAAGTAGGGTCTCCTTTTTGGCGAAAAAAGTTTCTCTTTGCCACTAGAGTAAGATCTACGTAGAATATTAAATCATCGTGGAATAATTTGCAGTGTTTTTGAATCAAACGATTAGTGCTATAAGAGGAATTTTATTATCCTTTATTCTTTAGTAGTAAGCTGTCCTAGTTCGCGAGTCGCGTTATCTAGCGGAGGTTTTGTGTAACTGAGTGTCTTTCCCATCAAATCCCTGCAACTCGGTAAACCCGTCGAAGGGAAACCCATCGCAAGAGGAGGGTTGACGGGTCTTTCCCCTCCCGCGGTCCTGCTCTCTTCGAAAAATCCGCCAACGGAGGAGGGAAACTCGGAGCCTAGAAAGGGGAAAAGGTCGCGGAGGTGCCACCCAGGTCGATTTATCGGGGCGAAATTAGGGATAAGGCAGTAGGTGTGCACCTCCCCCTTCACCCCGTCGAACCACCACCTACCTAAACAGGATCTGCCGGCGCGAGAAATATTGGCGACCGGCCAAAACCACCCGAATCGGGTTTGAGAAATACAAAGAGTTGTAATGGCGCTGGGTAGGTAAACGAGATTGCCAACAGAGAACTCATTGTAAAGCCTCCTCAAAACCTCACAATCCTTCCGCTGTTCTTTCTTCGCGAAATAATTGAACATCGTCCCATTATTCCCGGACCCCGCAAATGAATTCATACATCTCTTGACTGGCGCTATCGCAGGGCTCTCGACGTTCCTTTCGCCGTTCCAATTTCACCCCATTGACGGTGGGTCCTGAGGTTAACAAGGCAGCCCTTTGAGGAAAGACTTCACACTCGTCATTCCGTGAGAGCTCGGCTCAGTCAATTAACCCCATGAGGTAAATTGTCAAGATCGACACAACCAAAAGGTATGTCCTGTACAGAACCAGTTTTGAATGGAACAAAGAAAGGAAGGTTCTGTACCCACGGTTAAAATGTGTCTGTCTGAAGAGTTTCCACAGCCACTTCGGGATGGTAGTATTCCTAAACTGGAGCTGAACCACTTCTCTGAACACCTCAAGGAACCATCCCTCGAGGAAACATTTTTTGGTTGTTAATTTATTTTATTTATGTTTCTTTACGCTCACGACCTCTAAGAGCAAATGTAGTTTTGCGGTTTCGATTTTTCTCAAGATAATTAAGAGCCGGGAGAATCCTCCATAAAATGCTCAACTGATTCGGAGTGTACGGATGATAATTTGTGTTCTAAAAAATGGTATTATTCTGAAATTTCTAAAAAAAAGTTAAAAAAAAAAAGTTTGTTCTAATTATATATATTTTCATGGAGACTCGATGAAGAGCTACCCCTCACGAGCGAGATCCAGTTATAGTATTAAGATAATAAAATAATTTTCCGAGTTTTCGTTTCGTAGCAGCGATCACTGTATGAATTTGAAACTTGTCCTCATTATGTAAAAGCTTTTTAAAATCGATGATTTTCGTTCGAGTATCTACAGATATCGATTATTTGTCTATTAATAGCTGCAGGTCCTCCACCATTGTCACATAGATGGGTACGTTCATGTGCCCGCTTCACTCTATTTGACCGTTCTGAAACGCGCAGGTGGCGTGGAAGATAGCGTGAGAGTCCCTACTTGGTGATTAGTCTCCTAATTACATTAGTTTGGGATAGGTACGGTGGGATTTGAGGAGGACGCCGGTGGGATGAGAACCGAGTGGGGGTTGAGGGGTTACGACGGTGGTGAATGGACCGACGTTTGTGCGAAAACCCTCTCACTGGCGAAGCGAAGGAAGAGCGCCTATCTAAAGCCCCCCCTTCCACCTAGGCCAACCGGCACCATCACCGTTGAGAGGCAGAGAGGGGAAAAGCGAGCTCGTTCACTAATTTACATGAAAAGGCCTCCGTCCCTCCCACTTCGTCCAATCTGCACCAAATGAGGTAATCCGAGCCGGGGCCCTGCTTAATCTCGTGTTAATAACACCTTGGGGCCATTGGACCGACTGACTTGAGAGCGAACGCCGAGGTGCTGTCCTCGCGTTTTGGTGGCTCGAGGAGGTTGGGATGACTTCTAAAAAGACCCCCACCCCCACCTACACCCCCCATCCTAACTGTCACTAACCCACTTTCCCACGGACGACCTCTTACACCGCACGACCCCCTCAACTCCCCTTTTTCCTAATTATATTGTTGTTTTGTCAAGGGGGTAGCTTCTAGAAGAGTCGTTCTGCTCACTCCTACAGTCCCACCAACGTGAAAAACCTCAATTCAACTGAATATCTCATTCGGAAATTGCCCCCTTGCAACCTTTAGACCTAATTCCTACCTTCCTGTAATGAAAATGGCTTCCTCTCTCCCTCTTTAAGTACGATGACTGGCGCTCATGACTACATAGCCTCCACTCCTTACAACGACTGCCTTTCGTCTTGATCCGGATCAGCTTGGAGATGCGTACACTCATCTGTGCAAGTTAACAAAGAGGGCTAGAAATATACTGACGACATCACCCTAAAGTGACGAATAAACAGCTCACAAAAAAAAACAAACATTGTTAATAAATAAAAATAAAAAAATTTACACACAATTAATAATGATATTAATATATCCATGCTTGTGCAGTGGCACAGCTTCTCAGTCTTATCAGCGAGAAAATCCCTCCCTCCATTGGCTCTGGTAGTAGAAAATGTTCTAACAATTTGAAATTTTGGTCAGAAGAGACTCCATAAAATAATAAACCATTGTGGAAGGTGTTGCTTTAAAACTTATCGGGCATCTCTTACTGAAGAGATAGATTTCATGACTGAGTGACTGAGCTGAGGAAAGTGACTCGCTTCATTTTCGGTGAATGAGGGGTAGCAAGATGGTTGAATGGATTTGAGTGCGTGAGCCGGAGGACAATGGCGGTTGAGGAACTTTCGCGACAAAGGCCCAGCAGGGGGAAAAAAGGTTCATGAAAGAGGAATGTATGAGGAAGTGGTTGGCGACAACGAACCCCGTCAACGGGTCTGTTGCTCAGATAAAAGTGACGCGACATGTTTATAGGAGATTACCGGAGGATTAACGTTTTTTATCTAAACGTCGGCTGGAGGGGAAGTGAGAATAGGGGTTGTGGTGGGGGTTGGAATGATGGGAGGGGGGATCTTGAGATAATATTGCCGCCACGCGCGCATAAAGCCTTCTCTTCCTCCTCTCGTGTTTCCTCCACCATATCTACCACCTTTTCCTCTCTTCTCTTCTTCTATCTAATAAACCCGAATGAGCGTCACTGGAAGCTCGCGTACATGTTCCATCTACGTACGGCGGCCGTGCCCGTGACATCATCATATAACCCAAACGGAATTCCACTGTTTTATGAAACACCATCATGCGCCTTACTCATGCCCATCACGAGGCGTCACCCTGCTTATATCAGAATTCCTGTCCGAGGAGATCGACTCATTGACATTGAGCAGCTCTTCGTTCCCATCTTGCTGCCCTAGAAGACCACCCACGTACGTTCCCTACTGTTTTGGGACCTTCGTTTCTAAATTCTCTCTGAGTTTTCAATGAGCTGCCTGAAGGTAATCGTTATTATTAAATAGAAGAACCGTTTTTGCTCTCCCATATTTTCAACCGTATCGTTAGTTTTGTGTGAGCTGTGAAATGGAGATGAGAGATCAACATGAAAGTATTTCTTGCTTTTTGGCTTTTGGTCTCTTTGGATTCACAACAGAAGCCGCGGATAATTTTATCCTGGTACTCCTTACACTAAGGTTATTAGGCGTGATATTCAGATAATGAGAGGGGCCGTTACCTGCTCACACTGCTGGTTGTAGCTCCAAGGGTTGATAATGAACGAGGATGAGTCGAACAAGAGCAAGCAAGATGGATACTGCTAATCGCGGAGAACACGCGGCACTAATAGTCATGGATGGATGAAGACAAATGCAGGACAAGAGAGTCAGTACCGAGGATGGCAGAGAACTGAAAAAGACGTTCATAATGACCATCACTTGTAAAGAAACCTCCAGGACGCCTCGCACTTGTTTGCAAATGACACGGGAATTTCGTGGAAAGACATTTTTGGAATTGCCAACAACGACATGAATCGAACCTACAGGTGGCCTAATTGCGGCAATAACCATATTTTCCGCGAAACCTTATAGAAACTCAACCTAAGCCCATTTAAATTGTACTTCCCTGGTGCGGGGGACTCGTATGTCTTGTTTGCCTGTACTTGTCTCGATCTTGAATGGATCCATTCCCTGTAATACATAGGAGCAACAATCGACGAGGGTCTCTGATGGAACGGTCAAGTGTTGGTGGCGCTGACTAAATAGCTGGCTTAGGTATGCTTCTTGTTTGCGCTGAGGATCATACGGTCCTGAGGCACTTATGCATCAAGTAAAAATCCATGCCATCCAAAGTGAAGGCAAGGAAACCTCTGAGAATTCCTCACAGTTAAGCTGGTCATAACGCCATCAAAACGCCTCATTTTTTCAAATACAATTTCAGTTTTTCTGCTGCTTACTCATCTCGTTTCACTTCCAAAGGATCAAAAACCATTTATGGTGTACATTCAAGCGATGTTAATGAGCATTAATATAATTTCCAATCCGCTCACTACCCCCAAGGCAAAACCTTGACATTTGAACCTTCTGATAATGAACGAAAATATGACTGTACGTGCCAGTTGGGCTCGTGGCGTCCCATCCCCATCACACCTGCTCCTTCGAGCGTTATCCATTCCGACGTTCCGCGGAAGAGTGAAGAAGAAAGACAATAAGAGATGAAAGTAACGATCTGAAGGAGCGAATCAGGTTGTAAAAAGCCATTGAGCAACGGGTTATTGGTAGCAGGTGATTGGAAGGAGAGCCGACCAGGTCGAACCGGGCGTGGCCCACATTAATTATCCTAATTGAAGTAATATTCTTGCCGTTAATCTTTCCCAGATTACCTCTTTTAGTCTGTAATAGGCTCATTATATCGAAGCTATTTTTCCCAGGGTTTTTTCCTGCCACGTTTTTTTTTTCTTCCTCGTTCAGGAGCTTCGCTGCTCCAATAGACGGTGTTGAGGTGGTAGTTGGACGTGGGTAGGGAGGCATGGAGGAGTGGGGGGAAGGGCGTCAGGCGCCGCTATTATAGTTTTAAGGCGGCCTCTATCTTTTCGTGTTTATGGTGTTATTGTGTAAATGGCCCACCAGCCGCGCGCTCTCTTCCCGCCACCGCGGTTTTTTACAGAAGGTCTCACGGCATAATGTTTTCCTCCCCACTATCTTTGTTATATCAGAACGTATTGTCTACGTTCCCGACAGATTGCCACGCGAAACCCGTTCAAGAGCCGATTCGCGAGTCAGAATTTTCAATCAAGAAATCACCGTCACTGACACTCCAAATTCGGGCCGCCTAATACGGGCATAGTACAATTTATTGCATAATCATTTGCTATGGATGATTGCTTCATGCCACCAGTGGGTACGAATGACGTCAGATTTTCTTTCCAACAAATATATTTCTAAAGCGGCGGAGAAACGCTAGATATCCACGTTTGCAATATAAGAGAGGAATGGCGGAAGAAAAAAAGAGCGTCAACAAAGGGAAACGAAGGCAACAAAGGGAATAAAACAAAGGATGCGTGAAGCAAATAGGGTCGGATCGGGCTTATTATGCAGGGCACGGGGTGAACTTGTAGGTCGGGGTGTACCATTGTGGAGAGGCGATCGCAGGGGTGGGATCCTTTCAGGAGGACAACCCAACAACGAACGGAGGGAAACTGTTTGACTTGGATGGCTGAGGACGGGAAATCCTCACGGAGGCATACAAGTGATGATGGGGTAGGGAGGGGGGATAGCCCGATTGGGCCTTAGGCACCCCTGTAGGCATATGCCGCGGTCTGGAGGAGGAGGATGGTCTGACATGGACGTATGGGTCCCGACAGATTGCCACGCGAAACCAACGTCTGCAGTCAGTTTCAACGGCATTTAATGATAACCGATGCTGCTTCTGTCTGACGAAAAATAAATAAATTAACGGGGTAATTTCTGAAGTGATCCCCTCCTCTGTAGTGTATAAAGGTGTATTGGCCTAAAGGTGGCCTATATTCCGCTCCCGCAAACGCTGTCATAAACCCATTTGGGTTTCTCAATTATCGTAAAATGAACCCCTATGTTTTCATGCCCGAGTTTTATACCTCCGATTCGCCTCCAAATCTGACCAAATCGAGCTTGAATTTTGTAATTTTCAAAAATTAAAAACCAAAATGTTCTCTCGCCGGCAGTCTCAACTTTTGAAAAATCCAAAATGTTAATTGGCGACTCCTTTACGAGCCCAGTTCGTCATCAAATTTTGATAGATTTCCCCAATCATAAATGGAATGATAAAGCGTTATGGAATTTCTAGATTGTGGACCTGGAGTTATAATGTGTAAAATGGATCGAGTTCAAGGATAAGCCAACTGTCACCCATCCAATCACGAGGTTTAACACTTATTGTTTTGCTTGGGATAAAGATGACGAGACAGAACAATCAAATAACTGGACACGCGTGTACCTCGCGTGTCACATTGAAACGGAAGATCCCTTCTGTCAAGTTAACGAGGATTCACGCCGATGCAAGTCAGTTATAATTATGTAGTTTTGACGCGGGGAGGAGTGAGAGTTCATGGGGCGCAGTGTTGTATTCCCTTGTAAAGACCCATCAAGTGGGACTTCACCTCCAACAAGCTTGAACTTCACTCTCCTGTCAATGTCTTAACTTGTTTGTCGCCAGAGTACATTGATACGATCCTTTCCATCGTCGACAAGGTCTTGTAACTTGTCGAGCCACGTGTCGTAATTAAGCGATATTTGCTTAAAAGTGTACGAGAGAATGATCAAAATGGAATGATTCAAGCTGATTGTGCCTATTCGACTTCACGTCATCACTCGCGCTGTATTTGTCCGGTTGTTCGGTTTAGTAACGGAAACGTTTTAAAGGTAAACTAAACATAAGTTACTCAGTATGATGTGAGACGCTTCTTTTGGCTGGCAATTTCTCGCCTAGACTGCTTGCTCACTCTATTCAGCCGTTTCGCCTGAGAGAGACGTCCCGGAACGATTGGCACCTACCGGAACAGGTAATGGGTCAAAATGGGTACCTATTCACCCATTTCGAATGCGTGTTTTCGAGATTTTTGTTACCTAGACGTGTGAGGGTACCATTTCCTACTAAACTTTGGACAATGAATCGACTGAAATGAGTCTCCATGCACCTGGTCCGAGGAATAACCAACCCCTGAGAAAGAATTTGCAGCGGTTTTTTCGTATTGTGACAAGTCTGATTTAACAACCGCGTCTCATATGACTGAATGAGCGGTCAAAACACATGATTTGGGCCGGTACAAAATACCTTCGAAAACCAAAATAAATCAACCAAACACGTTGCCACGACTTATTGCTAGGGCCAGATAAAGATTTCAATGTTTTCTTGTGTCATGGTCGTCTAACAATACGTGTGTTATTTCGATGCTGGATATCGATTATTCAGCAAAAAATATACAAGGTTCGAGTAATCAAAAAAAGGATTAATCAGATTCCCGCGGACCATCCCGGGATTTCGCTTGCTGATGGTCGGACGTAGGGAGTAAATTAGTCATTACCGAATGTATTCGGAGGTGTTTACACTCATGTTACCCATCGCAACAGGACGAAACACGATCAACAAGTGGTCTCGTAAGTTTATGCGGCTAAATGAGAAGATTCGACATCGCCCATCGTATTCAAATGCCATTCGCCAGGCAGCCGGTCCAGAGACGTACGGTCCCCCGATAGTTTGGTTTATGTTCACAATATCCAGCGGTCGACGTGGATATTGGCTCTTCATTAGGTTTGCTAATTGTTCTCGACTTGAGAGAGAGCATCGATTAATGCGCAATATTGTGGTCCCTATGAAGTGCTATACACACTCGGCGGTAGGTACCACCCCCTTGCCGGACGGTAAACGTTTAGCCAGAAGCAATGACAAGAGGTTCTCACTATAATATCCGCCTCACGCACTGACGTCAGACATTAACTGTAGGTAGGTATAGTTAGTTACCTGCAATCTGTGCTTGCAAAGTGTTGGGGCTGGCGCTGTTAACCGATGCCCTATCAACTACAGAAGCCTGCGAGAAGGGGGGGGGGGGGTGATTAGTTCATGTCTCATTGACCATTTGCCCTTTATCCGGATGAAAAATCACTGTGAAAGGGGATTTCAAAGGAAAACAAAGTACAATGACGTAGTAACTCGCTTAACTTCGTATCCCTTTGTTTACTGAACTGGTTCTCACCAGATTTTCCAGCTGATCAGATACAATTTCTACCTGAAAATTTGGTGTAAGCGCGTCTGAAATGTGATTATTGTGACGCAAACGATCTGAATACTGTAGTACGAACGTGTGAGCTGTAGCTTCAACTCCGTGTATCAAAAACGCTGCAAATTCATTCGCACGGGTTGGTTATTCCTCGGACCAGGTGTATGGAACCTCATTTCTTCAACATAAGGAAAATAGGGGAAACAGTGGGTGTGGAGGGTCCCAGACCCATTCTAATCAATTCAGGGTTCAATAGTCAGTGGAATATGATACCCCACACGCCTAGTAACCAGTAATCTGGATAACGAAAATGGTTTGAAAGATACGCATTTTTACCCATAATTTCTTCCGATGGGTGTCGATTGTTCTGGGACCCATTTCGTTGGATTTAGCAACCAAACTCTAGTGGAAAATATTACCCCACATGTCTAGACTGCCAAAAATATCGAAAATCCATTGTTTGAAATTACATTATGACCCATACCCCGCCCAAATTTAGTCCGATCGTGCTGAAAGGTTCGAGGATCAACTAAAGCCGGGAACGTACCCCCAAAATAAATTTCAGATTTTCAGAAAAGGTTCCAAGAACGATCAACATCAGAGTCGGGTCAGCAAGTTCAATGAAGATAGCATTTAATAAAATGAATACTATAATTAATAATAACTGCAGATAAGATCGAAAATTGACTGCGTTTGGATAGGATAAGATGTGATAAAATTGTCTTAAAACGAAAGCGTAATTAAAATTGAAAAGAACGCTGGCTGGCCAACTAATATCACCTATTACCAGATAACCTGCCTCTTTCTGCGGTAACTTCTACGGATTAATACCTGTTTAATACCTGTGTCTGTATTCAGTTTTTTCCGCCGACTGGTCTTCAGAGCTGTCTAGAGTCATCGACCTTCTGTACAACTTTTTATTTGTCGGTTGTTATTGAAAAATTGACTAATCAAATTTCAAGAAGAATAAACAATTAAAATGATGAAAATTGCTTCTCATGCACGACCCAGTCAGTTGTTATGTACTTATGAGAAGAGTCAGCCATCACCTTGGTTACTGTCAATTGAACTCATTTTCCGCACAGTGCTGAATACTATTGCTAATCACTCTACGAGCATAAGTTACGATCTGCTGCGTTGAGCTTGGGCAGTATGAGCTGTGAATTGATCAAGAGCGATGACATTGCACAAAAATCGGCAGTTTTTGGTTCGCACGCGGTAGCATTCCCTCATCAATATGATTGAACGTTTTGGGCGATCCTCGTTGTTATTCTTATTCACCTTCATTGTCCACCGCAAACGGGACAGAATAACAGTTGGACGTTATGCGCGGCTGTGGCTGTATCGCCTGTTTAGGGGAACGGAATATGAATGCAGGCGAGGGAGCGAGGGATGCGAGAAAGGAAAAAAAACCGCTCGAATAAATTCAGGTCTTTTTAGGCCGTTTGGCCGCAGGATGAGGTGCGTGTTCTCGGCACAATCCTACGTTTTGATAGAAGGGTGGGGACACTTTCAACGTGGGTCGAGGGGAACGGTGAGATCAAAACCCGATTCGTTATGCACAATTGAGCCAAAAACGGTTCGAGGGCAGCGAGCGAAAGAAGAAGATTCGACAGACCCAGCCTTGGGAGTGGGCCGTCGTGGCTTGAATTCTCTATTTAGAATTACACCTGCCATTAGGTGGCAGCGACTCGACCTTCGACCCTTCTCCATTCCAGTTCGGCTCATCACTTCGGCTCCCGCCTCACTCAATTTGAACAATCCGCTCGCTCGACTGCTTCGCGATTTGATTCCTTCATTTCCCTATTGGAATTTGTCTTCGCCCCATTTTCGATCACTTGTCGTCACTTCAGCGGAGCATTGACTTAACGTGGATAGTTTATTTAATCGGACCATTTTGTGGTAGCTTCTACTTGAAATCACGTCATAGCTCGGCGTTGATGTCTCATTACATAATTATTTCACGAAACTCACCGATCGTTTCCTCCTTATCGCTTTCATTCCTATTACGTAGCTGAAGACGAGGGCTCTGGAGCTAACAGTTGCTGAGAAGAAATTTAGCGCACGATAACATTCGCTGGCCCACCACTAGGTGAAGGTTGCGCACAATGAGTACTACTTCTTCTGCTGTATAGGAACGAAAAGTTGTTCTACCATTGTGGAGCATTATGTACAGAGAGTCCCTTACCGTCTGCTGGAGAGGCACGAAGATTCCTCACTTTACTGGGACTGACCATCAGCCAGTCGCTAAATAACTCATTCTGCATAGTGCCGCCGCAGCACATTCTGAAGGACGCATTGAAATTCGAAGAACCAGGGAAAATAGATGTGCAGAACAATCTAGGATGTGCCTTCTTGGAGACCCCAAACCGAAAATTTTGTCACGACGTGTTGAGGGCAGAAACTAATGATTTTCCAGATAACTTTTCTAATTATAAAAACTAAGAAATTACTTGTTCCATTTGACCAAGATGGATCTCACTTGAAAGAGAAACACAAAGCAAAACTCTAACTGAAGCCACGCCAACCCGTGTTTGCACATGCGCAGTTGCCCATTGCCTCCTTAATGGGTCGAAACCATTTCTGGCTCCTGGCCACATGGCTCATCACAACGCTCTCCGATTGGCGGATCATTCAGCTTTTCTTTAGAGATGAAATAAATTTTCTGAGAGCTGCAGGAACAATGGCAAATACTGATAGCGCTCAAGTTGAGTGAGGATGAGTGTCGATTACTTCTGGCGTTTAATATAGTGTGACTTTTTATGCTCATTTTTAATAACTTTTGACAGTAAAAATGATTACCGTATTCAAATGAAAATAAAGATAGGGCTATTCAAAATTATATTTTGAACCTCAATCAATCCAGTTGGGACTCACTTTCCAGACATCAAGCCTACTTCCAATTCACCGAGAAATACATTCTTCAATTCCTTGGCATTCGGCCATAATTTCGCTTATCCGCCTGTAGATGTATCATAATTATGTTCTCCGCAGACACGGGCCAATGCCCACGCGTCTGGCCAATCTGTCATCTACTTAGGGTCGTCGCTTGCATTGGCCTCCATATCGGACCACTCCTCTTCAGAGAGGCTTCCTGCTTGACGCCTAGCAAACATATCATCCCAATCGGGTAAATAATGAAGAATTGGGTTCGGATCAGCGCACGTGAGAACCACCACCATCGCATACATATGCATATCAACCCGGTGCGTTCTTCGGACGGTTACTCCAAGAATGAGAGCAGGTGGGGATTATGTATGGTCCGAAGTTGGAGGCCATAATCAATACATATCAAGCCTCGAAAACGAGCCCCTCCTAACCTTAAATTTAGCAGTAGTACTCTGGAAAGTTGCTCCTTATCAAACAGACATCTAGACAGTCATTAGGGTGCGGGAGGGTGGAATTAGGAAAGAAGAATGGGGAATGTTTGGGGATTCTCTCCCTACCTCGTTTCCCACAGCGATTATAGTTCCCCAACTTCCTTCCTGTTCGGTAGCTTGAGGGCTTTGTGAGCTGGCGACGATCGGAGGTAAGGAGGGTTTCTTTCATGATTGTATAATATGAGCGTTAACCGTCGGACCTTGAAATAATGTCAGGAGGTGTTCAAAGTTAGATCATCACCACGGCCAATTGATCACTGGGACTGAGAATGTGTGATCAAATCACTAATCTTATTGTAATACCTACCCGGCGGTTGTCCAATTTCTGCCAATACATGTTGTGGGAAAGTGGGCGAAAATTTGATGAATACGATGGATTCAAGTCTGAAATTCAGTCGCGGTTTTAGTATGTGAAGTCAACGGGCACAAATTATTTCCTTTTAAAGAATTACGAATTTAAATTTTCTTTCTGAGGAATGCGTTGATGTGGAAAACAGAATAAGTTATTGATGATTACGCCGTTCTCCATGCTCATCTACAAGATCAAAATAATCTACGTCCAAGGAAACGCTGCGAATTCTTCAACAGAGATTGGTTATTCCTCGAACCAGTAGCATGGAGACTCATTCCAATCGATTCAGCATCCAAAAATTAGTGGAAAACAATACCCCACACGCCTAAGTCGTCAAAAATATCTAACATGGGAAAAATGGGGAAAACTGAGGGTTTGACGTGCCCTGGCCCCATTCCATTCGAATCAGGGTCCAACATTTTGTGGGAAATGATACCCCATACGTCCGAGTCTTGAAATAGGTAGATAGACACAAATATGAAATCCTTTGTGATGCATTTCAAAGCCTTTTTTGGCCTAATAGTGGGGAACGGTCCAGCAGACGGGTACACATGATGAATGTACAAATTTTAGAACCTAAGAAATGTTATTTGGGGACGATTTTCAGTACTACAATTTTCCTAGTTTTTGCACGTGTGCAAGGTTCCACTATATGAATAGGAATAATGAACTATGATTACATAAAAATCGTTACATGCCTTCATCGATGAAAAGCGTTCCCCCTCCACGCCAAAACGTTCTTGGATGTATGTTCCGGAGGATTTCATTGGGATCGTTGGGAACATTAATATTTGCCCAGGATTGGCGCCACCGGTGTTGTAGTACTGTTCAGAAATAACCGTGCCGAACAATCTTACGAGCGACATCTGATCGTACAGGAGGATGAATGTTGTTTTATTCCGCTACAGACCGGAGCTGGAGAGACGGACGAATGCCTCGGATTTACTCTCGCTAATTCCTCGCTCAGGAGGTGAAAAACATTATTAAAGCCATACATCACGCTTTTGGGACGCTGGATCGCAGAGATATCTACCAACACTGAGTGCTACTCTTTTATTACGCAGCTTCGCAATTACTATGGAAATGATATATCGACTTGGAAACTACAGCTGTTGGCTCTGTAAGGCAAAAAATTGACGGCTGGCGTCTTTGAAATGGTATTGCTCGCTCTGGACTTCCTCCGCTTGCTGTTTGCAGTCCTCGCTTGATCTAGGGGAAGAACATCCCATCTTGCTTGCCTTCTCAGGTTCCTAGCTGCTAAATCATTCGCTCGTTCCACTCCGTACGATTTAAGCATAAAGAGTCCCCTCAATCAGTCCATCCCCCTCTCACGTTTCAAAATCGTCAACTCTGAAGCTAATGGATCAATTTTAATAATTTTATGTCTGTAAAGGTTTCTCAAATGACAGAAGTGCCGTCGTCATACCAACTTCCTTATTTTGAACTGAATCCCCTCATGTTTTACTTACCGGATCATATGCAAGCTTTTATAAAAAATTGGGTCCTAAACCGACTTATTTGAGCGCTCGCACCCCAGCTCAACGATTTCAGCGGATGCACAATGCAATTTTAGGTTGATAGGGAGCACTGTTGGACAAAACGTTTTTTTTTTTTTCAAACGGATTTTCGGCGCAAATGTGGTTAAGTACGCATTAAAAAAAAAAAAAAAAAAAAAAAAAAAAAAAAAAAAAAACCTGCTGGACTTGTAAAAGTGATTATTTAAATTGAATTATTCTTCAGCACTTATTTCATATTGTCACAGTATCATATTTTTCAGGCTTGGTGAGCAGGTTGTGTTCAGTTCATCATTTTCATGATACATCACACGATGAATTTGAAGAATGTAATAAAATAATGTTTTTTTTTGTTTAATCTGTATTTACGTATTATATCCATTTAAATCTGTGAAGTTTTCCCCTGTAGAATTCTCATGAACGAACCCACGGATCGGCCGCCCACGGTCCCATAGAAGTCGGACATCTTCTTCCAGTGTTGCTCAGCCCTCCCATCCGCCCATAGGAATATTTTTCGACGCTACATTCGAAATTGCATCACGAAGCCTCTGCTAGCCTCACCTGTTCGACGAAACCCCGGGGCGCAGGAGGCTCACGAGACGATCATGTGAAACCTCGATTTCAGCTGGTAGAATCGATGGTCGGGTGCTGGAGGCCTCACGCGAACTTAGCGCTTCGGGGCCCTATCTTTTCATTACTCTTCGCATTAATTGGCGAGAATGATCAACTCGTTGGTAACGGACGGGGTTTTCGAGATCCAAAAACGGACACGTTATCTGGAATCTGAGCTTGGCAGTAGGTACGTGCGGTTGAATAAAAGACTCTAATGAGGCAGGCGATGTCGGATCCGTGTTTATTGGGTTGCCTGAGCGGAAATGCTCTTCCCTCAATAAATGGCTCCCATGCGAAATAAGGAATTAATTAATTTAGATCACTTATAAATTATGCAGGCGGTTATAGTGCTCCAATCTATTTTATTGTTATCTAGACATTGCTTTCTCTTCGCCGCGCCACTTCCGGCATTTAAATGAGCAGCCATGCGAATCATTGCGGAGAATCCCGATTTCTTCGCCTCCTCGTATGTTTTATGGTCATTCCATGTTAGCGTAGCAGGTGAATCCAACCACATCTTGAGAATCGTTGTTTCATGATTCCGGACACTCGTTATACAATGTAATGAGAATCCGCAGCATGGCGTGAATCGGAGGGTGTGCCAAACGACTTCTAACAAAAAGTGATTTGCGGAGGTTGTCAGGTTTTGATGCTGTTCATCTTCCACATCTCTAGACCTAAGAATCCTCAATAATGCTCCGGAAAATCACGAATGGGTACATTATGACCCGCAATTTTAAAGAGCTTGGGGGACTTAAGGAATATGGGGTATCCCATCCCTTTTTGTGTTCGGTGATGGATATCAATGAGACCTGGACTGACTGATTGGCACTGCAGAGAACCGGTCCTTGGGGAACCAGACTTTTACAGTGTAGTACAGCTGGGGGCTTCACCCTGTGATGAGTCTTGATGCCATAAGTGGTGAGAATCCTTCTCTGCACATGCAAAATCTTGGTAGGTCGAATGTTTTAGCCAGCGCTATCATTTTTCCTAGTAAAGGAGTTCCTGAGCTCAAATGTAATAGCTTGTGGGTGTACCTGCGTTATCAGCGAAATTATATTGTGGTGTGTGCAACAACCCCCTGATAACTATGAACAATTTGTCACAATTTAACATGCCCAATGCCTTCTAGACCACCGTGTTCTTCTTCGACATTTGGAAACCCCATCTAATTATCCTCCTTGTATCTGCCGTCTTCATGAACACCCAAAGAACTTCAGGGCATTTCTGATTCGGCGGTCACTTCCGTTCTCATTTTACGAGACAAGCTGCTTGAAAATGATGAGATCGAATTCGATGAGAACGGGAATAAAAGTAATCATTCATCTGTCTCCGCACTAATGAGCACAACTCAGCTCGGAAAACATGCCCCATTATCTGGAAAAGTCGGCTGTAGACTGGAAAAGCGACGATTTGTCTTGTGAAATACCCCTCTTCTGGCCTTACTGGCAACCCTTTCCACCGACGCTCAGCCCTGACATCGACTTCAACTTAACTGTCATAATGAAACTTTCCCTCGATAGAGATGATTAATTAATTCTATTTACATGATCCGCTTTGTGGAGGATTTCCCCATGGTCGATCGTATTAGCCCAATCTGGTTATCAATTATTGACAAACGTTGAGAATCAATTACAATTTCAATTGAGAGCGTCACTCCTTGTGGTGCGTTGATCGTGTGGTAGGAGTTTCAGGTGAACGGCACGTCTATACCTCAAGCTTATCACGGTCGGGCGTAGTCCACAAACAGCAACTAACCTTTGATTGTTGCAGTGGATTCGTAGATATTGGAGATTACGAGGCGTTTATGATTGGTCTTGTTTGAACACACCACACGCATGACTCGGCCCATCAATTTTCGTGCGGAATGATGCGTGAAATAGCATTTTTAATTAATTTCCATTACCATGCCCAAAATTCGTGTACCAAGTACTAGTGTATATAATGTATCAATATTGTTGATTGATTGTCATGGTCTACATCTCTTACACGAACAATGTTCCTGAGAAATGAAAAACGCAGCAAATTCATTCACAGGGGTTGGTTAGAAACGGGACCCTGACCAAAATTTCAGATTTTTAGAACATTTTCTACCACCAAAATCGGCGTGGACGGTGGACGGACATTTTCTCATTTTGATCTAGGCACCTAAAAACACCCAGAAAAAAATGTTTGGACTGAATCGGAGTGATTGACTTTCTGCATGAAAAGGTTGATTATTCAAAGAATAACCAACCAAAATCTAAGATAAATAGATTGGTTCCTTCAATGTTTCCTAATTTCAATGGATTATATGACAGTTCAGAGAAATGATGTCTAAGTTGGGATATTGAGATGTCTATATCGGTTTTACTTTAGCTATTATGGGATTTCTAAAGGATTTGAGCAATTTTCGAAAGATGTCCTCCTTTCGATGGTAAGAAATTGAAGGAATTCGCAACAGCCAAGACAGGGGATGAATCATAAGGATAACATAAATAAACGTATAATCATTCTATTCTGTTCGGAAGTACAATCAGATTAATTTTCGGAAGCCCCGTTCCCGCTTCATTTGAGATGTAGTTGGTAACTTGAACATTTCGCACGGTCGCTCCGCACAAAGGTTGGTTGCGGCTTAGAAATGGAGGCTGAACACCCTCAGAGATCTCTAGTTTTCACGTAATTGACGTCGCGGATGAAAGCTGTTTCTAATCTCTGAATTCGAGAAAACGCCACCGTTATAATTTCCGTCCAACATTCAGATTCGTCGAGTTCTCGTGCGTTATGGAGCGCATATTTCATGGCCCATTCGACTCTGAACGGAGCGGTACACGTCATTATACGCATTTCGCCTCTTGACCACAACCCGGTCTGGAGCATACCTACAATATGTAATATTCTCCTTAACTCGTAACCACGGGGAAAAGGGAATTCGTGAAACGAGCATTCCCCTTTACTCTACTACACTAATGATGATACGATATGCAAATTTTCATCCGACGACGTAGAAACAGTTGATCCTCGTATTTCTCAAATAAATCCCCCGAAGCCACAATTAACCTCGGTTTTCTAGGAATCCCTTGTTTGCTCTGAGCTTGAGGGCAAGCTCGCTCGCGAACCATTTCAACGATTCCAGCGAGGTTGAATTGACCTCTAACGGGAAAGTGTAGGCGAATCCCAGTCAACATCACTTCGAATGAAACTGACTACGTGATGGGTTGTAGGAGGAAAATTGAGCTCAAAACGAATGTCGCTAGTCAAAATTTTAAGAAGCTTAATTTTCAAATTGCTGCAATCTCGGAGAATGTTTGAATGTTTGATGAATGTTTCTTTTATTTCGTCAAACGTAAGTTTGTCATGAATGCGAGTATTTCAATCATCGTAGCACTCGAATGACCCCCTTTCCCGTCCCAACCCCTGCCCCCTTCGTCATACCCAACTCTAGTTCAAGCACTTTTCCCTCAATCTATCTCAATCTTATCTCTCAATCCTTAATTTTTTCTACAAAGTTTCACTTCTATTAATTGAGTTCATATTTTGTCGTTATTAATATTATGAGTGCTATTGGCTGAGATGGGCCACGTATGTCGCAGTCTCGTAGAACTCACGACGTCATGTTTCAATGAATTTATATTGTAGCTTAATTTTTCCACTTGAAGTGAAACTATGAGCTTAACGACGACCTCCGAGTTATCATTACAACCTATGTAAGCAACTGGATTTAAAACTGTTCGCAAAACACGCCACGTCAAAAACCGTAACAGTCTTGTGTTTAGAACATTCAACACGAAAAATCTGATTCAAACGGATACAAAACGAATCGCGTCATTTGAAAGGAATTCAACTGTATCTCTGTGGGGGCTCTCGGAAGCAGAAAAAATGGAGTTTTACGCGGCATTGTTTCTCGTCTCAGTTTTAAACGAAAATTCTTCGAACAATGGCGAGTTTCGAAAGGAAAAGAAAATATGTTAAACCGTCATCCTGAATCCTGTAACAACCGATAATATTTAGATTGCTTTATTTTATTCTCTCTTTTTGCGGGTCTTTGAAGACCACAGAGCCAACCTGTGGATTCATTTTGAGAATGAAAGCACTACAGACATTCATCAGATGGCTCGAGATAATAAATTGTTTCGGAAGGTGGTTTCCATTGTACGCCCCCTCACTTTTCATCTTTTTCGTCGGAGTGCCACGATCGTGAATCGCGGCTTGAGTGTAATCAACTGATTTGAAAGCCATTTGGAGCGTGGAGATTTTGTGAACGTTCTCGCGTATTTTTTTGAAATGTCAGCCTCGGTTTTAGAGTTGTTTGAGATGAGTTCGTTGTGACTACAGAGGACGGCCGAGTGGGAGAGTTGAATTGAGAACTTTTTCCTTCTTTTTTGTAGTCGGTAAAAAAGTAAGGAAGTGCATTATCTTCTTCCCTATTCTTCGCTCTCAAAAATAAATGGTTTACGTGACCGTCGCGACGAGGAAAAAACTGAGGGAAGATGAAAAAAGGGTGGTGGGATGAGGGTTGAAGAGTGAAGGAAACCTAGGAGAAATTGGAAATTGACAATCCTCTTTTTTTATCCGATGCACTTCTCATTAAAGGATCATGACGTCCAATATACGGGGAAAAGACGGCTATTTTCAGCCATCCTCATCAAATTATTTGCATGGTTTGAAATAATTTTGAATTTTTAGTAGGGCAATTTGTAAATTAACGCATTTTTTGTTTCCTTAAAATTTACTTTTGACGTTTAGGAGTCTATGGGTTCTAGTTTGGTCGTTTTCATTCTCAAACCACCTCTCCGATTTGGATCAAAAATTTTTTTCTGGACGTTACATGGTGTCTAGATCAAAAAAGGTCAATGTCCGTCCGCCGTCCGCCGTACGCCGTCCATTGTCCGCGCCGTTTTCGGTAGTAGAAAATTTCCTAAAAATCTGAAATTTGGGTCAGGGGTGTGTTCCCCGCCTGGGACAGTCCTCGAAACTTTTCAGCCCAATCAGACCAAATTTGGGCGGGGTAGGGGTCTAAATGAATCAATTGGAATTGGTCCGGGACCCGCCACACCCACTGTTTCCCCATGTTCAGAAAATGAATGTCCTTGCGCTTGGTCCGAGGTTTGAATTAGTCTCTTTTCGCCTGGTTCGAGGAATAACCAACTCGTGTGCAGGAATTTGCAGATTTTTTTATTATTCCTAAATTTGTCTTGGGCCGCCCACTGGAATAGGATTACCGAATTACGTGCTTCAATTATAGTCATAGTATTATAGTAATAATTAGGGCATTCCCCTACTCTGATGAACTCAAAGATACGCTATCGCAGAATCATTCATATAGAACAACCCTGGAGTGATTTTCAGCGTTTGTGTACTAAAATTTAGACAGTCGCGCAGACACTTCCAATTCATAATCAAACTTGTGATGAGAAATGATGTAAAACCGTGAAAGTGAGGGATTGGAATGACGAGAATGGTAAAAATACTGATCAACGGGTGATAAGGGGGTGGAAGGTGAACGAGAGAGACGTACAGGTGGTGGCTACTCTCCTGATGGATTAACTCTGTATTTATCCGCGAAAAGGGCTGAATGGTCCATCCTCGGGCCAGCGCGGTGTTGCGATGACGTTAATTCATTTCCCAGCACTGGGACGAATTAGCCTGGATTTCCCACGGAGTTTTGGCCTCAACGCTCGGAAATTCGCGGGATTCACCAATTCCTGCCCTCACGCCACCCGCCTAATTTCCTTGCGCTAATCTCGAACAGAATCGGTCTCTCCGAGCTGAATCCTAATTATCCGCCACTACTTATCTCCTCTAACACCCCACGTTCACGTGGATTTCACGGACTCCAATGACCCCAGGCGCAACATTGAGGAAGAATTCATCAACTTCGGGTCTCCCAGGTAGTAGGGAATTCCTAATGTTGGATCTCTACCTTTTTGAATGATGGAGGGGGCAAACGATGGCGATTGATTGTTTGAATTACATTGATTGACTTCATGGGGCTCCCAGGGGTCAGGCGGTTAGTTATCATAATATGAGCGCATAAATGAATACATCAGTAAATGAAACGTATTTGCTGGTGAAACGTAAGCTGGTAGAGACAAGTATGCTTGTTTAATCATCCCTGGAAACAGTGAAGAGATTGTACACCAGGTTTTTGAATAAAATCTTTCATCATAGTTTAACTCCGCAGGCTGTGGAGTCAGCCAGCGATGGTAATTTCGCAATTTGGCCAGGAGAGCGAAATGAAGAAATCTCTTAAAGAACACAAGCCACAATCCTATCAGTGCCCATTGGGTACAAACGTTATTTTTAAAAATGTTTCAGGCTTTTTTTATACCCAAGTATGTGAGGAGTCTCATTTCACGTTTTGGACTCTGGATTTATTTGGGTGGGACCCAGTGGGAGAGTTAATTCCGAAATGAAGAATTGACGAACCTTGAGGCATGGACGTTTCGACCCTGTTTTGGTTTTCTGAATCCAAAAATGATATTTTCCAGCGTTCGTTCTCTTACATCTTCTGTGTTGAATCAAAGAATGGGGGAACGGGAGCGTTATCACGTCAATATGATGTGTACACCACAACGGATCTACCATCTGACTAACCAAGCGCTCACAATGCGCCCCTGCCCTTACAACCCTTCATCTTCCGCACCGGACATCAACTTCCTTGAATTCATCAAGAATATCTACCCTGGGTTGGCTGGCTCCATCGTGATAGTACAAGAGCTCGTCGGTTTTTTCCCCAGTTAAACGCATAGAAATTTCCTCCTCGAGAACCAACTACCCGTTTTCACCCTTTCAGGAAAACGGTAATGGGTTCTTCATTATTAACGATACCTAAGAGCGTTCCGGCCGGGAGCCAACGAAATGTTCGGGTAAAAAGTGGTCAAAAACCCCACCGGGAGTCCGTGAGCCGCTTCACTCACTGATTTATCCAGCTAGAAAGTCGTTTATGGAAACTAGGGAGATGTGATATGCAGTTTGTTCCTCATGTAGGAGGAAATTCGGTTTGCGTTCGGGGACAATGCTAAGGAATCTCAAATCGTTGAGTTGATGTAAATGATTATCCCTCAATGGTTCATCTGTCTAAGCGAACCTGAAATGTCTGCGGCGAACGATCCCTAACTCATTTCAGTCAATGCAGTCTCTAAAATTCAGGAGAAAATGATACCCCGCACACTTACTTCAATTAAAAACTCATTTCCACCCTTTGATTGTGGAAAATGAGCAGAAATGAGTGAGGAATAACCAGGGCCTAGAAGGAGTTTATTTTTATAATTAAAAAAAAAGTATATCTCATAAAAGAAGAAAAAATCCCAATTTTTTGGTAGGTAAACAGAAAAATCGGCTTCAGGTATGAAATCATTATTGCCTATTCAGAGATTCATGAACTGAATGGACAATAGAATACGTCACCAAAGGTCACTAAATTCTTGGAATGTATGTAATTGATATTCTGTCAGAAATTGTGGCAGTGACAAGTATGTAAAATGTAGACAAACCGATGGGCATAAGAATATATTATTGAGAAGCTTTTATTATATATATTATATATTGTTATACTATATATAGTATTTGGAATTTGATGAAAATATTGAAAAAAAAATACCGATGAAAATCAAGTAGGACTAAATTATTATTCATTGGCTTCACTCGCTCGAAAATACTAAGACCGTACGAACTAAGGTCAGACGCGTAGAATGTAAAGTTGTGTATTTTGTGCCCTCTTGTACGGTCCGTTCAAATCTGCATCAAACGACTGATGGCTTTATAATTCATTTTAAATTTCTCTTTTACTGATGGTTCTCTCACAATGAATATTCAGTGGAATGAAATAAAACGAAGGTACTTAGTTGGAAGTAATTAGCGTCAGATCAATTTAGAAAATTGTGTTAGAAGGGTTCGACTCGGGCCAGGTCGTGTCCCTTTGCTAGTTTTACATCGTAAAACTGAACACCAATTTTTGTACGTTTTTGCTAATGTACCAGAAATGATCGATCGTTGGGTTACTGTGTTTTGTCGAAACTATCAGAGCACTCTGAGGTTCCTGGTGATAAGACAGAGCCTATTTCCGTAGATAGAGACGTCGATCCTGTTTTACTTACTCTCCTCACCACTCATTGTACTCCAGGGTTTCCAAGCTAACGGCTCCTTCGACCTCTCGATTGTGTTTCTCAGCTGAGGGATGGTTGTAGTCGAGAATATAACGCGGATTCTCATCATTTCAACGGACTCTCGCCCTAGTCTTCCTCCCTAACTCACATCAACAAAATTGCAGTGTTGCACTTAGTATAGTTCGGAAAAGCCGTACATTCGTTCGTCCATCTTTTTCTCATCTTGACAGTGATAATATCATTCTATAGAACGGTCAGAGAGTAAAGTATACATGGAACCAACCAATAACTATGGGGAAAACGCTGAAAATTATTCTACAATGGTTTATTTATTTTTGTGATTTGAGCAAGAGCGTCATTGAATTCGCTAAAAGGAGCACCGAAACTGGAAAAGTAGTGGACAGAAAAAAAGTTGCTTCGAAAATAAGTCCGTTTTCTGAATTACCTTCTCGATTGGGTACCCAGTACCCAGTATAAGCAATGAGACTTGGACCCATCTTGATCGGTTTAGCCGTTCAAAACTCAGCGTAAAATGACATACTCATTTGTCCGGTTACCAAAATAGCGTAATATTTTATCTTAAAACAGGTAGGTGATCACTCAGGACACCTCGATGATATGCTTTTCCTCTTAATCAAGGCCCACTGAATATTAAACCGTTGCGGAATATTCTACAATATTGACACTCCAAGTACATATTGCCAGCGTGCGAACCTCCTCACTTCCTAAGACTCATTAGATAGAGAAGTGTGTAAATAAATGCGTCATTCTGGTTGATTCAGCCTGGAGGAATATCACGAAGTGGCCAAATAAAAGCGGCTATTCCGTCTTATTGATGGAATTAATTTATTTCAATCGAATAGAGTCGATTCTAGGGCCAGCGACGGGATCATCTCGTATGAGTAGTCGTTCGCCTTTCGAAAATCACCTCCCGTTGACAATGGAGCCACTTGGGATACAGTAAGCGCGACTTGTGAATATAAATATCCACTGAACTGAGTTACCTTGTTGCCTCACCCGTCAGAACGTTCGGTGGAGTAAATTTCATGAGAATCCCTATCGAATCAAAATTGAGAAGCGATCACCTCGTAAGCAACGAAAATCCCATCGGTGAGCTCTAGAGTGTATTAGGTGAATACAGAGCAACCTAGGCTTTGAAGGCATATCTCCCCCCTCCCCACCAAACAGAGTATGTGAATTCCCAAACTAGATGTCAGTTCCGTGCACGGTATCTCCGAATCAAATAACGGCAATGTTTTTCAACCGGGGAATAAACCAAAATTTCAACGTCAATACTTCGTTCGGCCGTGTCATTATTATGTATAACTAAAACGGGTGGGTTGGGGGTTCCCAGTAATAACGACTGTTCATTAGCGAATCCGTTCTTCTCCGATCTCCTCCGAATACGCCGAGTGATTACATTACATTTTCTACCCGTGTTGATGCGTCAAAATCACGTTGTGCCGACGGTTATTGGAGGAATCCACCGTTATTTTTCCTTCTTCTTTCTCTTCTGAATATTGAAAAAGTTGCTTTTACCTTGAGTATCGTCCGAAAATTTTTAGATATTGAAACTAGCTGCACAATCTTTCTTTATTCATGAGTACTCAAAGACAATGTCGAAAGAATAAATTATAACAATTCGTTAAACACCAATGATTGTTCTTACAGAGGTGAAAAACATGGACACTGATGAGGTAAATCAGTGCTGTGCCCATCAGCTTATTATTGCTTCAAAGGTGCGACCTGCCCACGGATCCCTAAGCGAATGTTGAATGTAACTCATTCAATCTCTGCTAAATACATGTTCCTACAACCTTCCTACGGCACAGGGCACGGACTTCATACAAATTTTGACGCCATACAACCACGTGACGTTATTCACCTTCATCCTCATTCATCTCAGTTTCATTTTGGCAACATTTTTGGCGCTGAATGGGCGATAAGGGCTCTTTTAGTGTCTTCACTGGAACCACACAATACCGCCAATGATAGTTCAGTTCACTTACCGAACGTATTTCTAATGCACTAAGAACGTTAACTATTTATTCATTCGTCGAGACAAACCTACTCTGTGTATCATCGATTTGGCATTCGATCATGACGGGATTCGGAGGAGGCGCGGTGTCCACATAGTAGTTGCAGAGGACGACTGAAAAAAATAATGAACCCCAAACATTCTTTTTATATTAAGGAAATATGTTTTTTTGATGTTGTTACATTGCTGCAGAAGGTTCAACCTCAATTTTTTCTCCATTAGTTTCGTGAGTCGGTATCTGGTTTGCAGCACTCCTATGTGTGATTGAAGTGAGCTGACTTAGCTATTTCCGAAAACATTGTGCCTTTGCGCATGCGTGGCTGAAAAGTTATAATAGGGTATTCCGACCTATAACTTTATTCCAGAGCAAAGACTGAATAGTATGTATTACACACGAAAAACTGAGTGTGTCCATCCCAACAAGGATATCAACTCTCTTGCATTAAAAATCGATACAGCTATGAATCTAATATTGTACTGCTATAGTGGAAAAACTGAAGGGAGACGAAAAGGTAAATTGCGCAAAATCTACCTTCTTCCTCCGCTCCACGGGCTCTTTATCACATTTCTTCCTCGCTTTTCGAGCGGAATTTTTCTATGGGACTTTAGCTGCCCCACGGGACGGCCTCAGCTCCACAGCTCCCCTCTGTACGGCAGTTGGAGGATGTAGGTAGGTCGGTAGGTAGCTCGGATCCACGAGGCAAACCAAGTGACGAACCATCTCACTTGCACCCTTGAATCGATTCCCAACCTTTGCACCGTTCTCCTCTCTTGCTGCCATCAAGATATGATACCAGTGATGATATTATGGTCGATTCTGTATTCCGTCCAAACTGCAGCTCCTAAAGAAACCGTATGAACACCAATCTATCTGGTTTCTACGAGCGAGCAATCGCTACTGAGCTGAACATTTTTTACATTAGCCATGATAAAATGTTGTCTGTTATTCTTGTGATTATGCCCGTTTGCATCTCTTGTCGATAAATGAACTCTAGCTACCGCCCTAGTTGTACCTTTGCGTGATTCACACTTTTGAAAAGAAACCTGGAAGCCTGATAAATCTCGCAGGGTGGCAAAGGAAGCGTTTTCTCCCGTCAGTGCAGACCTCTCTTTTGTCGGGTGCATCTTGGGATGATTTAGACAACTTCACACCTCAGATTCAAAGAGTAAGGTGCATTGTCAGAACAACTTGTCAATCTCAAAGCATCTACAGACCTTAGCGTCATGATGTTCCCGTACAGAATGGACCTTCTCTCACCTCGGGCATAAGGGGTGGCCAATATTATTATAAAGGACCGATGGGAGGGTTGATGTGTAGTGAGGGGGCATGGGAATTGCTTAAAATGTACCTCCCTCGTCTAATAAATTAATATATAAATTTTTTTTCAATGGATTAAAATGGAAAGGAGCGTGGGCTTTCACATCCCAGACGATTTTGGACCGTCGAGATTAGACCTTTTTACCTTTTTGTAACCAGCAGAAACCTGATACGATCGACTTTGATATAGCAAACCACCCTGATCAAAATGATCGTAGCGTTGAGGTGCAGGCTACCGAGTCTACAAGATGATGCACAGCCGCGATAAATGATCGATGATAATATGTTATTAATGAATTACGGCTCCCAAGAAACGGTTGCGCGTTACTGCCATTTAAGTGAAAAATTATCCTCATAAATATCGTAACCTGTTAATGGCGCGTATTATATTATACACTAACAACCCTCCCCCTTGAACGACGCTACGGTAAGGATGACGGATGGAGCAGAAGGAGGGCCTCGTTCCAGTAAAAAGCTTCCCACCGGCTGAAGCACTGTTTTACATTTTCATCCCTGTGTACTTCCAAAAATGTTCTGAATAGGGCATGAAAACTTGACTTTAACATTGTTCAACAGAACTTAATTCCTCTGTAGGTCGAAGGAAATTGAATCGTGAACATCTTGGATTTCTCATTTCCTCATTTCCATTACCCAGAATCAACTTCTCGCCTCTGAAAGATTTAAGATAATGTGGTGAGGCCCAAAATGCCAGTGGCACAATTAAGCCTTTCAAAAACTTATTTCTGCCAAGTTGAAACGATTCTTACAACATTTTGAAAATATTTGAAACGTCACTGTAAATCCACTCAGTTTGAAAATTTTGCGTACTGACGGCAAAACATAGAAATCCTCTTCATTCCGTTTCGTGAGCTGACTTTAACATTATATGGATTCTCCTGTGTATATTACGTAGAACGACCTCCCACCTCCTTCCCCGCAATTTCCATCAATGCGTCGCCCACAAGTAACCTTCCTATAGCAATAATGCTGTGAATGAAGCTATTTCATTGTTGATTGTTCTCCAGCATTGCTATTCACAAACCATCTTATTTCCGTATTTCCTTTCTACAACCCCTTTGATGACGAGAGAAGTGGGAACACCGGGAAAACGCGGTTCGAGGAGGCTCGAAAGTTGGAAGAGGGGGTGCAGGTTTGCGGGTTGGACTATAATTCGCCTGGCAGAGTAGCTTCATCTCCAACCCTTTAGCAAGGTGTATCCGACGAACGTGAAGACGATATTTATTCCGGTCAGCCTTCAATCGTTCAAATTGTGACTCATAATCAATCATAAGATGTGTACAAATTCCAGAGTTGCGCATCTTGGCGTGCTAGTCAAGAAAACGTGTGAAAAATATTTGAATGAAGTACTACGACTCTATTCGACGTACCGACCCCGTTCTTGTGGTGATCGCATATTGTCCACATAGCCGTAGACGTATAGATCCACAGATCGTATATTTGTCGTAATTAAGGGATATTTGCACATAGTGATATCCGTATTTCATGGCCCAAAGAAATCCCTTTAATAAGAGCGTGAATTGATTAATGTCGTTTCCAAGACCGTCTCATTGCCAAAAATAAAATGACTGCCTGTTCTGTTTACAACAATTGATAATTAATTGTTTTGAGGTTAACTCTCAGCAATTAAGCTCCCAGCAGACGTTAGTTTTTTTCTTATTTTTATAATTAGAAGTTTTGCAACACCAATATCCGTTCGTTCCTTGTAATTTCCTGAAAGTGGACACGGGGTTAAACAGGACACTGTCGAGACGTCTTGTGGAGATGGCTGGCGCCCTTTTCCCAACACTGTTGACTCTTGACATCTTGTTGACAGGTCAGGTCGTCCTTAGAAGGCGGCTGCGTGTGTGAGGTTCTTGGTCAACATGATATATTTTAGAATTTATAACGAACAGGGTGGTGAGTAATAATGACCGTATATAGTTAAATGTTTTCAGCGCCGAACGACGGTTGAGTGATCGTCGGTTTTAAATCCTTCATTGAAACGCATTGACCGCAAGCTGATGATTTCATTCGGTGACAATTAATCTGTCCCCCGATCGTGTTTTTTTTCCCCCAAGATCAATCACAATCCCTGAACACAGACACGAGAAGGAGAGAGAGATATAGTCGGAGAGGACTATTTTTCCGCTTTTTTCCCCGTGAAGTGAGAGGATCGAGCCTGGAGGTCATTAGATACATTTTCCAGACGAACGGATGCCTCAAAGGTGCGACTAAACTGTTCAAAGGGGAATGGAGAAAGATTTCAAAGGTGTCAAGGAAGGAATGAAAACAGGATTCACTCCCCGAGAGCAATAATTATCAAATGCGACAGGTTTGCGGGAACCTCCGGGGAAAAAGGCTTTTGAAGTCCCTATTTGATAACCCCCAGCACCTACGAACAGCGACGACGTGAGCAAATGAGCTAACACTTTTACGGACTAGCAAACTCGTCATCCCAACTGACGTCACTGAAAACAAACATCAATTTAGTATTCGTACTGTTGTCCACGGAAATGTCACTATGAACTCTGGTTATGATTTGTGAAGTCGCTGACTCACACCATCCTGCTGTAAGACGCTGACGTACGGGCATTCAATCGAAAATGGCTGCTGACGGCGCATAGAAGGCGGTTCCTCAAAATTGTGAGTGCCTAAAGGACAGTGTTGGAAATGTTGAGGTTACACACCGCTTGGGGCGCTCATGGATGACTTGCTGTTTTTGTGAACGAGGAGAGGAGGTTTGGCGGCAGGTTACTTTAAAAACGAGTTTTGATATTATGTTGTGTGGGGATATGTGATCGGCTGTAAGTTTGAATAAAATTTAAGTAGTTGAAGGTGCCGAACGTATTCGAAAAATCCCACAGACAGTATTGGAGTGGGAGGTGCTCCTTCTGGTGGCAGTGTTACCATATATGTTGCTCTCATTGAAACCTACGATGTTACAGAAGACTAACACACTTGCTTTGCTCGCTGTACGAACAATTGAAGCGTGAGTTTATGTGAAATCTCACAAAGCCGCTCTGGACGCGTCATACCAAGAAAAGTCTGTCCCTCACGAGTGATCGCCGGATGGGCACATGGGGGTGATGTCAATAAGTCATATGAAGAGAATTAGGACCACTTTTATCCAGAATTTCCTTTGTGGACAAAAAATTCAAAGAACCAAAATAATGCTTCGTTTGCATGAATGTCACAAAAAAAAGTTTGTTGGTAATCGAGGGCCATAAAATTACTAAGTGGCACGTAATGGAGCTACGTACGGAATTCATTATTCTTCTGGTTGTTTTTTGGACGGACTTCCGCATTTGGAGACATTTGGTTCATTTGGAGGGGTAATGAAAAGGGGAAATAGTGATTCGCTCCACTGTGATTTGTTTAGTTTTGTGTTCTCACACAAATGCAAGGGTGTTATTCTAATCAGAACCATTCAGAAACTGATGGAACAATGTCATGTGCAGACACAGTGTATTGTACGACTCGTCTCGCTTGAGATCCCCGGAACGTCGCTTATTTTCGAGTTTCTTGTATTGTATTAGGGTTAGGACGTAGGATTTTGAATTGTCCCCGTTTCCGACTCAGCACTTGAGATGAGAGTATGCTCCGGAAAAATGACACGCTTCTTGAGTTTGGTATAGAAGAACCTCCTACCAAATCGATGAAGGGAACGAACACGACAAAAGGGTAATGCATGAAGGCGGAGTGGGGTTGAGAGGGTCTAAAGGAAGACTATTGATTACGAGAACGTCGCTCCTCGATGAATTATTGCCACATACCTACCGTGTACGAGGAATTTCCGAAAATTGTGCAACTTTAATCGTAAACGATTCTCCCTTTCTCTTGTGATTCCCTTTAAATCTGATTCAAACGGGGGGAAACGAGTAGACAGGAACTGCTAATAATTCATAGAACAAAATGCTTTATCTTCTTTGTTTAAATGAGAGTATATATAAGATGAAAACAATTGGGGTGAACAGTGGAGATAAGACATCGCAAAAATAACACCGCTGCCGCAGGGATTTTCCTGCCAGGTTCCCACGCGCACCCACCACGTAATTCATGGGGCTTCTCCCTGTTGGGACCATCCAGCCTCAGAATGATTATCAGTTCATTAACACGCCATGGCCATTACTCATGGAGGTTTGAACGTATCGGAACGAATCAAACTGAATAATAACTGAGAACTAGATATGAACGGAGTAGCAGTGAATATCGTCGTTCTAATAGGTGTCATCCCCCACGTTTAGTTTTTCCATTTAATTACTTAAATAACTGATTAGAAAAATTTAATATAAAATGATAAAATAAAGATATTATTCTTCATCAATTCGGCATAAGTTGAACTTTGATCAGTAGGAAAAATTTAATGCTGGTCGGTCTTGGCTAATTGTTGACAAAATCCTCGTGCTTATTCATCTCGATCTTTTCTCTCACGAATCCCTCTGCGATGAAAGCCATCATGAAGAAGAAGTAGAGTGGTTAAATCACCAAGAACTGCTTTATTTATGAGTCCCAGAGAGGCCCCAAGTCTCGGAGGTAAAATTTGTTCGATCAAGCACGAGGGCGCAGAGGACAAAACCAGTTTATTTTCTTCCACCGGGTCTTAACTGTGTTTAAGGGCGTTGATTTGCCTTGAAAGCCCGGACCACCAATCCCATTCTCGCTTTTAGGGGTAACGGATTTCTCTTCGTCTGAACTTCATCCCGCAATCGGTGCGTACTATATTAAGTTTTCCCTCTTTTCTTCACTCTCCGAGAATTTTCAGGGGGGAGCGTCGTTAATAAATGAAGAAACATACTGATTTTTTTCAATTTCCAATTATAAATGGTGCCAACCCGCCAGAGACAGCCCAACAAAAGCTGCGTTCCATATATATAATGGTAAATATAACATATAAACTTATATATCGTAACATTCTGGCATTTAGGAGTAATGAAGTGGGATGTTAGAGTTGGAACGGAAATCCGAACGTCGATATCCCGTAACTTCGAGCTCAGAAGCCCTGTTGTATTGGTTTACTCGTCGAAGAATGAAATTCTGGTATTCTTTATGACCAAATGATTCCATGAAAGAGTGGTACCGCTGGGAATAAGTGCTCTGGAGCGGAGTAGTGGGGGTTTCATGATTAAAACAGATACACACGCCAAATACAATGTGGCATTCCACCCTAATCGGGGTTTGTGTCACAATGCCCCATCTTTTTGTATCATGATAACACAGAGCGTGAACGAATATAAAATATGCATGAACAAGCGAGTGAGATTGTGCATATTGTATTCTGATATAGACAGCTTATAAGGTTTCCTGCAGGACGAAGCCTCAAAGAGGGGTGGCTGTAGGGTTCTCGGAGCAGTCAATCCTTCAATAGCACCCTCTGGACGCCTGCTAGGAACCACCAAGAGGGTGCTGCTATTTGGAGTAGTCCTCGCCACCTAGCGAGGTGAGTCATATATGTTCATCTGAGCAATACGAAGTACCTGACGTCTGAAATTCCTCCGTAATGCACAACCATCACTATTAGGCAAAGCTGAAAGGGAATCTTGCGTACGAGGCCAACGTCAGGGAATCCTCGGTCAGCCTTGTATGTACCTATGTCGCTCCTGGGAATGTTTGAGATGAGGTTCACCAATAGCACAAGGTAGTTAGATGCCTCCGGCGTAGTTACATGCCCTTGGAAGTTCACTGTACTGACGAAAGGGATAACGGACGTGTTTCCAAGTCTCAGTATTGGTCGAATTTCTCCGTTCATTGACTGATCAAGAGAAGATTATATCAATGTCATATTATGGAGTACATTGTTGGCGTTACGTGAGTAGCCTCAGGTTTGTGCGGTATGATGTCGGCTATGATGGGATTTCCGGCTCCCCGGGCGATACAGTCTATCGCAGATAGTGGTAGCCAGGTTAAATCTATTCAACTATTACATAGTTAGATCGATTAAAGGATATTCTAGTCAAATAATGAACTTACGCGATATCCCACCAAACTTTGAACAATGAACGCACTCAGGTGATTTCAGTCCCAATATTTTAGCCCTCAAATGAACTTACCTGAGTGATATAAAGACGTATTTTGGTAAATTCTCAATACAAAAATCTGGCAAGATTACTTTCAAGATTGTCTTGTGAAGAAACTCTTGTTCCTTTTTTAATGAACGTCCCGTGAGGTTCTGGTGGTATTATTTTGAAAGCCCAGACCTTCGCGTCCGAAAAAAAGTGAAAAGATACCATTTGGAGTAAAAAAAAAGAAATAAAAAAAGATTGCAACAAAATTTGTATTTGTCTTGAATTGATTTCGTCTGAGAGAATCCGAAAAAATTAGTTGCTCCAGCAGTGCCATCGTATCTCCAATTTCAGATCGCGTATCAACTCGGGACGTCTAGGGAATGTGTTTTGAATTGTTTATCCCTAGGTCAGTACGTAAAACATTATCGTTTTTCGTGAAGATAGTAATATCGAGACAGGTGATGAAGATAGGAAAATGAAATCGGCTTACTTACAATTGATTATTCAACACAAGGTTTCTTTTTGTCTCGACTCATCCCAAATGACAAGAAACTTTCAGATCCTTTCAATATCGGGTTCATGAAAAAACATGAAGAATCTCCATAATCCCTATTAAAACAACAGCACGAGCCCCGCAATCTACCCCACCCCTATTCCCTCCTGTTCTTTCCGAGATTTATGAAAAGTTATGTACTAAGGACAAAAACAGTGAAACCCGCGTGTCCCGCCTTCTCATAACATCTCCCAAAGGAAACTTGTTTTGAAGCTATTACAATATTACGCGAGGAAATGGCGTTCTTTAGGAGGCTGAACTCATCGGTGAAACAACTTATGTTCCCCCATGTAGAACGGCAGGAATCCAGCGTGTTCCAGCGGTATTAAGGAGGTCTTTTTCCGCATCAATCATCCGTCATCATAGCGGAGAAGAAGCTGAGATGAAGACATGGTACATATGAACCTGATAATCACAATAATTTGATCCAGCTGAATACACCCGATAATTATTTCTCAATACTGGCTCACTTGGAGGGCCGATTAGAACACTGCAAATTAATCTGGAACGCTTTATTATTCTCGGGCTATCTCGTTCATGTGGGAAAGCGCATCTTCGTCGCTTCACCTTCGTTGTAAAAAATTCCCAAAGAGTTTTATGTAAACAAGGGGAGTTGCAACGTTAGATTAGTAAAGGCATTTGTGGACCAGGTACTTGAAAGTCTTCTCCGCCCTAGCACTCGTGACTAAACATCCTGAAGATCTTTCAAGCTGTAATTATCGCGTGGTTGTGTTTTATGAAGAGCTCCTTTGTTAATCGTGTTTGTTTAGTGTTTGAGCGTCCCGGCTGGGTGGCAAGCCGTTGCGCAAAAAGTGAAAGAATCGATCATGAGTAAAACGGCAACTTCAATTATACTACTTGAGAGGTTTGCTCTGGTTTAATTAATTCACTGACAGACATTACACACACATCACGCTGATAAAGGAAAGTGGGTGCGCGGCTGAAAAATAAAGGGCTCGTACAATTAGGAGGAGAAAATGGGATTGTGGGGAGAGATCCCCCACAAGACCTGTGCAAATATAATACCCGTAAATTGTACGGGGGAGACGGAGAAAGCGACTTAGAAAGGTAAGACGAAGGAGATAGGGAAAGAGCGAGATGGAAAGGGTGAGCCAGGCCCAGGCCCTGTAACGCCTAATAATTCCTGTTGGGTTTCCAATTCCCTCAAGCTCCGTTTGGATCAGATAGGTCTTAGCTTTCTCCCTCCAACCGCGGTCAAAACCTTTCCGAGAACTGTTACAGTGTTGCCCTCTTCTTCCGCCCTTGATCCTGACCAACCAATGATCGTTTCAATCTGGGGTTCGTCTCGTGTGACATCTGTATTCAATAGCCCGTGATACCCTACGTCCGGCCAGCCTATGCCCCTGGCCTGAGCGCGAAATCATTGGACCTTCCTGATCTCCTTTCATCGCCACATATATCACACGGATGATGTTTCTATAACCCCATCTCCAACCTTCCCCTCAGTTTAGTCATTCTGCTCGTGCGGTCGACAATGGGTGTTCTCGGAAGGAAAACATCATCCCAGTGATCACGACCCTATGGAATCAAATTGTGTGCTGCATGTCAGCAATAATGGCGTGAAGACGCAACAGTTCCGATAATCATAACATGAAATGACTCTGGAATGGGATTTGTCCCTAAGGGTGAGATGGCGTTATGATCAATGTACGTTAAGTTGCAATAGTGATTAATATATTTCAGTACGAATCTATACAAATACACTCCAAAAACCAAAGCAAGCCTGTAGAATTGACGTTCTGGAAGGCCACAGGGTTCCGGACAGGCCAGAGAACCTTCCCCTATGGAGAGCAGAAATTTCTATTCACGACCGGTCGGAGAGGCAATCGACGGTGAGAGGGCGAAATGTTGGTGCATGTATTTAAAACGAACGGGTTGTCAGTGCAGTCGTCAGTAGGGCGTTTGAAGTTCGAATCATTTGGGGAAGGAGCAACTACCAGTTGAAGCACATCGTGAGTAGTCTCCGACTCTAGTCGCTCACTCAGCATAGCTCACCACCCAAACCTACTTGAAACGGTAGCTTGAATGTATTCCCCTGAACCCGTGCAAGTGTCTCGTTTATCAGGATCCCCAAGTCTCAGGCAAACAAAACCGTTGAGGTGATCGAGGAACTGAGCAGAGAAGAGGACTCCGGAATTTCAGAGAAATGTACACACATGACATTTCCTTGTTGGAAATGGTACAGTTTCGAGACGTTTGGTTGTCCTGCTACAGCGATTCATGCGCTCTTTCAATAAACAATTCACTGACAAACCGAGAGACATTAGCCGTGTCTGTGGTCCACATCACCCTGACATACGAGTATAATCAGGTTACACAGAGTGAGATTGGTCGTAAGTAGCGATACGTGCAGCGGGAGTCGGGACATTGGCGTCAATAGTACAAATGGCCAAAGCCGAGCACGGCCGACAGAACAAACTGAAACGACCGTCGCCAGTTTAGTTCACTATAATAAGACATGATTCAAGGTATCATGGTTCTAACCTCTCAAAGCACCCACGCTGTTCCCGTACGTTGCCACTGTCAGGCTATTCATCAACGGTGTCCCATCCATTATGTGCGCAAACATCGTCCACCTTATCACGACCACCGTTTGCATAAATTCAAATTCAAAACTCTCTCTGCTGGTGTAGGCACTTTGGAATGTGACCTAGCTCATCAAAGACAGATGCCTGTCCCTCTACATGCACAATGTGGAGGGAAAAACCGAGTCCGGCGACCCGAAACAAAAGTATACAGTGAATTGACAGGAAAAGATCGAGTGCTTGTCCACCAAAATGAATCCTCCAACGAACCCCAGGACCGAGCTTGTAATTTTCTTATTATGAAAATTGATCTTCGAGGTTGATTTTACAGCGGCTGCTGTGCTCACCGTTTGATTGAATTCTTATCTCTTTGGATATCAAATGGCAAGAAAATAACGAAAATATTACTTTCCATTGGTACCGTTAGGAAGAACCCACGGGGAGGATTTGATTGGCAATCAACCGCTACACCGTCATTCGATTCGTCTCTCACTAAATTTCGTTTACGCTAAAACTGGAAAACGACAAATGGAACCCTCATCTCAAGTTAGCGGTTGGATTTTATATTATTTTATAATTTCAAATAAATTGAATTACGAAGGGATTGAAGAGCTCGATTATATACCTTTTGGAGAGCATCAAGGATGCGGAGTTTTAATCATCACAGTAATACTTTTTTTACGGATAAGTGTTGAAGCAGTTTTCACTATGTAGGTATATTTCATCGCTCAGAGAACCTTCTGAAATAGCCTTGCGTAGAAATAAGGGATGCCCACAAACCCTCCCTTTCTCTTTTTCTTTACCGAGCATGATGAAATTTTCAAAGTACATTTCACTACCGCGTGAGTAGAAAAGACATAAAATTCAATACTCGAGCAGACCTGAGCAATATTTAGCGTAAGACGACTTGGAGTCCTCTTTTTATTAAATGAATTTAGTCATTTTTGATCATTCGAAAAAACAACAAAGCTACAAAATCTGTAAATATTCAGGAAACATTACGGAATTCTGCTGTTTTGTGTTGTATGTCGTTCTATCGTGTATCTTGTTTGATGAATGAAATTAACTGTCGAAAAATTCTGTTTGAAATAACCACTCAGGGAAAACTCAATGAAAAATAATCCTCGGGTTCTAGTGAGAGAATGATTCGTTACGCCAAATTTTCCCAAGCATTTTGTGGTAACAGCTTTCGTATTTGTTCACCCCGCTAATCATGCTGGGTTCTTCATCTCAACGGTTTATACGTGAAAATCTTGAATATAATTAGAGCATTTAAATCAATCATAAACGGTGAGTTGACGGAGGTGGATCCTGTATTTTCGTAGTGTTTGCCCGCACTGAAATGGAAGACAATATTTTCCTGCGAGTGATGTAAATCTATGAATTATATGCCATTTGAGATAATTTTAGAGAGTTTTTTCCGCTCAGTTGTCCCTAATCACGAGATCGTTGTGACGACCACTTTGTGGCTTAATTGAGACTGAGGTATGCAATCTTAGAGGCCCTGTTCCTTTTCCAAAACGATAACTATAGCCAACCAAGTTGAGGAAAATATGTACTAAGCTTCCTAAAGTATGTTCAAAGTTGAGAAGTTTTCCCATTGCTGGTTCAGGAATGGATTTGACTGTTTTCAAAAATTTTGCAAATGCTGAATGAGACGAGCTCTGAAGGTAGAAAGGTATGGAGCGTGAAAAAATGGAAACTCGTCCGAGGTTTTGGTGGAGTAGAAGCGGAACAACGGGTCTCACCTATTGTCCATGACGAGGAAGGACCGGGCCAGGAAGGGCTGCCCCTCATTACCATACAAACACTACAGCCTGATCCTCAAGGTGCCCTCCTCACACCTGAATAACAAATCATTTCATCAGAATCTCAACGCGGTTTGTCTCCGGGTCGGCACATTGTCCCTCCCGTCGGCCTCACTATCTTGCACGCCATTTTGAAAAGTGGGTGACATCAACAACCCCAAACCGGCAGGATCAACCCGCATCGGCTTGCTCACCAGCAGGGACGACCTGGCCAATCAATCAGTGTGACACTCTCCTTCTGCTGATGAAGATCGACCCACTTGTCTGGAATGGCCTCACGCGGTGAACACCTACTTACTTATCTACCTTCTGTGAAATGTATCTTGAACCACAATCACCAGATTTGTATGATACTATTGGGGGAGGGGCGCTATTTAGAAGTGTGCATGTCCTGGCCTGTTGTGGACTCCCTCAGAGTCACCTGGCAACAAGGTATGTTGAAGCTTGGGACATCAAGTGACCTGTCATTAGTGAATAAATGAATTATTTGTGAGCTTCTATCGATACTCTGTCGGTCAGCTTTGTTCTACGAAATACAAAAACAATTTTTTGGGGTTCTTGGATGTTGAAATATCTATAAGTTTACGTATGGCTGATAATCTGGCTTTCGTTAAGGACCCCAATCGTTCATTTACAATTAAACGTACTCTCACTCGACGGGAAATTAAATTTGCTACGGTTCTACCTTTAGTTCTGCTGAAGAAGCGTTGGAATAGAGGTAATGTGATGGGAATCTTCAGCTTCGCTCTTTCATTGTTCCTCTTGAAGCAACAACTGATGATGAGGGTATTTGGTTGGTAGGTACATACCTCACATGTAACCAACTTTTGTTCCACTATATTCGTCGTGTAAGATGAAAAGCTGAATAAATTGTCGCTCTTTTTTCATAGTCTGAAAAAGGAAAAATTAATTTATTCGACCTAAGTTTTCCCAGATGGGAAAAGGATGAGGATAATGGAGGGGACGGGTAGCTGAGAAGACTGGTTCATCCTTATATTATACGGGCTTGAATCAAGTGCGGTGCCTTCGCCCTTTTGTGAGGTCGGCAAGAATTTATGTGGCCTCTTTGTTGTCCAAAGTACAATGAGACTTTGGACTCGGCCAAATAGGAATTAGCATCTTTAGGGATGAGGGAGGATGAGGAGGCCATCGAGTGGCAAGAGAAGGGGCCCGGAGGGTGGTTGAGGGGGGGGGGTGCAAGACTCGGCACAGTCAACACTGCTTACCTTTGTCTAATATCAACTTTGAGCTTTTACTAACCCTTTTGAAGGTAAAGTGGAGAGAAGCGAGAGAGGAAGATCACAATGACCCTAGCATCTGAATAGGAAAACCGCCGAGCAAATCCTTCCTCCCCCCTCTAGATCCACCTTTCCCCTTCCCCCTCGCCATCCCACCACCGAGCCGTTTACCCTCAAAACCATCTGCACCCCTCCACGAAAGCGATCAGATTCTTTTATTTCACTCGATCTTTCCCAGATCCCAGCACTCAAGCCCCATTTCTCCCAGCGAAAAGAAAATCTCGTCGCGTCGAAGGAATCTACCGAACGGAAACACCCATTCATACCCCAGCTTATCTGGATCTGTTTCACCTCTTGCTGCAGCAGCCAAGCAGCTATGAAGACAGTCTTCAATGGTCCAAACCCACTTCATTGTTCAACATACCAAAATGATACTTGCGGCATTCTTCCGCTGAGATGAGGTTGATACTTTGGATACAGTGAAGCTTCAATGATCACAGAATGATCCTCTCTCCGAGAAACCTAATGGGTAATCTTTGTTCGCAGCACTGGAGGCAATGTGGACGTAATCACATCCATACAGATAATTAAGTAATCTAATAAAGTTCATAAGTCTGAAAATATAAATACCTAATACAATTAGTGATTTGAATATGAATGCAAATAATCTAAAGATCAATTTGAGAAGGTATTTGAGAAGGTTTAAATATTGAAAAAAATTGGATTTTTACATTTTGCCACAATTGTTAGTAATATTCAATTCATTCATGAATCCTACAGGACGTTTGATGATCTTCATCCCGAAAACAAGCATCATCCTAGGTTGGTACGTTCTAGAGGGAGTTAAAGAAAACCCCGAACCAGACCATCGTGGTCAAACTTTTGGTATGGGCCGCGTGTCACCTCGTGGAGTTTTTGAGGCCTTGAGGACGACTAGCCATAATAATGTGATAATGTGGGTCGAGTATTGCACCAACGCGATAGGACTACTACCCTCTATGTACACTGGACCACAAGTTACCCACTGGAGGAGGTTACTTGTCACCTTGTGACCTCCTGAGACCTCATGAACCACTTGTCACCTCAGGTAGCGCAACACTCGTCACCTCCCGGACCGCTTTTCATTTTGTACGTTGGACTGCTTGACACCTCACTGGTCAGATTACTTGTCACCTGAATACCTGAACTAAATGCTATAATATGGATTGAATTTCATGTAACCTCCTGGACCAATCATCATTGAGCAGATTTGACCGTGTGGAATTTTGTGTACAACCCGTCACCTAGCGGACAGCATGTCCTAGTGGATTGAATCTTTCAGTCACCTTGGGGGATTGAGCTATTTGTCGCCTCACGGATGGGAGCCACTTATCAATGTCTAGTTCGTAACATTCATCCATAAAGAATTTCTGAGTAGTTGTTAACCTGAATGAGGTTAAATAGTTTTAAATCTGATGAATTTGTAAAGCTGAAGGAGCCAAACAACTGTTTCGTATCAAAATACACATCTTAATTCACTTCAATTTTTTTAAATGTATGTTTTAAAGTAAAGGCTGTATGAGACATAAGTGCGACAAGATTATTTAATCTTTCGCGCGATATTTGCAATTGGCTACTCATGCCGGAGAAGAGACTTTCTCCAGGGTCATCCTGACATGGCTCACACATGAAATGAAAACTCAAGATTCCACTGCTCGTTTTCAAAAGCAACTTGGGAAAAAGGTGTGGCGCTCAGTGAGGTAGTCAAGTCTCGATCTATAATTCAGAGTCTCAGTGGGAGCAAAACCATTTCATTTCTCAATTCGAAAGGCATTTAATATTTCGAGTTCCCTAAGTGCTCTTCGATTTCCTTCATTAAAAACTGAGCGTTTCAGAGAGAACTGAGATAATACTACTTAGGAATGGTATATTTTATTCACGAAAGATTTCCAAGCCTCGAATCCCTTCCTTTGCTCAGAAGCAGAAATGGGTAAAATGGTTACAACAGCAATGAAAATCACGCTACGCCGACTGTCAAAATCCGTTCTTAACACGCGTATTATGAGCGCAAAAAAAGAGTGCAGTGATAATAGAAATGAAATACCCGTTGAGAGAGAAAGTGGTGGTGCTTTTTTTTTTGTCTTAGGGCATCTAAATGGATTTAAGGGGTTACCGGAACAAAAGGTTTAAGTGCCATTCCAGTTTTAATGAGATTCAATTACCCAAACCAGAACTTTTGAGCAATATTCATGGGACGATTTTACTTCAACTTCACCATTACTGGGGGTTACGATTCGTTACGGATTGCTGAATGTGAGCAGTGAAATGAATAAAAATCGATTTGCTACCCGAGGAGCGATTTCATTCATGTAGTCGCAATACTCATGGTTTCATAAAAAATTAAAAACATGTGGGGTTGAAGATGGAACGTCAGTGATGAGATTTGGAATTTTGGCAGTTTTACAGCGGGGAATCCCACTTTATACGACGGATTCGAGTTCTTTTAAATGAATTCAGAACTTCTGACCTCATTTTCCTGACCGACTGAAGATACAATGCGATATATATTAGCGCAGTATTGAAATACTAACTTGATGATATAGTCAAGTTAGAAACCTGAAATTTTATCTGTCGACTAACCTCAACAACTGTTAGTCCATACAATGTTACCAAATTTCAACATTTCCTTTAAGGTCACAATTTAAATGAGAATGGTTCATATTTTACGATGAGAGAATGTACACGACTGCAGATGAGTCAGTTATGTGTATGAATGGGAAACATGTATCAATCACGGTTTCTAATCGCTATTTCTGTTACAGGTATGAATCTCACATCTACTGACTTACATACGGAGCTGGTAAAACGTGAGTGGACACTTTTTTTTTTTTTTCGAGTGAGCTGAAATATAAGATTTGAGAGCGCGATGTCTTTCGTGACGGGGACTTCTTAAGATAAATTGAACTCCCAAAAGACCCACATCCAAGGGCTGCACCGCGGAGGTAGAGGGAAATTATCATCACAACGATGGTTGAGTGTATTGTTAAATATTTCCTAAAAATGTATCAAATTCACCCGAGGGATGAGCTATAGCAAAAATGCATAAGCAGTCGACAATACAATGTTTCCCGTGCATATATAAGATTTCCTTACTCAAAGTAACGTCATCCGTATTGTCGCTCGCACAAAAAACTCAGGCATCACCACTCCTACTCACACTCAAACGTGTTCAAGTGTTCATCCTGGTCTGGGATGGAAATTACGTGAACAACTCTTCTCTCCTGTCGGGTGTGCGCACGCCATTCGAACGCAGGACGTTTTCGCCAGATGTTCTTCACAAAAATGAAAGGGGAAAACGCTAGGAAACGCGGTAAAGAAGTCGTTGCCTTCTCGTTCAATATCTCACCTCATGTGGTGAAACTCGCGCATTGTTGTAGCATATTGGTTTGGTTGGAAAAAGGTTGGAAGGGCTGTAAACGGAAAGGAGGTTGACAAGGAGCTCCAAAGTAAAAGCTGTATTAGCAGCTGCCTTTCCTGCCGCGAGTAGTTCCCATTTCCCGCCTGTTAGAGACCCGCGATGTATTGAATACCCCGAATGAAAACGTCTGCTCAAATCACATTTATATGTAGGGTCCACCTGATTCTTACTGTGCCGTTCGACGTCGCCTTGGATTTGCCGTAGACGATAAATGTAGGAACCAGGTGCTGGAACTCGTCGGATTGTGCGAACACGTTAACGTGATTAGAAATTTAGCGTAATAATAATTTATGTGATTCAGAATAAAATCTATCGAGGGATAGATCTCAGGATAAGATGAGATCAGCTGTGGATTTTACTGGTATAACACTTTGAGCTCAAGCCCGTGTCACACGAACGTTCTTTGTCTTGAGGCCAGAGTTGGGTCAGCCAATCAAAGGAAAGAAAATGTCGACAAAAGGCTTCAGAATGGCCACCGCTCATAAGATTCTTCCGAAGAATGTTTGTGCAGAAGAACCTTTGTATAGGCGTTGTACAGCTGTTTGCAGACGTTCGCTGTTCTCTAATTGGTTGATCAACTCCATCCAACACTGGCCGTCCACGCCTTCAAGGTAGAATACGGGTACGATGCGGCCTTTGATATTATCAATTTCTCGTGGACACTGTTATCAGAGGGAAAAAATCAATTGAATTAGATTATTATAAAGGTGCTACACTTCGTTCATGTTTACTTTATCCCCACATCTAGATTCGGTTGAAACTGAACTGCACTAAAGTTAAAACAAAATTATTACGGTGTGTAAGCGTAGGGTAATAGTGGGGAGCTTTATAAATAGAAATCACAACGAAAATATAGACTGTTTCCCTCTCGGCGTTTAAAAGAAAATGATTAGGTGAAATGAGACCTTAGACCAAATTAGAAATGGAACGGGTGCCGCCAACTGCAAGATTCTAGTTCAATTCGTTCCCAATAATTTTTTTTTTTTTTTTGCAAAACTATTTATATAACTCAATTGAAATGTAATTTACATATTAAATTACATAATCATATGTTAATTCCTCTACGCCTTATGAGAAAGTGTATGGATAAATATGTAGAAGCAGATTAAGTCAAAAGAGCTCTTGTTCATTTATTTTATATTTACCTACCTATTGTAGGCGGGATTTTTCTCCCTGTGCCCCGCCTTTGTTGCAATTGCTAGATGTTTTAGTTTGAATCACATTTTGGCAGAGAATTCCAAATAGAAACGTGTAGTATTGTCTATGGGAGTAGGTGAAATACACCACAAAAATCAATGAGGTTTTGCCTTTTGAAATGAATTTTGAATGAAATTTGAATTTCTACACCAACAGTTTTACGGTTTGACTCGGCCCCAATTCTGTTTCGATTCATTGTACTGAGGCTTCAGGATGCAGATACATATTGGAAAAGCTTGGCGGTAGAAAAATGCGTTTTTATCGTGATAACTTCATTCTAAATTCAAGGAATGACACAATTTTAGTAGGGGAAGGGACAATGAATCCACAAAAGTTTTGGAGCACTAATGTGAAAACCACGATTTGAGTCGAAAATAATTGCATATTGAGATTAGTTAACATTAAGCCATCATCATTGCAGTGGCTGTTTAGTGTTATTGTTACTTTGGGACTCCCATTTTCGCTCCTGACAAGCGTAGTTTTCATTCCATTATCCGAGAGCGTTAAATAAACTTTGAGGCAACCAAGTAAAACGGCGAAAGAACGGAACTTAAGCAAATGAGTGTTCTTCGCCACTCCAACTCCAATTAAAAGAACTAAAAAAGCTATTCATAACACAGAACAGATGGCTCTGGGGAAATGGTGGTTGTACATAAACCGTCCCTGAATTAGAGCACTTCTTATTCAACCGACTGTTGGTCATCTCGAGAACCCAGAGAAGGACATTTTTACTCGGGTATATGGGTAATAGCGAGGAAGCGGGAAAAAATTCCACAAAAGATTTAGTAATACAAACCGAGACGTGAGCAATAAGAGGACGAACAGCGGGCGGAGCGATCGTCCAGCGAAAATCGGAACATGCGAACATTTCTGGTTAGTTCGCAGAACTCACCAAATCATCGGCCATTGCAGCAAATATTTTAAGGACCGCATCTAGTGGCATGCCGCCCAGCCAACGAGGTAAGGGGGAAACTCCTGGCCTTCCACAAAACGGTAGTGACGTGTTAAGTGTAGTTGTTAGCTGGATGAGTATCCATTGAATATCCACCATGAATCGCTTCTTTCAACAAATACGATACAAATTTTTTTGACCACTCGCCCAACTCACATTCCGCAGGCTCGAGCGGTTTCGTAGTGGTCCAGCCCTGATACAGTATCTGCATCGTAATCAGAGGTTTCTTATGGCTGTTGCCTAATCCACGTAATGGACCCTGAACGTAAACAAGGCCCTCTCGCCGTGAAGAAAATCTTGATTACCGCATTAGGCATAGCTTCCCTATTCGGGGTGGGATATCAGAGAAGAGGACCCTGCCGGATAATTCATAATCTCCGTAACTTCATGCGTTAAATTTCCCTGATAACGACAGGGTACCGGTTGTGGTGGGAGATACTTTTGAAGGAATATGGCGTTTGTACGTTAAACCATAATACTCCTTTCATCACCGTGTATGTTTACCTTACAGGCATAACCGCTCGCATTGTTCAAGATCCACAGTCGGTCTTCTGGTCGTTTCCTTGCATTTTGACAAGTTTTATTAAATATCATGTTAAAAAAAAATCGATTTGGAAGGCGATTTAAAATACAAATAAATGACTGGTTCATATGAAAATGAACCTCTTCTGTAGAACCCACCTTAGTGTAGGGGCGTTAAAAGAGACATCCACAGGCACCCTTTAGCCGCTCCTCGGCCTGGCTTGATTCTGTAGGAAATGATTTCATAACCAGCAGGAAGTGTATGAATGAGCTAACGCTCTTTTGTCTGCAAGTCAGCTCTGAGCGAATATTACGTCTACAAGCAGTTTCTACTATACCCTTTCGTAGAGCCCTGCAGGAATTGTAAAGGTTTAAAAACTACCCCTTACACCCTTCCGTCGAGGAAGAAGCAACACATGACAAGGATTCCCTTTGTTTTTGGTTGGTTATTCCATAGATAATCAACCCATGTTTTCATGCTGAAAGTAAACATCTCCGACATGCCCCAAAATTTTTTCTGGGCGTTTTCAAGGTGTCTAGATTAAAACAAACAAATCGCCACATTTTTCTGTTTGTGACGGCAGCGTCTAATTTGTTCGTAGAATAGAGCACCAAGCGCAGTCCAGTAGTTGGCAGCCGGACGGTGGTAGTTACAGTTTCGAGTGGAGGGGATTTGCCTGCTGCATTTGCTGAATACTGTAACATCTTTCACTCCAGTCATGGGGGGGGGGGGGGGTTCAAAATGTGTTTATCAAAGAATGGATTTTTGAGATTCTTGGCGATCTATCATCGTATTATCTTTCATTAAATACTTGACGCCAAACCCACGCCATTCGGAAGAGTTCATGGGTCAAAATAGGTATGTATCTACCTATTTAAAGAGTGGGATTTCATGATTTTCAGTACCTAGGCGTGAGGGGGATCATTTTCCACTAAATGGCGGACGCTGAATCGATGTCCGACACGACGTCGATGAGTCCGGGACACGTTCAAAGTAGGAACTATTGTACTTCAATAACAACACAGGATATATTAAGCGAATGCCTTATTTATCCGTTCTAGCTAATTATCCTTCTTTGAATGAAAGACGCTTGTACATTTATACAAGATATGTTACAAATTCCTAACTGACCGTCCATCATCCGGGCTAAAAGTGGCCATCAAACGGCTAAAAAAAGATGAAATTTGTTCCATTTAATGAATGTTCCAGTTTAATAATTTCCTGAAGCTTGGGTGTCAATATGGGTTTTTATGAGTTTTGGGAACCTTGGTGTCATTAAATTTCTGACGCTGAATTGATTTAAATGTGTCCCAAACCGATAACCAAACACCGGAGAAGAGTATGAGTGAAAACAATTATTTTTATTTTATACTGTAAAAATGCAACAAACGCTCGAGTACTTGACTAAATCCTTTTTGGACCCGAGCCGAAGGTTAAGCCATCAACCCGCATAGCAAGGCTGGCAGTTGAGTGACTGAATGATGATAATATAAAGTCGTTCATCCAATCCTGTTGATAAAAACAGGTTAATTCCTCATTTGTGCATTTTTCCTCGTATGTTCAATGGATTTATCGATAGTAAGAAGTAGTCGCCCTAATTAGCACTTCATCGTGTTAAACCGTTGGAAAACATTGAGATCATGTGGTAATAATGAAGTCAGGCGTACAATGAATTGTTTTTTGCCCCGCAGTTTTTTCTCAGTAGATATGCGAATCAGGCGTTGCGGTAAACCAAGGAGGAAACGTAGGCTTCATAACTGGTAATTGTCTGGCTACAGTGGTAATACCATTTTAACGAAAACTGCGATCTTAAACGATCTTCCTCCTGAATACCAACGGCTTCAACTTATGGATATAATGCGGTAAGAGGGAAGGGTGTGGTAGCGGTGAGGAGGCGGAACGGTTTAATATTCAGGTGTCCCCCGCTACCTTATCTAATTAAATCGGGATAACGTAATGTTATGTGTGCGTACGTAGCAGACGTAAAAAGTCCCTTGACTTCATTAGTAGTCAGGTAGCGCATGATTCGAGTCATACAGGTAATAGATGGCACGGTCGTACTCCTTTTCGACCCTAAATAATCCGTTCCTTCTCGACTATTCCCCCGTAATGGATTCTATTTCACTCTCTTCTAATAATTCTTTCCGTGACATTTTTTTTTTTTTAAATACATATATTTCAATAATTTAATGAAACAATTTGAGAATACAAACTAGTGGGCTTTGGCTAGCCTATGAAATTCTTCCTCAATACAGACGAATGCCCGCTGAAGGGATGAGATGATGTGACCAAACATATTACCTCAGAAGGAATGATTAAAAGTCCTCCTAAGCACCACATGAAGAAATGAATGAATGAGTACCAATTTTTTCAAGTATACAGAAGCGTTGTACTGTAAACTAAAAAAAGCAATGTTTTATACAGTGTCTACTGGCTTAACTCGTCGAATCCATACACCCGGGGCCAAGTTTTGGTAGGTTATTCCTTGAATAATGCAAAAGGTCAACCTCTCCGATTCAAAATGTGTTTTTTGAAAAACAGATTTTCGAGATTTTTGGCAATCTAGGCGAGTGGGGTACTAATTTCCACTAAATTTTGGACGCTGAATCCAATGAAATGGGTCCCGAAACGATTGGCGCCCTCTGGATGAAGTTATGGGACAAAATGTGTGCCTATCTACCCATTTCGAATGTGAGTTTTCGAGATTTCTGGTACCTAGGTGTGTGGGTATCATTTTCCACTACATTTTGGACCCTGAATCGATTGGAATGGGTTCGGTACCCGCCACACCCACCGTTTTCCTCATGTTCGATATTTTCGACGACTTAGGCGTGTGGGGTATCGTTTTTCAGTAAATTTTGGACGCTGAATACAATAAGACGGGTCCTGGAATGATTGGCACCCACCGGAAGAGGTTATGCACGCTGAATCTATTTTTAAATAAGTCTCCATTCGCCTGGTCCGAGGAATAACCAACTCCTGTGTAAGAATTTGCACGGTTTTTGCATACAGGGGATGAAATTGTTGTTTCGTGAATTCTCAGCAAGACGGGTTGCACACCCTCGTCGGCGTCGACCTGCAGGAATTAACGGGCTTTAGGTATTTTCGTTCGCTAGTTATCAAACGTTTCAACCTAAGCCTGGGCACTGCCGGTGTATGTCTCACTAAGACGTGTATTAGGATGCATTCGAGGAGTCGCTACAAGTGGCTCTCGTATTCCAAACGTACGTTTTCATGTTATTTGATGCCTTCCAGGAGCTGGCTTTTCTAGTTGAATTTTGTATCGTTCTCTATCAACTCTCCAACGTTCTGAGTAAAAATTGGATTTTCCCTACCTCTCTGCTGTTTACGATCAATGTTGGACATTCTATTTCGTTCAGTGAATTACTCGAAACGCCCTCTGATTACTAGTATCGTAAAAGTTGATCTCACTTCGGAAGACAGGATGCGGGATCCAGCTCAAATGTAAGGCTCTAAGATCCCACTAAGCTCATAGCGATGCGGGATCCCAAACCCTAATCCCACATCTTTCATCGATAACTATCAGAGTGGATAGAACTGGAGCTAGTCGGGAGAAAGTCGGCTTCCTCTTTTTCTTCCACCTCGCGGAATGAACCCGTTGAGTGGCTTGGGGAAGCCCTTCTCAGCTGCTCGTGTGAGAAAAACCTGAGGATATGAACTGCAAAATTAGCTGGGGCGTCGGAAGGCCGCGTGGAGTAGGCTGTTATTAAGGCCCAACGGTCCACCCCCTGCCCTCCTGCCACCTACTCCAGCTGGTAGTCCACAGAGCGAGCCCGTTTGATCCTGTCGACTAGGTGTGCCTTGAAAACACTGAATACACTCCCAAGCTCAGACCCTACATCTCCCAAGATCCGTTCGACCTATCAGGCGCACACATTTTTAATCACTTTACCTCGTTATTCCATTCTTGGGTCCTTTCTTTCCGTCTTCTCATTTCTTGCTCTCTTTTTCTCTTCATTTTCGACTTGAAAACCAACAACCCTTTCCTAGTTCTCTTGCTCTCGAGGAGGCTCCAAGCTTTTTTCCCCTCTTCTCTCTCTTTCTGGAACGATAATCAAAGAGTTGAAACCCCTACAAGCTCAAAGACCCGTCTCGGCCACTAAACCCAGCGGATCGTTGACTTCGCCTTTTTAATAAGCTTTTATCGCACAATACCTACTCACTTCTTGAATCGCTCGAGGCGGATTCAAGTGATTCCTGTACTTTCATTCCTCGCCGTCCATTTTATTATTGATAACCCCGCAACTTTCTCAAGCGTTCAATCTCTTTTTCTTTTTACGGCCTCCTCCTCCCTTCTTCCTATCATCATTTTCCAACACCTTTATTCAGAGACGGTTGATAATTGATCAGATTAGACTTCTCGACCGCTTCTGCAAGCTTAGGTGGTTTTTCCGTTCTTCCACTTCGACTGTGTTCTCATCCTGGGAATAAGAAGGAGCTTTAAATTTTCAATACGAGAGCACTTCTTGCGGACACGATTGATCTTTTAGTTTAAATTAAATGTTTAGAACCTCACAAAGGAAGAAAGCTCTCTCCCTCGCCATTTAGTTCGTGAGATAGTCTTTGATTTAAGGACGAGCTTCTTGACATATTCATGCTTTGGAAGTTGCAAATGTCGTAATGTGTTGACCTTCGATAAATTTGAGAAAATAAATTCTTCTATCAGCGAAGATGGCCGACTTCTTTCCCTTGTTTGTTACCTACTGAGTGGCCGGTGAATGCTGATAAATGGATAATGAGAGACAACGTGAAAGTAATCCGACCGGAGATAGCGCGGTTCTCATGAATAATGAAGTGTTTGAGGTAAATTTTCAAACGCGCATCAAGCTAAATTCGCAAACAGTTTAAATTTACCCGATATTTTTTCCCCGATTTTCTACAGCTGATATCAAACACCTACGTTTGATAAAAGATCATTCGAATTTCATCTCGATTAATTATTTTTATTACTAGGTATAGCACGGTTTTCCCGAGTTTCGAAGTTTACCCCTAGCTTAGTACAAGAAATGATTTTGCCGGGTCGTTCATGGTTGATGACTTACTTGACATCACATGTTCAACACATTCTGGTATTATGATGACATTCTTGTATTAGAGGCATAAAATTACCATGTTAGAATCAGAAAGCCGAAATTTCCAAAAAAATTTGTCTTCGGAAACACTACACAGAGGATTGCTATCTACGAGTTCAAACGTATCAAACAATGATAACGTCAATCCTGTGATTTTCTGCCGTCATGAGAGGATTGTCGGCCTCGTAAGCGGTTGGAATCGCTCGAGTACCATTGTAACACTCACGCGATTACATAAACGTACCTACATCATTACAAGCATGGCTACGTGACTCGGACTGAATCGATCTCCCGCCTAGTATTCATTTCGAACTGTTTATTCGGCAATGGGCCACCTCTGCGAAGTGTTTACCGGGCATCTTGATAAGGTATTAGAGTTTTCCATAGGCGAGTACACTAGAAACATTGGCGAGCCGTTGAAAGGAATCCGTGAATAATTCAATACGGACGCTGGCACTTGAGGCCGCGGCATCGCGTGACCAGGGTGCCCCCTCCACTCATCACGTTGTGTGTAATGTCATTCATGTGGGATGGAGAATGGATAGCTCGTACACACACCATCCACCCGGCTTTATCAGCAGCCAAGACCAGTAAGTAATGACGCCCAACGGAGTGCCGAGGAGTTGAAAACGCTTTTCTCGCCAAAGGATCGGTCGTGCTGAGGCTGCTTCCCGGTGGACCAGTTTTCAGCCACGCTGCGCTGATACTCAATTGGGGACCATTGACACATTCTCAGCAGCTCTTTCGTGATGTGGAGTTCTAGATGAGCATTGGTGTAACACAAATCTAAAACCATTTTCGTTTTATCTTCAATTCAACGCACGGTAAACGGATGTAAAAGAGTGATGCGTACTGAAGATTCGAGGATCACTAGATCATTTATCACGTTATTATTCCTATATGTGATTTTTGTACAGCCAGAAACGCGCTCTAATTATGTCATAATGGTTCATCATAGGTGGACCATGTTTTTGTGGGGAAGCGTCTCTATGGTAACGAGGGAATAGAAAACATGGAAACATGTTCCCACTAGAGTACTCAGAATACTTTTCTTGGGCCCTTCTCTGGTGTGAGGTATGAGTACGCAACATCTCAGTCGACCGTGTTTCCTAATTCAGTAAAGTGCATCCCTCGTGTTAAGGTTTGGAAAATGGGTTTTTGAGGATTCGATGACGTTTGTGGAGTCAATTTCTATTTAACACTTGTGGTACTATCGTATATGCGCATTTTTAATCGGTTTCTGCCAACGGAGCTGGGTATAGGTGAAAAAAATAGATTTGAAGGTCTTTATGGGAACCCACGCGTGTGAGTTATTATTTTTCAATGAATTTTTGACATCAAAATTATTTCTATTCAAGTTTGTTCACGTAAGGACAACGAATGGCGTTCAGATTCTCTCACAAATGTTATTCTCTCAAGAAAAACCGACAGGATGATGTATTTTTAAATTTATTCAAAAGGGTTTATTGACTTGAAGTTCGAATTGCACAACCGAAGAAAAGTATCGTACGAGTGTGTCGTACAATTCGGGTGTGACCGGATTTGGGGCGAAAATGTTTCCAGTATCTCGCACAATGCGCAGCTCTCATTTGAGCAACGACTCTTCCCACGGTTCCCGTTACCGTGAATTGGGTTTTCGAACGAGGCGTTCTCGTTGACAATTGAGCCGTAGAAATTTCATCATTGCCGCCACCGCCGACCTCTTTATTCGACAACGTTCGCCGCGAGTTTCCTCGCCTCCAGTTTTCCGCGTGTTTCTTCAAGCTCCCCAACACAACAGAGCGTCGCGTAATATTTCTGCGCCTGAAATATCATATGAGCGATGGGAAAAGATGGGAAAGGTGCGAGGCAGAGAGGAAAGGAAGGAGGAAACAAGAATTGCCCATGATTGTATTGTTTCCCCTTACCCGTAGTGAGAACAGGTGGAAACATTGTGAAACACGCGTTTCGCTCTTGGGAAGTATCGATTGAGTGGTACCTTGTACCAGCTATTATATTTTCCTCGTTACGGACCCCTTCTGTTTTTATCTTCCTTCACGCAGAATGACTCGGATGGATTCTTGTTGGGGGAAAAATATCGGCAACTTCGTTCTTCTCATCTATCTTCGGAGGGACTCTCCTGGCACGTACGCTCAGCCCAACCAGCATCAGGAGTCACATTCTCCCAGCCACGAGAATTGGTTTGTTTGCTGAATGGAATCCGCTTACCTCAATACGGCTCACCTTGCAAGAACAATCGTAATGTAGTTTGCATCTTAGTTTTTAAAGGGATTTTGTGCCCTAAAAGTTTTGGCCATTTCCTTGCTCTATGTTTTCTTCATTGGCAAAATCCAGATCACCCACTTGGGGGTGTGTGATGTTATTATGGGGTGAGGGAGGGGAGGTATCAGTTTGAAGAATCAAAAGTGGCAGAGAGTGGGGAGTTTTCAATGAAATAATTGTGCCAACGGGATGGGAATTCGCATCAGCAAAAAAGCTGACGACAAAAATTAACTGAAATATGCTCTAGCTACTTTTTGAACTGCGGCCCACGTGGCCGTGAAAAATTATTTAAAAAATACAAATAAGCATAGGCGTTGTATGGCTAAAATATCGCGTTGTTTCTCTTAGCATTAATCATTCGATTGCAACGTGATAACGATGGAAGGAACTTAAAAATCATAATTTCGAAAATGACAGCTTGAAACTCTCTCGACTAACTAGTTCACTCGCGAAAGCGGTGAAAATTGGGAAAATTGAAAACCTGATTTAATGACTAGGTCAGCAGCCCTCGAGTTAGGAGGGAGTTGAAAAACAATGGCCAGCCGGTAATTGATTGGGATTAATGACAAGAAACAAATCATTTTAAATATTTGCCGAGGCAGGATTGAAAATGAATTAGTGATGTAAATGACCGCTGAGGGGTGATCACAACCCGAACGGTTTGTTGCATGAAATGTGGACCCGTGTAAATCGCCTAGTGTGTATATTAATGGAGCTCGTGGGCCCGTGTGCCCACCTGCAACTAGCTTTGTAAAATATGTTATTGCCCGCCCATCGCAGGCACAGGGCTGCACGCGTTAACCCTCTCCTTCCACCCCCTCTTTACCTTCGTGCCGCACCATAACGGATCGGTGGATAGGCTTCCGCGCGTTTTACCTTCGACCCCCTACCCCTCATCCACACCATTCTTGCACACTTACTGCCAGCAAGCGTTTCGGGGTTAATCCTCACATTAACCAGGCCGGAGAGGGGGAGGCCGTTTTAAAACAACGCCGGCCTCGGCTTTCGAAGATTTAAACGAGCTACAGAGGTATTTTTACTTGACCTAATTGTCCGGTGATTATTAACGTTATTACTGGCGGTGAGGCAATACATACATACAAAATTTGAAGAGCGTGAGCGCTCTCCTTTCCACGACCCAGTAACCTCGGTCCGGGGTACGATTTGCCTATCCGCAACCTGGCGCGGGGTTCGCTGATTGAGTTAGGCCTCCAGCTCTGTGGTGAATATAAATGAATGAACTGCGCTTCATTTAAACCTGGCTAACTTCAGTCCAGAAGCCCCACCAAATATAATACGTACATTAAATCGCGTTTCAAGCAGGCACCTGACAGTTCACTCAAAAGTTTCACGTGGAAAATTAAAAGCACGTAACTTCATACAAGTTCTGTCTCTGCACACATGCAATCGTATTTTTGCATGTTGGCTTTTAATTGAAGAAGGCATGCGAGCTTGTCAGCCACCTTCAGGAGCAAGGAATGGATTACTAATTCAAACATATATTATTTGATACTAAGTACAGAATATGAAGGAATTATCATACTTTGCTCATAATGTTTCAAATTAAATTTGAATGATCATTGTGAACGAGGGGAATACGGAATGTGACTGTTTCAAGGTTTTTCGCTGAGTGCCAGGTGATTCACAATTCATCGAGGATGTAGGAAAACCCGTTCAGGAGGAAAAAAGGGTTTCGTTACAAATTGCTCGAAGTTAAAGAGTGTTTACTTAGTAAAAGAAAAGACGATTGACGTCTGCCAATGGGCCAAGTTACGGCACGCGCTTGCGATGCATCTGCAGGTTCATTTCTCACAAGAGCAGCGCACATCACTCCAACCCTCAACCTAATGGAGTCCCAACTTATTTTTCACTCCGTTTTGATTTGTTGCACGTGCTCCATGTGCTCTTCTTCTCCTCTCAGTCGTTCCTCCTCCTTTCTGTTACTTCTGTTTTATCTTTCTCTCTTTTCTCCTTACCCTTCTCCTTCTATTCGATCCCGTTGTCTTAACTTCCTCCTTTATTTACTTCCCATCATTCTCGTTCCGTAGAAGAGACGACTAGTGGATGGGTGACGCTTTTCAATGTTATTTTTTCAAATCAAGTCTCGAGCATTCTCTCGAGATGTCTCCTTGAGTGCTCTCGACGACTCATGGTGAAAAAAGAGAGTCATTGAGGGATGAGGAGCGATTTCGAAGAGAAACGTACACCCGTTTCAAGAGGCTGACTCGCCCGCTGGTCTATGATTTATCAAAGGAGTGACTTTTGCTCCGCCTTATGTGATTCTGCCTGAGCCTACCATCCCAGCTGAGAACTTCATGCGATCGTGGATAAAATATATGACGCTCTCTTGAGCGCGGATTCTCTCTTGAACGACCGTCTTCAAGAATGCCTACAATGAAGCGAAATCAAATCAACCTCGTTCAAGAAGAGACAATATCAAGCATCATTTCACCCCATGACAGTTAGTAGAATGAGCAATTACATAATAAGGGCTCGTCACGAATATATCTCCTATATTATTTGCTAGTGTGAATTCCAGAAGCTAACCATGAATGAAAACACCTTTCACCGAGCATTCAATAGATGTTTTCGCATATATGCGCCTAAAACAATACAACATGTTAAAACACTAAACAGCACTTGCAGCATGGAGATGGTTGAGAGCAATAACCTCCGTCTAAAAATATAAATAAATGAAAACTGCCGAACTCAAGTTCAAACAAATATGCACCGTTGCCAATAAAAATTAAACGACACAAGTCATGTATAACGGTTTATCGTTTTAGTATATTAAAGAATGCGTTTTATTAATCGGCGTTTCAAACGTTGGTAAAACGTTCTGTACGAGTACTTTTTTGGTTTATTATTCCTTGAATAATACACCTGTTTTCATACCAGAGGATGGTCTTGCCAATCTGACATTTCAACCGCTCAAGCTGTCACGTAGTTCAAAAAACCCTTTGTAGTAGAACATTTCCTAAAAATTCGGCCAAGGACCACTTTCCGGCTTCAGTTGGTCCTCGAACCAGCCCGATCAGCCCAAATTTGGGGAGGATCATTTTCCACATAATGAAGGACACTAAATCGATTGGAATGATTCCTGGACCCCATGATGACTGTTCCCATACTCATGCTCTAAGGAATAGTAAACAATTGTGGTAGAATTAGTAGCGCTTATTCATGACGGGAGCACGAAAGAAGGGCTTCTCATAGTACAAACCGGTCAGATCGAACAATTCTGATTTGCATTTTTTCCCAAGGCTGTTGAAGTCGTTAGCAAGGACAGTAGATCTTTGCACCAAAAAGCGATATTAATGGGAAACGTCGTGAATGTAGGATGGAATCCGAAGCACTTTGACTGGCTGAGTCTTTTTACGGTCGGTTTTTATACCCGTCGTTCAATGCACATTAAATCCAAAATGGATGCCCCGGTGCTTTTTTTCGTCATAAAAATTCAACACTTGAATAGCGTTTCATTATCTCGACAGTTACAAGAAAGTGCTGAGTTTCAGGTATCACGGTTCAAATTGAAATTCGATCATTTTTGAGCGACGTAAGGTTGTATGTTCAGGATCCTACTATTAAGGGCCAAATACATTGCCAAATTCAGTGAGTAACGCTCACGCAGCAATGAGCTATTTTTTTGTCAACATACCGATTAAAGGGTTTATGGCCCATAATCTGTTCTTTTTGCTACCCCAAACGATTAAGCCAATTTGCATACAGTGTTTTGTTAAATGATCCTTGTTACTTCGGATGACGACGTTGCTCCTCTCCTTCTTCAAACTGTTGTATCAAGTGGCTTTTGAGGTTTCTACTAGTACATTCCTATCCAGATTTCACAGATTTTATTGCCGCTTAGGGAATTTATCATTTCGTAATGAAATTTGATTGAAATGAGAATTGAGTAGAATTCCACCAATGGTTTCTATTTTACCCGCTTCCCAAAATTCATATTTATTGATTTACTCATTCATTGTTATGAACGCATTTTCTTGCCTTACAACAAGATTTTCACACTTTTAGTAATAGTGCGTAGTTTTACGTATCCGAAATCCAAAATTCCCATCCACAATCCGGGCCGAGAAGGATGTAATATGCTCCAAAATTTTCCCAATTTGTTTTCCGGCTATAAATTGTGCATAGTCACCCGGAATGGAAGCCCGACGTGTGTAAAAATGGGTACTTATTTAGAAAATTTTTAGGATTTTTGAAATCCAGGCTAATGAGGTATGATTTTCTACTTTTTTACGATATTTGACGGGTCCGAGACCGATGAAGGGTATTTGGTGATCGAAGCCTGTATCCTGAAAATTGGTATTTTATCGGTAGAAAAGCATTAATCGTAAACCGTTCATCAAACACGTTTTTTCCAATAGCATTTCATCAATATATCAGGAAATATGCTGGCAAAAGAAAAACTCTGTGTGTAATTCACATGTGTGTGAACTCATTCTGACGTCACTCGAACTTAAGAGCCGAAAGGGCAAAATGTCTATTGCATTTCATAAATTGAATATAATTCAACAAACACTAAGTTGTTTAAATACCTATACATTACGAAAACCCAAGTTGTTCAAAATTAGCCTTTTCGAGTCCATGGGAGTGAAACGCATTTCCATTCCCTCGAATATTATCATTCATTCATCTTCATCGGTCTCCGCGTTTATTGTCCCCCGTGCTCAGACATGAAATATGATGTAACTAAGGACTGATTTGACAGGGCTTGCGGGAGTGACGCGAGGGATCTATTAACTTCGAATGTTGATTGAGCTCTCGGGGGTTGGAAAGAAACTTTGAGTTCTCCGTAATAGATTGAAAGGCCATGCCAGGTCATACAGGTCAAACTCGTATGAAGCGAAAATTAATCGTCAAGACCGAGACAGTATTCAATCTCTCCAAAAGAGTGAGATTGGTAATAAAAGATACTTCGTCTCACATCGAATGAAAACTATCAAGTAGTGAAGGCTGAAGTATCGTATCATCACATATTCATCTTCAAATTGATGAGAGCACGCTTCAGGACAGGAGAAATTGAAATTAACTTGCATAAAATCAACTCGAATTGATAGTTACGTCGGAGCGCAGCCCATATTAACTGCATTTTGTTGTATACTAGAGAATTGAGGACCTCGGTCAAATACGCAGTTTCGACACACAAATAGCACATAACAGGAACAGTTGAGTTCGCGTCATTTCTTAGAGTGACAGTAGGACGAAGACCCTTGGGGGTGCCCAAGACTCATTTCAGTCTATTGAGCGTCCAATCTTTTGTTGAAAATGATAGCCCACACGCCTAGTTCCCGAAGAATCACCAAAATCGAGATTCAAAAAACACGTTTTCACCTATGCCCTCCCCAAATTCGGTCCAATGGGGCTAAAATACTTCAAGGACCAGCTACAGCCGGGGAAATCTTCCCTGACCTACTTTTAGAAAAATTTAAAATCTACTATTAACAACACCTTCAACCCTGTGAAAGAATTTGCAGCGTTTATTAACTAGGATGTAAGTATCGACTAAAAATAAACTTAAAATCCTCCCAAACTCACTTCCTACGTTTAAAAGTATGTCCAAATGTCCGTCCGCTTTCTTTTGTCCACCGTAAAAACGGAAAGAGGCCCTTGGAATGTTCAAAAATCCCAAATTTGTAATATTATAATAATATTATTTGACTCTATTATTAGGGCCTTTCCCTCTTCCTTAGACTTTTGCCTAACCCTTTTTCAGCCGGATCTCTGCAAACGGAGATGAGAGTTGAGGGTCCTTATTGGGTCAACATTTCCTCAATCCATGTTTCAGGCCTTCCTAAACTCACTCGGGTTTTTTAAAGGTTTCTTTGCTCTTGCTCCCTTTCTTCAGTGTCCAATTCAGTGGGAGCCACAATGTTTGGAGATTATTCCTTGGACTATTTCCATATGAAAGGTATCGAACTCGTACCGTTACGCCCTATTGTTAGAGGTTTTGCTCGTTTTTAACGAATCAACCTCTCGTTCATTTTTCACGAATGTAAATACGCCGACACAAATATCTAACACAAACTGTTCGTTACCCGCGAATGTATGTATATAACGGATGAATCACCTTTATTGCGTCACCGTCCGCTCGTGGCAGGATGGAGAAACAATCTTCTCTTCATCCTTACCTTCTCGGGATACGTCGACAAATAAATGCCCATTTACGATCGAGAAATTAGTTATTTCTGGAGATAGAAGTTCGCTAGAGTAGCACCCTATTGGGCTATAGAAAGGACCTTAACACGGATAGGACCGTCCGATATAGTCGTCCGTTGGCATTCTACTCAGAACAATCAACTACTAAGTGAATCTAGACTTCTCGAATCGCGAAAGAAGCAATTATGGACAAATTATTTTCAACATCCGGCATAATTAACCAAAAGTGAAAAAATGCTGAAATATCCGTCGAAAAATTCAATCTCCTCAATTTACATTTTGCACTGACAACTTCATTTCATAATACTCGGCTAATCAGTTCTCAAATTTCAATTTACTGATCATGTTATTTTATATTTGATTCAGGATGCAATAGTTTAATGTGATTTTAATATTCCACATGCATAGAACTGCTGTCTATATAACACGAAAGAATTAATTTTAATAATGCGTGTTTGATTCAAAAATTACCTCTTTTAATATTATCATTCTGTTGGTTGACGACCTCGAAAAGTTGGTTGCTAATAGTTTTTACAGGTTTTCATTTTAGAAAGGAAAGTTTTGGTTTTTCATTTTCGATGAACACCTGACTTGTCAGGAACTGGGTCGCCGAACTTTATGAAGCTTAAAATTTCGCCCCGGCAGATTGAAAGGTTCGAAATTCAAGAGCTTCCGATTGAAGCTCGGAAACTTAATTCTTCTTATCAATAAGTTGACGTTGCCCCGGTGCTTGAGTAAGGTGAATCCGACGCCTAACCACCCGTCGTCGTTGAGTTTGACGCCAGGAAGGCCCATCCGCACCACAATATCCTGTCCTGTCAAAGTGAATCACGTCTTTTCACAGTGAACGACTCATACGAAACATGATGGCAGTAAATACGCTCAAGCTCCTCGGCCTTTTCGTCATAGTGACAATAAATCGATTTATTATAAGCTCTTGGGTTCCGCACTACGTTGATGGACTCTACGCATTATTGAAATATTTTTAGAACAGGTTTTTTCTCTTTGTCTTTAATTAAAGAAAGTGAGGCGCGATTCTCCACCCCATGGCGTGCGAAAAATCATTGAACCGATTGAGAATGGATATCGGAGTGATTGTCGCAAATTGAGGCAGGATACGGTAGACAACCTTTATTCGAATATGAATTTTCAGCAACTTCTCATGAGAGGTTGTCTGCACGAGAGACCTATTACGGATACCACACGATAAACATCCACCTAGAATAACAAGGCTTTGTGATGTGATTTGCTAGATTTTATCACGAAGTCGTCAATTTTCTGTCTGAATTGTAGTGTGACAGCAAGGCAAAAATGACGAGGGGAATAAAGACAAGAATGATCAAACTATTCATTTAAGTTTGTGAGAGAATTAGCCATCAATTGATCAACCAATAATAAAGAATCAACACCTCAATAAAACACGCAACAACGTATTTATACCAGGTGAGTGATTGTGGGGAAACAGAAAACTGGCCATCATTGGAACAAATGACCGAAGCGGTTACTTTTGTCGACTAAAAAAGATCCGCTTAAGAAAATTTCCAGAGAAACCATTTTACAATCGCTTTCCCTATTTAGTAGAGTAGACACGGCTTTGAGTGGCCGTAAATTGCTCACGGGTTTAATGAGTAACTCCTAATGACTTCTTCGAAACAGAAGCCAGACGGGCGAGCGAGAGCCACATTCTCAACTTCCCCAAGTCATCCATTGCCCTAGTTCCACCTCACGACTCAAGCTCAGGCTTTCCTATCCCTCGAGCCCATTCTCAATTTATGTCTCGCCACTTGACGGCATCTTGGGGGGTTTCCTACGTACGTAAGTACAGGTAGCTATGCAGAGGACTTGCCTCTCTGCGCCCTGTGTAACGAAAGGTCCACTATAGCCATTCGAGTTGTAGTAGTTGAAGGGCGCAGCGGTGATTTCACTTTATCGTACGAGCGAATTTCCCAAGAGAATGGCGCCGTATTGCGCTCATTCAGAAATCTTGCATCACAGTACCAAAATCTGTTCAAATACTCCAATTTTCTGTCCACCTTTATCCAATTTTCGCGTAGAATGTTCAGTAGACATTCATTCTGTATTCTTAAAATGAGAGTAAGTGAGATATCCTCCAAAAATGTGTATTTTCAAATTTAGCAATGTGTGCAGTTTACAGATCAGAAATGACCACTTACATTCCCCAATTTGAGCTTAAAGGATGTCAATTTGTGTAAAATTACTTCATTTATGCTCAATGGCCTCTCTTCGTCCACCATTTGAGCCAAAAAGGATGTAGAGTTCAGTAAATCGACTTCGTTTGACTCATAATGGCGGCACGATACAGCAAAATGACATCATCTGGGCTCAATGGCCTCTCTCCTTCCACCATTTGAGCCAAAAATACAGTAAGATTCAGCGAAATGACTTCATCTGGGCTCAGTAGCCTCCTATTTTCCTCTATTTGAGCTAAAAAGGAGTAAACGGTATGTTGAGTAAACGACGTCATCTAGGCTCAACCGTCTAATCATCTAGAAAGCGAAAGTAACTGTCCAAGATAACAATGAGGGGATAAAATTAATAATTTCTTATTAATTTGTTCAGATTTGATCTTCATCTATTCGGAGACAAGGTCTGAGAGGACAGTATGAAGGCTTGTTTGTACGATTTCGTATTAATTTCGAAAGTTGCCGAAATGTTGTTAGTCATATTCAAATTACATGAATATATAATGCCCGTTATAGTAACTTCAGATCCCCATTTCCACGAGCTACCCCTTTGAAAACCAGCCCGTATGTATGATTTCGTCTGTCGTTCCTACCTTGAGTCCCATGTGAACTTGCCCCTATTGTAGCGAAGGGGGTTCACCGTTTTGCCTTCCATTCCTGATCATGGGAAACATTATTTTTTTGCACTCAGTTCTTCCTATTGATATAATCGTCACCGGTCGATTTACATACACTCTGTTGGAAATTACTTATATGTAGGTCCTTTAGGATGACCCCAGAGAACGTGTTGCCATCAAATGGGCCCTTTATTGTATTCATTATTTTCACTTCAAATCATTCAAAATAACAACTGTAGTTTGGTGTGAGCAAGCCTGTTCTATTCAGCAAGAGTTGAGGTTGCCCTACATGGAACATGAAGGATATATTGCTTCTGCAAATCAGCCACCAGTTTGGTTGGTTGAACTTCTACAACCTTTTCAAAAACAAATTGTTGTAATTGGTCCCTAAACGCACTTTTCCCAATTACAGAAATTCGTAAATGCGCCTTCATACAGAGTTGTTGAATTTGAAAAAAAATTAATTTCTGAAAGCCAATAGTCTAAATCATCCAAACACACTGCGTATATCCATTCATAAGCAGACCAGATGTAATAATGCAAGTCAAATTTGATTACTCAACCTGGTTATAGGCTCCGCTTGTTGCCAGGCTCGAGTGGCCGTTCCCACTGATTAGAGTAATATGTTGTACACCTATTTACCCAAGATGGGGCCAACGCACATACTCGAGCTACCTTGATCCCTAGTAGGATGATTTATGGGAGGGACGTGCCCCGTTGACAGGAAAGGCAGGGGTGGTATTGTGTGACGTCAACGCTCGGATTAATGAATTTTACTGTTAAAACTGAGTTACGTACCTTAGTTTTATCGCGATATTCTACTATATTTTCAAAGGATTTGTAAATTGTTTCAAGTGCTTGAGAAGATTTTAAAAAAGAAAAAAAAAACCTGGGGTTGTTGTTGGGACTGATGAGGCCAACCGCAGGAGCGCACAGTATGTCACGGTCTGCCAGAGTTACGTTGCTGCTCTTCCAGTTCTTTGTCGATAAATATGAGTCTTCGAGTCCAACCATTCAGTGCAACTCGGATTTCTGAAATTGGATAGACGTGGTGAGGGAAGGAGCGCTGAACAGAAGCGAGCGAGGAAGAGAAGACCAACAAGGGTGAGCGGTAGGTATCACGAGGGTGAGGGGAGGGGGTTGAGCGCACGTGTTTATGATAGTAGTGTGGAAAGTGCTGTACTTTCGCCGAGAAGGGTAAATAGGGTCATCAACATAATCAAGGGGACCACGAGTGTGTAAGGAAACCCCTTCCTCGTCCTGCCACCTCGTTGGAGTCGCCGTGCGCACAAACCCCCGAACGCACCCCCTCTATCGCCACTTTCTCGTGCTATTTTCTACTCACCTGGTGAATCTTCACTCTCTTCCCTTCTTCCTCACCTTGCTTACTATTTTGGAGCCCACCCTCCAACCCAACCCAAACATCTCACACCACACTAACTCTCCTTATATTTAATTCATTACGTACTTAAACCCCCACCACCCTTCCTTTATTCCTCCACCTACACCCAGCCCATCACATCATAAGCTGACGTACTCCCATCAAGATGGTGGCTGTGAGATTGCCATTGAACAACTGGATACTGTAATTAACTTGTGTTTCAATTTTCCTAAAACTATTCGAACCAAACATTAAAAATCGTGTGTATGCAAGTCAGCGGCTTCTGTATTATTTGTCTCATTATTTTGCTGTTTCAAAATAATCACGATTACATTTTTGGTTAATCATTCCAGATGGAATAATACACCGTTTGTATTCGTATCAGCACAAAAATAAAATAAAAATAAATCAGCAATCAATTAGGTAAATTACAAAGTTCTAACGTTATCATTTGAAAGTGTATAATTAAAATGTTCGTCCACCGTCAGAGCCAAAACCGGCCTTAAAAATTGACCCGTAATATTACTTGTTGCTGCAAGAGCTGGGTCTATCCAGAACGACGTAAATCAAATAACCCTTATTCGACAGGTTTCTATGACTGGTTCGTTTGTTCGAAACTGAGCATCAGCTCTATGGTAGTTTACGCCAAAAATATTTTGTAGAGAGTAGACGACTTTGAAATAATTTGAAATTCCTCCAATTCGGTCATAGGTATTCGTCGTGTTATAAAGAGCAGAAATCTCGTGAGGAACAAAAGGAAATACCTCGGAAATCGCCCGGTCATGCACTGAGTTATTGAATAGACTAATTTCGTTAAACTTGCCCATGTTCTTATGAGAGGTACTACTATACTCAGTGAGAGTTTCAAAATCACGAATCTGAATTCAATTGGCTCATGTCGCAGAGGTCATTTAATTAACCTAACCATTACAATTTAATTCACCTTTGAAGAATTCGTGAACGTTCCTTTGAAGCAGTTCTAAAACCGTCCAGTGGAGATCTTCTCAGAAACACGGTGTAATATTAAAGCATAATCTCATAGTCATAATCATAATGAGCCGAGGGACAGAGTCGAGATGAATGGCTTCTATTATCCTAAAATTCACTAAGAGGGTTATCTAATTAGCGCCCCTTCAACAAACATAAACAGCACCATTAGGATTAATCGAACAGCTTGACAATGATTTTAATTGCAACATGGCACACACTTTTGTTCATTGAAAATTATCAATGTCGGGCGAACATAGTGAAACTGCTGCTCTTTATTCAAAATTGAATGGGCTCAGAAGTGAGTACAGCATGAAAAATCTTCACGAACGATATTGAACGTGTGTAGCCTGGAATACCCATCAATACTTCCATCGGGTCACATCCACACGTCCTCAACAGGATGTCATAGCCATAATGAACAAAGCTTTTAATCAACCTTGTAGTATTTAACATGTATTTATTTGCGTATTATTGTTTATTTGTTTATTTTTATTTTTTTTAAATATTATCTTGATTCTTTATATCTATTGGAATAACCTGAAGCCAACGTATAAAACAATAGGAACAAATTATTTCGAATTTTTATACCCCTTATTCACCAAAAATTTCAACTTTTGACTGGGACTCATCTCTGATTTTTATTTCGTTGCACGGACAATAACTTGGCAGATACGCTGGCTATAGAACTACAGCATATAATCGATTATTTTTTTTATAATAGTCGTTGATATGCGCCTGGACTCTTCAGGGGCCATATTGGGTTAGTTAAACATCATCCAATGGACAAAAGGCTGAATTTTCATGTTTTTGCAAAGTCGGTCAAAAATGACTTCAACATCAAAACATTTTTTTTTTTTTGCTTGATTCAGGTGTTTTATCAGTGTGCGACGTGCGCACGCGCAGAATAGCTAGACTAATAGGAATGGAAATGCTAATTTTTATTAAATGAGTGCAGAGCTAGTTGGCCGAATGAGCAAAATAAGTGCCACTAGAAACTAGGGAATCAGACTTCGCCTTTAGTTTGCATGGAGAAAATGGTCGAGCCCTGATTGGATTCCTGGAAAAATCCATCTCACTTATTCCACCCTCTCTATTCATTCATCCTCGATTCTATCCTTCAAATAATCTAAATATCTAGTGCCCGAGGAGCTGCCCGAGCCGTGGAAGACGATAAAACTAATGGATAATATACATTCTCAGACGCTTGTTTTGACGGTGGCTCTCTCTACACTATTTCAAGGCATAAAAACAATTAGATCAGTCAAGAGTGAACTGGTGGGCGAAAGATCATAAAGTGTAATTAGAATAATGAAGGCAATAAACGATTCAGCACCTCACTTCGTGCTTCTTAGGACGACGCTCGGAGTAATGTTCGAATGGTCGGATGAAGGAGAGCTGGTTGGTATAGGGGCCTCAAGACTTGCTCATTTGTATGATTGGTGAGGGTGCAATTTTGGTGCAGGTGCTCTCAAAGACCTAGACGATGTTCGAGGGATGAATTGTACGTAGGCGACTCATCCTTCGTGTTTGATAGGCCCGAGGCCGTAAATCGATGTTGGCCGTAGAATGAGAACTTATAAAATTATTGTTGAATTCTATTCCAGATCTTTTGACAGCACATTTTACGGATTTTTGAGAATATAACGTGGTCATCGAGTTTTTTTAGTGTAGTCAGAGTGACCCACCTGCAGCGTTTCACCGATTCTGGATAGGTACATACATCGAGTCCGCGTAACGGATTGTTCCCTCGGATATTTTTTGCCTTGTTCTGTTCTACAGAATAATCAGTAGAAACAACCGGATTTACTGTATGAGTTGATGTGACCCACAGATTTAGTGCTTTCTAGAATCACTAGTCGATTTTATATTTATACCCATTCAAAAATGCAGAAAGATTTTGCTGGGAGCCAGCTGGATTATTTGTCTTTGGTGTTATTCTCTTCCTATGGTTCAAATTCCAAAATTGTAATATTCTAGTTCCCACTAAGGAGGTCTGATGAGGTTTTAGCACAAAAGAGCAAGGTTTCTTAAAATTGTAATTCTTGGCCAAATCGGATTAAAGGCCTTATTTAAAACGAGGAACTTGTACGTTTATTATATATTTAAATAAGAATATTCAATCGATATTTGGTGAAATCACTGGAAAACCGCCTTTAATTCACTGTTGGAAATGGCACTTGAATGGAAGAAGAGGAATTAAACGGACTCTATTCACTCAATTCCTGTCATAATGAAAACATTTCCACGGGGGTTGAGTTTTGCCGGCCGTGCGTCCCATGGGGCTCAGGCTTGAGCTTAGTCCTACCTTCTACCCTCCTTCACAACCCCCTCACCACCCCTACCACCTTTCGTGGCTATGGAAAATGATGGCGACCTCCAAGAGGAGAACTGAGCCTTTCAAGTTATTGTGGAGCGGGCACCTAAAAGTTTTCGCCGTTTTCCTATAGAGCCCTTTTCCGCCCGAACAGAACTTGTGTATAAAAGAAAGCGGTTCGCAAGCCTCTCTTACTCCGATAATGGACAAACAGACAGCGAAAAATTGTTAAACTTGAATAGGAGTAGGTTCGCTCCTTTTTCCCCCTCAGATACGCTCCCTCTTAGAGCTTTCATCTCAAACGCTGCTCAGTACGTTAAGTATATTGGTAAACTCTGGGTGATAAAGTGAAAATGATTCCGAGTTTTCTCTTCCTTCCCAATTGGTTCTATAGGCGAAGAATTCACATCGATGGTCTTGCAATTGTCAGTTCCACTGACAACCATTTTCTAAAGCGCGACATCTTGTCAGTTCAATCGATTGGCATCAGCGAAGTTCATTAATTTACATCTATAAATCCACAAATCACGTTACTATCCTGCCGTCTATTCGCACAATTAATCTATTTGAATTGATAAGAAGTACTTACCTCCACGTGAAGTAAATAATATTCTCGTGATGACGTCTTTATTTTTGTTCATTTCGTTCATTACGGTCAAGCCATTCATGTCATTATAGAGCAAGAGATCATTCCTACAAGGTCAGATCAGTTTAGATTCTAATCATAATATTCATGACAATCATGAAAAAGAGGGCACGATATCGATGTGAGCTGATTTGGAGGGTCCTCACCAATTTACTGTCTCGATGTGACCTCCACCATTTAGTCTCAATATTTCTCCAGTAAATTCTGTCAAAATGTGTATTTCAAAAAATGGATTTTGGAGATTTAAAATTCGAGTCGTTTGGGGAATTATTTTCGATTACATTTTGGATGCTGAATCCAATATGACGGGTCCCGGAACGATTACGCGCCCACCGGAAGAGGTTATGATTCAACATTCAAAGTTTTTCGAGATTTGTTGTCCTAGGCGTGAGGGGTACCATTTTCCAATAAATTTTGGACGCTGAATCGATTGGAATGAGTCTCAATGCTCCTGGTCCGAGGAATAACGAACCCCTGTTAATGAATTTGTAGCTTTTTTTCAGATACCGGGGTAGGTCTCCATTACTAGGATGTTGTTTCTTAGCAGAACTTTCGCCAAAAATTGAGATTACAGTCGTTTAATATATTTGCTCGGTCTTGTGCAAAGGTTTTGATGAGATCCATTCCCTGTTCAAAAAGAAAATTTTTCTTTTAGTCACATTATCAGATGTGAAGATGTTTGATCTCATCATCTGAATCACTTGATTCCCTACCCACATATTCCTCCAATCAACTGTTCCAGAATATTCCGTACATCTTCCGGGTTTGATTATTTCGGTTTATTGGCCATCGCAACCACTCCAAAACACCACAAAACAGAGAGAATGAACCACGAAAAAGTTGGATAACAGCGGAAACTCCTCGTTGAGTGCAGTTTGGGGTGGAATTCACCTCATCGTGCCATTCTAGGGTAAGACCAGAGTTGTGTCATATTGGAGAAGAAAAAAGAAAATGGGAGCGTGGTCAGTACGGGGGAGGGTGTGTAAAAGTACCAGCATGGTTATGAAGTCAATTCAAAATTAGTTTTAATCCGGGATTACAGGGCGCCGTCCTCGCCCCCACTCCATCTGTTAATCCTCACCGCCGGAGCTGGGCCGTGAAGCTGGCGTGTTGGACGGTTCAGTAATCCCCCGCTGTGTTCCGAAGCTTAGTGACAGAAAGGAACCCTCGGCGGTGACGGGCGGGCGGGCGGTGGAGGTGGTGGGCGAAGGGTGTCATCGGACGGCCCCCGCTCGAAGGGGGAAGCGGGCGAAGTTGACTTGGTATTCAAAGGGTAAGAAACCGAGAGGTCCTGAGGGGTGAGGCTGGTTTGACATAAGGCACACCTCGACACCCCTCCGACCGACCACCCTCCCCTCTTGACACCCTCCACTACCACCACCACCACCGCAACCTCCTTTCGTTCTTCTATTCATTTCTATCCATCTTTATCCCTCACCGACTATGCCAAGACCGTTCGTTTTCGCACGGGCGTCCATTCCTCTTCATTTTACGGCCTGCCCCATTCATTTTCATTAAACACTAAAGGTCTACGGAAAGAAGAAGAAAAAAAATCAACCAGCTCGCGGGGAAAATTAACTGGCATGCAACACGACGCTCAACAAACCACGCATCTTCTTCGAACTTCGTTGCTTCTGTGGTGTGTTTCGAAAAACACTTCAACTGATCGTCAACTGAAAATCTCTCATCAGTAGCCTTCATCCACTGATTTCCAGTTGTCATTTTCCGCCAATTTTATTTATTTCGAAAGAGAAAACAAAGCTTTTTGAAGCTAAATTGTATGCTTCACCAGTTTGAGCTATTCCAGGAATCATTCAGCCTCAGGGAGGTTCTGTTAGGATTTGGCTTTTGACGTAGTGAAAGAGGTAGGGGTGGTCAAGAAGCTCGAGATGACGGTGTCGTATACGAATCCGGGCAGCCATAGTGATCTGTGTGGATTGGTGATGATTTTACGTGAAATCTGGTATTAAGGAGGAACATCCAACAGATGAATATCTTTTCGAACAAGTTCGGAGAAACCTATCAGATTCCAGAGTCCTTGCGAATCAGTCTCATGAAAGTATAACGAATAGGGTGTTAATTATTCCACCGCAGCTACCGCCCTCCTCCACCCTTGTATATATCTCATGAAGTTGTCGAGGCGCACCCCCCCCCCCCCCCTCCAATGTACACCACTTCACTTCACCATCCTTCATTTCTCGCTTGTTGATGTCTCGGGGTTGGGTCAACCAATTAGGTTAACTAATTGTCACGCAAATATGAAGCGCCACATTCCTCCCCGCGAATGAACGTACACATGTTTACTCACAAGCGTAGGGTCGTGGAGCTAGGGAAATCGTGTTTTCCGCGTTGTTTCAAGTGTAGACTGATTACGTACGAAGTACGGATGGATTCGTTCCAATGTTTAACTTTGTAGGATTTATTCCTCAGTGGTTTTAAGATTGCCTTTCGTCTCTACCTTGTCGAAAACCTCAAATTGTGTCATTTGCTTCGTGAGAAAAGGCGCTTAAGTAATCTTAACCATCGCCATATCAGCGGCACTGATCATTGGGAGGAAAGAGCTCAGGGCTGAGCTCTTTTTCTGCAGGGAGAACCTTGAGATGTCTTACTTGGACACTCAAATCTGTAGTAGTTAACATGTTTCATGGTAACACAATGCACAAAAATTTGAAGACAACGTAAAAGGAGAAAGCCAAACTGGATATTCCGTTGAGAGGGTGAGCCGGGGGATTGACGCAAAAACTCCATACTAAGCTGTTTAGTAGGATAGTCGCTCAAAAGAGGTTTGCTCCGACCAACTGAGCCATTTTAGTTGGGGCTGTCTAAAGAAAACTCGTATGTCCTCCAAAACAAATAGGCACTTTTCTTCTTGTGTTCTAAATTTAGCTATGGTTAAAAGGACGGAAATTCTGCAAGGATAACCTTGCCGAGCAACAAGGAGCCATCTCCAAAAGGTCGGCCTTGACCCCTGACGCAAAAATGGTTGGAGGGAGAGCGAGAGAGTTACCCTCCACAAAAACTGTTGACATGAAGGCTCAGTCTCGCGGGATTTCAGTAATTAATAACATAACTCGTGGTATTCCTTCCTCAAAAGCGTTCCAACTGAAAGGTGGTTTCCTCGAGTAGGAGGGCCATTATCCTGAGTTGATGTAAGTAACGGTTAATTCAGTGCTCCCGTTCAGGCCATGAGGTGATTTATTACTCCTCACCTAACCTCCGTGGCACTTTCATATTAACATGCATTATATTCTAATTTATTTTGAGATGAAAAGGGATTAAAGATGAACAACAAGCCTGAGGCATTAGGTTCGGGATCTCGTTGGGTGCCGTGGGGATGACGTGTAATATGATGGTAACTCGAAGGAAATTGATGGGTGAACCCCGTTCTAAATCCTAATATTAGGGATAAAAGTATCAATTCAAACAATTTTTGCTTGAATTAGTTATTTATTGATTCTAATACGATCGGGATCAGATATTGTTAGTCGAATATGTACAAGGTGTCCTACAAATTGTTATGTAACATAATGAGTAGTCATAAGATAGCTGTGTGCGTCCGAAGGATAAATCCTGATACTATTGTAGTACCATTGTAGTTATTCCTGAGCTGATCGCAATTACTGTTCAAATCCTGTCCTATTGTGAACTAGTTATTGACCGTATTAGGATATTACTAAAATTATAAATCTAATTACTTTGTTGCATCAAAATTTCCTATTAAAAATTGATTATTTTACAAATTTCCAACTCCTTGGAGTCATGATTGTTGCCAAATGACGAGAACATGAATATCCTTTGACTTTTTTCCGGATGCGTGGCTATTCGTTCCCGGCTCCAACTAATCCGACTGCGGGGGTCGCTCCTGCGTCAGTAAAACACTGACACTTGATTCACTCAACGCCATCGAACAAACATGACGAGCTTCATAGGGTTCTATAGTAAGCCAATTCAGCTGCATCAGTAAAGTACCTACCTTTCCAATTATGTTTGGCAAAATATGCTTCTTCGTGGGTTTTCCAGAGGGCGAATGAAAGAAGTTCGAAAATGTCGAGGCATATTGGCTACCTAGACTCAGGTTGGGCTCTATTTGTACCTGGTGTTATTCAGTGTCGGTAAAAACGGGTTTTCGTTGGTTTCGGTAACCAAAAATTTTCGGTTATAGTGTTCCATTGAATTTCAGCCGCTAATTCGATTCAGATTGTACCCGAAGAGATTTTTCTCTTCAGATCAACTGCCTCATTATCATTTCGTACAAAAACAAAACGGTTCCCTCTAACCCCTAAACAGTGCCTGAAAACATCCCTCCTACATTAGAGATGGTTTTTTCTGTATCAATCTGATACTTTATGCTAGGTACCGAAATGTAACGGAGTCACAATAATAATCGGAAATTTGAAAAATTGGAAGAGTGACTGAAAAGCATTTGGGCCAAGTATAAAGGCGTAAAGGTGCCCATTAATATGGATATTTTATATCTTGAGCCCATTGGGTTCAGTTATTTTGTTTCATGGGAGCACATTATTTCTCTCCTCTTGCCGCAGATATTCACCTAAAGGAATGAATCCATTGCTCCACAACGTAATAATTATCTTTTTCTGTTTCAGTTGCAGGTAAGAAGCCGCCACTTCCCGCCTTAACCGCGTTCATTCTGGTCTTCAGGTATGTTTGCAATTATCAAAATGAGGTGGAGATCCGTACCCATGGGAATGATTCCACAAATGGACGTCGGAATTATATCGCCAAGTTATCTCCATCAGCTACGTGATCTAAAATCAATTAGCAGTATCAGTTGTTTCGATGAGAGAGAAGGTTTCACATTTGAAAATGGCAGTCGAAGACTTGGTCTTGAATGTCGCCCTTACTCCTCTGGGAAATTGAATGGAGGGTGTTAGGGAAGTTTGGCGGCAAGTCTAGGGAGAAGATATTACAAAAGTGAGTCGAACACATTGGCTCAGAATGGCTGATTCAGTTGTTTCTAAGCAACGGAACTTGTCTTTCTTAAAATCAATACGCGTTGAGTTTACTATTGTTCAAAACTGGGTAAATAGCGACGCGTTTCTTTGCCAATATATAGCGTGAATCGGTCCGGTGACGAATGAATGAGGAAAAACTGATGAACTTGGGGTAGTGATGTGAGGGAACGGACACCTTATAGGATATATTCGATGTTTGTCATTGGAATAGTGCTATCAAGAAGTGATACGTTTTTGGAAACTCGATTTGCCTCGGAAAGCATAATTATTGTCTTTGAATGGTCCTGTAATTGCTCTCTCAGGCTCAGCATTGTTCATGCATTACTTCCCTCATTACCGTATTGGAAGGAATAGAGATTCAAAATCCAAAGTGACCCTCCGCCGTCGCTTTCAGCCGCTTTTCGGGCCAATACCTGAATATATGAAATGGGTTTTACGTGAAAATGAGGAAATAAGGCGCGTAGGGCATACATCTCAACAAAACTTGTACGCTAAATTGATTCATATTGGTGACGGATCGTGTGTCCAGGGAGGTTGAGCAGCATTTTGCTGGACGACTACATGACAAGTATTTAACCTAAACCTAAAATTTTGAGTGACACCTGCGTGGCTACAAATGGGGAAACGGTTTTCTCATGCCGACTTCGAAATGAGAAATCTAATACAGTAACTTCCGTCATTCTTTCATCGTGGTAGACGTATTAATTTTTGGAGTAATGGGAATTAACTTGGAAATATTGGTCTGAGCTAATGGAACGAGCAAGCATAAATAAATTGGTCGAGGGTAAACTGGATTTAGCTTGAACAAGGGTGGAGAGCGAGAGGAAGGGACGTATTAGTTTGGTGAGGGCAGGCACAAAGCGACCAGGCTCATTACCGGTCACTTAGGACTTACGGATATTAACATTTGCCTCCCGCCAGTCTCAGCCCGCCTTTCGACCTCATTTCTGAGCCTTGATTCAATAAAACAACAACAGCCTCACTACTCGGGTCACAAACACGAGATCGTCCTACCGAGGAAAATGGCGCAAGAAAGGCCTCGGATTTGATCCTTTCTCTGAAATCCTGCTGAAGGCTCATTAGCGAATATATTCGATGAACCGAGTTAGTTTCGCAATCCTAAAAGGCCGAGAACTCCCGCAGAATCTGTTTCATGCATTAGACATGAAAACCGTCATATTTCCACTCGAGGGAAGTTTATTTTTCGGAACATGTTGCGCAAGAATTTCCTCTTTGACAATTTATCCTTTCGACGCACCTCCCTATGTACTGCGCGCTCCCGTATATGATTCTCTGCCATGATGTCTTTGATTTTGTCCTGCTTCTGACGTCAAAACTCGAGCAGGTAAATAGTTACGTGCTTTCTCGACTTCCTTTCTTTTACCTGCCTATTCCGCTGTAAGCAATGAGACCTGAGCTTTTCCCGTCTAAAATAAACACCGTCATCTAACCAGCAGCCCAGTTTCCCACCAGACGTCCTCAATCCAGTGTTATCAGTGTTTATTTCTCCAAAGGCGTTCATTTGACGTGTATAATAATGTTTTCAAACGAATCTTTGCAGTTTTCTCTCTTCAAAGACTCGACCGCACGAATTCTTTATGAGGGGACCTTTGATGAGATCCTTTTTGTGATCTTAGCAACCTTATTTAGCTTATAAGTGGGCCTGTTTCCTCTTATCACTGTTGATTTCTCTTTAATTGCATTTATTATAAGTACGAAATGAACTAAATTGGATGAAAGAACGTCGTCCAAATACTGCCACTTTCAATGAGAGGAATCTGATTTCTTCTAACAGAAATCAAATAAGAATTATAATAGCACGAAATAAAAAAGAATTATGTTCTGGTCATTGAAAACAAAAGTGCTCGTGTATACTGAATTAAATATGTACTTGTGATTTGAAAAATAATTTAAAGTACATAGGTGTTAAATTCTTAAAATGAACAACTGTAGACAAACACCATAAACTCTCTATGAAGAGGAACCCAGCGGGGTATTCTTGAGTATATACAAAAACATGATGGTCTCAAGGGGGGTCCACCACGCGCAATCAGGGTATTTCCGAATTCCCGACAAATATTCACCAAATTGAGCTATCATTTTAACATACTGAAGTGTACAAATCTGCAGAAATAGAACACTCTCTCCCGCTCTTAATATTAGATGGAGCTATCATAGTATCATAGTCCTAATAATTCTTATAGTATAACAAGAAGGGAATAGGTAAGGGTTGTTCCTTTTGTTGTGGAAAAGATAGCATTTTTATTTTCATTCCGATCAGACGGCTGCAATCAGTATCGTGTTTCCCACGATATCTCCTCTGAAATGAAGACGACCAAACTTACTCTATTCCTTTGATACGGCATTCTAAATCGATTGATCAATTCCACAGACATCACAGGCATTCTCACTCCCAATAAATTCAAACACCTCCAAGCTCAGTGTATTTTAACCATCGGATCGAGAAACTCGGTCGTTAGCTTATAGTTGAATTTCTTTGACTTAGAAACATCAAAGCCACAGGATAAATTGATGAAGAATAGAAGTTAATTACTTTTAGCTAGTTTCGGATCCATCTATCAGTCGTCGAAAGCAGAAAATTCCCTCGAGCACTCATGGTAGATAGGTATTAATAAAGAGAAGATAATGTGCAATCGCTCCGAGCTATATAGCGTTAACTCAATTGGCCCGTCTGTAATGGGGCTTCCTGAACTTCGCACTTAATTAGAAAAGTTACAAGGAGGATTCAAACCGTTGTTTTCTTTGCCGATGCTCCATAGAATGTATTTAATCAGTTCCATAATTTAATTCATCAACTTGGTAATTTACCAGAGTTCTTGTAAGTGAGGGACTCGTTATGGAGTAATCTCACTTTACAATCATGCTTCTTCGCAAGTCCGCCGCTCGCCATAAATCAAAATGTACTTCTGAAACGAACAAAATGTTTCGATTGGTATTGACAGACGAGGGGGAAGGTTTCAAGCCGGTTTCGAAAAGCCTCACGAGCTGAATCTCCGAGTGCGGAAATAACTGCAGGATCCCATGACACGACAAAACGTAGCGTGTAAGCCCGGACGGTATGACACCAGTACAAGTGATATTACCTGATCAGAACCATCGAACACACTGCGCCCGACTCATTTGGCCAATTCATGCTTTGAGTTAAAAATAAATCTTGATGACTCGGCGATGGTGGGGGGGGGGGGGGTGTTGTTTCAATATCAGCCTCCTGACACCTAACACACGGTATTTGCCATTCTCGTTACCTATTGGGAACTGTGACTTCCGTAGCTGGTGAAGTTATATAAACAGAAACAGTAGGTAAATGTTAGCACAGCAGATCTCACTGAAAATTGATAATTGATAGACATCATTCCATTCAAAATTGAAAAGAAAAAAAAAACGCTGCAAGTTCATTCACAGGTGTAGGTTATTCCTCGAACCAGCAGCATGGAGTCTCATTCCAATCGATCCAGCGTCAAAAAGTTAGTGGAAAATGATACACCATACGCCTGGGTACCAGAAATCTCCAAAACACACATTCGATTGGTAGAAAGATACCCATTTTGACCCAAAACCTCTTCCGGTGGACACCAATCGTTCCGAGACCCGTCTCATTGGGTTCAGCCATCAAAATTAGGTCTAAAATGATACCCAACACGTCTAGATCGCTGAAAATCTCAAAAATCCATTCATCAAAGTACACATTTTGACGCATTTTCCAGATAATTATTCTAACACATACAATTATTGAAAATGATCAGAGCTGCGAATACGTTTTCGGATCACGGTTCTGTGGTTGCAATTGTGCGACAGTGGCTGACTTTTCCTTTGCCCCCACAAAGCACAAAGTACTCAGCTAACTGGTGCCCTTCCGTCATCCATAACTCTGTCGGCCAGGACCAAATTAGCCGAGGAAACTCGGGAGGTCTCTGTAATCAAGAGCTCCAAGGGAATGGGCAGGGAGCCGGGCTGGGCAATCTTTGGAGGTTTCCTCCGAGACAAAGAGATTCCCCAACGAAATGGGCGGCATTAGAGGTTGATTGGGTCCCAGCACCAGCCGGCCTATTTTCAGGAGCGCATTTCCCGCCTTGTCCATGCTGAGGCCAGTCTTGTGTCCAGTCGTCGTTCTTCCCTGTGAATTCGCGTCGACTGAATTCGATGAAACTCCCACTTCCGTGGTGTCTTACGAACCTCGAACCTCCAAAGGAAACATGCGTTACCTATACATATGACGACTTAGTATCCCCAGGCTGCTCAAGCACCCAATTTTCCTGAAATTCCCACATTTTCATGTTTTAAATGGCACGTAGATATCCAGTGAAAGAGTGAATAAATCTCCCTTTGGCCGTTGGGACCAGCCCGATTTTTCATTCGATTCGAGGCTCCAGCGAGAGTCCTCTCACTGTTGTCACCCCTACATCAAGAGATAAGTGCTATGGCCTCTGTGCTGACCCCTCCGGTGCCTTCGTTTAGAGCCCTATGGCACCTGTCAGCATTGTCCAGACTGATTGTGAATTCCTTGCCAGGGCCAGAGTGTTCGTCTCACTACCTAATCGAAACCCGTTTAGGGTCGCCAACATTTAATCAATCGAGAAACCTCGATACGAAATTTTTCCTTCTGCCTCATCGGAATACACTGAACGATCGTTGTATCTCTCATCCACATGAATTTATTCATCCACAGAGCGCATTCATGATTCAACACGTGAGGTTGCTCCATAAATAATTAAAACGCTGCAAATTATTCGTAACTGCTTCAATATTCTATAGGCTTGTCTCCGAGGTCTTTAGTATATGTACCTACTATAGAAGGAAAGAAACCTGACCAAGGTAGTCGGACGAAAATCCAAGGTGAAAGTCCTTGTTTACTTTACTTACTTTATTTTAGAAGGAAAGTAAATACCAATTCTAGTGGTCGGCCATCGGTCACAGACCCGTTTCAATCGATTCAGCGTCCAATATTCAGTCAAAAATTGTACTCCACGAATCCCAAAAAACACTCAGTCAACACACACCATACCTGCAATTGGCGTTGGTCGATTGAAAGGGTTCAAGGGCATAATTTCAAAGGCCTTTTTTCGTACCTACACAGTTTGAAACGTGAAGGGTAACAAATTAGAAGGGTTCATCTTCAAAGATTCAAATTATTTTATACAAATCGCCTATTACGATAGGAAAAGTAAACGAAAAAATACCGCAAGTACTTGAAAATAGGCACGTGTCGACATTCTGAACCAACAACGAGTTCGGGGGCTTGCAGATGCTCCGTCAAGTATTTTCTCATCGAATTCCCCTTCGTTATTGATGAGTATTTATAGAAATGATGGAAAAAGGAACACGAATACCTTCACATTCAAAAGGAACAGGGGGGATTTGATTCCTCCAGCGTTACAGCATGATAAATCAGTTTGAAGGTTAGTGTTTATTGGCCAATAAATCGGAATGCGCGAAATATTTTATTCACCTTTGAATGCACAGAGTGAGAGAAAAGGAGAAAAAGCAGGCCAAGAGGAGAAACGGTGATTTCAAGATCTCTTTTCCGCCCTTTGGTTTGATCATGTTTTGACTACCAGGAAAGAGGAATTCAATCTGCCGTTGCAAAAGGACCCTCATGTCCTTTACTCCTTCCCTTTACAAATACACCACTTCCTCGTTTTTTTTTTCCTCCTTTGTTCGATCGATTGTCGTGTTGTCTTAGTGACTTACGAAGTTTCGAGGAAATGAATCGAATTCCCCTCAACTTGAGAGTAAACTCCCTTCATTACGATCCAGATGGGTCACATCCACTAAATTGTTCTCTTTTTTGTCTTACAATATCGGAGTCGTCTTCGTTAAACTGATATGGTACCTTCAACTAGGTAGGAAGAATTTTATTGTAATTGTTGTTTTGTTTGTTTGTTGATGTGAGACTGAATCAAACTAGGAATTTCTTCTTCTCTGGAGGTTGTTATGACTGAAATCACTCTCGTTTCTACTCTCAGGCGAAGTCCAGTTTCCTAGCTAATCATAACTACGTTTTCCTGTGTCCTTCCATATTATCCAAGTGTCAGCGCTCACATTCTACGTGGTTTCTCTGCAGGGGCTCGAATTTCATCGAGGACGAACTGTTGAAGAGTTTTTTCCTTGTTCCCATGGTACCTAGTTTGTAGGCTGAAAAAAAAAAAAAAAAAAAAAAAAACGGAAAAAATGAGTTGATAGATTTGGTTATTATTCTGGTAAAAATCCTCATCGAAAAATCTTTTCAAACTCAAATGCAAGATATTGTCAAGATGTATTATCAAAGATTGAAATCCATCGCAATATAAGCACATTACATCAAGATGGGTTTCAAGCTATAAAGCCTGAACGTCGTATTTGTATTCACGAATGTAAATATCAAATGAATTTCCGGCTTATACTGGAAAACCTAGGTATTTAATCAAAACGCTATCAGCTATGGATATGTATTAAAAACGTGATAGGTGGCCTCATGCTCATCCTGACCACGAGGGAGGCAAGTCCTCTGTAGATTTACCCTCCTCCTTTACCAATATTTTCAGTCACTAAGAAGCCACAGCTTAGCAATAATGAACCCAATTAGATGCCAAATTTTGGTAGCCGAGGGGGTCGGTGTACCCATCTATATTAGTGGCACGCAGTTTTTCCTGCATGATGAGTATAACAGATAAAGGTGTTAAGGAAATCTAGCCAAGCTGTGAAAACCAAAATCGCATCTTGTTGTCCCATACTTTGCTATACCTCAATTCTATGATCAAAGCTTTCAGTAGGGCGACCAACCATAAATTGCTGAATTTAATTGCGAATTTTCAACGATCAACTACCAGATGAAAGGAAAAGTCAGTGATTAGTTTGTTAAAACAAATGTGGAAAATTGAGGGTCCATAACTCGTGAAAATTCCACAAAGAAACCCCGGTTATGAACCGTAAAACTGACGGTTCATCAAATGCATGGTCGTAATACAAAAGTGCATAAAAATTTACGAATCGGCACAGAAACCCGTTACATCTCTTTATTTGCATCGCGATCATAACCACAAACCTCCCCGGCACGACAGGTTGCTATGATTTGAGAGCAAAGCCCACGAAAGGCCGTAACACAAAAACGGATTAGGAAAAACGGCTGCGTTGTAATTCGGTACGCGGTACAAACCTGCAAAGTTTTTATTAGGCTATCTCAACTTTCAAGGCTCAGAATACTAAAAAAAGAAAGTTCTGCGGGGAAACCTCTCCCTGTGACTGCTAAATGGCATTAGTTTGCGACGTAATCAAGGAAATTCATATCATAGGCTTTGTGAGGGTATCTGTTCCGAGGTCCTAACTACATTATGACTTTTCCTACGATAGTTGTGCGTGGATGGTGGAGAGAGGATGTATTTTATTTGTCGTACCGAGGCTTTTCTCCGACCCTTCCTTTCTCCCCTCAATTGTACGTTATCAATGGAATGAATAAAAGGTGAAAATTAGCACTCCTCAATATGGCTGGGATAGAGGGGTCGTGAGCTTTGCATAAACTCGAATGGGGTAGCTGAAAAGGAAAAACTGAAATCCAGTATAAACTTAGCTTCTAAATTATTCATCACTGCCTTCTTCTCTTTCGCCAACTTCTTCCGAGTCTCGGCCTCCCTTCGATCCCACTGTGTAGTGAATGCAACACCGCTCCAAAGAACTTTCAACAACCCCCGTTTCGGTGACGGTGCTCGCTTTAATTGGGGACTGAGAGACGATTTCTCCGTCATTTTTGAAAACCAATGGAAATATCTAGATTTTACAAATCGGTAAAATCTTGAACTTTATGAGCGTGGTATTTATTTTTTTGGGCGTTTCAAAGTGTCCAGACTAAGATATGCAAATGTCCGTCCGCCGTCCACGCCGTTTGGGGTAGCAGACAATTTTCTAAAAATTTGAAATTTCGGTAAAGGACCCGTTCCTGGTTTTATTTGATCCTGGAAAGTTTTCAGCCCGATCGGATGGTAAATGGATTTTGTAGATTTTTGGTGATCTAGGAGTATTGTTTTCGAGTAAATTTTGGACGCTGTATCGAATGAGACTGGTCTCGGAACGATTTGCGTCCATCGGAAGGGGTTATGTGCCATAATGGGTATTTATCTACCTATTTCAAAGGTGGGTTTTCGAAATTTATGGTACCTAGGCGTGTGGAGTATCATTTTTCAATAAATGTTGGACGCTGAATCTATTGGAATGAGTCCGGGTCACTCCACACTCACAGTTTTTCACGTTTTTAATTTAGTTTCGTATTGTAAGAATCAAGTTCATTTTAAAATCACTCCGAAGAGTCGTGATGATATTTTTCTGTCGGTTCCACATCATCTGCCTGACAGACACTCTGAGAACTACTGCTAATCCTGTCCGTTGAAATCCGTGTTTCTCCATTCGAAACAAAGGGCCTTTGAATGCTGTAAAAAGCGAGAGCGATCGGCATTCGAACAGGTGGCGTGGAAAAGAGTAAAAGGTTTTCGAAAAAAAAGTTTAATAATCAAAAGGTAGAGTGAATGAGCTGAGCATTCAGAGGACATAATGGAAAAATAAAAATGCCATCCTGAAAAAAAAAAAAAAAAAAAAAAAAAAAAAAAAAAAAACCGCTTGGGAACCGCCAACAAAATACTCCTTGGACAGTCAGATGGATTAAATGGGGTGATAAAAAAAAGTTAATTTAGACACTTTTCCTGTTTTAGTTTCTCTGGAGAAAACAGTGAAAAATAAGGTTTCCGCCCCGGGAAAGTTTCCTCTTGTCAGTCTTTAAATTACTTTACCTCATTAACTTTTAATCTAGTTTGCGAACTCTGATGTCTAGAGGCGAGTATTGGATCCTCAAAACTCGTTAGGAATCAGTTTATTCTATTAGTTCATCACATGATTAACGATCTCAACTCCTGGAGAGCTTTCCACCTCCAAGAACTCACTCTAGAGAGCTGTGAAGCCACTTAGTGAGGCACCGAGAGTTGAAAAATAACTTATTCTACCTGAACGTGTAGGTAGGGTCAACGGTAATATCCATTATATTTATTACAGCGTGTTATAGGTTCTTGAGAGTTGCTTCTCAATTAAGAAATTTTGTTATATACCTCCTCGTTGCACTCTATTGGATGATGCTGTACGTAGCCATGGTTACTATTATAGGTATTATTTCGTCAAACACAACATCCTGATTCAATTACAACTGAAGTGTTTGATAACCGTGCGTACCTACTTGGAGAGCACGTCCATTTAATTTTCTCCAAGAAAGGATCTAAAGAGAAAGTTTCCTCTCATTCAAGGTGGGGAGTTTGAATAACAAGTAGAAACTACATAATTACCAACTTGACTGATTGGATGGTTCCAAAGTCAATTAATAAAGGCGATAACTCCGTCTGTTCAATTTAAGACGCCAATTGGAGTTGAGGGAGTTGTCAACGGGAGAAGCCCCCCGTTGAAAGATCAATACTGTCTTTCGATCACGACTCTTCTTAGTGACTGTATTATGTATAAAAAGGAGAAGGGGCGCCCAATAAATCAGTATTCGGCACGTGCGCTGATGTTGTTTTTTTTTCTCTCTTTTTTTTTCACATGGAAAAATTGTGTTTTTCGCCTACATTTCATCAATGAATCCCACCTAAAATTACCGAAAAAACTGGGCCAACCTAAATTTTCATCTTCACAATACCTATAATGACCCCCCTCAGCATTTTCCGGTGTACAGCAATCTTCAAGGGAACCATCTGAATCGATTCATTGTCCAATATTTTATGGAAAATCCCATCTATCAAGGTTCAAGAAAAAACTCTAACAAAATACCGGTTTCGCCCATACCCTACTTCTGTAGGAGGCAATTGTGTTGGTAGAAAGCTGAAACTGAGTCAAATTTGTTTTGGCCCTACCTCTTCTGAATCATATCAGATTGATTCGCATTTATTATCTATTAAAAAAAAAGAGAATTTTCTACATATCAGAGATATTCTGTCTGGGAGCAACATATTAATGCTTCTTCATATATTATTACAATATCGTGTATTTTACAATAAGAATAATAAATCAAATGTCATCTCCCATCAAATACCTAAACCTAGTCATGCTTCTCAATAAATAATATCCCTACCAATATGAATCCACAATACAGAAATTATTCATTATTTCTCGAAGGAAAACGCTGCATATTCGTTCACAGGGGTTAGTTATTCCTTGGACCAGCAGCATGACGACTCATTCCAATCGATTCTTTGTCCAAAATATTGTGGAAAATGATACCCCACGCGTACCAGCAATCTCAAAAACACAAATTCTAAATGGGTAGATAGAGACCTATTTTTACCCATAACCTCTTCCAGTGGACATCAATCGTTCCGGGACCCGTCTCATTGAATTCAGTGTCCAAAGTTTAGTCAAAAATGATACCTCATACGCCTAAATTGCCGAAAAGCCATTTTTCGAAAAAGACATTTTAACCTCTACCCCTCCCCAAATTTCCGATCGGGCTGAAAAGTTTCGAGGAACAACTAGACCCAGGAACAGGTCCATGACCAAAATTTCATATTTTTAGAAAATTATCAAAGTTGGCGTGGACGGGGGACCTAGACACCTTGACACGTCCAGAAAAAAACTCTGAGCCGAATCGGAGAGGTTGACCATTATCATGAAAACATAGATTGATTATTCAAGGAATAACCAACCAAAACAACTTAAGTGATTAGGCAAAAGAGTGCGCCGCAATCGAAAGCTTTTTTCATATTTTGGAATATTTTTAGTCGACTGGTTGTGCCTATGCAACGTAGATGAGACCTGCTCGCGTCGTTCCGACGTCCTGACTGATGTAATAGGAAGTTTGAATCAATTTTCAATCACCTAGGAATATCTCAGCACGCGACTGGATCACGATCACTGTTGTGGACTGACCCTCGTCGTGTCGATCAGGTTGAAAGTCTGTCAGGACATACGTCACGAAGTCATTTCTGGTTCAAGACCATAATTCCTGTCATCTCGGATCACAATTCATTTTAACGAATTCCATTTATGAAACTTAGCTACTACGTGCTGAGTGACCCTCCGATGAGGCTGCAATGTTCTGTCTTCGTACGTGGCAATCGGTCATGTACCTGCAGCGGTTTGTGGAGCCTGAAATCACGAATAAATATATCACGTGCATTGTGTCGTAGCTCAGTAAGCCATCGATCCAAATTTGTCTCCTCAGAAGCCCAAAATACGCCTTCAGTTTCAGTTCTTTACGAGAGCTCGTAATAACACGGTCATTCTCAATCCGCTTGGACCTCTCTGAAGCATGAATTAGGAAAATGGTCTTCTCGGGTTTTAGCGCGTGGTTTTTTTGTTTCTCGAATATTCCGAGGAGAGATGGATTATGCAGATCTAATGCAGGCATGGCGGGTTGTTCTTACAGAATGTGGTTTCCCGTTTGCTTTCAGTGTTCCTGTTGTACACGCGAGGTCTCACCGGTAATGATGGTTTCGACTGTTTCAAAATGTTGTTTGTGCCGGCTGGTTCGCTTTAGTTTTCATTTTCGTCTGAAATGAAAACATCGGTGGAAATAGTGTCGCAGATAACCAAAATACCTTATTGTAACGTGTGATTTATTTGTGAACCAAGCATGAACTGGGCATGATTAACGGGCCTAAACTAAACTAATATCAGATCGAAACCGGAAAAATCATCAGCTTTCAAGGGACATTGATTTATTGCGTAATAATTTCCTATTTGCAGATCCAATTATTGGCTATAGGCATGAAATCCCCTTATTTCTTGGTGATCGATTTAGATCAAGTGATATTGTACTAGTGCGAAATATTTTTTGAAATAGATTAACCAACTATGCGTAGGCCTGAGTTCTTACATGACTGCAACATTCGTTCTGGTTTATCATTCTCGGAATAATATCCCTATTTTTCCATGCTTGAGGTAGATTGTAGACCTTGTGTTTTGAGTGTCGCATGTATTGAGGAAGATTTCGGAGGTTTTCTCCATCACTATAGTGGTAGGATATGGGTAAAAACGGGCCAGTTGAAATTTGTTGTCATTGAAAAATAGTCATTTATTCTCCAGTTTTTCTATTTTCTCTCTTTTTACTACCTACTCCGGAGACCACAAGACCGCAAATACACTTTTCCCACACGAGTGAGATCAACCAAGAATAATAAATCATGTTGGAATAATATATATGCACCGTTTCCTCCCCAGTCATTGGCTCGAAAACACGTTCCTTGCTCTTCTAGGACATAGTTTGCGCATGTTTGGTTCTCCCAGCATAACCTTAACAAAATTGTCTGTTTTTGACAGACCACTTATAGGTAAATTTCATTATTCTGAAACTAGAAATGAGTTTTCTGTAACAAGAATAATTCATTCAGGATTTTTATTGATTAAGATGAAGCTTTCAGACTGTTTTCACCAAGAATACGCTAGATTCGTTTGCAGAATGTCTGTTGTACCTCACAAATCAACTACTTGAAAACAATGTTTATTATTCAATTATCGATGTTTGTGGTGCCTGATTCGGTGTCTCATACAATCCACACATTTACCTACGTAAAAACCTACATTATAATGGGGTTTTTAACAGCCGTCTTTGTGGACTACACAATTGTGAATCAGCGCGCGTAGGCATATTAAATGGAATAGCATAACCGTACCGACAATTTCGGAAGATGAATTTGAATTTATTGCGACACCCTCAAGCTCAAACCCCACAGAAATACCAACTTATGAGAGCTTGAAACCAGGCGATTTTTTTATAAATTTATTATAAGAGTATATACTCGTAATAGTCAATGATAATAGTTTTCCGGGATGTATAAGAAAAAAAAAAAGTTTTTTTTTTCCATTTGCACAGTGGAACGACACTTCTGGGACGTTAAAGGCTATCCGCTATCAGAAAACATCACTATCTGCTCAAAAAAGCCAAAAACAATGTTGCCATTATTAAACATGATTGAAACCTTCGATTATTTGTACTTCCGTCTAGAATACCGTGACTGGCTCGTGAAGCCAGGCCGTGTTGCCAACCTTTGGAAAATGACAACGTGACGTCACGCTCCTGCTTTGTCAACTATAAATTAGTTTTTCTACCTGTGAAAAAGCTAAATTAGTTCTTTAAGCTAGCTGTAGGTCGATTCAATCTAGGGGTTGCTCGTGTGTAGAATTACAGGTTCAGAGGACCCCAGTTATTTGTGTGCCAAGAGGATTCAACATTCGAGAAACTTGCAGTTTCGTAGGTACTCACGCTCGTCCCATCTTTGGTGTTCGTGTGACTGTTGTAGCTTGTTGTACTATGCTATGAGTGAACATGGTGACAGCGCGAGGGGTGAGTGGGAGTGACGTCAGAGGGAGAGGGGAGGACTTGAGCTATTAAGCTTCTTTTCTTCAATTCATTTGATATTATGAAAGCACACGACTGAACTTATTATTTCATTAAGATATCACCTTCATGACAATTAATGCATACTATATTCTACTTTCCTGTAAACCCTATTTTCCGTGAAAAGGATTACTGTCTTCCGGGTGCGGTCAGAATGAACTCCATTTCGATGATTCGAGTGAGTATAAATTTGCTAGCCGCAAAACGTGGAACACTTCTTTAAAGAACACACGATTTTAGATGAAGCCGAGCGATTATAACACCGCATTATGGCGGCATGAGTGGTGGGTCGAGAGAAACGGCAAGCCCTGGCACAAGTAAACAGTTTGAATCAAATCTAACGCTACGGCGTTTCCATTTATGCAGGGACAAGGGATTGTTTCACTAATAGTAGTAGCTCTAGAAGCGCGAATGGAGCTCTGGAACTCGACGGTAAATCTCATTGCGTACCTATCGCCCTCCATTGGAGCACCGCACGAATGAAATCTTAATGACACCGATGGAGGCCATTAGTGCGAATGGAGGTGTGTTAATGGCAAAAACATTCTCTCCGCTTCAATGAGTGAATAAGCTCGTGGAGCAGAGCTCAACTATCTAGTTGCATGGAACGCCTCCCTAATCCCACTAGCCAGAGCACCTGGGTCCCTATTTTGCTGATTTTTTTTTTTTTTTTTTTTTTTTTTACTGAACTCTCACTTAGTACTGTTTACAAAGAAAGTATGTAGGCATTGCAGTGTTGAGAACGAAGAAATTTTGGTCGGCCAACAGACCGGTCATGTCTTGGCATGAAATATTTGTTTAACAATATTGTTTATTCTCCTTTAGGTGATACAATGGTTGTAATAGTTCATTTCGATGCAACAGGGATTGTTCATGGAATATTCTTGTACCTTTCGAGAAATAATATTGTTGTGCTGGCATAAAGAGTCAAGAGAGGACTCTATTTGTCTTCGGTTGAGGCCATCATACACTTCATGTATCCAAAAATATGTAGAAACCCCTACGGTGGTGTCTGTAGTAATGTTTTATGAGTCCCTCAATGTATTGTGCGACATTTGGCTTTAAAAACATGGAATCTTTTATTTAATCTAACGTAATCATCGACCCTTACTTCCATTATCTTTTCATTATGAATTGTGTACCGTCATGCAGTATTTTTCTTCGTTTCCATTCATGTAACTATGCATGAGTTCATAATTATGAAGACCTGGTAGAACAATGACCTCACGTATCACATAATCTCATATAAGTTCACCTACTTCACTATACTTACTGTTACAATCAAAACTGGTAAGGCTTGTGATTATTTTAAACGTAGTCCTTAGGGGAACTCATAGTAGCTATTATTTTAGAAATAGTAGAGTGAATTATTTCAGTTCCAGGATCTAAAATAGTTTACCTCATTCTCACTATAACTGAGAATTCCACAAACTAACACGATCTCCACTACGGAAATTGAACTATTTTCTTTAAATCGTCAGATAAAATCCGATTGAGTGCCAAAACTGAATTGATTGGCTGGATTATTTGTGTATTTCAGTTTATGCCTCTGGTTTTTGTTGCGTCTCCAAGAAACGGTCACTCGTGTAGACCAGAGATATGTGGGAAATATACGATGCCATATACTCGAGTTGGTGAATAATAACAAACGAACCAATCGCCTATTAAAAAGATAGTCGAGGTTTCCGAGAAGTTAGAGTGAGATCGAGCCTTCCGCAGGGACAGGCTTGGAAAATGGGTGTTATTATTTTCCCCGCTTCGGAGGTCGTGGGACGGAAAAAAGACCTTTTGACTCGAAGGATCCACCAACTTGTAACAATGATAACACCAGGCGGGGACTTTGATACGTTGATGGTTAAGTTGAGAGCATCCCCAAGTTTCCGAGTAAATATCCTCTGTTTTCCCTCCCTGAGGTCCGTCTTCCACCGAACCACGAGCCGTCTCGAAACTTTTATTTGCTGATATATTCGAAAGCCGAGGTATTGGTTTCATTTATTTTATGTGTTTTCGGGAGGGGTTCGCCCATCCGAAGTTAGCTTCTCCCTCTCGCGACAAACAAGCCCCCTCCACACCGGGCCCAACTTGATGAGTTACTGTCTTCCTGTTTTCAAACCAACTTGCCTCCCCTTCGTCGATCGTCACCTCTGGGGTAGGAAACGTCCAATCTACTGTCGGTTATCTCAAACAACAACCGCTCATTTTTTCCCCACATCACCCTATTGGCATCGTGAAAAATAGCAATTCCCATGTCTTGAGCAAAACACCTGCCAAGTGTTTTCCGCGTTCTGTCGGATGTGTAGGATCAGACGATCTGTAAGGATATGATAATATTCAGCTTTTCCATGTCAAATAGAACATTTTGAAAATATTCCAACTCAACAATGTTTTTTTTTTGTTTTTTTAATTCGATTTTTGATATTTTGGGCATTTATCCATGTTAATCATTTTCCACTGAATTTTGGACGCTGAGTCCATTGAGATGGGTCCTGGAAGTAGGTAAGCGTGATTGTGGGTTCCTATCTACCTGTGTCTAGGTACCTAGGCGTGTCTGGTATCATTTTCCACTAAATATTGGACGCTGAATTGATTGAAATGAGTCCGGAACACTCCAAACTCACTGTTTACCCCACGCTTCTTGTCCAAAGAATAACCAACCCCTGTGAAAGCAAATTTGTAGTATTTTTGCGTTTAGCTTGCTGACATTTTACTCCAGAATAAATCGAGTCTGATCACGATGAGGTACGATCTTCTCCCCTCGAACGGTGAGTTGCTTCCTGGATGAGATCTCGTGTTAAATTAGACCAGGTTGCACCCTCTTCACCACGGTAGAACTTTTTGGACCTGAATTCCTTGATGAGATAGCTTGGATTGGCGTATCATCTTCCTGCGATGATAAACGGAGTTATGAAAACGCTCGAGGCCAATTTAAATTACCGTGAAATCAGCGGGGAGAGGACGGAATCTATTCCTGACTCAGTTCCATGTGGGGTGGGAGGCATTCTCGTACGTGAAAGAAACACCCTATTTCGCACATTTCCCCTAGTTTTGTGAGGTCATTGGACAATTCCGCGTAAGAAATATATAATTTTTCCCCATATTCCGTGCATCGATTCTATCAGATGATTGAAACCGTTGTGAACTGTATTGCTCATCCATGAAACGAGAATGACCATCTTTAGCTCAAATTCTTGTTCAATTTATATGTTAGGTTTACCATTCGACTTAATTTACATTTATTTATTCGACATTTAATTTTCTTGTTAATTGGGGGCATTCACCGGTGTACTACATCCTCCGAATCTAATGAAGGCAGTTCGCTATTCCTTGGTTTCCCGTAGGCATATAGATTAATATTTATTAATTTTTTTTCTTCGGCATACTTTACTACCTATTGATTTCTGTTGAATGAATGGGAACGGGGCGATCATTATGCATTTTTTTTTTAGTTTTTCCTACGAACTAATTGGTTAGGGAGCTGTAAATGGAGCTCAGTTAGGGATGAAATGAATCATTTCTACTCTGAGAACTGATTGAGTTGGAAGAGAATGAGGTCTGGGGTCGAATGAAAAGGGCCTCCCATCGCATCCGGGTCGTTTGCCAAAACCTGGTGTTTGTTTTATATATTTTACGCTTCGATCCCATATTCAAAACCCAATCCTCACCGGCGCTTCCTGCGTTGCTGAGGACATAATTCATCATACAGGAGCAATGTAAGGTAGATAAATTCCGGCCACAGATTTGGATAGTCTTGTTTGTTTCGCAGTGTAACCGACTGTGACGTAGCTGCGAGAATAAGAACGTTATTAGTTCTCGGAACTGTAACTGTATGGGGACAGAGCGTGCGTAAATGGTGACGTATTAACCTGACAAATTTTTTTTGTAATTTCTGCAATGTCTATATGCAGTGTCTGTTGGCTACGAAATCCCTTCTGATCACACAAAATTTTTTCAAAATATACAGTTTTACCCATACTCCGCCCTACTTTGGGGTGATTTGACTGAAATTGAGCTAGGATTTTAACTGAGACACAAGCAGACTTGATGTGCGATAATTTCAAAATTTTCGGAGCATTTCAAAAGGGAATGTCAGAAGAGAGATTGTATTTGTATAGTCTTGGCAAAAATAATTCAGAAATTTGAACCAAAATTAGGAAAACGGGAGAAGATAGGAATGAGTCTAGTTTGATAAGATTTAACCGGTTGATGAGCTTTGTTGATTAGGTAAATCACATTTGGAATCTACGGTATAATGTGGTGGGGGCTCTCATTTACACGTCCAGAATATGATTTATTATAAAATATCGTCATCTCCAATTTGTCAATTTTTCTAGAAATCCCTTTATTGCTCTTGTTCATAGAAAACATGACTCGTTTTTAGATTGTGGAATATCGAGCTCTTTACATAGAGCAACTAATTATTCGGAGTCAGTATCCTTGATGAGCGTGAAGTTATAGAGGTCAAATGGGGTAAATGGCAGCGATCAAACGAATGAAAAGACCCCGGTCTTTCAAAGATCATCGCGAAAATGACTCAATCGAGTTGTGAAGCGGAAGCGTAGTTGAAAAGGTCCGAATCGTTGTTAATTATCTTAGTTATTGCGATAATTTGGAGGTAGTAGGGTGAGGACTGCAAACGCGTTAGTTAGCGGTGGTCTCCTGGCAGAGGTAGGTGCGTAAGTGTGCCGAGGGATAGGCGGGGTAATGAAAAGATGGTTTCGTGTCTTATCTCTACGGTAAAGTGGCTGACAGTACTCCTTCCAGCGCTCTAAAGAACCTCTCTTAATAGTAAGCTATTCCCTATAGTCAATTAACCCCCGCACTCTCACCCACTATCTCTTTCCACACCCTTCTTCAGCGCCAGCTTTTCTTCTGCCAACCGAGATATATACTGGAGAAACCCACGTTACCGTGACTGCGCTCCAAGTGAATAAGGTAGAGAAGGGAGGAAGAGGTTTTTTTTTTTTCGAATAACTCGAACCTCTTATCGACGAACCGAACCTGTCTCAGGCGACGAAAACTGTCCTGAGTAGATTGGTTTTTAAAAATATCAAATTCTTGACATCCTCGCGAAAGCTATTGAGGCTGGTAAATTTCCTCTTATCGGTAATCGCTGGTTGAGTTCGTCGACCGAAAAATAAGCGAAATTATGTAAATTGGTTGAAACTACGTTAGAGCGGCGTTTACTGGTATATCAGTAATCATTCAACAGTTAACATCATTTTCTTTGAGCAGCGCAGCGTGGTTTGCCATGGTAGGAGAAATTTGCCGAATGTGCCTCAGTGAGCTTGGAGCGTGTGGAAGCCCTATCATATATATGTATAATCGGGGAGGAGAGGGTGACGTGCTGAGGGGGTGAGAGGCTGTGACGTCACAGTTCCTTTTTGGTTTGTAAAAGGAATTGGACAAAGTCACGTGTTCTTGACTAGTTTTCTGCCCACTTTTGGTCACAAGCGGGTTCATTATGATCTGAAGTACATGTGTGTATGATTTTATTGTATTTACAAAACAGAACATCATTCCACCATGGTTTATTAATATAGAGGGCTTTTGCTCCTGCGGGGATCTCCGATGAATCCAAAATACATTTAAATTGATCCACCATTCGAATTTTAGGGAAAGTGAGAACCGAAACAAATATGAACTACCTCCTTAGATAGTGCGATAATGGAATTAGCGGAGGTAGTTCAAACATATTTCACTCATACGAGACCACAACAGTGTGATGAACACATTTTCAAAATTCCCATTTTCACCCGTTTTCAGCGACCGTTTGAGGCAGAAGAGAAACCGATCTCCATCCCTTCTATTTTTGGTTCAACAATTTTGAAAAACCGTACGCAATGCTCATTCTCACCCCGTAAGAGTACATGACTAACTGGAATTTCCGTTTTTTGTTTTAAAAAACAAATTAAAAATACGAACGGCCTCAGATATGAGAACACACCAAAACAAATTTTACTTGCCTGACGCAATTTTAAATGAACAAAATTGGCCTATCACGCAGACCTATTTCTTATTCATGAGTAATAATAATAGTAGTAAGTAGTAGTAGTAATAATAATACGATTGTACTTTCTCCTCCCGAATAGAATGCCTACCCTGCACATTTCTAACCACGTTGACCGGAACATTCAACGTTTCCATTTGTTTGGCGTACCACTTTAAGGAAAAATATATTCGTCTATCTCCGAATCTCGAGATAAAAATGCCGTGGCGAAGGAAGTATTTTCCTGCCTGAGGCTATCTTGAGCCTTGTTCATTGTCCCGGAGAAAGTGCCTTTTCAACCTAGGCAGAAGAAGTCTCTTCTATTCCACAGAAAGCGAAGAATTTCGCTTTTGACGCTCAGAGGAAAGGCACTCAAGGGAAACGTAATTAAGTTAGTGCCATAAGAAAGCTAGGTAAAGTTTTCGTCCAATTGAAATTAATTATTAAAGGCTGTCACATTTCGCTTAGGTGAAGGACGAGGCATCCGGCGGAGGTGCTAAAGAAACAAAGTAGCCAGAGCCAGTAGTCACTTGAAGACAATTAAAGAGTTCTTGTCAGACTTTCTCTCAGGCGATTTTTATTTGCAGATGAATATTTATGAATAAAAGTATTTTTCATCTTCCGAGAGGGCGCCATTGTTTGCTCTCAAACGCCGTATTGGATTAAACGAATTCTGCGGTAGAAATGTGCGCGTTGATAGAAAGCGGCTCGTAATTAGGTCGTTCTTGCTCGTGGAAAGAGATAAGAGCTTTCTTACCGGAGGGTTCTGGTATTAAACTTCACCGTGAAGCTGACACAAGTAGAGAAGATTCACTCAAACTTCTCAGGGAGCCTGGAAATTAGATAGCTCGACAAGTTCATCCTTCCTCCCGAATCTCGGATACTCTCACTTCAGGAAATGATGATTTTCACGTGTGCCCCCACCCCCTCCCATCCACGGTACCACCATCTTCAAAAACTGGCGTCGCATATCCTCTGAGCTCTTTACTTGAATTTCGAAGCAATTTTCCAGTGTCAAAAGACAGTTCTTGAACTCAATTACCGAAGACTTTAGGCGTACACTCTCGTTTTGTGGGCACCGCCTGCCTAAATTGGACTGGGGATTGAATTAGAGAATCAAATTTGACTCCTGAGACTTCAACGAATATTCTACCCGAAAAGAAAAACGGGCGCTCAAGCACCTGAATTCCCTAGTTTCATTTGACGTCTTACCGATTGCAGCGAATTCCACAATTATTCTATGTAGTTCTCGCTTTCTGGAGGAAAATGTATCTAAAGAGGATCTTAGTGTGAATAACTACATATTTTTGAATAAGTTTACATTTAATCCCCGTTTTGGTTGGTTATTCCTCGAATAATCAACCTATGTTTTCATGATAATGGTCAACCTCTCCGATTCGGCTCAAAATTTTTTTCTGGACGTTTCATGGTGTCTGGATCAAAAAAGGTCGATGTCCGTCCGCCGTTTTTGGTAGTAGAAAATTTTCTAAAAATCTGAAATTTGTGTCAGGGGTTTGTTCTTGGCCGAGACGGGTCCTCGAAACTTTTCAGCCCGATCGGACCAAATTTGGGTGGGGTAGGGGTCAAAATGTGTTTTTTGAAAAATGGATTTTCGAGATTTTGGGCGATCTAGGCGAGTAGGATGTCATTTTCCACTAAATTTTTGACGCTAAATCCAATGAAACGGGTCCCAGAACGATTGGCACCCACTGGAAGAAGTTATGGGTCAAATTGGGTATTTATTACCCATTTTGAATATGTGTTTTCGGGATTTCTGCTACCTAGGCGTGTGGGGTATAGTTTTCCACTAAAGTTTGGACGCTGAATCGATTGGAATGGGTCTAGGACCTGCCACACCCACTGTTTCCCCCATTCGAGGAATAACCAACCCGTGTGTAAGAATTTGCAGATTTTTTAATTTGTACTTCGTGCTTCTTGGGATCCCATTTTCCGTGTCTGGAATTATACCTGCGTAATTTCATATTTTTTGGAGCATTTTAATTTTGACTGTAATTCAAGTGTTGAAGAAAAGACTCCTTCAGATAAAGGATTGCCGCTTGAGTCACTCCCTGATCCACTCCGATAGGTTTCTATTAACATTGTTCGAGTGATTTCACATAGATGGATACCGTGAGGAGGATACACCCAGGATAGCAACGTATTTTATTATGCTACGTTATTCAAGGCACACTTATAAAGAATTCTTTAAATTATTTGAGCCCTTTTTGAGTCCGTCAACTTTTTTCGGCTACCAGAAGTATATTGTCGAGTGATACGCTACTTTAGGCGGTAAAACTCAAACACCATGTTCAGATCAATAGAGAATCAAAACCATCAGAAAGGGAATCCTGGCAGGATCAGAATCCTTGTGGGTTCTCCTTACTGGGATATTGGATGAGTTCACCTCACGCTTGGAAACCCCCTCCATTCCTTCCAAGTATTTCGAGTGAAGTTATCATGTGCATTACTGGCATGACTTCTTGCTTCTGTTGTTATTTGACCTCAACCCCTGAGTCCGTTCCTCAGTCAAGGGTGCATTACTGGCGTCACATACGTGAAAGTTGATATTCATATGGATCACAATAATTATGTTGCTTCGGCTGTTGTTGAGGTATTTCCTGAGAGTAAGCCACAACCAGAGTTAAATTGAAAATGCGATCAAATATGATGGTTTACGCCCTGCTACAAAACATTATTGTCGTACAAGTGTCAAAAGCCGTGTACAAACGGGCAGAGGAATTAGCAATCACGCAAATGCAACAGGTAGTGAAATTAAAGGACATTGATTTGAGTGGTGACCCAAGCACAACATGAGCTGCGAATCTCGATTACTAGCGCCCTCGTGTTCAACAACACTTACATCACGACGACTGGCCCTGGTCCAAGGGTTTGCAGCTTTTACCGAGTCCTTTCACTGTTGCTTCCCTAAATTCCCTATCATCGCCTCTTGTATTCGGGATGATGTTCCCATGACTTTATTGTGTATAACGCGAGTATACCATTATATATATTAAGAAGCGACAATACCAGGAAATTATTCATGACACGTGACGCGTGAGTGCCATTTAGGTCCTGCCTCAACCGTCTGATTACTAAAAAATGTTAAAAAAGGTATATTTAAAGAAGTGAATAAATAAAATTGAAGTGTCGATCCTGGTGAAATGTACTGTCATGACTTTTAACAAACGAAAAAAATCCATGATTGGATGGAAAGTACTTTACCCTCACTACCGTAAAAGGTAAATAATCGTCTCTCCCTCTGGAGATGATTAGCCTCCTCCAAGTATCTGAGCCGAGTTCGTACATTGCTGTCATTGAGGACGGCAGGTTGAGCACAACGCAGCTTAACGACTCCTCAGTTCCGTGCGGTTATTCTCTGATAACTAGAGCAATAACAATAAAGATTCATAATCCTAAGGAGTAGGATGGGATTCTCGGGAAGATTGGCACATGCATGGTAATTGAGGGAAGCGCCCTCCCCTCCGCGCCCCACTACCACCGGACCTATTACTAGAGTGGAGAAGGCAACAGCAAAGTGGATTAAGGAAGTGTAGGATTCCCGCTGTTCCATTAGCGATTGTTCTTAGGTGTTTCTATGTCCCCCCGCCACTCCAACCTGCCTACTAACTCCTTCCCCTTAATTAGAAACCTTGGGACGCACTGAGGGATAATAATATTTCCTCCAGCCGGGGTAAGCATGCTTCCTGGTTTTCCTTCTGGTGACAAATCGGCGGATTAAGCGTTTCAATTTCGACGAATTTCGACGGGTCAAAAATTCAAAAGTTTGAAGATTTGGTCAGGCATCGACCACATCCATTGAGCTCCTTTGTTATACTAATCCTTGATGTGGATGGTACTTCCACGGGGGATGATTTCGTGGCTTTTTACCCAGATCGCCTTCCTTCACACACTGAGAAATATATTCTCTACTGTTTTCGGTCTCAGTAAAAGCAGATTTCACTAGAAAAACCCTTATAAGTAAATTATATGACCGTAAAGAAATTTTTGGAAAATTAAAACGCATCCAAGAAAAATGTATTTTAACCGTGAGTAAAATTGGAATGACCGACATCGAAAATTGTCATTATTAAGGACAGGGTTTAACCTAGAAAAGGCCCTTTCATGCTCAATGTCAGGTCGACCATCTCCAATCGGCCCCTTAAATTTTTTCTGTCTAGAATTTCTCTATGGGCTAGTTTGGCTACTAACGTCATTTCATAGCTAAACACGGTCAATTTCCTCCACTGGACGCTTATTCTCCTTTCAAATTTGAGTTGATGATTGTGACAATGCAAATTGAGTCGTCAGATTGGTTCCGGAAAGAGGCTGGTGGCCTTGTACTATTGAAGTGCTCTTCTTCGTTGGCATCCCTTCCAATGCCCCGCCGTGAACCCCCTTGGTGGAAGTTCCAGGCATGTGAGCTTTGATTTGAGATACCTATGACAACGGCCTAAAACAGTTTTGAATCGAATTCGTTGAGAGTAACGAGGAGTTCACTTGTCTGATGTAATTTATTCAACACAATGACCTTGTGTGCAACCCAAATAATCTCAATGAACCGTTTCTACTCCAATCTCCAACGAGGGATACCAGCTACTCCAACTGAGCCCTGACTGCGTCCCCAAGCACCCGAATAGCCAGCAATATTCGTTCAACACAAGTGCTTCCAATCACGTGGCCACCCGTTCACGCCCCGATACAATTCAGGCTCCTGTGCGATCAGACTTTTCTTTTTTCTGGGTGGCGAGGGGCTTCCTGTGCTCGGTGATCGAATGTAGGCCAAACTAGTTGGTCGTTGTAGATGTGGGAATTACGGGTTCAAGAGATCAGTGTCGAATTACTTTGCACCAGCGAACATCATGTACCTACTCGGATATGAGCGAGTTTCAAAAGGAATTTTAATCGTAGCTTCGATTGTTCATTGGAACTCTTCCTTGTATGAACAGTGCTTTGTAATCCAAACAACTGAATATTCTAATTGAATCCTGGGGTACAACGCAAAAATTAAATTCAAGAGCATAACATCCAACACCGTCAATTCACTACGATCAGGCGTATTTAGTTTCAAGCACCAACCCCGTCCCCATGTTTGACGTCATTAAAAACCTCCCGAGGTCTGTCTGTGTAATAGCAGCCGTGAGAGGGCGCTCTGTTACATCGATAGTCATCGCCCAGGGGGGATTAGGAGTTCAGGTCACTTCAGGAGCTCTCTTCTTCTCGGTCACCATTCTATAGTAACGGACAAATCACTTGTTCATTCGTCGCTCATACAATTCCTCGAACCTACCAGGTACACGGAGGATAGTGTATGAGATCTGGGAACATGGATCCAAAGGATCCACTTTTATGCTTACCTTAACTGGCGTTATTTCAAGTCGAATCTAAGCTTCACAAAAAGCTGCCCCGTTACTCCGAAATCAAGCAATTTTTTGAAATATCTGATACATATTATATTATATCGATAAGCGATTCATTTTTTGTCGATCTCGCTCGTGTGGGAATGTGTCTTTGACCTCATCGGAATAATATTTAGATAATGACAGAACAATTTAACATACTTTTTTCTTTAAAAAGTGCCTTTTATCTGAATTGACCCGTAACTGGTGCTCATGGTAACCGTTCAAAAACATATTTTAATAGGTTTGGCAGTAAGTCAAAATTATATCCAATACGCCTGGGTTCCCATTTATGTAAGAGACCCATTTTCATCCATACTTTCAATCAATCAATAACTATTTGGTTTTCGAGCGATTTGAGCATATCGACCTCAGACGCAAAACCATAACTAAGTTGCCAGTAGCCGTATAAATACATCCAATCATTCCCTTTGCCTTTCTTCTTGTTCATAACCTGGCGCCAGTGAAACCTTCCCGTGTGCTGCCAATGTTGCACTCAGCTTCTACCGGCACAGCGGTGTCCTCAGAATTTGTATTTGACACGCGTGCACCTTTTAACCCTAGATATTATTTTATTTTATGGCTTCCGCTCAGCTGGACGAGTTCATAAGGTTCTTTAGTCGCTAGGAAATCGAATCAGAGGCCCGATGCGATTACCCAATTACATTTTCAAGGGAGGAAGATTGAGGAAAATTAAGAACGAGGGTCAATACAATTTTTAACCTTCCACTAGCCCCGACTAATTTGGATAGTTTATATTGACAAAGACGTATCGGTGACAATACGTTCAACATGCAGATCCAGCGTTCAGAGTTTAGTATCTTGAATAAACTTTTGACGAATTCGATCATACTGGATTTCATCTATTGTTGACGGGATAAACCGGTGTCGTAGTTGAAGTTGGTATTTTACGGCTTACTCGATTCAACCCACGATTAGCAGAAAGTTCTCGGGCTCTTCAATTTCGAAAGAAAAAAATAGACGGCCGATATAATTCTTAATGGAGTTTTCATGCTCAACCAGTTCCGTGATTAAATTATTCACATCAAAGTGTTGAATTACTCCTGAGTTCGCATATACTAAGTAGAAAACCTGCCACCCTTTTCTCGACACCTGCAAACTTTACTTCCTTCTTCATCAAGAATTTTATGAAAGACTATCCATAATGAAGGAGAAGAGGAGTTTCCGGCCTCCTCTTCCAAACCTTCCGGTAGAGAAATCGATTGTTGTAGCCTATGTGTTTCTTCAGGAATACCACTTACAACCAAATACTACCCGTAATATTTGTGCAGGTCAATTTATTGAGTTATTTCCCAATAGAAATTCCAAATTGAAGGCTGGGGATGAACGGATGTCTGAAACTGAGGGACCTGGGTCCAGGGTATTTTTTACACCACAATGTTTGTTGTCTGTTTATTTATTTTTTCGCTAAAATGATGTGCCAATTAACGTATAAAGCACGAAAAGTCACATGAGATTCAATTTATTATTGAGACTGACCAAAGTGTAGCCCCCTTAGGGGGAGGTTACAGGTCAAGGGGATTGTCGAATCGCCATCTCGCCTTGGATGTCCGCTGATGTATTACACAATTTAATTTGATTGCTACGACCGTAAAATAATAATCGTTTGAACTAAACCTGGGACGTTGAAATATTCAAGCCTCCTACGTTCGCTCTTTGTCTTCGGTATTTGGCTCCAAATGTTGAATGTTCGAATTTCAAACCGCCAGAAGCGCCGCTCTAACTCAATCCTTCATTGGTTCCAAGTCGTCTCTCTCACGAAGTGAGTCTCGTCACAGAGTTACAATCCGGAAAACCTTTCCCTCTTCATCCAGAAGAGGTATAAACTGTCATTAATTACTTGTGAAATAAGTGACGTAGCTCCGGCGAAAAAGGGGATGACAGCAGAGTATTCTGAAGTGCTGAAGTTAATACACGCTTCTAAGTACAGGGTTTCCTTCTTACACGGTTTCACACTCCCCGCTGCTATTTCCTTAGAACCCCCTCGGAAAATGCCGTGATTTAATAAAGGCCTTCATTTAATTAGCTCAGAGAAGGAATTCCTCATCCAAGATGTTAGCAAATTTTATTAAAGGGCTAATTGCTCGACTCCCAAGTCCGCTGTAGGCGAATATTTGAATCCGCTTTGCTCAACGCTATGGGAGAACGCAGCCCTGGGTGTGCGAACGGTGGTCATCGCAGTATTGTTTGCAATACTATTTTCTCTCATGCGTGTTGTTCACTTCCTGGATTGTGAGAAGAATGTAATGGTCAAGGATAGTGTGAGAAAATTATTCATTGAGTGCCTAACAAGTCGTGTATAAGGAAAACACTTCAGCGTGAATAAATATCCTACAGAACTCGCGCTCCATTCGAACCCGCGAGCACTCGCGTCGGGTCCTTTTTGTCCAAACCAACTCAAATTCGAATTTAAAGCTGTATAAATTATCATGACTGATAATTATCTTTAACCTATAAAGTAGCAACTTCATGAAAAAGTATTATTTGTTCTTTGTAACCAAAAATAACATTTCCGTAGTCTCTTCCTCCGCCGTACGCCGTACGGACATTGACCTTTTTTGATCCAGACACCATGAAACGTCCAGAAAAAACTTTTGAGCCGAATCGGAGAGGTTGACCATTATCATGAAAACATAGGTTGATTATTCAAGGAATAACCAACCAAAAAACCAAAATGTCCGTCCGCCGTACGCCGTTTATAATTTCAGAAAAATTGGTTAATTGTTCTAGCCGTCGTTCGCCTGCGGGGAATGGGGTGAAATGCAGAGGCGTTCACCCGTTTTTGCCTAATACGTAGTTTCCAAAAATGATGAATTTTGGCATTTTGTCTGAAATTTTCCTGGTCGACTTGAGGGGTATCGGTAAGTTGTTTTAGTACCCAACAATTTCTCTGAGAGAGTGAGTAAGATTAACATGCGGCTGTATAGTGTTTTAATTAACATCGGGGAAATTGATTATTCGTTTTGTTTAACCATTCGTTGTTCGTAAGAGTCATTAGCGTCTCACGACAGACTGTGGAAATTTCCATCACGCAAAGCCATCGAGGAGGAAGTACGGAGAGACCGACAACGAACGTTAGTCATAGGACTATGAAACCAATGTTGGGGAGTTTATTAGGGGTGTAAACTCCGAAGACTACAGATTTGCGAGGAAAGTAAACCAATTGCACAATGAGAGAGGGTAAACGCAATGAGATGCCCCAATATTACCGCACGGAGGAGGTCAAGTGAGAGAGTGGGTAAGAGTAAGCTGTGGAGAGGGCTAGGGAGGTTATACCGGTACCAGCATGCCGCCCCCGAAGGGCATTGTTCAAGTAATGTGCTGATGTAGAGAACCTGGCTCTGTAGGCCGACGGCGTGACGGTGAAGTAGGAGCGGAGGGGGGAGAAAGTAGTGAGAGTCTGTATGTGATCGTAGGGGTGGCCGGGGGTGGAGGATGAGAAAAAACCCTGATCATTCCCTCGCGTTGCCTCCCGTATCTCATGCCTTAACCGTTCCAACCCTCTCACCCCCACAAACGTCCTCTCTCGTCCCAAGGCACTCTGGTCAAGCCCCCTCCCCGTCATCAGATTAGCCAATACATTCCTCACAATACGAAAATAAAGTCTACTCGATGTAAAATTACTGCTGCTGAGTAACCGCGGATTGAGCTCGAGTGAAATCACTTATTGATCACGGTGCAGCTATATTTTGCACGTGCCATTGACCAAAATAAGGAAAAAGAGCCACCGGTCAAGCAGCTGAATCAGCAAAACTGTCCAACGGAGCTGTTCTTCTTTTCTGTTGCGCCGTCTGTCGGCGAGATTGTCTCGATCAGTGCTGGCTGCTTTCCGGGCCGTCAATGCGATTCTCTGCTAAGACCGCGATTTTCTTCTTTGTGGATTGTGGATTGTGAGTGCAGACAAGTTTTCTTGTGATCTGAAATTGCTAACAATTCCGGCGATATTCTTCAAAGAGAGCTTACTACGCGTTTGATAGCCAACTAGATTCATGCTCATGCTCGTCCCCCTCAGCCTTATTATTTAACAAATGCCAATAAACTGACTTCCGAATTTATGCTTCCTGAAACAGCGCAAACTGGTGGGGGATGAAGTTCTTCAACTGCGTCTCAAGAGATGTTATAGAGCTTAAGCATTTTCGTTTTCAGATGGCGGATCCATGAAATTTTATTACATAGATAGGCATAGATATTTCTGAGCCTACGTAGGCTGAGGATGCCTACCGAGCGGCCTAATTGCAAGTTAGCAATAGCAAAGAGACAAATTGTCAGATCGGAACCCCATCTAACTGATCCAGCGTTTTAATCATGTGTCATAACGGGGAATGAATTCTAAAAGGGACCAAACAAAAGCCAGGATCGTCAAAGGGTCTCACAAGGGTCCGCAAAAGGTGCAAACGCAGGGAACTCGTAGTATATCTACTTTGAACCCGGCTCGATTAGCAGTGCAGCGGATTCCATGGAACCTCATTTGACTACGCGGCCGTTTGGTTGGTGTAAGGTTGTAATTTAGACCCCCGGCCCCTCCAGACATCCCTTTGATGCCGTTGCTCCACTTCGTGAATAGCCTATAGACGACCGGGCGGGCGAGCCTCGCAGTTTCCACTGAGTTTGGTTCAATCAGCGCATGGAAATATAAAATCGAATTCCTGCGTCCAAACATGAAGAGTACTCAACTCGTTTGACAGTCGAGTGACTGCTGGTTGGATTTTACTCTCAGTTGTGTGAGAACTTCTTGGTCGATCAGCAGAATTGTCCACGATAAAGAGGATGCCTTCTCATTGGAGAATAGTTGACGAAGATCTATCAACGGCAATACAGTTGATCGACCGTTCAGAGTTCAAGGTGACCTCAGCCTGAACAAGAATATGTAATCTTATTAAACATTGCGTTTTCGTCTTTAGAACCGACCTACATATCGGAAAATCTCAATTAAAATACCCCATTCTCACTCGTACCCCTCGGTACGAGGTAGTCGGTCCCAAACGTATCTTAAACAATACCGCGTCCGTAATTTAATGGAAAATGATTCTCCCGCTCGCTGGAGAATAACCGTCTTCACAGTGCGCATTTTCACATATATCTTGCCAACCTCTGAAGAAATCGGGCTGACAATTAGTTAAGTGCAATTATGATGCAACCTGAAAATACGTTCAAAATTCCAATTATTCTAAGCATTTTAACCGTGTAATGGACGTAGGCAAATCCACCGAGTTGATTTGATAGGTAAAGAGTGAAATTAGGAGAATAACGCTTTTACAAATATCAACTTCCAGTATGAATAATAAACCAAAAGTACAAGTAACAATTCAGGTGCTATGGAAAGTATTTTTTCCTTTCTTATCTATATTTTCTTCGAATCCAAATGTAGTCTTTTCTCTACACAAATGTAGTATTCCACCACAGTGTGACCTTTGAGGCTTTCGGAGGTGATGTCACTCCGGAATTATTCCCAGTTTTGCGAAAGCATCAGCGCTTTCCAACGTTCCTGCGGCTCTCCGAGTGAGGTAATCTTTTTGAGTGCGTCGGGTGCTCCATCCTGACAAGATTCGCACTTGGAAGTTCAAAATGAATAATCTAGTTCCCTTATGCACGGGTAGAGAGCTCTTACACGCGCGAGTGATGCAGAAGAGCCTTTGAACCGGGGTAAGGTAAGTAAAGTATGTAAAACGACAGCCGCTAATTGAGGGTTACCCGACGCAGGAAGCACAGCTTGTAATATTCCCTTTCAAGAAAGAAACGCTACTTGAGATCTTGTTTCTCCAACTCTCTCAGTTTTCAGGAATATTCGATTTGTTCAGTAACTCGTCGAAAGCGATGACATATTCTGTCATCATTCTAGAAAATCCACTTTATTCGACTCGTTCGTTGTCTTTGAGCTAAACATTGCTCCTGTTGATCGTTGGAATTTAACGCTTACATCCCCAAAGTAAAGATTCCAAACCCAAAATGTCCGTCCTCCGTACGGGCCAAAAATCTCCATAAAAAGTGTTTTTTTCTTTATGGGCCGTAACCCCCAAATAAAAATATTATGAGAAGTGATTGAAAACACGGACGCTGTTTGCTATTCTACTCCTTGGTGGACCAACATTTTTGAGGCTGCGAGTCGGAAGAAGCATTGGAAATATTTATAATGGGACTGCTGAGGACGTCACGGGCTCGCGCAGGGATTTGGAGAAATTCAAATCACCACCCTTGCCGCCAGGTGGGGTAAGATGGGGTGAGCCTGGGTCGAATTTTGGTGTCCGAGCAGCGTCCTTGCGCCGGGAAACATTGAGCCTCTGATCTGTGAGAGGGAAATTAGGGATTCTGGACGAGACTGAGCCGAAGAACGGTGCTCCGATTCTCCTGCTAGCTACGGGCTGAGGGACATAAGTGATAATGACTGAAAATAGGCCGCAAAGGTTCTTCACAGGCAGTTCTTCTGGATTGTGATCGTGGCCAGCGTAACGCCCTTTAGCTCTAGGACCACTCCAAGCTCCCAGAGGCTGCTCCCCCGAATAAGTCTACTTCAACCCTTTGTTCAAAATTTTCAACAGCCATGAAGACGACTAAAAACAATATTGGGTGATTGGACATATTCTAGTGTGATCTACCTGTAGCTATGATATCGGGCAATTGCGCGCGTTGAATAGGCTGAAACATACCATCGACCAGAGCACTCTTGCGGTAATCACTCGTACTCTGGCGCCCTTTGCGACACAGATTGCCCTTAAAATTTGAAGCGGTTTCTCGTGTGGATTTTTACTATTCTTTTGAATAGCTCAACAGTTTAGGATGATGGGGACGGATGGCTCAGATCATCGAACCTATTATTCGTCTCATGGGGGCCGGGTTCCATTCATCTCACGATAATAGGAAGTTTCTGCCGAGCGGTTCCATTTGGGTAAATGAATGGGAAGTATTTGCTTCCCTCTTTTGCACGTAATTATGCTGCGTCTCAAATCGGATTTTCACTGTTTCGGCGGAAATCGTGACGTACGTTCATCGTTTCATTGGATACGCACCGTAGGATGCACAAACAAGCTGTGCCAGTTACGTTCAAGCGACTTGCCAGGGCGTTTTATTTATCCAACCAGAGAAATGAGTTGGAAACCCCGGTGTATATACCCACTCGTAATTAAAATAATTTTCTTTTAATTCACCAATCGCCGCTGAAACGCGTGACAGAGGAATTAGTACCTCTCGAGCTGTTTTCTTTCGTAATGAACCAACAACGCTGGGACTTGGGAGGGAGAGGGAGGCTCTGAGGGTGGTCAGAGGTGAACGAAAGACTCGAACTGGGCCTAAATGAACCTAGAATGTAAAATATTTTGTATCCAAATAACGATGGTTTTTCCTGTAACGATCCTTTACAGGTATTCGATGAATAATAGAATAGAAAGGTCTCGCAGGTGAAAAAAAACCACAGTTTCAGCTGGATTTGGTATCCCTTCGGCAGATGTTTCGAACCGAAATCCATCTGTTGAAACATGAGGGTCTCAACTTGATTGAAAGTATTCAACTAGCACACCCACGAGCAACTCGTATTACATTCTAATAAACATGGAATTAGAATTTCAACTTTTTTTTCTTATCTTTCCTAACCCACAAAAATGTCGGGTGGTATTCAAAGTTTACAATAGCACACACAGTATCCGAGGCTTAGGATTAACATTTTTGTAAGTAAAAGTAAATGAATAAATATGAAGGGAAGCCGGATAAAGACGATGAAAAGAGGATTACAAAAAGTTAGCTTAGGAGATGGTTGTAGGGTAATGGAGAAGGGTAATGGGTAATGGGTAAGGGAAGGGGGACGGCTCATAATTACCCACCTTCAAGAAGCTTTCCTCTCTCACATTAAGAGCCCCTCAGATTTTTAATCCTTCGAGCCTGTAGCTGGCGTCGAGGGCCTTTCATAGCGGACCTGCTTGAGTTATGCCCGCCTCCTCTCGTGCTATCTTGAACCCCGGTCTCTCGGAAAAATAGAAAAGTCCAGTTAGATTAATGGTGAAGAGATATTGTTGGGCGGTGACTGGGGGCGAAATGGGCGTTTGAATGTGGCATATTATTGTAGTATGTGCAAAATATCCTCGTATATATGCGCAGCCTATTTTATGGTTTAGATTCATAGGGTTTGATTCCATAAAAGAGAGTCACTGAAATCTACGATAATTAGAAACTGTACATTCTAAATAATCCTAATTCGCGCGTGTTTGACGTTGTATAACAAATTTCTTTCAATCATTTTGTTGACAAACAAAGTTGAGACCGCTGTCTCTACCGAAGGAGAAGGGTGGTAGTTGTCCAAGTGGATTGGGAGCGGTTCAATTTTCGCTAGGTGTTGAGTTGTTGAGTAGCTAAAGGTTTTGGGATTGAAACTGTATGAACACTCTCAAAGAGTTGGGAAAGCCACGGATCAACGCTCAGTAAATCACGAGAGTTGTAGCAGCTCATCCCCTTTCGCCTCTATCTCCGAGTTGTTCCAGACATAATGCAGAAGTTTGATGAAATTAAGGTTTTCTTCTTCCCATTCTTCCTCCACCCTTCAACCAGCCAACTTGCTTTTTCTACTGCGATTTATTCCCCCACTAAGTCTAACATGCCTAATTGGTCTGGTGATTTATATATCCCCGGATCCTCGGTTTTCAGCGTTCCTCAATTTATCATCAGGCGTTGGGTTTTATTTTATGGTTCACCTGCACTTCAAGAATAATTTGTATGTTTCTTCTGTATTCGTTAGTGGATTCAAACGGGTCTTAATTGGTTGCAGATGAGCTCAAAATACAGATGATCTTCGGAAAAGTTACAACACATGTTGAAAATCCATGTTAATCATAAAGTTGGGTCGCGACGTTGCCATCTTATTTCATCCTCGTAGGTTTTCACAGTTTTGAATCTTTTTCATTTGTTGCCATTTCCTTAATATAAATAATTCGTCTAAAACCATGAACCTCGTTTTTGAGTTCTTCTTTATGTGTTTTAACCTGAACAAATGAAGAAAAAACCTATGATAAACTTTTTGTTTTTGTGACGACATTGAATCCCACTCTTAAGTCGTTCTGAGGCTTTTTAGCTTATAGCTAAAAGGACCACCTTGAAATTCAATACTGTAGCAAAGAAATAGTGGAATTACCTTCTGAAGGACTGTCTAACGCTCCATTAGCTCTTCGTAGTTACCTAACCGTTCCTTTTGTTTGTCCGCATCGCGTTACATCGTTCGTCTCGTGACGGAAAGTTCACAATGACACCCCGCCCGAGAACATAACCTTGTTGAAACTCATCTCGTAAACATTAAAACGATTCGGTCACGGCAAACACAGCTATGATGAAGCTTTTACTTTTGAATTTCGTCAAGTGACTATTAAATATAATATACATAACTATGTAGACTGCTGCGCGTAGTGACGATTTTTTTTCCAAATACATCATCCTTCAAAATTCTATCCGATCGGCTTACAACGAATTATACAATATCTGTTAAGGTATATGAATATGTAGGTATTTATCTAGTTTAATGTTTTTAGTTTTTAAAAATTATTATTAAATTTTATGAATAAAACCTCCAATATATGGCAGAAACTAAAAATATTTTACTGCTGTTTAGAGCTCCATTTCAAACATTGGATTTTTTTTAACCTTCTTGCCGCTATCAGATAATTTTAAATGAAAGAAAACTGAGGAGGATAAGGACTGTGGGGTGCACGAACCCTAAAATACACTGAATTGGATAGGTAGGCGTTGTTTTTGGGACCTACCCTCACCACCTAGAGACATCTCTGTAAATTCTAACTTCAATGGTTCCATGTGAAATGCTGTCGACTATTTTGATTATTTTTGCCAGGGCGGGTCAGCCGATGGGGCTCCACATTACAGCTTACAGACAGCTTGTTTGATTCGGCCTGGAAAAGTCCTCCAATTTTCCCAGTTTCTCCAAGCCGATCTCCAAAAGCATCGCTGGTTTCCAAGCGGGTATCTTCATAGTCATCATAGTCTATTCCACATTTAGTAAAGTCAGAGTAATAATGAAAAATGTGTATACGGATTAATCGTCAATAATGAATGAGTCATCGGCCTTGGAAGGATATCTTTGGCGCCTTGAGAATCCCCCACCCCTTGCATCATGTTTTTACGTGTTTTTCTCGAGCTCCTAAATAAAGTCTCCGAGCCATGTATAATTAGACGCACGGCTTTAACAAATGATCGTCGGAAGATATATTGCTGAATAACGGCCGTTTATCAGATAACTTGGTACCGATAAAGAGGGAGGTTGCATGCTGAGATACAAATGAGTACGGGCCCTTCAGAAGTCGAGGGCAAGGGGAGAACGGAGATTGAAATTTATTCAATTAAAATGAGGGGCTCCGCTTCTCTGGTTCCTACTATTAACCAGATGAGGTGTTGAGATAAGTGTGAACACCAAGGGGGTCATTGTGATGCGATGGAAAGGGTTCGGAACTGTTTATTCGAGTTAATATTCAAGATTTCGGCTATAATTATACAGTCGTCTCGAGGGAGGAGGAGAAAAGTGGCCATTAATTGTTGTCAAGAAAGAAAAGAACTCGAAAGAGTTGGCGAAAATGGGGTGCAGCCATTTACCTGCTCTTCTAGAGTCTCCAGCTTCAAACTTCGGAACAAAAACGCGTTCTGGTGTATTCTTTTTATGGATGCCTGCAGAACATCTTACTGTTTGCCAATTCACAAAACTCTATCCGTATAACCTTGATAAAAAGAAAAAAAATCGAATTGGATTTTTAACGAAATTATATGACGGTAGGAGTGGCTCATGTGGGTAGAACACTTTTGTGAGCTCTGCAGCTGTACAATAATGTCACAGTGATAATTTCAGGCGCGGCACTTAGTCCGGAGCTCAGGGGGTGATTCAGACTTCGAATCCCCCGGATACTGCGTTCAGAAACACGCCTCAGCTCAGTTACTGGTTTAATTGCCACCCTAGACTCACCCAGACTTAATTACCACGCTTGGAGACGTCGAAAACGAGCAGATTTCCCGCCATTGCGTTTTCCCGAGCCCCCTTGTACGTTGCTATTCATATATGATGATGTTTCATGCTCCCGGTTTTCCCACCATTATCTTCGATCCATTGTTGCTTCGGTAGTCTGAGAGACCGCGAAATCACGCGGGATTCACTGTTTTTGAAGGGAGAGGGGTGAATAACTGATATCGTTGAGAACTTATCAATCATTCTTAGCTAATGCAAAGCTTCAAGCCAAACTGTGGATTCGAGGAATTCGATAAATGTACCGGAATTGAAAAATCACGAGATTTTCCCTAAGCCTATCTAACCGTACATTGTATCTTGGTCATTGGTAGAGGTGCTTGCGAAAATTTGGAAAAATATGTAGTTGCCATGTAGCCTTGATAAGATAATATCACTCCCAAATACTTCAATGAGTCTGGCACCTTGCTGTTACATTGTGGTTCCAGGTCACAACGTTCCGCGGAAGTTCCTTTAAAGGCTGTAAAAAGAGTTTTTTGATCTGTGTAATGAATCATTTGATACTTCAAACTATGAATTCAATTATTAAAATAATAAATAAATTATGAAATGAAACACTGCTTCCCGTCGTCATATTTCCCGTTCACGGATGCCATAAGAAATAACCCTATTCCTTAGAAAAACAGATGAATCGTCGCGATGTACACCATTAATTCAATTAGTGATTTTACATCCGGTTATCTGCTCACCGAGCGATATTATCAGCTTAAGTGAAGGGTAGAAGAGTATGGTGAAGGGTAGGAAGGTAGTCAGCCAATGATACCAAAATTGAAATACGAACGTGGTTATTGACATTCTGTGTGTTCCACCCTGTCGACTAATTACGTTGTTTCACTTACGCTTGCTCTTATGAAATTGCCAAAACCTATCTATGTTTGATATTCAGTGTTATAATGGAACAACGGGAGGGAGATGGAGAATTACAGAGTTATGCCTGCCGTTAATGAGATGGTTGCGCACAGCGCATTTGTAGCTAGTACGGTAATGTTAGCGGACTTAACCAAAGACACCAGTCCCGTGCTTCATGCTGTAGATACCTGAACGAGTCACAACCAGGGAGTTCTAAAGCCAAAAAATGTGAAATAAGGGCATACCAAGTAGATCTGCACTCGGGGGGAAAGCGATTTATTTTACAAGCTTTCACGATGGTTAGAAACGATTCCATCGGCACATCTGGCTGCCGAAATTCTGCCACCTTGCGCTGCTCATCCCAACGTGTAATTGTGATGCTGGAGATGGTATCTCAAAGTGAAATGGCTTAATCGGTAAAACGGGACGCGCGAAGAGGGGAGAGCCGTGGCTCTGTCAACACGAGATGAATGGTCATTGATATCATCCCGTTGGCAAATTGATCCTCAGATCGCTTTGATAAGGCAACACACGTAGAACCGGCAATAATCCGGTTCTTCCGGAAAAGGGCAATAGTCATGAAACTGCCGACTCAATTCGTTCTTCCCTTCCTCGGATCACTCATCACCTCATAAACCGCCCTATCGGAAGAGCCGATTTCCGCCACTTGTGTATGTAGGCAGATAGGTACGTCACGAGTAAAACCTTGTTGCCCAACATTGAGCCTACTGATGAAATTAAAAGAAAAGCTTAAAATAGATACGGTAATGATCAACACATCAATATTGCCTCACCTATGTACTTCAGTGCTGTTGAACTGCTGGAAAGGATTCCATACTGGTTTATTACTCTAGATAGAACGCAGAGAGAGCATTGAGGTCTTAACCAATACAAAAATTAGATGAAAAAAAAAACTAATGCTTTAAATCATTGATCTGAAATATCTTCAATCAAATCAGTGGTCAACATAATTAGACCATTCCAGGTTACCAGGCGGTAAGACTCGGGTTTTGTTAATACATGAAAAATGAGGCATTGGTACTCGGCTTTGAAGCGAACCTTCACGCCGCCGAAAACTCTCTCTGCAATGCAACCCGTTGAAACAAGCCTGCGAAGGAGATCTTTTTCAAAAACCTAATTACGTTACGTAGCTACTTACACGAATAAAACGTTTATTCTCGTGTTAGAAACCTCACTCGTATCCACTCTTGAAATGTTATAAAGACCTAATTAGAGTTTTTGAAGAGCACATACAAGACGTGAATAATTCGAGAATTCCCGACCCATCGTGAGTCCTTTCCGTCCGTTTTTTCGTTCATTCCTACCGTGAATATAACATGGTAAATAAAGTTGCATCGTTTTGTTAACATTCTAGACTTGGGTTGGCTATGAACGTCTCAGAACAAAACAACAGAACGGTAGATGTCTTCTTAGGAAAAGAACATGAATTTTGAATGACGGTAGTCAATAGTGTCTGCAAAAGAATGTAAGAATCGTATTATGAAGGTGAGAATAAACCACGTGCACAGTGAAGCTACTTTCCTCTTCCTAGAAACAGAAACCTAGGGGCTGCTCAATCATTCTCGGTACTTGAATTTAAGTACAGCTTTTGAAATTAAATACAATTGAAAAATGAAAATACCAATAGAAATATCTTTCTGTTATCGTTTTCTTGAAACCATTTGACCACGAATCCCTTACTTCTTCCTTTATTTTAGTCATTCTCGTGTCCCATGCATTCATTTTCAGCTCCCCTTCCGGCTAAAATGTGACATGTAACACTTTGAGTGGAAAGGCCCCAGTGGGACAGGGACCTTTCTAGGAACTAGGAAGAATCGAGGATCAACCTGGATCCGGAGTTATTGATACTTATGACTTGTCACATTCAACAGTCCCAGCTATTTTTCGGTACGTGGTACTGAGTATCGGACTGATACGGAACAACCCGTTTCCAATTCAGGGAAGTGCATGTATGACAACACACGGGAAGGTTTCCCCGGGGCCAGGTTAGGCGGCGAAGTGAAACAGGAAAGGAAAAAGGATAGAAAAAAAAGGAGAAGAAGATTATGATAGTGAGAGAGAAATGCACGGTTTTGGGTGTCTGGGGTTTTAACAGCCTGTACATAGGGATGTTCCTTGTGAGACAGGATGCAGTGTCTCACTGATTGATTAATGATCTGATTGACACACACTAACACCTCCTAATCATCTCCCACATTTTTAAATTGCTTGCTTTGTTATAGACGTTTATTTGAATTGCTTCATCGGAAGAAACCATTATTTGTATGTAGATGAGAAATTATTCAATGCTTTCAAATATCACACTAGCAGATAATATAGAAAAACTTAATTCTGCAGGGGTATGTGCAATAAAAATGTTATAAAACACCTCAACTTGTAAACCTCGGAGTTATCGCAAAATGGTGGTTGTTGTTGTTGTTGTTTTGTCTTTTTTTCCTGTACACGACCCTCACTACTCTTTGTTGAAAACTTCTACAGAACGTAACAACTCAAACATGAAACATGGTCGTACTCGTATTATTAGAGTTGAAGGAACCGGCTGATTGAACGTTCAGTTTTGGCGAAACCAAAACGATATTGATATTTTATGAGTGTTGTACATTTAAAGGTTTGTCCCCTAAAATCACCAGACGACAGTGGGCTGCTCTGGGGGACCGGAAAATGAGCATTTGAGACGCCAAATCGATAGGAATGAGTCTCGACCCTCACCGTTTTCCCAGTACTCATGCTCCAAGGAATAATAATCCATTGTGGAAGAATTCGCAGCGTTTCATTATAGTTGATAACAAGGAGGTGTTATCCCAGTAAAAATGATGAACAAAAATTGAATTTTTAAAAATTCATCTGTTTTTTCTTCGTTGAAGCGCATTACCGGCAAGCAGTATTGAAGGGTACTTCTGATATACGTACGTAACTCCGCGTACGTTTTGTTCTCTACCGCTGAGGGAGGGTGTCGTTTCGAGGTATCGCTAGAGGAATGGCCCTCCCTCGCAAACTCAAGTGGAGCATTCACCATAACCAGTTAGGTACCTTATGAGAAGGACCAGCGCCATTTTGAAACGAAAGCACAACGGGTTCGCTGAAACACTAAATGGTTCCGCAGTTCCGACCCAGTTGGAATATCAAGTAATAAACTAACACCCATTTCTCCCCCGTATATGCTCCCGAATATCCAGTAATTACATCGTAATGAACACCTCCGCGATTCAGCGTTCTGGGGTATATAAATTGTGTCGGCTTCAGTGTTCGTGCGTTTGCCTTTAATGGTTTCTGCATTCTGCGCTATAATATAACCCAGGTCTCGCAATTGTGGTATCAGTCGACAATAGACGACACTGGTTCCCTTTATGCCTGCCTCCGTGGAATGACTTGGCGCCGGCAGTTGACCTGTCAATTGAACAATGAACTGTGACACCTCGTCCCACGCGTTTCATTCGTACGTTCTACACATGGAGAAGATGATTATCGAAGTTTAAACGAGATTCAGGCATCTTCTAGGTTTCTATATAGCCGGAGTGTGGCTGGTCCGATAACTGGAAATGTGAGCGTGCAGGCCTGTACCTGATAATTTTCTCGGCAGTTGGTACGAATATTTTCTAACCCACTTTCTCTGTTTGGTTCTTGGCCCTTCTGGAGTTGAAGGCGTATCTCACCTAATGAAAGAAGGATTTTAGCTCGAGCAGTCGAAGAAAAAGGATATTTTCAAAGGGATGCTTCGCCCAGTGCCCTGGCAGCCGCTCATTAAAACCGAGCTAGCACCCATTACAGCCTTAGGCAGGAACCTTAGCTGTTCTCGAATCAAGAGGAAATTAGGGGTGAATACTCTCGCGGAGTGATCGACCCGCCCTGGAAACCTTTGATGTTTCCCGCTAAAAAGGTCCCGATCTTGCAGGGCCTCGATCGAGGCTTGGATAACAGTCGGACCGAAATTGAACAGTGAGTTTCAATTATCCTTACCTCGAGATGACAAAAACGTAATAGACGGAGGCCGTTTGAGAGATTGATCGTCAACTACTCAACTTATGGTTGGCAACGACTATCGCATAAATTTAAAATTCAAGAATTCTAGAAGTGGGGAAATACAAACACCGTTTTTAAATCGCCAAGAAAACCGTCAAAAATATTAAAAAATAGTGATTATGGGGAAAGATTAGTCCAACACCGGAGGGAGTTTCTTATTACCGGTACTGGCTGCAAAGCTCGAGTAATGGTGGACTCGGGCGAGGCGCAGCAATTGTGATGAGTAATCGATACGCCTGCTCAAAGCCCGGTCACTTCAATTGAGGATAATCACATCTCTAGCATAAAGATCGTCGTGAATTTTTGAGCCTTGGTTGTAATACGAAAGAAAGCATAAAGTTATAATAGTTCATATCATCATACGGTATTGACGGTGAAAGGAAAATAGTGTTGCTATATTGGAGAGAGGGCAGTCATACCTAATATATTATCTGGTGCGAGCGCTTTCAACGTGAGGGCGCTAGTTGATCCTTCCGCAGCACAGTGGTCCGAACTTCCAAAAATCAATCAAAATCAATCGTTCAAAAATCATGTCTAGACTTGTTTTAGTATTTTAACTTGTAGCCTGGTGACCTCCGAACCGCAAAATAATGAAAATTGGGTGCCGATATCCGTCCTATCAACTTCGAGACGTCATGCGTATTAAGGAATACTGGTCTTACTCTGACAACAAAGACATAGGCGATGGATTTTATTTTTTCTCAAATACAGTATTCGTTCAATAATTTGTCAGTGCGTCGCAAGCATATCAAATTTATGGAATATATAGTTTTATTGTGTTGAAAGACATTCCGGACTCCTTCAGGAACAGTTTGCCGCTCGTTTTTCAATTTATAGGTAAAATTTGAAAGGAAAAAACCTGAACACAAAAAATGAACAATTTTAGGGTAACATGTTGTCACTGTTATTCGAATTAGGAGAGAGGTGGGACAAATTACTAGGAAAAAGGTGGACATTCTCTAGGTTTTTTTCATACAGAACCATGAGATCGAACAGCGTGTCCTTCCATCGGAAATTCTGTGCGACCGTAGGCGGCCTGCCTAAGATCAAACCGTGTACCTTAGGAATACAAGTTATAAATCATCGCAGAAGATATCAAACCGTATTCGCAGCATCCTCAAAAACGCTGCCAACGTATTCTCGTTCCCGACTCCGCATCCACCTCCGTTCACTGACAACTCCTCCAAATCAATAACGGTGTCTCATGTTGCCCAATCTCCAGTTCCAATCTGGATGGTATTCAACTGTCATCTCTGACCTTCCTGTCTTCGTGTCTGTTCCAGTTACACTCCCGCCGGTTGACGCTGTTCTGGGAAGAAGCGCTGAGCTTCCTTGTAACATCGAGCCCAACATCAAAGACGATCGGGTTTACATGGTTCTATGGTTCAGAGAGGGAGAATCGAAGCCACTGTACAGGTGAGTCTCTTGTTACTCCTCACTCATAGACCTAATGGGAGGGATTTCGACTACAGGTTTACTCAGTTATTCTCACGTCATCGGCGACCTGAGGACAGATGTCATTGGTGAGTTAATGGAATATTAGTATCCCTCGTGACATGAATCGATTGAATGAGGATCAATCTAGTTATACTACGAGCCCTTGCTCTCCGGATTAGTTGTTTCACGGCATAATAATATTTTCATAACTGTCAGTGTGAATCACTCTAGCTATTCAGATTGACAGAAACAAGAAGAAAAGATTCAGAAGGGAAGACAGTTTCCATGTACCTGCCTGTTACGTTGGCCCATATTCGTGAACCTCTGACTTACAGTACCGTCCATTTTTTTCCTCGAGTACTATTTTTAGGTAAATGTAGCTTCCGACCGAAGTAAAATTGAGAATTCGCCAACCCGATTTGAGAATTTTGCAAGTGAAGAAAAATTTCCCAAGCCAACAATGCAATTATTCCGTCTCTTTCACAACAACATAAATGACGGAATTTTCCCCACTAAATTGAATGATTTCCCACTAAATTTGGGGCTCTGAATCGATAGGAGTTAGTCCTGAACACTCACTGTTTTCGTATACTCTTGCTCTAAGGAAATAAACTGTGGACAAATTTGTAGCTAATCTATACGTCTTGAAACGCAAACTTTCAAAATTTGGGGCAAATCGGAGAGGTCAACCTCTGGCATGGTAACATAGGTTGATTATTCAGAGGACCAACGCTTCATGTTGGACAAATAGTGCACACGGTTCATTTTTCGTTCACACGACCAATTTGTATCATAAAATGTTGTTGCCGTATGTTGTTATAAATCATTCATTCATAATGAATATCTTAATACGCTCAACAAATCGTCAGTGCAGTTAGGAATATTCCCTCTTATTGTTTCTAAGAAACATTCTTGCATTAAAAAAAATTGATTTGGAGAATTCTAGGTCCGCTGGGAAGGTTCCCAATTTGAAGAGTAGCAAACAGCATTCTTCGCATTCAGCACTCTTTCACGGAATGCCTTTTCTGGGCTAGCGCCAATCATTAGTCTTGTACCTTACTGGTCGTTATTGCAGCTGCAAGGGAATATTGGGGGTCTTCTGGCTGCGGTATAGCCACAGACCATAGCGAAACCATTTTCGTCAACGTCGTCTTAAAATCATCATTAATTTTCACAATCAATGCACTTCTGTTTTGAACCATGAATGTAAATATTGGACTACCGTACCACACTTAAAATGCTCTGCAACACTCGTGAAAGTGTACCATTTGAAGTGGAAGAATCGGATTCTTCCGAAAGCACGGTAGACTGCGGGATATCCACTTCGTAATGCCTCTATATCCCGCTTGTCGTCAACGACGTCTTTTCTCTCTAAATCGAAGGGAAATAAAGTTAAGTGAGTATGCGTCAGTAAGAAAAACTTGAGACACAGCGTGTATGTGATGGAAAGCCTGTGCCGGAGGTGTGCGATGGGGGGATGAACGATCGAGAGGTGGCTCCTGAAAGGGATGAAACCCACTGGGGAGGGCAGAATGCTTTTATTAAAAAACAATATTGAACAAATAATTCTGCGTCGACACGGTTCCGCTCGTGTCGTTCTCAATCGATTTGTAATTTGAAAGAGCCTTATAACACCCCCTAGGAAACAACCACTCTCCAGAGGTTTTTTTCCCAGCTCGCGCGGCGGTTTGTTTCTTCTCGTCGGAGTGAGTGCATAAAGGGTTGGAAGAGAGGGGCGCTCGGTTGGTAGGCAACTGATGTATTCCGCTGCGACCACATATTGTGTGGGTTATTTCCCGTTATTATTAAAAGAGGCTGTATTTTGAAATCCTCATACATATACCCTATTTACCTAAAAGCGACGTCATTACGTTAGCAAGAGTGAAGGGAAGTGGCATCAAACAACACTTCGTGTGGCACAATCTCCCCTGAACCAGTTTTATTTTGAGCGTTTCTATGGGTACTTACGTCTTCAAGAGTTTTATTCCACGTGTGTAATGAAAACATTAAATGTGGATGATTAAATAGACTTGAGTACCTTTGGTTTATTAATTTTTTTGGATAGTAGTACACTTGCTTGTGTAATCGTATCGAAAAAAAAAACGAACCTTTTACAAAATGAGTAGATTTGGAAGATAAATACGAAATTTCCGTTCGTCACGTGCCTAAAATACCCTTTAAATTGTTTTTAAAAAAGTAAAAAAAAAAAATCTAAAATTGTGCACATTGTTTTGGTCCGACTTGTGTATAACTTTCTTTTCATCTTGTCGCCCGAACCAACCTTGATGACTACAAAAATACATTTTCCTACATGAGCGGGATATACCTACCCAGAATAACAAACCATCACGGTATTTTTAGAGCACAAGTAATTGGTTATCCGAGAAAGTAAGACGAGTAAAATGATATTCGATGCTGACTAGTCACCTACGTGAGAATATAATGTCTTAATTTCGTTGTGAAAACTTTTATATTACACGGTAAACATTTTGTACGTTTGTATCAATTTCCGAACCAGATATTTTGAAAAAGTGTTAAACAGACGATGGCAATGCTCGAGTATAAGCAGATTTTGCTATTCCCAGATGTTGATGGGAGGACATGGAGGTGCTCATTGTGTCCATAGAAATTACGGAGCTACGAAATCACAAGATGACCTGTTTTGTTATTATTCGTTACTTGGAAATAACTTGAGATCATTCGACTCAGGAAAATAGTACTATAAGCTATAGAAAATTAAAACCTGTGGCTCTGAAGAGAACTATTGACATGGATTTTCTAGCGGTTGCGATAGAAATAGAGGACGAATATTTGTAATTTATTCATCTCGAAAGATTGTGATGTTTCTCGGTGGCCTGAAGTATAGCTTGACTTTGACATTATATGGCGTTGTAAACAACTTCTTTATCAAGAGGTAAATTTTTTTTCACTTGAACCCTTTCAAGGCTTCTGAAGCAGGAATTTTCGTGTATATAAAAACGACCGCGTTGGTTAAGTTGTTGAAAAAAAAATCCACACGCTCGTTCCTTTTTTTGCTGCCAAGAAGAGGAGGAAGCTATGATTTGTGGCTGTTTGTTTGATCTCTAAGGAACCTCCTGGGAGGAAGCGGGTTATTCACCTGTTTTGAAAACACGGTGTTCATTCAGAAGAAAATACGAGAGGTGGAAAAAGGAGCTGGTAACCCGATTTGGTTTTGAAACATTCTTACACATTCCAATAACCTGCCATCCCCTTCTACAACGACGCGGTCTCTTTTCTTGCTTCAGATAAAAAACGGAGCGTAGGGCGAGAGGAATTTTCTCCTTTTTCGTTGAAAACACCCCTTGCAAAGAGGGAGTCGAGCTTGGCTGCTGGGACAGCGTCGATTCATATTCTTCAACTCAAACTTTATTTCAGTTCGTGTTGGTCGGATTTCCAGACAACAGAGCCCAAGTTGGGGGAGAGATCACATTGCTCACAGGTGATGACGATTCTAGTCGGGCGTAAAGTCCACTCTCGAGTTATTTGGTATTCAAGTCAAATGTTTTCCTCGAACAATAGAGAGTTCAAACGTAGTCAAAAATTGACTTTTTTATTTCCATTCTTTTACATTGGATTGCGCTTTTAAACGTACAAATTAACTCCAAAACCAGTCAGTTCTCACTTTCACCCTTCATAGGAACGAAGTGGTGGGCGGAGGGATACTTCGGATCTACTAGAATCATGGAATCTCCTAACGGAAGATCAGGTATAAAAACGCTGCAAATTCGTTCACAGGGGTTGGTTATTCCTCGGACCAGGAGCATGGAGACTCATTCGAATCGATTCAGCGTCCAGAATTTGATGGAAAATGATACCCCACACGCCTAGATGGCCCTAGTTACTCGAGCAATTAACTCATCTGAAGCACTGAAGCAGTTGAAATAAGAACTTACTTTTACGAATGAAGAATTCCACGAACGACAAGTTCGTCCGAAATCCTCTTCAGAACAAAGGCGGTTCCATTGTTTCTAAATGCCAAGTATTATTATCGTCAGTGCGTTTCTGTTACTCATCAAATTAGTACGGACGAACTAGATGATTAAAATTTTCTTTAAAATCCGTTTATAAAGTTATAATTGCTTTTAAGAAGTTGAAAGTCGAAGTGCTTGAGCTAGTTATTTAGTTGTAGAGATGACAAAGGTTTCATTTGACATTTGAAAAATTATGGGACAATTAAAAAAGTTTTTTTAGTACTGGATGACGCCAGTAATATTTGAATTCATATAATGGAGAAAATAGGATCAACAATTCTCCAACTTTTTGTAAATGCGTAGGTACTTTGCTGTAACACAGGTTCACTGTGATATTAAGGGAAGTGACATTAAAACTAAATTTCGTACTTTTTTATTTTTTTACTTCAAGGACCTTCTGTCCCGGAAACACTAGTTTTTGAGCACAGGTAATTGTTGAACGAGTCCTCAGGCACAAAGAACACGACAGACTTTTAGCCTGATTTGGACAAATTTTGATGGCACTCTCAATATCATTCGACCACTTGAGTCTTGTGATAACGACTACTGAATGCGGGCTTTTGTTAGTTCTTACAAATTCGTCCGAACTCGCGTCCGTATTAACCATAGCCTAAACCTAAATCACCTATTGGGGAAGGAATAAATTCTCACATCCACCACTGTAAGCCGTAACACTCATATGAATCCAGGCAGTTGAAAAGCAAAGCTTCTGAAATTAATTCCTCGTTCACGCTGACAGGCTGTGCTGCGTTTCACGTTCGATCGGTTTCCACGTTTGCTGCATCTCAGAGGGAATTCGTGAACTTAGCACCTCGTGAGGGGGAAAAAACTGTCTACGAAGCCGCCGTAACTGGAGAAGATGATCCGAGAAACAGCCTATTTGCAGTTATGGAATACGTTGCCCGGGATTGAGACAGTGCAGTTAAGAGCGTATTCGTGGGGAAGTCGACCCAGTTATGACTCCCGCATTCCCCATCCTGAGACTGGAACCGTCTTGGTCTCGTTACATTATACACTTCCTTCCTGTTCTCACTCACACCACCATCCTGGGCCTCCGCTTCTGTCTCAAGCACACGACTTGTATTGAGAGTGGACGACTCGCGATATACATCGAATTTCTGCTTTTTCTTTTTTGCGTCCCTCTCATTTTCCTGGATTATCTCTTAAACGCCGAGGAGAAATGAGATTGACTTTTGGCTGCTCAACAGTATTTTTTATTCGGGAAACCCTCGATCGAATGGTTTTGAGCCTTAACGAGCCTCTGATTCAACTAATATTTTGTGAATTTGTTCAAATTGAGGACATCTGCCTTCGAATAAGGCATTTCTGATCAACTGTTTTGTGCTTTCAGAAGCTCGCTCTTACGTGGAGCTTTGAAAACCATTACACTTCCACAACTTTTAACCCCAAAATCTTTCTGTACACACTATATGCGGTTTCTTTCAAATAAACGGCCCAACTCCACAAGTTGATGCTGCTGCAGATTTACTGAATTTCACCTTATATTTTTATCTACGTATTCATGCTTCATAATCGACTTCCCAATTTGCCCTCAAAATTTGTAGTTTTGTATCACCGCAATAGTCCAATACAGTCAACGCCGAAAAATCCTGAATGTTGCTCGTATACTCCATTGAGTCCTAAGTCTGCCTAACTAATTTTCAATCCGATTGTTACGAAAATAGGGAATGTATGAAAACGATAGTTGTCAAAATATATTTTCGAGTTCCTTGAATTGCCGCTGGCGGCACACCGAAAGCTGATACCTAATTATCAGGATGAATAGTTATGTAATATTAGTATAATATAATATAATAGTAAAAAAGGTAGCCCTGGGGGGGGGGGGGGGTTGTCTGCTTTTCATTTTTTAAAGTGGATAGGTACTCACTCGGGTGGCTTCATTGTTACTCTTCCCCACATGAGACTGCTCTATCAAGGATAGAGGAAAGCAATTGTTTCGCTCTTTTCCACGTAAATATGTTAGAAAATCATGAAAAATTCTGTTTTTTTTTTTTTTTTTTTTGGATCACGTAAATAATAAATATTGTAAATGAAAATTAAAATAAATAAAATCGTTGTAAATTAGCTTTAGAGTAATTGGCCCTTCAGGTTTGGCCGTATATTTTCTGGGACATCCCGTTCGAACGTGGTATCACTCGTTGGATTTTTTGAGGGCTGGGATAAATTGAGTTGGGAAAAAGTCACTCAGCCTGAGCCCCAGTGGAGCTGTAGTTACGGGGTGAGCGTAGACCAGTGGGCTTTGGCCTTCCATATTTTCTCCGGATCTGGATTATCTTGGGTGAAATACGCGAGCTAACCAGCGAGCACCCCTCGGTTGCCGGCCCTTAGCGCCCAGTTTCCAACGAATGTGAAATCCGATATATGTACGAGAGGCGAGAATGGAAAATATTTAGAGAAGAGGCTGGGTGTACTGATTCGTGGTATCCCAGTTCTATACATCAGAGATCTTCCATTCCATCCTAAGTTTGCCGAGTTGGAGTGTTATCATATATGACACTCATGTGAACTCGTAATCCGTCAGTAACGAGATCTTTCCTCGCCCTCAAGGCCGCTGGCCCAGCTTCAAGAGATTCCCATTCACGGTTTTCATCGCGTTATCAGGACACCTTCCCGTTGTCTGGGTCACCTGATATTCTCATAATCCTCCCATAGAATCATTCGTAGCAGACTATCATTGTAGCTGTCTCGTTTAACGCGGATTCGTAGGTATACGATTACGAGCGCAAGAGATTATTCATTCAATTCCATTATTTCACCTACAAATGGAATTTTGTCACCTGCGATCAATTTTGAACGAGTTTCCTTTTTCAGTCCCTGCTGGAAGCACACAGCTACTGATGTGTATGATTCAGTGCCGCCACTTTCCGTAAATAGGAGGCTGTTGGCCATGGAAGAGGCGGTAGTGAAAACCTGTTTTGGGGTTGAATTACGGACTTTGAGTTTCCATCGTTATTGTTAGCTACCTCTCCTCTATCAACGCGGTGGTCACACGCTATGAGCGGAAAAAGATATTGCACACAACGATATCTTCTCGACGAATGATGCTGTTTGGCGACCATTAGATGCGCTTTAACAAGTTCACACCCGCTTCCCGTACTACTCAGGTTCTTTTTGTTTGTAATCCCACTTCATTCTGCATGTATAGCAAGTTAGAAGAAACGGAATGCCAGAAGGGCCGCGGTGGTCGAGATGGATGATGACAAGTGGGCTGCGGGCGGGAGTGAGCTTTTTGCCACCGTCGCTGTTAATGCGCTAAATGAGTATTTGCCGCTGGAGCGTTATACGCGTGCATAAATGACAGTTTTCTTTTTTCCCCACTTTTTTTCCCTCGCTTTCGAGACTCGTCGGGGACTTTGAGAACTGTGTCACCCGGTAAGCCCTTCCCTCTTCACTTCACGTACCACTCATCGACAGAGACACTAATAATTCACCCCCACTCCTTTCCGTTTCATCGTGACGGTCAATTTCCCGAGTAGTTTCGGCTATTTCAAACCCAATTTGCGTGCGAAATCGAGTTTATTAATGCAGAACGACGGCCAAGCTCAAGTCTGCTCCAAATGTGAGGCTAATGTGAATATATGCGGTCTCTGACGTCTAGGCGAGCATCATGATTGTTGTCGAATCATTTCAACTCGTGGACATCCTCTAACAAGAATAATTAGGGACGTCCATTTTGTTGATAACTCGTTGCGAAATTGAATCCCAAAGCTCTACGGACGCTAATGTTTTGTCATGGAGTCAACTGGGAGTTTTATTTGCTATTCTAAATAATACGCCCTTAATCGAATGAAGAATGTGACTCCTTCATTCTCTTTATTGTGTATTCATGCGACCTGTTTATAGATTATTACGGTTTTTGACCATTCGGTTTGTTTTGGTCATGCTTCGATTGACTGCCATGTTTTATTCCATCTCTATTTGATTTCCAAGGTTCTAAAGGTATTGAATTCAATCGATAGTGTTCACTGTGATGATCTCAAGACCACTCTTCTTAAAAGCTGCAGGTCGATTTTTCACCCACCAAACGAAAGAAAACGCTGCAAATAATTTCCCAATGCAAGGGACACTTAGAGAAGCGAAACTTTGAGGCCTCCAGAGTAATCAATTCGAACAAAATTATTACCCAAACTAACAGTTTTTTCCTAAAAATAGCAAATTTTCAATTTTTTTCCGTTTCGAAGACAATTGTACAAAAGCAATTTTTGTAATGCTGTAGTTCCCGATTTGTGCCGAGAACTGGAGCGTCCATTAGCGAAAACAAAATAACATAAAGTGAAACATGGAAACAACAAACTAGAACAAGTTAAAATAAACATGAGTTCTTCCTCAATGGTTTATCATTTCTTGGAGCAGGAGTTTGGGAAAAACAGCGAGTGTCCAGGAACCATTCCAACTAATTCAAATGCGTGTCCCGAATATAGTGGAGAATGATACTTCACACGCGTAGGTCCCCAATACTCGATAATCCATTTTCAAAATACATATTTTGACCCACTGGTGAGGATCTACTACCAAAAATCCTTCTGTTGCTGCTTTTCGATCCAGACACCTGTAACACGAAATGTCAATTTACGGGGCAAATCGGACCTCTTGCATGAAACTATTGGTTGATTATTCAAGGCATACTAGGTGGGAATGAAATAATGAAACATAACTGCCGCAGAGAGTTGTAGCTAGCTGTAGCATAATTTCATCATTTTCCATTAGTCCCTCAACATCATCATTGCGTACGTTTGAACACCAATGATAAATAATACCCGCTCCTTAAAATATCTCATTCTTCATTTACGGTTAAGTCAGAAAATTTGGCAAAAGCAGGGTTTTCTCCAGCATTTCTCTTCCATTGAATAAGTGGAAAACTTCGATTCATTCCCAGAGGGAGCTAACGTCGGTGCTTTTCAACTAGCTCTTCTTCAGATTAAATAATCAGGCATAAAAAGCGCCTACTTAATAAACTTAAATCCTCCTGGCCAACTGACAAGGCACCGTTCTCTACAGATTTTTCCATTGGACCACACAAAGACCTGTCGGTCGGAATGATTAGACCCACACAAATGAAGATCGCACGAAAAGAACGGTTGAATCTGCTCAATGAATTTTTTCGGTCAAATCCCGTAATTTCCTCTCGGTTAGGCTATCGATAAAGTTCAATTTATTCGCTCTTTCTATTCATTCAGCGGATGAAAACATGGAGGCTCTCCCAATAGGATGGTCCAATTACATTGTGATCTACCTTCGCAGAGCGGTCCTCTATTCAAATCTGCCGAGGTCCGCCGGTTGATTACCACATGAAATCGGATGATCGATTATAAAACTTACTGAAAAGCATGGCGAGCTCAGTTCATTATTTCACCATTTCGAAAAAAAAAAAAAAAAAAAGAGCGCCGCTGTTGATGAGGGGTGGCTAGGATGTTACACAATGCCGATTTGGCTGAAAGAAGGGATAGAACATTCACAGGGGATTTCTGGAGCACACTGGCCGTGTGGCGACGAGCAATGGTTCGGAACGCGTGGGTAATGTAATGACGTTTCCAACCACCACAACCCGATTTCACGTGGACCCTGTTTCCGGTTAATGGGATACAAATCAGGAATACGCGCACGAGCTCCGTCTGTGTTTTTATGGAACACTTTAAAAAAAATTGTGGTCAACGCAGGATGCAATAGCCGATTAATATGAATTGAACCATATTTTACGAGTATAAAAGGGTGGTACACGAAACGCCGTAGTTGGATTCAGAGACACCCACTTTCACTCTCTCTCGTCTCGCCGAAAATGACTTCGGTGCAGCTTAACTGAAAGATCTGAAATCCAACATTCTAAAGGGGTGGTCCAGCCGGCTCTCCGTTTACGGAAACTAATGATTGAATTACTTCCAGGATTAGTTAGGGAGCATTGTCAGCTAATAAGAATAATCCTTTTTAGTTAATTTGTCAGTCCTTTATTCGAGATGGAAACCAAAGTGCTCTTCAGAATTCGCAAACAGACAACTTTCGCTGTAGTAGTTTTCATGGAGGGAAAAGCGCCCAAGATTGAAGCGCCAGCCTTCCAAAGTTATTAAAAGGGAAGAAGAAAGGAACGGAGTCGGAAACTTCTCGCCACGAATGAGATTAAAATTATAGAATCCTTGTTTCTTGGTTCTACCCACCTCCAGCTTCAGCGCCACAAACCAACTCCCCTCTTCTCGTCCTGCAGGCGGGCCACGACATCCCTTCTCACATTTATACTCGAGGTAATTAGGGGGACGCAAACTCCAGAGTGGAACGGATGTGTGCCTGCTCTGCTCCCTAACCTCGTCTCCCTACCCCAAACTCAATTCACTGAATTATTTATAATCTTCTGTACAAGAGAGCGAACACAAACTGCTCAGACTAAACCAGCCATAATAACCAGAAGTTGGCACGGAGGAGGAGATAAAAGAGAAACCAACCGGCCGCGTTCAGCAACAATGCAAAAGATCCCAATGCTTTGCAACCATGAGCGCGCCACGCTTTGTTTATCCAAAGCCAGACGAGGCGTCGTGTCGTAGGAAGTCTCAATTCCCTTGGGTTTTACATACTTTGCTTGAAGTTCGATTGGGTGGATTCAAAATGTTTCAAAGTTTACTTTTCATACAGTTGGAATATTTCAATTTATTTTCATTTCGTTTCACATCATTCAGATTTCTTTCGTCTACCAAAACTGAATAAATAGACTGCCAAAATCATAGAACATGATCGAGAACTGGACTATGTGTCCAGAACTGTATGTTCACCAGAAAATTACGTACCCGCGTGGGAACAGCACACCACACATTCGACCTCAAACAAACGGATTGGCAACCACCTAGAGCTAAACCCGAAAAATTCCTGAAGGTTCGATTGAAATCAGACCAGGATTGTGGAAGTGATTTTCGTGGGATAAAAATGTGGACAGGTTGACGATCGCGCGTGCGCAGAGTGAACCGGTGTTTTCACCCTCATAAAAATATTAGAAGGTCCCTCGCGGCGGTGTTAAGCAGATCTGAAGAGTCCAAGAACTCGTATCTTGTGTCCTGTTGCATTGCCAACGCATGGCACGTATACCATGTAGTTCGTACCATCCTGGCGACATCCAGCAAACGTGTCCAACGGTCCATCAATCAGCGGCGGTTGCCAGGACCAGTTGTCGTGAGCCACTTCAACCCATGTACATTTGACACTTCAACAGTTCGATCAGCTGATTGATGTCCTCCGTCAGGATGTCGTCATCGGATGATGTGACGATCAGAGGACCTCTTGATGACAATATTAGATCGGTGCATAGAGGTTCAATATGAGTTAGAAGGTCAGCCTGGGGATCCAACAGAACCAAGCTCCCAGGAGGGGAGCTGCAACTGATCAAAAAAGGTAAAATGTCCTTTTTTGGTGGTTGATTTTTTTCTAAAACTCTGATTTAAAATTTTGGTCAGTGACCTCATTCCAGCTTTAATTGGTCCTCGAAACTATTCAGCCCGATTATACCAAGATTGAAGGAGGTATGGGTAAAGTGAAGGGTATGGGTTCTTGAAAAATGGGTTTTTATGATTTTTGGCATTCTAGGCATGTGGGGTATCATTTTCCACTAAACTTCTGAAACTGAAACCATTGAGATGGGTCCTGGACTGGTGCCCCCTAGAGGTGGGTATGGGTACCTTCCTACCTATGTTGAACATGGGTCTTTTAAGATTCATAGGTGCTTAGGCGTGTGGGGTGTCATTTTCCACAAAATGTGGGAAGCTGAATTGACTGGTATGTTTCTGTGACACTCTTTGAATCAGCTGATGGTCTGCTAGTGTAATTTTCCATGGACAGTCCAAATCTGTAATACAAATTTTGGTTCCTTTGCACAACTTTCTATGGTAATATAATAGATACCTAATTGTCAAAGACAAAATTACCATCATTGCCAAAACTTGCCACTAGGGAAGGCAATATTCTTCAAACAGTTATTGTAAATGCTGCAATGCCCTAGAGTGATTCCAGATCCTATATCCTTATAGTTTCTCCCCAATGTGCACTAAAATTGGCCTGCAGTAGACAGAAGGATGAAAATTCCATGGACCTGCACCCTACTTTTGGGTGGTGGAGGAGGATGGTTCACACAGATATGGTATCAGCTCTTAGAAGGACTTGCATTTTGAGGGGGGACACAAGGTTCCTATTCTTGCCCCTATTTGGTTAGAGAACTGGGAAAATTGAAAAAACCCTGAGCAGATGACTTGTATTCTGAGGAGAGGATATAGACCCTGTATTCCCAGTCAGTAGCACTTTCTCAGAATTTTGTTTGGCCTCACTTTTTCTTTATTGTTAGTTTGTTCCTCTTAACAGCTTAATAGACCTGGGGATTCTGTAGAGCTCTGAAGACAGATTACCAACATATTTTGAGAGTGAGTTCTTGAGATTTTTAGGTACCTTGGAGTGTGGAGTAACATTTTCCACTAAATTGTGGACGCTGAATCAATTTTCATGAGTCTGGGACACTCTAGTCTCACTATTTTCCCCATTCCGCTTCTCCCCAAGGAATAACCAACCCTAGTTAATTTTATAGTAGGTTTTCATCGTTTTGTTGTTATAAAAGTGTCAAAGTTTCCTTCAGAATTGCAAAACTGCAGAAACTGCAACTGATCAAGTTTGAAATAGTTAAGACTGATTTTTCCAGTTTAATTTTTAATTGTTGGACTCTCAGAAACAGTTTCAGATGTCTCCCAATCTGATACGATAATTTTACAAGTTTTTATTAGCGTTTCGAGCTAGTCTTAAATAAATATTATAAACCTTACTCCACTTAGTACATATCAAGGATTTCGCTTTGTCATTTGACAGTGGAGTGAGGTTTGACCTTTAATTCAAATAAATGGCACAAGGTTTGGATAAATAAATTCATCCTGGAAAAAAAAATACCGTGAAATTGTCCCCTAAAAGAAGTTTTTTGAGCGAAATATAAGAAAAACGTTGCACATTTGGCAGCCCTGAAGATACAATTACATGGTGTGTCACAATTTATTTTAAGGAAAACATCGTAAAACTCAATGAAGCTCCACATTTTTGGTGTAACTTGACTGGTCAAAATTGGATTTCATATAAATAGATACGTATTCAATTAAATAATTATGTATTAGTTATCATTAATTTCTTTGTGTGAGAGGGAGGGAGGAAAATAATCCTTTCTTTTGAAGATGGTAATGCGCAATGAGTATTTCTCCCATCTCCAGCCTTGCGATGTGTAATTCCGTTTAACAGTTAGGATATATAGTTACATTCCGTTTCAATACTAATCGGCTATAACTGAGAAGAGAAAATCGTAAGGAGCTTTCTTCGGAGTTATTGCTGTACGTCTGCGTAGTTATGCAATGGAAGGCTCTCCTCTGTGGAGCATTTTGAGAGAGAATTCCCCGTCGAGGAGAGGCAGAGGGGCAGGAAGGAATTTCATTTCCTCAAATCATCTCAGAAATGAGACATCAGACTGTTATTCGTCTTGCGAGGCTCATTCACTCCTTCTCCTACCGCACTCTCTTTCTCGTTCTCTCGTTTTCACTCTCTAGGAAAAAGCAATAGGTGCTTTTCTATATTGGTACTCCTTGACTTCTTCATTCACGTTTCCGAGAATTTCATTCTCTCTTGTCTTGCGTGTAGCGGGTTGGACGAGTCACCCTAACTATTCATTCCATGAGGAGAGATCAATTGTATGATTAACGAGGAGTTCATTACGAGGCAGAATTAGGCTGCATTCAACCAACTACCCTTTTTCATTATTGAAAGTTTACAGTCTGCTTAGTCCAGTTCGTAAAGGATAAGTTATTCATGATAATTCTTATTCTATATAGGCATCATTTTTTTTCAAAGCTTTGTTTTTTCATGTTTCACGTCAGTAAAATCCTATTCCGAATTATTCAAATTTTTCTTCAGCTAGTTTTACCGATTTGAGGTGATTTCGGCACTACAAAAGTATTTTGAATAAAAAACTCTCCTGGAAGTACCTACGCTAGTTATTTATTCGTCTATTTTTCTTTTTTTGAGAACTGACGCATAAATAATGCCAGTCTCCTATAAAATGAGGGCCTCGGCGAAGCGTACTATACTTCAGAAAGATGGTAACCACGTAGGTAATGGTGTGTCTCCACCTATAAGCAATATCGTTTATATAAGTCTACGGTCCATCTTCAATCTGCAATAATATTTACTTTATTTACTGTAATACAGACAAAACGACTAAACATAAATGTCTGGCTTAGTATTCTCAAACCTTTTGTACGATTGAAGCATTCGATATGCATCGTTATGCTCAATGAAATCAACTCCATGCGCAAAGCAGGCCGCAAATTTTTAGGCTTCGTCGTTGTAACAACTGGTGACTGTTGTATCATTTGAAAATCTAAGTGTCTTCACTCAGCTTAGACAAAGGACACTTCACTCATAACACAGCACTCGCATTTCACTTTCGGGTTTTTTATTTTTTTATTTTTTTTTTTTTTTTGTGTGTGTGTGTTTAAATATCTTATAAATACACTACCCTTTCAGATAGGGGAGAAAAACAGGATTCTGGAGAAGTTTGCGTAATTACCTTTTACGAAACGCATCAACTATCCTTGTATAACTCAGCGCCTTGGGCTTGCTTTTTCCTTGCATTAGAGTTATCACAAAATGATGGTTGTTTTTGTCCCTTTTTATCGTCCTCGTATGCGACCCTCACTGGCTTAATGTATGCCGGTCGCATGAGTTTGTTATCACCCGATATTAACCGACCAGCTAGTTAGTGATATACAGTCATATTCCCACTACTTATTGCAGCCATGGAATCGTTCTATGGATCCATAGTCACATTATCAGGAAGTGATTGAATGACATATCACTCCTGTATCTGAATTTCTTCGCCAACATAAAAAGTAGGATTGCAGAATGAAATGTTTTGTGATTATCAACAACGCCTTTGGTTAAGGTTTTGCGATCTCTGAAATCAATGACAAGAGAAACCACTCATCTCGGCACTCCAAGTTTCCTTAACGTTCCGAGGGCAAATCAGGTGATGCTGAAGCCTCCATTTGAACCCCTCAAATCGGAGACAAGTGAAATCCCACCTCCTTCAAGTCACAGGCGAACGCTCAGCTTAGTCGAGAGTGCGTTGGAAGGAACATTAATTACACCTAGACAGATTCCTATTTTATTTGCTAATTAATTATCATAACAACGTGTTGAGACTCGAAGTACCACTCGAGTAATCCCCTTCTTCGCCCCCGTTCAACTTGTGTCTCATACCTCTTTACAAACTGTGGGCCCAGCTGCCACAGTTTGTTTGCCGCAAAGTTTCAATCCCTCAAGGCTATTAGTCAAGAGCGATATGCGGCTGTGAGACAATTGGACGGGTTTGATTTGTAAACCCCATGCTGCTGGGAGGCCGTTACCCGCATACCTCAGTCGTTGACTAAATTTCCGATCAATGTCTTATTCCAACTTCACTGGGCTCACGGGGTTTAATGACCCCGTGTATTCCTCATGGAAGCACGAGCTACTCTAGAAACCCTTCTCTGAAACTATGAAACGAACTCTGTACATGCAAGAACATCCGTGATCAATGATAGTATGTATGGGCTACCTCTAAAGAAGGTGTATAGCAAGTGTGTAACACTAATAAAGCGGTGCGAAAACAGTTAATTCTTTCAAGTAGATCTCACTCAGAAAACTTATTTTTGAAGGTATTTTGAGTAATATACCAACCAATTTAAAAGCTAAAAAATTGAACATTAAGAATCAAATACGAACAGACGAAAGGGGACACAACTACAATTCTTCAAAAAAAGTAAACCCTCATTTCAAAAATCTCCTTCATGACCCATAACTACCCTATTCCGATGTAGCGGTTCAGAGTTCGTACTTCAGTGAATAGTTTTAACCAACTCGCCCTTACGAGCAGAAAAAGCTCGAAGCCTCATATTAAAAAGACCATTTTTTACCAATTACGACACAGCAGGATGCACTTCTGAGATATATGACAACTACCAATTCTACTATGATCCCTTAATTTTGTATTTGCGTGTGCAATGAGGAAGACCTTAGGCCAGTAAAATCAGACTATCAGAAGAACTCAACGGTACAGTGAAAGGAACGAAAGGTTTTCATTGGATTTCAAAGTGGAAGGAAAAATGTAAAAGATCCTCGATTCTTTTATTCCATTCACTACTTCGCTTTGATGGAGATGGGGTCCGTTTGATGCTGCGATAAAAAGTAACGGCGGGCCTGAAATGATTTTTCCAGTGAAATTCGGAACGGAGGAAGAGTTTCACGTCGACGATTGAGGTGGAGAGGGGGCTATGATTATCCAGAGAATGACTGGAAAAGGTAGGTACCCTATTGAGCGAGTAACTCCGATAAGTCAGGCAGTAAATGAGTGTTACGGTGGGACAACGGAAAAACATTACCGCTTTTTAAGCCACCTGAAACTATGCTAAAGGTGACTTTCCTCGATTATTTAAGAATTGACCGGGATTGACTTTGTTAGCAAACTATCAACAGTTAAGTTCGCGCCAAACGATACTAAATGGCGTCAGCAACATAAAGGGAAATTACTGAATCATTTGGACGATGATAGATCGGCAGGTTGTGCAAGCCCCGTTTAGCTGTCTTCAAACCTCATCGGAGGATTATCATTTCTTCATTGATGTCGACATAATTCATAATTATTTGGCCGGAGGAAGAAATTAGATGTCCGCACATTGATTTTCTGGACGTTTCAAGATATCAAGATCAAAATTAGCTGTCCGTCCGTCCTGTGTAAATGTCCGTCCGCCGTCCGCCGTTCACGCCGATTTAGGTAGTAGAAAACTTTCTAAAAATCTGAAATTTTGGTCCGGCTCTAGTTGGTCCTCAAAACTTTTCAGCCCGATCTGACCAAATTTGGGCGAGGTAGGGGTCAAAATATGTATTTCGAAAAATGGATTTTCGGGATTTTTGGCAATCTAGGCTCCACTATTTTACATAGCCTCTGCGCACCAATCCTATTTTATGCTGGTCACATTCAGCAAATCTCAACGTAGAAGACAGGCTAAGAAGTGAAGAAAAAGTGAATAAGGGATGGTGATGGAATAGAGGAGAGAGCAACTTCAACTAACTACTGAAAGTAAGTTGATGGTTGGTAAGGGCGGTTATCTGCAGACCTCTAAACAGAAAAGGAAAAGGCATGAGATAAAAATGCGGCGGAGAGGTGGAGGTGGAAGGTCTCGCGGTAATTCAGCCTCAGCTTT